>JALMGA010000016.1:1276044-1876044 GCA_023333525.1 Aspidoscelis tigris stejnegeri
GCGGCTGCATTCATCCGTGCTGGCTACCACCAGAGCCCGGTGCTAATCCATTTTACGTTCACACTTGCCTGCTGCAATGTGGAACGAGTTAAACCGCTTTTAACTCGTCCCTCTGAGCTCCCAAGGCGTGAGAATTTTTGGCACCCAGAGCCAGATCCCCAAATTCCTTCATCTGCTTTCCTTCTACATCTTGCAGGGTTGAGGCTTTTGGCACACTCATCCACCCAGCCTTGAGAATGTATTGCTTTTCTTTCTTTCTTTCTTTCTTTCTTTCTTTCTTTCTTTCTTTCTTTCTTTCTTTCTTTTTTTTAAAGAAAAAAAATCTGCATTGCCTCAAACCATCAAAACGCTTTCAATTTTGGTTTGGCTTTTCTCCTTCCCTTCCAAGCTTCCTGCTCTGTTTGCTTCACTGGTACCTTGATAGTGACGCGGGTGGGGGGTGGGGAGGGGGATCCAAGCCCTCACTTTTCTGATCAAAGCCCCCTGTGCCGAGACCCGCTTCCTGGTCCTGCCAAGCGACTGAACTAAATGCTTCCATGTTCTGTCAAGATGGATTGCTCTTTATTGACGGAAAACTCCGGCGTCTGGTAATAATTATTTGTTAATTCCCTCTGCCTTTTTTTTTGATCTTGGGATTTCTGCAGACCACAGCTGCAGCTATCAAGGCGATCCAAGAGAGCGGCATGAACCTAAACCCGGAAGCAGACGGCCTGATCATTCGGGTACCTATTCCAAAGTAAGCAGCCCCAATGAGTCTTCCCTGGCTTGCCGAGCACAAAGGAGCAGGGCTTGGCCGACACGTTCCCACTGATTCCAGTCCTTTGCTTCCCAGATAGTCTGAAGGAGCAGACAAGCCCGTTGCCTGAAGTTGGGCCGGCTCCAACATTGGGTATGGCAGCCTCAGGGCAAGGCCTCCTTGGTCGTGGCACCCCACTGGGGCAAAGGGGAGAGTCTGGAGGTCCAGGCAAGAAGAAGAAGCTGGTGAACCAATCAGCTGGGGTGGAGAAGGGGAGGAGATTGTGGCGCCTTTATCATTTGGCCCAGCTGTGCTGATCTTTGGACCTGGGCATGCTGTAGGTCTGCTCCCTGGAGAATCTTTTCCACCGCACCTCTGTGATCACCCAGACCTTTTCAAAATGGTCCCATAAGCTGCAACTTTGGTCTGCTCCTGTGGCTTCATCTGGGAAATCCTTTAGCATTTGCATCGTTAGCATTCCACAGCAGGTCTGGGGGGTGGGGAGGGGGGGCAATGGAGTCATCCCCGGAACAGCCTTTTGGTTCAGTTCCCACGAAAACCGACACGCAAAACGGGGCGTGTGCAAGAAATGGCAGGCAGTGGGAAACGGGAGCCAAGGAGAACTGGGGGAAAGAAGAAGAGGAGTTGGCTTTTCTATCCCACCTTCTCACCCCTTTAAAGAAACTCAAAGCGGCTGACAAAGCTTCCGTTCTTCTCCTCACAACTGACACCCTGTGAGGCAGGTGGGGCTGTGAGAGCTCAGAAGAGAGCTGTGACTAGTCCAAGGTTGCCCAGCTGGCTTTGTGCAGGAGGGCGGAATGAAACCTGGTATTCCCAGATAAGAGTTTGGCTCCTTCGCCACTAGACCAAACTGCCCAAGGGAGCCCCAGAGGGACAGTATGGCGCTGAATTCTGCCCCACAGGCAGGGTGAAAGGGGTATCCTAAACCCTGCCTGTTCCTCGGATGCCTGGCAGCGTCGCTGAACGTTTCTGGGATTGCGTGAACTAAGTCTGCCATGTGGACAGTGCCTGAATTATTTTAAAAAGCAACAAGACTAGAATTGAAACCGATGAACATAAGGAGGGATTTCGGCCAGATGGCTAACTCTGGTCTTAGCTCCCTGACCTGGCACCCTCAGGGTTACGAGAAGGGCTTCCGCCCTTTGCCAGGGCAGCTGCTTTCAAGAGGGATCTGTGGTTGGGGGCAGGCCAGGGGCCCCCAGGAGGAGGCTACTGGGCTTCTCTTCCCCTCCGATGGCTCTCCGTGACTTTGTGTGGGTGACGAGACCGTACAGCGCACCCCGGCGCCAACCAAAGGCTGGAAGCCAGTTTCCCAACAGTCAGAGGGAAAACTGTGAAATGCATCTGGGCTGCTCCAATGTTGCCGGCTCTGAAAAGGGAAATGGGGAAGGAAAACCCCTGCTGTTGAGCTGCCAAGCAGCCAGCGGGTAAACCTGTCTGATTCTGAAATCCTCACCTTGTTAGAGGGTAAAGCTTTCAGGGCAACTCTCAGCAGACCCCGCATCTCTGCAGTTCCAAAATGCCTGATGCCAGCCGGAGAAGAAATCTGATTCTCCCCCCCCCCTCCCCCAAATCTACTTTGGTGAGAAAAGACCCTCCGTGTCCAAATCCACTTCTCTTTTTCTGCTGCTGCTTCTAGCTGCCCATCCTCTCTTCCCTCCTTTCTGTCCTCCTCCCCATCCCTCCTTTTCCTCCCCCCCATCTCCCCCCCCCCCACTACCCAGTTCTGAAGGAGACGGCTATTATTCTTCTAATTGCCCAGGATTTTGGCTGTGTAACGCAGCCGCTTGATTGTTCCGGGCTCCCAGGTCACCCTGCAATTTAAATTATAGAGGGAGGGGGGCTGGAGGAGGAAGAGGAGGGGCGGCTTGGGTGGGGCGCCTGCAAAAGAGGCGCAGTGGTTGTCCTTTTCCGTCTGCAGCAAGGTAATGCAAGCAGGGATGGTGACAGGTTTGCTCTACAGCGACATGCTGGCCGATGGCTTCCCCACCTGCCTTTCTAAAGTCACCTGCCTGCTAGAGGGCAGGTGAGCGTACCTGAGCCCTGGCTGACGCAGGGAGGGGGGCAGGTGCCGTCACCTCAAACTGAACACGATCTTCACGGCTTCTGCATCTAGTCTGCGGCAAGGAGAGGCGCCCACAGAGCTCAGGGACACTCACCTGCCAGAGGGGAGACAGGTAAATTTCGAAAGGTGATTCTCTCCCCCCTCACACACACACACACAGCTGCCTGACTACTCAGTCATCCAGTTTGGTCTAGTGGTCAGGGAGCCGGGCCATAATCTGGGAATACCAGGTTTGATTCCACACTCCTCCATGAAGCCAGCTGGGTGACCTTGGGCTAATCACAGCTCTCTCCTGAGCAATCACAGCCCCACCGACCTTGCAGGGTGTCTGTTTTGGGGAGGAGAACAAGGTTTGTCAGCCTCCTTGGGTCCCCTTAAATAGGTGAGAACAGAAAGTTTGTCAGCAGCTTTGAGTCTCCTTAATAGTGAGAAAACTGTGGTACAAAAGCCAACTCTTCTTCCTCCATGAAGCCAGCTGGGTGACCTTGGGCTCGTCACAGCCCCAGCTACCTCATAGGGTGTCTGTTATGGGGGAGAAGAACAGAAGGTTTGTCAACCACCTTGAGTCCCCTTAAATGGTTGAGAACAGAAGGTTTGTCAGCAGCTGTGAGCCCCTCACCGGTGAGAAGTATGGGGTATAAAAGGCAACTCTTCTTCCCCTCACCCCTGTTTCCCAGTCCGCCTCCCGGCCGTGCCTTTCTGACGCCTTGCTTCCCTTCTGCCCAGCGTGGCCTGGGCGATGCGCTCCCGCAGCTGGCGGAGTGGGTTCTCCCGGCTGGATCCTCTTGTCCTCCTTCTTTCCCGCCACCCAGGGTCACTCGGGAGCACCGGGAGAACTTAGCCGCGCTGGCAAAACAGCTCAGCAACAGAGCCAAGGAGGCGCTGCGGAAGGTCCGTGCGGAGGCTGTGAGCCAGGCCAGGAAAGCCAAGGGCTCCGTGTCAGAGGACACCATACACCTCATTGAGAAGCAGGTACGGACGGAGCCGTCCCGACCCCACGGCTCCCGGTCAAAGGGGCGCCTCTTCCTCTCTGGAAGGAAAACTGGAGAAGATACGAAGACTGGGAAAGGTGCTGGAAATGGGAAAGATCAGGGGAGGTTTCCTGTCCTTTTCCCCCTCCTCCAAACTTTCCCGGGGGTCTCCGGGCAGGTCACAACATTTAAAACCAAACATGATCCAAACAGCAACAGTGTGTATTAAAACAGCGCCTGCAAGCAGGAAGGGGAGAGGTATCCCCGTTCAAGCAAAGGTCAGGTGCGTCTTCACTGCCTTCCTAAACCTGCATGGTGAAGGCGATCGACACACCTCAAGCGGGAGAGTGTTCCGTGTCCGGGGAGCCATCACTGAGAAGGCCCTCTCCCTCAGTGCCTGGCTTCAGTCCGCTTCCGGAGCGAGAAAATACATCTGCAAAGTATCAAGCTTGTTTTCTTTCAGCATTATCTAAATCAGAAAAGCCGTCCTTGGATTAGATAAAAGAGGAAAGAAAACGATTTAATGGCTTTGCTGACGTATTCCCCCGGTCGCAAAGTGGCCTGAAACCGGATTAAAACATAGGTGTGAATGCAGCCTTAGGGTCAGGGTGTTTGCTGGAGATCTCAGCGCAATGGATTTTCTTTCCTTTCAGCTCCCCTCTTCCGTTGGGTCGGCCACGCCGCCTTTTTTTTAGGCAGGGGGGTGCTGGAGAAAAAATAAACCAAACCTGACACCCCTGTTCTCCGTTCTCTTAACTTTACTCCAGGTCCAGCAAATGACAGACGATACGGCGGCGGAACTGGACGCCCTGTTGGCAGCGAAGAAGAAAGAACTGCTTGGGTAGTTTAAGGGTTTGGGGTTTTTTTAAATCTGGAAGTCTCTGCATTTTGCTCAGCTCTGGAAGGCCTTGGCCTGTCCTTCAAAAGGGCTGCAGGATTCCCTGGGAGACTGCAGGCCAGCTGCTTAAATCCAGCAGGGAGAGACCCAGACGATTCCGCTGAATGCCCGGTTTGGCTTTCCACCTGCAGGGGGTGGGGGCCTGGCTGGCATTTGGGCTGCAACCCCACAGAGCTAAGATGGAGTTCCTGGGAAGCAAGTGGGGAAGGACTGCCGGAGGAACGGCAATTTCGGTTTCGAACCAGCACCTGGCATGTGGAATAAAACATTTCTGGAGCTACAGCCGTTCAGCTCGCCTTCTTGACGCCAGTTTGGTCTAGTGGCTAGGGAGCCAGACTCTTATCTGGGAATACCGGCTTTGATTCCGCACTCCTCCATGAAGCCAGCTAGGTGACCTTGGGCTAGTCACAGCTCTCGGAGTTCTCACAGCCCCACCTACCTCACAGGGTGTTCTGTTGTGGGGAGAACGGAAGGTTTGTCAGCCGCTTTGGGTCCCCTTAAATGGGTAAGAAGAACCAACTTTTCTTCCTTTGGTGACAGAGCAGGGGCTCTCCGCGATTTCCACCTTCCCAAGTCTTTTCAGCACTCTCTGATCCCAGAATCCTTTGCCACAGATGCCCGGAGCAGCACCTTTTTGGTGTGCAGATTCAACATTCTGCCTGTTTTTGGGCCTCAAAGCCCATTAAATGTGCTGGATTAAACCTAAAGTGTGACCACAGCCTTTGTGGGTCACGGAGCCCAGGGTGGATGGGGGAAGCACGGAAGGTGCTGGAGTATTCAGGTCGCCTTTCCCAGGATGCATCCTATATCCCAGCTCAAAGCAACGCAGACTGAGCTGCCTTTCTGCAGCCTGAGAACACGTACGGCCCATTTCAGTCCACGCAGCATTTGGGAAGCTTCCTCCATTGTCCCCGTCATCTGCCGGAGGGACGCATTCAAAGGCCAAAGACCTGGCCCTATTTTTATGCATTCGCCACACCAAAACTTGCAGGGGCTGCATGCTTAGCTTCAGCAAAAAGCAGCGAAGGAGTGTTGTAGCGCATGGCTGACACACACACACACCATTAGACGTCAGGAGGATGGACCCGTGTGATAAATGCCGCCTCTGCTGAGAGGGCTCAGGCTGAAACCAATTTGCTGCCCTGAGCCAGGCCTGCCGCAAGCCCTTCATTTTCCCCCTGATTCATTTATCAAGAGGGGAGCCACTTCTGGCCAAAATACACAAAGCAGAGAAACTGTTGACATGTGGGGTCCGAGAGGAGGGGAAATCTTTCATTCTTGCCCCGGCTGCCCCAATTCTTCAACTCCTCGCAGATATGGAGAAGTTAACTTTTGGCTCCGGGGGTGTTTATCTCCTGGGCGGAGGCGACGGATGGCGCGCCAACGTGGACAAGGCGCCTTCAAGCCCACGCGCCCCGATTGCCCCTCGTAGCGGGCCAGTGGGCAGAGAAGGCGGTGGAGAAACGGGCTGAAATGAAATCTCAGGCCGGCGGGTCGCCAGATGCTCGAAGCACAGAGGGGTTGCAATAAACCCTCCCAGATCTTTGGCACAAACTAGGGTGACACTGAGCACAAGGCAGGGATGCTCACGGATATTTAAAGCATTCGGAATCTGATCAAATTTGTTTGGATTTGGACATTCGGATTCCTACGAGGAAAGATTGAAGGACCTAGGAATGTTTAGCCTGCAGAAGAGAAGACCGAGAGGAGACATGATGGTGGTCTTCAAGTCTCTGTAGGCCCATCACAGTGCAGGGGGATCGTCCCTATTCTCACTCGCACAAGATGGGAGGACCAGAAACAACGGGATGAAACTCCAAGGGAGTCAATCCAGATTAGATATTAGAGGAAACTTCCTGGCATTGAGGGCCATCAGTCAGTGGAATAGGTTGCCACGGGAGGTGGTGGGTTCTCCTTCGCTGGAGGTCTTCAGGCAGCGGCTGGACCGACATCTGCCTGGGATGGATTAGGTAACCAAGCACTGAGCAGGGGGTTGGTCCCTTCCAGCTCTACGGTCTGTGGCGTCAAAACCCAGCAGGCCTTGGCTTCCCAAAGCCCGGCCGTTGCCTTTTTTTGGAAAAGGACAGTGGCCTCTTTGCCCCCCCCCCGTGGTGTTTCCTCCCTTTGTATGTGTGGGGCTGGGGAGTCATCTCTGCAGTGCGGGGCTTGCGCAGACGGTGTGTGTGTGTGTGTGTGTGTGTGTCGCGGGGGGAAAGCGCGCACATAATCGCCGCTCCTTCTATATTCCGCGTTGATTAGACGCGCTTTTCGGGTTGGATTGTCAGGCGGCTCAAGGGCTTTTTTTTAATCACTACAGAAGCTCATCACAGCCTCCCGGTGACTCTTACGTCCTCCGTTCTCCTTTCAGATTAGAACTCCTCGTCGGATGAATATTGGATGATTTCATTACATACAAATGCAATCAACAGTTTTGCATAAAATTTCTCCTCTTTTCCTTGAGTTTCAATTGACCCTGGCCCCCATGGCGGCAGGCGCAATACTCATGCAAATGAAGCTGCGCTGCCACGTGAAAAAAATATATATACGGGAGCGAAGGGAGGGAGGGAAGGAGGGAAGGAAGGAAGGAAGGAGGGAAGGAGGAGGGAAGCGGAGAGGCGCTGGGAGGCAGGAGAGGAACCTCTGGAACATTTGGCAGCCGGGGAAACGGAGCAGGAGTAGGCAGAAGATCTCAGCTTCCCGCTCAGATCCTGTTGCTTTGAATGCAGGCGATGGACGCAGCTTGGCTCGCTTGCTTGAGTTCGCTGTGACTCCTCCAGCAGGGAAGCCTCTTTCCTGGGTGGGCTGTGTGTCAGCTGTAAGGTTAATCCCTTCCGTCTTGTGGTTAGAGAGCCGCACTCGTATCTCGCAGCGGAGGAGTGATTCCACACTCCTCCACGAAGCCAGCTGGGTGACCTTGGGCGAGTCACGGCTCTCTTCCTGAGCTCTCACACCCCACCTAGCTCACAGTGTCTGTTGCGGGGGGGGGGGGGGGAGAACAGAAGGTTCGTCAGCCACCCTGAGTCCCCATAAATGAGCGAGAAACATGGGGTAGAAAAGCCGACTCTTCTTCTTTTTAATACTTTGCCTGTCTTGTCTTGCCTTATTGCAAACTCAGACGTTAGTTTAAACCCGCTTACTTCAATTGTGGAAGCAGCCATGGGTGTTCTGTGGATGCCTATTATGGGATGCCATGATTTGCATCAACAAATAGAGGAAGGTTTGCGTCATTTAGGGTGAGGAGGAGGGAAGAGGCGCAGGTGGTCCGCCCGCTGGATGCTCCAGGTAAGTTTCTAGTCAACGTTGGTTGAGGTGTGGAGCCTGGCTTGGTCCTCCACACCTAATCAGCAGTGAGTGAACTTCGGCGGGGGGGCCTCAAAGCACCTGACAAAGCTTCTGTTCTCCCCACAACAGAACACCCTGTGTGAGCTCAGAAGAGAGCTGTGACTAGCCCAAGGCCACCCATCTGTGTTCATGGAGGAGTGGTGAATCAAACCTGGTATTTCACACAGGAGTCCATTTCCTTAACCACTAGACCAAACTAGGGGAGGGACAAAGTGGGGCCGTGGGGGGAGCTGGAGAAAAGCTTATTAATTTTTTCTGCTCCAAAGAAGCTCTTTTATTATTCATTTAAAGCAAGGAGGATTCGGGGAATTTACGGCTGTGGTCACACCTAAGTTTTAATCCAGCTTCAATCCACTTTCAGAGCGGGGGAACACTTCAGCAAAGTGGCCACATTTCTCTTTCCACGTTATCTATCCCAAAAGTGAATTTTCTGAGTTATTTAACACTGAAAGGAAACAGCTTTGCTCACTTTGCTGCTGTGTTCTCTCAGTCTGAAAGTGGACTGAAGCTGGATTAAAACATAGGTGTGAACACAGCCTAGGTCTCCAAAGCTAGTGGGCAATTTAATCCAACAGGGGGGAAAGGACCAGTTTCCATCACTGCTTTACCACATACATGGCATTTAAGGCATTTAACATTTAAGAATCATATACGTTTGGGAAGTGGAAAGGTTTAGTCCAGGGATCTAAAAATGCCATCCAGGTGTTTCTGGACTACTCTCCACCATCGCAAGCATCCCGGGCCAGCCTGACAGTTGTGAGTGGGATGCTGGGAGCTGTAGTCCAGGAACATCTGGAGGGGTTGAGTTGGGCACTCTTGGCTCAATCCCTTTGCTCTTCTCTGTGGTTTTTACCCCTTACAAGGTATTGCTGATCTGACTTGTTTTGTGCCCACTTCAGTTATCAGCTGACAGAGCAGGTGGCAACAGGATAGGAGACCACCAGGAGATCTCCAAGCGCCACTTGGAAGGGAAAAAAAACACAGCCCAGAAGAAACTGACTGCAAGTGATTTCCACATTGTGGCCAAGAAAATTGCACAGATGTGTTTATACAGGCGCCTTGTAGAAGCTTCGGATGGGTGGCAGGAAGGCTTCTTGCGCCTTTCTTTCCCACACATTCCCTCCCCATAAGCGTCCATCTCAGTCAGGGCTGGCATGGCGAGAAAGAAAAAACAGCCAACAAATAAACTGGCAGGAAAATAAGTGGTGGGGGGGAAGCGTCCTCGACCAGAAAACCTGACTGCGAGCAACTTAGTTCACACCCACGCTCCTTCAGGCAGAGGCGGGCAGGAAGAACCCCACTGGGTCCTTTTGATATTTCCCCTCCATGGCTCTAATTGGGATTTAATTAATGGGGGCAGCCTAATTTTTTTGCCACTGTGGCTGCATACAGGTGGGCTTTCCCTGGCGGGGCGGCTCTCTCCCCTTCCTCTATCCCAAGAACACTTCAGCTACGCCTCCTCCTCCTCCTCCTCCTCCTCCTCTCCCCCCACCCCGGATAAAGACCCATTTTGAAGCAATTTCTATAAAATAAACTCTCTAATCAGGTAAATGATCCCATACGCTAAATTACTGCCTTGCAGCTGATTTCATAAACCTGTTCTCTCTCTCTCTCTTTTTTTTTGCAAAGCCGGAGAGGACCTGTGTGCATGTGTGTATGTGTGTGCGTGTGTGTGATACAGACAACACCTACCAAGGGGGCCCCTCCTGCAGACACCCCCTGGAGCCCCACCTGGGCCTGCATGGCCCAGTGTGGTGTGCCCACTGACATCTGGGAGGGCGCTGGGCCTGGGGTGCAGGAGCGGCTGAGCCGCAGGGGAAGGGGGGGTCCAGGGCATGGTGGTGCCCCCTGTTTAGGTTCACGTCCGCTGCAATTTCCTGCCCTCGGCTGCGGACCGTGACAGACCGCTGGGGGGCCGCACGTGGCTTTCTTCCCAAGCCTCTCTTGACCTCTGGCCCGGCCGGAACCAGACTTTCCAATGCAAGACAGACAGACAGACCCTTTCTCTCTTAACAGTCCCTACAGATTTTAGACCTGGGGGTGGGGGTGGCTTGTGTCTTTGCAGCCTCTAGGCACATGGGCATGCATAAATCTGACCATGTGCAGAAGTCATGCCAGCCCTATCAGTGGGCGATGCTAATTTTTGATTCAGGGATGTGCAGGAAGCATTTGAAATCTGATTGAATTCATTCAAATGTGGACAACTGGATTCGAACTGAATGTCTTCACATTCCAATTTAGACATTCGAACAAATTTCAAATGTCCCAAAACATTCATTGAAATCATTCAAGCGTACAGATACGCATGTAATAAATTCGAATCATTTGAATGAACCTCCTACGTATCTGTACAGATGTGTGCTGTTTTGACATTCGATTTGACTCGAATTTGAAGGCAAAAAAATCATCCTTGCACGACCCTGATTTGATTTCTGCTTTCCAGGGGAAACTTAGCAGCAGCGCCGCAGTCCTGGGAGCTATTTTTAAAAAATTAAGAAATTGGAAGTGTCTTTCAGAGCTGGTGCTTGACTGCCCCCTTGTGGTCCAGTTGAGATGCTGCATCAGGCGCTCCCAATCCACCCAGGTGCGCAGAGACTCCTGGGCTGTTTTCCAAAGTCTGAAGGAAAGAATCCTGCAAGTTCTGCCATCCTAAGTCAACATTCTAACCTTAATGCTGACAATAACCCAGAAAGGGCCATTTCTGTAGTAGGAGTTCACAATCACGTTGCTCAGGATGGATGCCCTGCATATACAGCTGGTCCCTCCGGTCTCACAGCCTTTGAAGACATAGAAGAAGAATCCCACCGCTTCTGAGCTTCCACCTGACACCGTTCGGCACGGGATAGGAAACCCACCATGGCTCTTAGCCACTGCTGGCAATGCTCTCCCTCTGTGAGTTTGGTCCAAATCTGCAAAGATCCCTGCATCCAGTGGCAGTGAGTTCCACAGGTTAAATGGGTCCAATAGGGCCTATTGGCTCTTTCTCTGAAAGTGGAAGGAAGCTGGATTAAACCTTAAACCTAAGGTGTAATCCAGAGGCCTTTCAGCACTTACCTGATCAGGCTGCTGTGAGCTAGTGCTGGAAAGCTTCCCCCAAACGTCAGGTACTGGCCAGAAGTGCGAATGGACCTACTGTTTACGAGCCCCCACCAATGCACCTGAAGCCAGAAGTTCTGCATTCTCTTTCCGCATTATCAACCCCAAAGGTGAATTTTCTAAGTTATTTAACACCGAAAGAAAAGAGCCTCTCGCTTTGCTGATGTGTTCTCTCGCTCTGAAAGTGGACTGAAGCCGGATTAAACCTTAAGTGTGACCACAGCCTTTTTGTGTTTCCACTGCAGAACTCGATTTTCATTCGTGATCCGGTTCCCCAAATAAAGCCATTCTGATTCTGCCTAGAACTTTCTCCCCTTCCTAATGTGATTAGTGAGAGGAATTAATTTGAAAAGAAAACAAAATAGTGTTCTTTCTTTCTTTCTTTCTTTCTTTCTTTCTTTCTTTCTTTCTTTCTTTCTTTCTTTCTTTCAGCCTCTGGCCACTCGCTCCTCCTGAGTTTTCTCCAGCCCAGCCCCGGCTGTTCACCCTTTCCAGCTTTTTGAACACCGGTTCAACACAGGCCATATCAACCGCAGGCAAATTCTTGGCAAATACTCAAAAACGAATCTTTCCTAACCTCGTTTCTATAAACATGGGAACGGACGGACGTCAGCTGTGGTATAACCCAGCTGGGAACCTTTTGCAAGGGTTCTGCGTGAGCAGAACAAACTGCTTTGGCATTTTGGAAAGCCCTGAAAGCACTTGGGGCATTTTTCCCTATAACCATGACAATGGCCCCACAAAGCAAGAGAATGAGTAATTCCATCTGGCAAAATGAAAGGCTGCGGCAGAGACGGTTGGTCCCTTTTTTTTGCAGGATCGGAGCTGCACTGAAAAGTAAGGGCACCCTTGCATTTTGCTTGCTGAACTCCGAGGCCTGAATAAATGCATCTGGCTTGCAGTTGGTTTCTTCTGGGTTGCTTTTCTAAACTTCCGAGTGGAGCTTGGAGATTTCCCGGTGGTCTCCTATCCAATACTAACTAGCTTCAAACTCCTTAGCTATAGCCAGGCTGACAGCTCTGGAGATAAGAGGAACACCTGCTCTCTTTATATTGGGGTGCTCTGCTGTAGTTTTCAGGTATTCCTGAACGATCAGCTGGTGCAGAATTTTGGGAGCTATGGAATGCTGGGAAATGAACGGTGGGAGTTCTAGTTCAAGAGCATCTACAGGGACACAGTTGACTATGGCTGTTTTATATTACTTTCACACAGCGATTTGTTCCTACGCAGATATAAGCCCCACTATTCACAGACAGCTTACCTCTGAGTGAACTGCAGGGGTTTTTGCATAGAAAGCTATGGTTTGGATCCAGAGAGCTCTGGCTGTGGTCACACCTAAGGTTTAATCCAGCTTCAGTCTGCTTTCAGAGCGAGAGAACCCATCAGAAAAGTGAGCAGTCATTTTCTTTCCACTTTATCTACCCCAAAGAGGAATTTTCTGAGTTACTGAACAGTGAAAGAAAACAGCTTGTCAGTTTGCTGATGGGTTCCCTCACTCTGAAAGTGGAGTGAAGCTGGATTAAAAATTGGCTGTGGTCAAACCTAAGGTTTAATCCAGCTTCAAACTACCTTCAGAGCAAGGGAACACATCAGCAAAGTGACCAGTAACTCTCTTTCCACATTATCAATCCCAAAGGTGGATTTTCTGAGTTATTCAACACTGAAAAAGAGCCTATCGCTTTGCTGATGTGTTCTCTCACTCCGAAAGTGGACTGAAGCTGGATAAACCTTAGGTGTGACCACAACCCTCTGAAAGTGGATTAAACCATAGGTGTGACCACAGCCTCTGTGTCTTTGGACCTGTGGTTTTTGTGACTTAATGGGGGAAAGCACAAACTTCACAAGGACCGCGGACTGGCAAACTGAGGAAGGGAGACCGAGCTGGAAAATGAATAGGTAAGGTCTGTTTTAGCTCCAGAGTGTTATTATACAAGAATAAACAGCCCTAGAGTAGGAGGAGGAATTTGGACTAAAGCCACCGAACAAGAGTTTTGGAAAAGCAAATGCTTTTCTGGCCTGGGCTGCGACGCTATGCAGACTTTGCCCATCCGGAGGCCCTTCAGGGCAAGTCGGCTGGCAGAACAAGTCAGCCGGAGGGAGAAGAAGAAGGAGCCATGCGAGACCAAAAGGGCTCCCAGCCGTACGGAGGAAGGCCAGGAGAGCTGCAGCCAGGGAAATGTCAGGAAGGAACGACACACACTGCCAGTAGCAGAGCCAGTATGGCTGGCATGATTGGCGCCTTTTGCTGTAGAAAGCTGGACCTCTTGCATTTTTGCCTGGCACACAGGCAGGTAGGAAGAGAAGGAAAAGAGCTGGCTTTTCTACCTTGCTTTTCTCGCCCATTGAAGGGGACTCAAAGCGGCTGACAAACCTTCTGTTCTCCTCCCCACGACAGACACCCTGTGAGGTAGGCTGTGCTTGGGTGCCAGTTCCATCCTGGCCTGCGCTCTGCCTTGCAGCGTCTTTTCCAGAAGTCCCTGCTTAAGGCTCAGGCAAAGGCCAGTTGAGCAACACAGCTGAGCAAGATGTCTGGAGGTAGGACGGCGCCCTGCCAAAACAGCCCCCCCTCCCCCAGCAAAGCAGGCAGCAGACAAACGGCGGTTCAAAGCCGCACGCCTGGCTGCCTCGCAAGCCGCGCTCAAATCCCCGTGTAACCATAACACAGCCCACAGAGGCGGCCGCCAAGACTCCTGCGGGTGAGGCCAAAGTGTCGCCCAGGCGCAGCCGGATGGGGCACGAGGCCAGGCAAAGGAGGGCTCCTGGTTGCAGGGAAAGATGGGACAAAGGCAGCAAGTCCATCAGCAGATGTGGTTGCACCCCTGGCAGGCCTCACACACCGGAGGCGGAGGTAGCCAGGGCGGAGGAAACCACAGATGGACGGGCAAAGGAGTGGGCAAACCAGAAGTTGGCATAAGAACCTGAGAGGAGCCCTGCTGAATCATGCCACAGCCCATCTAGTCCATAAGAACCCCAGAGGAGTCCTGTTGCGCCAGGCAACTGCCCATCTAGTCCACAGGAACCTAAAAGGAGCCCTGCTGGATCAGGCCACAGCCCATCTAGTCCATAAGAACCCCAGAGGAGCCCTGCTGGATCTGGTCACAACCCATCCAGTCTAGCATCCTGTCTCGCACAGTGGTCCACCAATTGCCCATGGGCATCTCAAGCAGAGACAAGGGCAAACCTCCTCCTGCCCTCAAACCCCAGCAAATGACCTTAGCTCCCATCTCCACTTCTCACGGACTGTTCTTGCTGAGGCTCATGGGAGGCGTAGTTCAGCAACAGCAACATCTGGTAGACCCACGGTTTCCGTACAGCAAACCAGAGGCACCGTTGGGCTTCCCTGAGGGACTACCCAAAAAGCCAAGCAAATCCAATGAAGGCAACCTATCTTTTTCTCATTCTGGATTTCAACAGCTGTATACACATGGCCCCCCAATACCCTGACTCTCCTTTACAAAGGGACCCAATTTCCTTCCAAATCGCCCACCGTTGGGGGCCAGGAGCTCTTTTCCTTCCCCCAGTGGCTGCCTATTAGCCATCAGACTCAGGAAGCAGCTGTGGGTGAAACCTCACCACAGCTGGATAGCCACAGGTCCCTCACTTTAATCTAACCCTGGCAGCATCCAGTGCGCAGCTCTCCAGATGTGGCTTTAAACCACAGTTCCCATGAGCCCCGGCCACCTTGGCCGAGGGCAAAGGGTAATGGGAACTGCGGTGCAGACACATCTGGAAGCCACATGTTGCCCTGATTTAACTCCTCCTGTTCTCCCTCTGCTATGCGCCCGGCCACAGATGCCTGGGAAACTCCCACGCAAGAAGAAGAAAAGAAGAAAAGTTGACTTTTCTCACCTATTTAAGGGGACTCAAAGTGGCTGACAAGCCTTCTGTTCTCCTCCCCACAACAAAAACTCTGTGCGGGAGGAGGGGCTGTGAGAGCTCAGATGGGAGCTGTGACTAGCCAAAGGCCACCTAGCTGGCTTTGTGGAGGAGGAAGAGAAGAGTTGGCTTTTATACCCTGCTCTTCTCACCCATTTAAGGGGACTCAAGGCAGCTGATAAATCTTCTGTTCTTCTTCCCACAACAGACACTCTGTGAGGTAGGTGGGGCTGTGAGAGCTCAGAAGGGAGCTGTGACTTGCCCAAGGTCACCCAGCTTGCTTCGCGGAGGAGTGTGGAATGAAACCGAGTATTCCCAGATAAGAGTCCAGCTCCCTAACCACTAGACCAAACTGTTCTGCCCTATTGCAGAAGAAATGTTTCTTGTGTCCGGCTGGTTCTTAGCCAAAAGTATCGGCACTCGCCTGGCCCTCGAAACCAGTGGAGGTCAGACAATTTTGGAGCAGTTTGGTGGAAATCGGCGGCCCACAGCCGTTGCAGAGTACAGAGAGGGCGGCTCTTGCGAATGGGCTCCGGTATAGAAAACAAGGGAGTGACTTGAACTTTTCTATTTTTATCTCAGAAATCAATTCCAGGGAAGGCAGGAGCTATTGTTCCTCCGGGGTGTTTTAAGGAAAGTGCAAAATGAGAAACGGAGAGGGAGAGAGAATGGCCAGGAGTGGAACAGAATGGAGAATTCCTCAGGCTGGTTTAAATCACCACCGTGCAACAGTGTTTTGACAGTTGCTTTGGCCAAGGAGAGGCCGCCTGGTTATTCGTTAAGCCAGACTTGGCCCTGGTCCTTGAGGCAGGAGGGAGCAGAGATAGGCATGATAACAGGACCAGCTGCATGTGGTTGGGGAAGCTCAAAGCAATGGTTCCTCTTGACTCCACCTTGGTCAGACCTCATCCAGAGTCCTGCTGTGTCCAGCTCTGGGCACCCCGGTTCAAAAAAGACACTGACAAACTAGAGCAAGCCCAAAGGAGGGCTACCAAAATGGTCAGTGGTCTGGAAACCAGGTCCTACGAGGAAAGGTTGAAGGATCTGGGAATGTTCAGCCTGCAGAAGAGAAGACTGAGAGGAGACATGATGGTGGTCTTCAAGTCTCTGAAGGGCCGTCACAGTGCAGAGGGATTGTCCCTATTCTCACTCGCACAGGGTGGGAGGACTGGAAACAATGGGATGAAATTTCAAGGGAGTCAATGCAGATTAGATATTAGGAAAAACTTCCTGACCGTGAGGGTGACCAGTAAGTGGAACAGGTTTCCACCAGAGGTAGTGAGCCCTCCTTCACAGGAGATCTTCAAGCAGAGGCTGGACTTGCATCTGTCTTGGATGGTTTGGGGATCATCCTTCATTGACCAGGGGTTGGGCTGGATGACCCGGAAGCTCCTTTCCAACTTTGCTATGATTCTATGATTCTCCTCCTCTTCCCTTTCAGGAGTCACAGCTTTGGCACAGTTCTAAGAAAGAGTCACAAAATGGCTCCGTGGTTCCATCACTGGTTTGACTCCTCCATGAAGCCAGCTTGGTGGCCTTGGGCTAATCACAGCCCCGTCTGTCTCACAGGGTGTCTGTTCTGGGGAGAAGAACAGAAAATTTGCCAGCAGCTTTGAGTTATTTACTGAAAGAAAGCAGCTTTGCCATTTTGCTGATGTGTTTTCTGACTCTGAAAGTGGACCGAAGCTGTATTAAACCTTAAGGCTACATTCATTTAACCCAGCTTCAGTCCACCTTCTGAGTGACAGACCACATCAGCAAAGTGACCAGTGATTTTCTTTTCACGTTATCTATCCCAAAGGGGAATTTTCTGAGTGTGACCACAGCCACTCTGAAAGCGGACTGAAGCTGGATTAAACCTTAGGTGTGACCATAGCCCCAATGTCCCCCAACTTCTGTTGCTCTGAAGTATTCCTCCATCACTCTTAGCTCCAAGGGACCGGTAAATGTCTTTTCCCCTATTCATCCCTATTTACAGCTTCCATAATCCTGTGGTTTATCTGTTCATAGACAAAGCTAATTCCAGAGTATTTGTCTCTCTGGTTCTTCATTGACCCACAGCTGGGCTCCAGAAACCTTGTATCCCATTGGCCTTCTGGAAGCAAACAAACGCTCACCAACACTTTAGCTCCCATCCTATAAGCCCTTGAAACGTGCAAAAGAACCCAAGGAGGGCCATAAAATGTGTGGAAACCTCTCTCTTGCGCAACGGACGTATTTGCAAACATTCACTGGAGGATGTTTGCAAATCCCATGTCCAAATACTGCTGTCTTGCTGCAAAAACCGTCATTCAGAAATGTAGCAAGCGCCCAGCTGGGCCAGACGTCCAGCTTTTGACATTCTGGTTCTTCTGACGCTCTGTCCAGATGCGGGGAATATAGCGCCATTACGGCTCCGCTATGTTGGGCGTTGCTTTGGCCTGGGACAGTGTGCAATCTCGATGGCTGTGTTCACACCTGAGATTTAATCCGGTTTCAGTCCACTTGCAGAGTGAGAATGTGTTTTCCTTTGGCATTATAGTAACTAACTCAGAAAAAAGACCTTTGGGATAGATAATGTGAAAACAAAATGACTGATCCCTTGCTGATGCTCTTACTCTGAAAGTGGACTGAAGCTGGATTAAGCCTAAGGTGTGAATGCAGCCTTTGTCAGTCCCCAAAGGAAACAGAATACCCTGTGAGGTAGGTGGGTCCATGAGAGCTCAGAAGAGAGCTGTGACTTGCCCAAGGTCACCCAGCTGACTTTGTGGAGTGCGGAATCAAACCTGGTATTCCCAGATAAGAGTCCGGCTCCCTAACCACTAGACCAAACTGGCTCACAGGGGGTATTTCACGCTATGCCCAGGTGGGGCCTCTATTCTGGCTCCCAAGAACTCGAAATATTCTTCGAAATAGCCTTGGCAAAACTGTCTCTGGAAAGTTTTAATGACTTCCCATTGTTCTCGCTCTGGAATTCACCTCTGGAGAGGAGATGGATGAGAAGAGGAAGAAGAAGAAGAGGATGGGAAAGAAGTCTCCTAACACCCTGGAGGGGATAAGGATGCCAACAGGGGGAAACTAGAGGATGGGGCGGATTGCTCTAGATGTCCTCTGAAGGACCCCGTTGGACCCGCCTAGAGAAGATGCATTATTTGGTGGTGTAGAAGGAGGCCATAGCGATAACTGTTTCCATTGTACATCCCAGAAAGAAACAACCGCCCCCAAACCTGAAAGATCGTTTATGGGGAGAAGCCAGGGCAAATGAAAAGTCGTTCCAGCTGCCCCAAAATTGCAAAAACAAAGCGTTTGCATGATGTAGGCCCATCAAGGGACCAACCACAAGAATGTTGCTTGCTGCTTTAAAAAACAAAGGAAGGAGAAAGAGGAGGAGGAGGAGGAGGAGGAGGAGAAGGACCTGCTATTCTGATTATATGGACCGCGGGCCACTTGGAGGAGGGCAGACAGAAATTCCATAAATGTTTTGCCCGAAAACAGTTCCAGCCGAGAAGAAAGGAGTTTTAAAAGCAGGCACAGTCTACCCACACGGGCTTAATTTAGAATCTGCTCCCAAACGCTGCTGCTGCGTATATTGTAGCGGAAATGGAGATAAAGCCAAGCTTCACGCCCGCTTCCTCCGTGTGCCAACCCTATGGCAGGTTTTAGCCAGGCTACTTTCCTGCAAGCAAAGGTTGCGGCCCCTAAAGCAAAGGACAGTGGCTGTGGTCACCCTGGAGGTTTAATCCGGCTTCAGTCCACTTTCAGAGTGAGAGAGCACATCAGCAAAGGGACAAGCTGTTAAAGAGCTCAGAAAATTCACCTTTGGGATAGATAATGTGGGATAGATAATATTCTCTCGCTCTGAAGTTGCACTGAAGCTGGATTAAACCTCAGGTGTGAATATAGCCAAGGTTTAATCCAGCTTCGGTCCACCTTCAGACTGAGAGAACACATCAGCAAAGGGAAAAGCTGTTTTCTTTTAGGTTTAAATAACTCAGAAAATACACATTACTGGTCATTTTGCTGACACGTTCTCTTGCTCTGAAAGTGGACTGAAGCTGGATTAAACCTTCAGTGTGACCACAGCCAGTGTCTCTTCCTCCCCTCTCTCACACCCACCCACACACCTGTGCTTTCCCCCAACTCTGACAAAGAATGCTGCTGAACACCAAAGCTTGCATGTACTTGGGCACATTGAGCAGAAATGTCATTCGTTTTCTGTCCTGCTTGGCAAACCCCTTCCCTACCTAGCTCACCATGGCTAATCTGCAGAAGCTAAAGCACAGTCCAGCCTGGTTAGGATTATCCTTGGACGGGAGACCACTGAGAAATCCCAGGATACACAGGGAGGTTAAAAACATGCCAGAATGAGACTAGGAAGGTATCTGGGCTTTCCTTGTGACTCCAAGCGCAACCTGAAGGGTGTCTGTGTGTGAGGTTGTGCATGTCTCTGACAGTGCCTGTGCACAGTCTTGGATGCGCCAGCACATGAAAAGACAGTGAAATGACCAAGTCAGAATTCTGCAGGGGCAGGATAGAAGAAGAAGAGCTGGCTTTTCTACCCAGCTTTTCTCGCCTGTTTAAGGTGACTCAAAGCGGCTGACAAACCTTCTGTTCTCCTCCCCACAACAGACACCCTGTGAGGCAGGTGGGGCTGTGAGAGCTCAGAAGAGAGCTGTGATTAGCCCAAGGTCACCCAGCTGGCTTCGTGGCGGAGGGCGGAATCCAAGACAAGAGTCCGGCTCCTTAACCACTAGACCAAACTGGCTCCACAGGGAGAAGAGGAACAGGGGAGAGGAAATGGCTGGAAGAAGGCGAGCCGTTTTTGCGTCCAGAGTGGGAGAAGAACCTGTCTGTGGCTTCGACTTCCCTTTAGAGCAGCCGAAATGAAGAGGGGAAAAATCCCCCAGGGACCCAACCGTCTTGTCTTGCCTGTTCCAGGCGCAGAGAGGGACCTCTGTAACGCCTGGGTGTCCTTGGCGCGGGGCTAACGCCAAGAGGCCCCTGCCTTCCAGACTCCCATCCCCCTGTGTGCGCGCATCTCATGCGGGCAAGACTGCAAGCAGGGGAGAAGGAGGAGCCACGGTGTGCGAGGCGGAGAGGCATGCACCCCGCCGCCGCCGCCGCCGCCGCCGCCTTTGGGAACCACACGCAGCCGGCAGGGAAAGGGGAAGGCGCCTCTTGGATCCGCTGCGCCCCTGGAGGGTCGCCGCTGCCTCGCATCGCCTGCCATGAGTTGTAAGTGCTCCTATAGCCTCCGCGCTGCCCTCCTGCCCTCCTGCAACCCACTGACCACCCTGGCCATGCCCTTCACTGCCCTGCCCTCTGTTTTCTGCCTCCGCAGGGCTGCGCGCCGCTTTCCCGTTGGTGATGCTGCTGAGTCTGAGAGGCAGAAGTGCGCATCCCGGGACAGGTAAGGAGAGAGAGAGAGAGAGAGAGAGAGAGCAGCCAAAGCGGCAGCGCCGGGGCAGGGGACTCCTCCTTCAAGGCTGCGGTGGCACCGAAGGTTTAATCCGGCTTCAGTGCACTTTCAGAGCGAGAGAGCGCATCAGCAAAGTGACCAGTAGTTTTCTTTTTGGTTGCTTTGCTGATGTGTCCCCTCGCTCTGAAAGCGGACTGACGTTGGATTAAAATTTAGTCTGTGGCCACACTTAAGGTTTAATCCGGCTTCGGTCCACTTTCAGAGCGAGAGAGCACACCAGCAAAGTGAGAAGCCGTTTTCTTTCAGTGTTAAATAACTCAGAAAATTCACCTTTGGGATAGAAAATGTGGAAAGAAAATTACTGGCCACTTTGCTGATGTGTTCTCTCGCTCTGAAGGCGGACTGAAGCCGGATTAAACCTTAGGTGTGACCACATTTTAAATTCTCAAGTCTCTCTGACTCTGGACCGGGAATGTGAAGCTTTGTCTCTTGCAAAGGGGTCGTCCAGGGGGAAATCTCTGGCCGTTTTATGGCAAAGCCCATCTAAGAGATGCCTGGGAGAGGCTCTCCTTCTTGCTTCATGTCACCCTCCTACTTAGAGAGATCAAAATCTTGAGATCCCTGCAGGGCTTTCTCAGGTGCTGCACCCAAGGAAAGGAAGAGCCACGCTTCCTGCCCAGAACAGCCCCCAAACTAACAACAACAACAACCCGCACCTTGTCTGGATTGTTAAGAATTTTTCTCACAGTGTCGCTTGGGGGTGTTTGGGGGAAGAAGGCAACCAGGAAAATTACCAGACGGCTCCTGAGCCTAAAGTGAGAACTCCAAAATCTGGAAAATGTCCTCGGAACAGGGCAGGACACACTCATGGTCTTCATTAGGGGCTTTGGTTATGGAAGACAAGCACAGGAATTCACAAAAGGGGACGTTTCTCAGTTCTGGAATGGTTCTAACTTCTTGAGCCATGTGAGGACTCCAGCTGCGACATGAGGCACAGGGTCTTTTTAGGAGTGGCTCCTCATTTGCAGAATTCATCCCCCCAGGAAGGCCTGTCTGGCGTCTCATCTGGTTTCCGCTTTTGTTTTTGGTACATGGAACTGGTTTTTAAAGGATAAAAGCCAAGAGTTTCTGCTTCTTGCCACTGAAGCTCTACTTACGCACCACACTGTCCCACAAATGGATTTTGGCCCTCGGTGGCCATCAGGGCAAGTGGGGGTAGGAAAGAGCACAAATCCCTCTGGGGGAACCTGAGGCCCAGGTCAAAATCCACAACCTTACTTTGCTCTCCTCTATCCATCTGCAGCCCCGGAGCTGGGGAGAAAGAGTGCCTCTGAGGACGCCAGGAGGGGGCTCCTTAGCTCCCCTATTTTTGGGCACACCTAAGTTTTAATCCAGCTTCAGTCCCTTTTCAAAGTGAGAGAACTACATCAGCAAAATATCAAGCCATTTTCTTTCAGCATTATGTTACTTGGAAAAGCCACCTTTGGATTAGATGGAGAGGAAAGAAAAGGATTAATTGCTCTCCTTCGGAAAATGGCCTGAAACTGGATTAAAACTTGGATGTGAACACAGCCAAAGGGGAATGAATAAGGTATAGGAAGCCTTCTAAAGGGCCGAATTCTGCCCTCCCACTGCTTTCCTCTCCCCTGAATCTCCAAGCATTTGCAGGAAACGGGCAGCTGACTCGCCCAGCAAAGATATTTATTTATTTATCCTGGGCGCTTGCATGGAGACAGCTGAACAATGCACAGTGCGGCCCCAGGCTGGAGGCTCACAGGCTGGAAGGGGCAGAGAGAAACTCAGCAAAAGGGTTTAAACGGCTTTTATGGCTTTGGGCTTACAGCTTGACTGTAGGAGGCCCATAACCACAGCAGGGGCCAAGGAAGAGGCCCGGCTGCCAAGTGGGCCACTTCTCACCTGTGCCCCCACCGGTGGCCTGGAAGCTTCCTGCCTGGTACGCTGCTGGGCACTTCTGGGTATCCCTTTCTGGCTGGCAGAGGCATCCAGAGATGGCACTGTTTTATGCCCTCGCCTTCGGGGAGGCCCAGCGGGCATCACACTCTCTAGCAGGTATTTATGACCACTAGAAATGGAGACGGAGCTCATGAGGAGCTTTGCGGAGGCACCTTAGGAGGAGGAGGAGGAAGAAGAAGACGTGGCTTTTCCACCCTGCTTTTCTCACCCATTTAAGGGGACTCTAAGCAGCTGACAAACCTTCTGTTCTTCTCCCAACAACAGACCCCCTGTGCGGTAGTTGGGGATGTGAGAGCTCAGGAGAGAGCTGTGGCTAGTCCAAGGTCACACAGCTGGCTTTCATGGAGTAGTGCGGAATCAAACCCGGTGTTCCCAGATAAGAGTCCGGCTTCTTCTTCTTCTTCTCAGCAAAAGCCTGAGACGCTCTCCCTTCCTCCCGAGTCAGAAGGGATTCGTGGGCTTTCTTTCATTCCCGTGAAGCACCAGGCAGCTTCCAAAGGGCCCTACGCGCCATTTCTGCCAGGGTCCCCTCCGAAAAGAAACTCAGCCATGAGTTTGCACTGGCTTGGCTCATGCCTGCCGCCACGGCTGGACTGAGATAAGAAGCATTCCTTCCTTCCTCCTTCTTACACACTGGCTGCTTCATTCATAAGCCTGTTTCTTGGCTTCTAGCGTGCCACTATCCAAAAGCAAAGCCCTTCTCCTCTCCACAGCAGCAGCCCGCCTGAATGCAAGATCCCAGCACAAAGAGGCACCAACGTTGTGTTCTTTTTTGCTCCTTTTTTACTGCTCTTTCCCCATCCTTTCCCCTCCTTGTAGCAAACTTGTGAAATACTCAGAAATCAGCCTGGAAAATTTTGCCACTGTGGCTCGAATTCTGGAAAGACAGGAAAAGGCTTCGAGGGTTCGCGCTTTCCAAAGGGACTGGGTTAGGCCGACGCATCCTGCATCCAGATGTTTTTTATACGTTTGCCTGCAAACAAACAAGCAATACGACAAAGCTCGGACAAGAAACAGAAATCTAGGCTTGGAGACGTCATGTCTCGGAGGCGCAACTCAGGGGCGCCTTTGCTTTAAGAATTTGCACATTTAAAAACAACAAGTTTGAAGTGTCTGAGGGGAAGAAATGAGTCCGTTCTTTCAAAACGCAGCAGCTGGTTTTGCAGTTTCGAATGTTGCTGCTTGGCACAAACCCTTGGCATTTGTGGTGACGCATTCCTCCAGTGGTCACTTCCCACTGGCGCTTAAACCTGCTCAGCGTGGCGCAAAGGAGCATTCTCACTGACCACTGGAGTCAGTAATGTGCTCGTTGGAAATGCAGGCCTAGGGTGGCACGTGGATCTGATCCGGTGGGCCATTTCGCGTGTTCACGGCAGGTGTTCCGCTACTAAGCTACACGCTTCCCTCAGAGGCAGAGGTGTTCTCAAAGCAAACTGGACTGCCGGCAACTCCATTCTAAGTTCCCACTTGGCAATTTAATCTGGCTTTAAACCAGGTTTTCTAAAATCAGCAGTGAGATCTGGGTTTGTTTGGGTTTTTTTTTTTGCATTCCCACTGTAACCTTATAATGCGGACTCATTCTCCGTTCTTCAGTGCCTGGCATGAGAGGAACCTCATGCAGTCAGCAATTGGATGCCGTCATACCCTGAATTCATTAGGGTGGGCAATTCAAACCCCACCCAGCAGCGAGACCTCTTTTGATCCGAATATAGATAATCCATATTTTGGGACCTTCAGTCCTCAGAAACTGCAGATTCTTTCAAACTTTGGGAACAGTTTCAAAGCTCATTATAATCTGTTTGGGAAGGCACCTTCTATGGCTTTATTTTCACAAGCGGGCACCAACAGGTTCCTAACAGGATAGAACCAACAGACTGCTTCTCTTGTCCCCTCTCACGTGTGACTGCTTGCGACTCCATGGACCCTTCAAGGTATCTCCGTGGCAAAAAATAAAACAAGTGCCTGGTTTCATCAAGGAAGAGGGCAGTTGCGGAAGACTCCATAAACACCTCCATGAAGTGTCCTAGACAGATACAGAAGTAGTTTATCCTTGCTTTCTTCCAGGGAGATTGAACCTGCCTTCATCTGCCTTCCCAGCAGTTGCTGGAACCATAAGCCATGGAATATTGCCACTCCCAGGTGTGGAAACATTATTCAACAAGCCTGGTATTTTGCTGAAAGGGAAGGAAAGTGAGGGAATCTATCTGGCACACTCCGGGGTTGGCGCACTCGGTGTATGTTTCGGTTCTCATGCTTCAGGGTAAGGGGGACCCGTTTTGCTTTCTTTGCCAATCACCCATTCCAGTCTTGGGTGGAGGGGATGTGCCACCAAGTCTTTACATGCCAAAGAAGTGACTCTTCTATGCGACATTCAGCCGCGCATATCCTGCCATGGGTAGGGCATGTGTTTTCATGCCACCTTTGCCTGGCTCACATCCCTTTATGTCACTGAAATGAACGGTGATTTTCAGAAGGGGAATCCAGAGCGACTCAAGGACTCAAAAGCTGTCGGTTTCAAAAACTCCAGTGAAAACCCTCCAGCCAAGATGTGATTAGAAGGGCCCCAGACTCAGAAATGTTAACTGCGGTTAAACGACCCTTCCTTCTCTTTCACATTTGTAAGTAATCTTTTCTTCTCCAGATCGCCACTTATAAAGTGTTCCTGGTTTAAGCTATTTAACGGTTTTGTGGCCAAGTTGCCCCATTGGGCAATTTAATCTGGGTTTTAAGCAGCGTTTTTAAAATCAGCAGCGAGGTCTGTTTTTTTGCATTCCCACTCTTAGCTTATAATGCTGACTCGCAGGGGAGAAACCCCCTCCCCTCCCTCCTCCCCTCAGCAGGACCCCTTACCCATGCAGTCAGCGATTAGGTACCATCATACCCTGACTTCATCGGGGCAGGCAATTCGAACCCCACCCCCTAAATAAGCCTGTCTCAAATTAAAACTGTGGCTGCAGCTTTTGTTCTCTTCCCCTGTGTTTTGGCTAGATTGGTACATCAGAGCAGTGCAAAATGGCGGGGGGGGGGAGGGAAAAACCATGTGAGGAAGGGTGGGAATAGAGATCATGATGGGGAAGGGAGGGATGAGGCAGGCAGGCTTTTAAGAGCCACCAGCTTCGCGAAATGGCAGGCATGGAGGCCAAAGTCTTTTTGATCGCTGGTACGGTTGCTGTTGTTTCCCAAATACTGGCCTCCATCCCTCTCATTCCCACATCTTTACGCCATTCCCCAAGCCAGCTTTCGGGGTGTGTTTGGTTCCTTCTCCTTTGCAGAAAAACACTTCATTCTCTGACGTCGCCTTCATGTTGTAAATCTCAGCTGCAGGGCCAGCCAGCCAGCCAGCCGGGAGGGATTCTGAAGCAGCTGTTATGCGTCACCCTTTTGACTCAGATATCTCGGCTGGAGATTGCTGCCCAACTGGGTGGGGTCAGAATCAGGCCCCAGCAAGGACTAGCAGAGTTGCCCGCTAACAGGTAGCATGAGCAGAAGAAGATCCATCTTCAGAGTGAAGAGGATCAGAGACTGTTAGGTCCTTTCTGCACTGGTCCTTGTTCCCAAATATATCCCAGAATAAGCACCTGCCATCTGCACCAGCCTGCGGATGGCCGGTCCCCATCCTGGGATACGAGCCAGAATAAGGACCGATGGAGAAAGGGCCTTAGACCCTGCTGTAGAAGAGATGGGGGGAGGGTGGCTCTATGGCTGTGGTCACACCTACGATTTAATCCAGCTTCCATCCAGAGCAAGGGAACACATCAGCAAAGTGGCCAGTAATTTTCTTCCCACACTATCTATCTCAAAGGTGAATTTTCTGAGCTAATTAACACTCAAAGGAAACAGCTTGCCACTTTGCTGATGAAATCATGGCTTATCACTGGGTCAGGGGAAACTGAGTTGAACACCCCTAAAGCATGAGTCCCTCCCCTGAAATCCCACTTGCTAATCTGCAGAAACAGCTGATCTCTTGGACATTCACAGGAGGGGGAGAACTCTAGCCAACTTCAAGTCTGACTAAATCCTGTGTCGGAACGCAGCCTGACTCTGGAAGTGGACTGAAGCTGGATTAAAACTTAGGTGTGAACACAGCCCAGGAGGAGCTCTTGCCACTGTTTTTGGATTCTTGGAGGCCACTCTCTCTGAGCCACCGCTCTTCTCCCTGTTCCAACCGTGGCCACTTTGCCTGTTTGTATTTTGCAAAAGCCGATTTGTCATGGAAATCCAACTCCAGGTTCCCTTCCGTAAGGCGATCTCCTTTTCCTTTTTTAAAGCTTGGATTGATGGGTGAGTCAATCCAGCGGAGGAGAAGGCCGGCATTGTAAACATTTGCATTGAATTGTATGTCTGGATATTTGATTTGACTCAGTTTCGAATGCCGAAAACCCGCTTTCCTGCATATCCCTAATAATAACGCCAAAGGTTGGCGAGCACACACGTTTGGAGCCACGCCGGCGTAGAAACATCGCCGCTGCGTCCGAATACACATGTGTTGGAGCGTGTGCAGCCGCCCGTATGGGCAAGTGCGAAAACCCCAGATGGCGCGTGACTCATCGGATGGTGGGAGCGATATTTATTTGCTAAATAAATCCATTATCTGGGGACCACTTGTTTATAGGCAGCATTTCCTGTTTGAATTACGTTCTGCTTGCAATACTGTTGCCGGCTGTCTGCACTTATTTATTCTCAGAACTCCCCAGAACCTACGCTTTGGCAAACCTACAAAGGAATCCCCCCACCGTAACAGTTTCAATTCAGGAAGATTCTGCTTTTGTTGTTAAACTGTCTTTTTCAAAGTTGCTACTAACAGGAAAAGCACAGGAGGAGGAATTCCTGAACTGCTACATGCTTTGCATAATATTTGTGTAATTAGGGGATTCTGGTCCCGGGACTGTTATGTGCAGAAGAAAATTTGCATGACTTTCCTCTCTGCTGACGTGGAGACAAGCAGGTAATTTTCTGGCTGACGTTATGGATTTTCCTGGCCTTCCCTGCCTTATATTGTGCCGACAAAACTTTTTGTACCCTGCACAGGAATTTCTTTCTGATTCCTTGCTAAATCTGTTTGGGGAAGAAAGATGGAAAGGATGGGGAAGAGATTTAGGGTTCTGGGTTACCGCCTAGCAAAGCCATCTTTGTCAGAGATCTCCTATCTGTAACATCCAGCCCTCCAGAAGTACAACTCCCAAAATTCTGTGCCAGGAATATCTGGCAGGCTGTATGTGAGGACTCCAGATCTACAGTATTTGTGATTTTAGTCTCTGCTTGGCCAAGTTCCCACTTGGCAATTTAATCCAGTTTTAAACTTTTTTTAAACCAGCAGTGAGGTCTAGTTTTTTGCGTTCCTAAGGCAGGTCCACACTGCACAATTTACTCCAGATCTTTCAAATCAGCAGCGAGCTCTGTTTTTTTGTGTTCCCACTGGCAGCTTATTACGCGGAGGCTGGACTAATACAAAGCATCGACCACTTCTCTCTCTCTCTTTCTCCCTCCCTGCAGTGAATCCATGCTGCTATTTCCCTTGCCAGCACCAAGGGGTGTGTGTCCGGGTTGGCTTGGACGGCTACGAATGTGACTGCACCCGGACAGGGTACTCTGGTACCAACTGCACTTTCCGTGAGTGTGGGGGCGACGGGTGAAGGAGGCTTGCCCTAGTTCCAGATGGGGGAAGGGGATTGGAGCCGGCTGGAGAGAGCAGGATCACTTTAGCCCTGTAATGCAGGATGACCATAAATAGTCTCCTGCTCCACCACTTCTATTATGTGCACACAGCTTACCTTTGGAGGGCTGAACTGTCTATCTGAAAGGCAGGCACCCAGATGGGCAAAGCAAGAGACTTTGCTGCACTGCGGAAGGAAGTCCAGTTTGCTATGGTTTTACAACATCAGAGGGCAATGGCTAATTCCTACTTTGCCATGTGTGCCCTCCGCCACATTGCCTTCCTTGGATTCCTTCTCCAGGGAGTCCTAGAGGCAGCTGGGGAAAAGTAGTAGAGCCCACAGGTTCATTTTGACCTTCCTTCCTTCCTTCCTTCCTTCCTTCCTTCCTTCCTTCCTTCCTTCCTTCCTTCCTTCCTTCCTTCCTTCCTTCCTTCCTTCCTTCCTTCCTTCCTGCAGCGGAATTTTGGACCAGGCTCCATCACGCCCTGAAGCCAAGCCCGGCCTTCTACCATTTCATCCTAACAAATTTCCGTTGGTTCTGGGACATTATCAACAACACCTTCATCCGCGACACGCTGATGAAACTGGTGCTGAAAAGTGAGTGAAAAGCAGTGAATCCCAAAATGGGAGGGGGGGGGATCTTGCTATTGCTGCTATTTATCAAGCCCCGGGTCACCTGGAGCAAGCGCTTGGGGCGAAGAGTGGTGCTCAGTTTCTGTACACCCCTGTGTGTGTCAGTAATTCCCCCAGCCTGCTTTTAGCACATTTGCCCAGAGCGCGATTGGGAGTCACGTGCTTTGTATTTGTAATGAGAGAAGCTGGGTCTCTTTATAAAGTTGCTGTAAGAAAATGTTGGGGTCTGGCTTACATATTTTTTTAAATTCTGATTTAAATGTTAAAAACCCTGATTCTTAATTTAAAGCAAAATGTTGTTGTAGTTGTTGTTGTTTTAATCTGCTCTGATACTAAGGCAGTTTGACTGGGGCTGTGGCCACACCAAAGGTTTAATCCAGCTTCAGTCCACTTTCAGAATGAGAGAATACATGATCAAAGTGACAAGCTGTTCCTCTACAGTGAGCTAGTTGACTGATGTTTCCCCCCAGGGCCACTGCATGGGCTCTTGGCTAAGGCATCATCCTGTTTCCAGCTCAGGATCAGACCCCTTCTGACCCTTAGGTCGGTGTCTGCTTAGGGGTGGAGAGAAGAGACAGACAGACAGGAACACCTTCTCTGCACAAACTTCTTCCCATCAGTTCCTCCCTCTATAACGCAGCCATCCACCTTGGTTTTTGCCAAAAGGAAGTTGATTAGCATGTATAATGAACAGCTGATTGCTCCATACAGAGGTTATTAATGTTTTTAATTAATTAAAATTTATGGGCCTGAACAATCACCCTGCGGCAGAGGAACATGGTGTGATTGCAAAATTAGCAGGGAGACCTGCCAAGATGCCCCAGTGCCCATAGTTGGAAGACGCTTTGCGCATGCAGCTTTGGGCTTTTGCAGGGTTCTCCAAGTTCACAGCGACGTCCTTTCTCTTCACAGTCCGCGCCAACCTCATTCCTAGTCCGCCCACTTATAATTCTGCCTACGGGTACATCAGCTGGGAATCCTATGCCAACGTCAGCTATTTCACGCGCGTTCTCCCACCGGTGCCTAGAGACTGCCCCACGCCAATGGGAGCCAGAGGTAGGTGCTTCTTTGCTCATCCAGGGCTAGAGAAACTCCACCGTAGCCCAGCCAGGGGCTACATGGAAACATGTTCCATTCCTGCTGTGCTCCTTGTTATAGGGATGCGCATGAATATTCGTAGGCGTTCGGAATCGGATCTAATGTGCCGAATTTCGACATTCAGACTCAAATAGGATGTCCCGAAATTTGAATGTAAACATTCGAATCGAATTTTGAACTTCGGAACTATTCATTCTAATTATCCAGACATTCATAGGTGTATAAGGGTTCGTATACGATGGCTACTTGAAGATCCGCGTCTTTCCCACGTTCGTACGCATTTGTACGGATTCGTATGAGACGAAAACGGGTTGCATGCGGGATAACTACGGGACGCATACAGATGCGCACAGATGGGTACGGTTGCATGCGTGGACGTACAAATGTTGTCAGCCAGTGGACGAATATCTTGAGCTACAATACGGAGGACGGATTTCCCCACATTTTCTTCCCTCCAGGGCCATCAGTGCTTCCCGATGCGCAGCTCTTAGCCAATGAGCTTCTCCTGCGCCGGAGGTTCCACCCAGACCCGCAGGGGACCAACCTGATGTTTGCTTTCTTTGCTCAACACTTCACCCACCAGTTCTTCAAGACGTCGGGCAAGATGGGCCATGGCTTCACCCGAGCGCTGGGTCACGGGGTGAGGAGGACGCCCTCGCAGTGCCCCCCAAAGCCGGGCCTTGGCTGTGGTCGATGCGTGTTGGAGGGCATCTGGCTGGCTGGGGGAGCCTGATGTCAGTTTATGCCCAGGCTTTTTCTTGCAGGTAGATCTAGGACACATCTATGGAGACAACTTGGAACGCCAGCATCAGCTGAGGCTCTTTCGGGATGGCAAACTGAAGTACCAGGTAGGAAGGTAACGCGATAGGACTTTGCTCTCTCGGCTGGCCAAGGAAGGGTCTACCTGGCACGGGAAATCCTTCTCAGTGGTGCGTATAGAAAGGACTATTAATGAACCCTAAAAGGAAGAACCAGGAGACCCAAGGCCTTTTCGCACTGTGGCCTCTCGTGCATAATTAGTGCGCCTCTGGCAAAGAGCATATGAAGAAAGGCACGTGCAGGAATATTTGAAACATTTGAAATTCAGGCATTTGCATTTGAATCGAATGTCTGTACATTAGTTTCTTAACATTTGAATGAATTTTAATGTTTCAAATCATTTGTATGGTTTATTTGGACATTCCTATGATCTCGAGGAGAGGAAGTTTTTTCCGCGGTATGAGGTATAGGGACTTGCAGGAGGGCCTTTTCTGTGGTGACCCCCTAGACTCTGGAACAGCCTTCCTCTTGAGGTTCACCAGGCACCTATGCTGTATATAAGTTATCTTTTCACCCAGACTTTGGCCATTTAAATAGCTTCCTCAGGGTACTGTCCCGTCAGGGAGGGAGGGTGGGGTTATATTTTTAATTACGTTTTAATATTTAATAAGTTTTATTCTTTTTGTAACCCGCCCTGGGATTGTTTGAAGGGCAGGATATAAATAAATAAATGGCCTTTGGAGGCATCCTGGCTGCTGGGTTAAACCTCTGGCCCCTACATCCGGCCTCGCCAGTGCGGCTTGAGCCACGTCTGGACGGCCACATGTGAACCGCTCCCATTACAAAATGCTTTTAATGCTTTGTAAACTACTTTGGTGTAAATGAAATGTCTTAAGTAAACAAGATTGCGGACAGCGTTAGGGCTGCGCCTCCTTTCACGGCCGTCCTTTCCCTTATCTTCCTGCCCAGATGTTGGACGGGGAGATGTATCCGCCGACCGTGCTGGACGCAGCCGTGCACATGATCTACCCAAAGCATATCTCTCCAGAGAAGCAGCTTGCCGTGGGCCAGGAGGTCTTTGGCCTCCTCCCCGGGCTCATGATGTACGCCACCCTCTGGCTGAGGGAGCACAACCGCGTCTGTGACATCTTGAAAGAGGAACACCCGGCCTGGGACGACGAACAGCTGTTCCAGACCACCAGGCTGATCCTCATTGGTGCGTGGGGGCGTCACGTCGGGGCGGGTGGGACCAGAGAAGAAACCCAGAAAGATACAAGCACAGAACAGCTTCTGGGTTGGGATATTCGGAACGTTTGGGATTTGTACGAATTTGACCGGATTCGAGACATTCGAAGACATTTATACGAATGAATGCAAATTTTATTGCATCCGATTTGATACGAATCTGATACCTTTTCCATTCCATGGACCGCTTTGCCAATTAGGGGAAACCTCATGGACCCCTTCCCAGAGAGTAGCGGCAGATAGTTTTACAAAGATGGGCCTGTCTGCGCTTGGCCTTACAAGTGTTCATGGCTGCTTGCGCCAAGACCGGCGCGACGTCCTCGTGGTGATAGCCTGCGTTTGGCTTCCGTCACGCGGCTCTCTGCCGCCAGTCTGAAGTCTTTGCTGAAGCAAAGCGACGGCACGTTTGCGGGCGCTGATTCCCCCCACCCCCGGTCTTTTCAGGTGAGACCATCAAAATCGTGATTGAGGACTATGTCCAGCACCTCAGCGGCTACCACTTCCGCCTGAAGTTCGACCCCGAGCTTCTCTTTGGCGTCCAGTTCCAGTACCGCAACCGCATCGCCGTGGAGTTCAACCAGCTGTACCACTGGCACCCCCTCATGCCGGACGCCTTCAGGATCCAGTGCCAGGAGTACAGCTACGAACAGTTCGTCTACAACGCCACCATGCTGACGGACTACGGGGTGGAGGGCCTCGTGGAAGCCTTCTCCAGGCAACGGGCCGGGCAGGTGAGGGCAACATCAGCAGCGCTGCTCCTCAAACCATGAGATGATTGCTGTGCCAGGGAGTGCCAGGTTGAACGCCGCACTCCCCCACAAAGACAGCTGGGTGGCCATGAGTGAGTCACAGCTCTCTTCTGAGCTCTCAAAGCCCAACCTACCTTACAGGGTGTTCTCTTGTGGGGAGAAGAACAGAAGGTTTGTCAGCCACTTTGAGTCCCCTTAAATGGTTGGAGGGGCAGGCAAGATGTCTCTAAAGCCAAGAGCAGGTGAAGGTTTTGCCTTCATCTCCTGGTTGAGACGCCCAGAAGCAACTGATGGGCTACCGTGGCCTGATCCGGCAGGACTTTTCCTAGGTACGTATGTCCCTCCAGGCTCCGAATGTGGCCAGGAGGAGCAGGCGGGAGTCAGGTGAGATTACATAAGTCCTCCCCTTGTGCTAGGGCTTGGCTTACTACTAACGTAGGGAGGCCACGGTGAATTTCAATGCTTTGCGAGGTATTGAAAGGGTGTTTTGCACACCCCTCGTTGTGCGTCTTACGCACACAGACAGAGGCTTCTCCGCATCTTGGAGACTGTGGCAGCTGAGTTCTGTTGAGATGCTGGAATATTTGCCCTTTTGCTTAACTCAGCCCATGTTGACCCCCCGGCTTTTCAGATTGGTGGGAAACCCAATATCCACAAGAACCTTCTAAACGTGGCTGTCGGAGTCATCGAGGAATCGCGTCTGCTTCGCCTCCAGCCCTTCAATGAATACCGGAAGCGCTTTGGCATGAAGCCCTACACTTCTTTCCAGGAACTCACAGGTAATGACCGGAAACCTCACAGCAGAATTTCACAGCGGACAATGGGATGAAACTTCAAGGGGGTCAATACAGATTGATATTAGGAAAAAACCTCCTGACAGTGAGGGCGATCGGTCAACGGAACAGGAAGTACTGGGTTCTCCTTCGCTGGAGGTCTTCAAGCAGAGGCTGGATCTACATCTGTCTGGGATGGTTTAGGAAATCCTGCATTGATCAGGGGGTTGGGCTGGATGACCCTAGGAGACCCTTCCAACTCTGTGATTCTATGATCCCCGCCCCCAGGACTAGGGATGTGCATGAATATTTGGAACATTCGTTATTCGTCCGGATTTGGATATTTGTACACAAATAGAATGTTGCAACACTTGTAAATTAACATTCATACGAATAGTTCAGACATTTGTTAAACTGGGGATACGGGAACGCGGTTGCGCCACTCACATCTGGAACAGATCCAGACTGCATTCGACATGGATTGAGAGCAGATTAAAAGCGGATTCAGGTGTGTAAAGATAAGGCACTCAAAAGGGGTTTTAGCTCAAAGCAAGGGGCATATCGTTCAGGACAGAGACAAGCGGTCCAAACTGTTAGATTAACGGTTAGCTAATATACTGCCAATTTTCACTCAAATACATTTCTTAACATTTTAATTCGCACAAGCAAACAGGTTAATACCTCACAGGGAGAACAGAATATTTGTCAGCTGCTTTGAGTCCCCTTAAATGGGTGAGAAAAGTGGGGTAGAAGAGCCAATTCTTCTTCTTGTGATGATGATAAAATAGTACAAAATGGATTGTGGGACCTTCCAGCACACCTGCTGTTGAACTAAGCAAAAAAGCAGAAAGTCAATCCAATACGTATGGTGTGCGTGCGTGCGTGCGTGTGTGCATCCTGGAAAATATGTTCTGGAACCATCTCACTTCTCCTCTTCTTCCTTTTGGTGCAGAGGATGAAGAAACAGCTGCAAAGTTGGAGAAGCTGTATGGGGACATTGACGCCCTAGAATTCTACCCAGGCCTGCTGGTGGAGAAGAGCCAGCCAAACAGCATTTTTGGCGAGAGTATGGTGGAGATTGGGGCCCCTTTCTCCTTAAAGGGTCTCCTGGGGAACCCCATCTGCTCGCCCGAATACTGGAAGCCCAGCACGTTCGGAGGCGCCACCGGCTTCAATCTCGTGAACACTGCGTCGCTGCAGAAACTCGTGTGCCTTAACGTTAAGAGGTGTCCTTACGTGGCTTTCCGGGTGCCGGATGAGGAGGAGGGAGAGGAACCCACAGTGATGCCACCCGAGAGCTCCAGAAAGAAGGAACCATCGGTGGAGCTCTAGGACCCGAGGGAGTCAAGGGGCTCTTCCTGAGCTCGGCTTCGTCTCTGCCACAGCGGGAGACAACGGGTGTCCATACAGCAGAGAGAAGGAAGCGCATGGCCCAGAGCCCCTCACCTGTGCAAGCCCCTCAGCTTCCCTCAATGTAGACAGAGCCCTCCGGAGTTAGGCCCAGAGGTGGGGAAAAGATGGAAGATGGGGAGAAGCAAAGAGGTCCCTGGGGGTCTCCCACTGAGCTTCTTCCTGGCCGGACGTCCCAGCCACCTGCACTGTTGGAGGCAGAACCTTGTGGGAAATGAGCAGCTGCAGCAAAGATTGGAGTTTTATAAGTAAAAAAACAAAGCAGCATTGACTGGGAGGGGGGGTTGCTTGGTGTCCCCTGAAGATAAACCTGTTATTCCTGGAGCTGCATGAAAATGAAGTGGATTGGGCCCGTAAAGTAGACAAAATCAAGCATAAATGTTTCCACGCCTTCCGAATTCCAGAAACGAAGAAGGTCAACTCTTTCCTGCGGCGTGGGTGTTTGCTCATAAAAGAGGGAGGAGCAGAGGTTAATATTATGAATAAAGATGGAATGGAGGTTCTCACTTTCAGAATAAAATAAGAGGCTTTATTTTACTAAGGCCAGGTTCCCACTGGGCATTTTAAGCTGGTTTTAAAGCAGGTTATTTAAAATCAGCAGTGAGGTCTGGTTTTTATCATTGCCACTGATAGCTTATAATGCGGAAATGCAGAGGAGAAATCCCCTCCCCTCCCCTCCCCTCCTTCTGTCAGCAGAACCCCCTCCCCAAGTCAGCAACTGGGCACCATCATACCCTCACTTCATTGGGGTGGGCAATTCAAACCCCACCCTCTGTATAAAGTTGCAGTTATGGAGTCCTTTGATGCTTCCCCCCCCCATCTTGTATCCACCATAGCACAATTTCCTTGGCACCTGTAAACAAGACAGTAAAACATTCAATATTACAGTAAAACATTCAATATTACTTTCCCTTTTTGGTGGGGAAGGGAGGAGGGAAAATCAAGCAGGTGGGGCTGTGAGAGCTCAGCTGTGACTAGCCCAAGGTCACCCAGTTGGCTTCATAGAGGACGACGACGACGAAGAGTTGGCTTTTCTGCCCCACTTTTCCCACCCATTTAAGGGGACTCAAAGTGGCTGACAAATCTGTTCTTCTCCCCACAACAGACACCCTATGAGGTAGGTGGGGCTGTGAGTGCTCGAGGAGAGCTGTGACTAGCCCAAGGCCACCCAGCTGGCTTCGCGGAGGAGGGTGGAATCAAACCCAGTCTTCCCGGATAAGAGTCCGGCTCCTTAACCCCTAGACTAAGCATCTAAGGCCACGACTGGTGCCAAGGCAGACCATTTCCTTGTTCCCTTCCTGTAAAGATTCCTGTGCATCCAGCTCGTGACGATGACCGCCGCTCTACAATTTTCTAGCTCTAGGACCTCCCGCCAGGCTCCTCCCCTTCCTAGCTCTCTCTCCGGCCCGCTTTTCTCTCCCAGCATCCTCCTCGCCGCTTCCTTTAGAGCTTGATAAGGAGAGGGAGGATCCCCAGCCAGAGGGCGAAGGTGGGCAGGGGAGGGGAGGGCTGGGCAGGGGAGGGCTGCTTGCGGGTCTGGGGTCTCCTCCTCCTGGGAGAACCGGGTGGGTGGGAGGAGGGGTCTGGCACCTTAGGGGCTTGGAGGTCTGGGGTCCCCAGTGTGGAGGGTCCCTCCCTTGCTAGGCTACGATCTGGGCTGGGGGGGGTGTCCCATGGTTGAACGGGGAGGGGGAGCAGAGCCCTCGGGGTCCCTCTGCAGCCCCTCTGTGCAGGCGAGCGAGGCCGCCAGGGCATTCCAGCCCACCTGGGCCCATTCAGAGGCTGGGGGCAACTTGCTGGGGGGGCCCCACCCGGCTGCCAGGCGCTGTTTGGGAGCAGAAGGCGATTCACGGTTCGCCCGCACCGTGTGGCCAGTCAGTGGTTTTTTAACCCTCCCTTGGGCTGCCAACACAACTTGACTGCGATTTCTGCCCTGCTCTGCGCTGCATGCACTGCGCTCCCCATCTGGCCCCTGGACAGCACATCTGGAGGGACCCAGGAGGGCAAATCGGTTATACCAGGTTCAGCCTCAAAGGAATCTTGTTTGGCTTCTGCCTTCGTCCTTGCCTGCCGCGGAGCTCATGCGCAACACACATGTATGTATACAGACACACACACACACAAAGTTTTATGGAAAATTAAAGGTCTCTCTCTTCTTTACTCCAAAGTAGCGTGTGTGTGTGTGTGTGTGTGTGTGTGTGTGTGTGTGTTAGTTGATACACCTCCTCTGACATTTCTGCTCCAACCTTTCTGCATATTTGGCTTAACGGTCACACCCCCCACCTGAGTCCAAAGGAGCATGCCAATCCAAGCCATGCTGTGGTCCCACCAATCTGTTGTTGGCACAGCTGGGAAGGGAGGAGGCCGATGCTACGAAGCCGATGCGTGGCAGAATTAGGGCCAAAAAGGGGAAGTGTATTTTTTTCACCCAGAGAGTCATCAGTCTATGGAACTTATTACCGGAAGAGGTGGTGACAGCAACCAGCCTGGGTGGCTTTAGGAAAGAGTTAAGCAAATCCATGGAGGACAGGTGTGCCAGTGGCTACTAACATGGATGCCCAGGTACGCCCACCGGGTTGGACGCCTCTGAAGGCCTTTTGCAGAGAACAGTCTGAGAATTTGCAGGGCAGGTGAAGTTTTTGCCTTTGCCTTCTGCTTGAGATGCCCACCAGCAATTTTTGGGCCACTGTGTGAGACGGGATGCTGGACCAGATGGGTTGTGGCTTCATCCAACAGAGCTGCCCTTATTTGAATTGTTTTGTGAAGCTGCAAGAGCTTGGGAAGGCAAGACTAGAGCCGTCTCTAGACTTCACCTGCTGAGACGTGTATCATGCTTTCTTGTTCTGGGAGCGCATTCGCAGCCTGTTTGCCTTCCTTCCCGTGCCTTCTTTGCTGCTTTCAGACCACCTGTTGTACAGGAAAGACAAGTCTGATGCAGAGCCCACAAGAGAAAGTGAGTGTGAGAGAGAGAGCGCACAACAGAGATGGGAGTGTGGCGGTTTTTAAATCATGGATTATCTTTCTTGCTTCAGGTGTGAAGACCACAGATGCCGCTGTCCTCAGAGTGCCTGGGAGAGAAGAAAATGCAGCCTGGGGCAGGTGAGTGGTTGAAGGTTAGAACCCAAAGGACAAGGAGGTACCCAGGAATCTTTACAGGAAGAGGGCGAGGAAGTGGTCTTCCTTGGCACCAGTTGTGACCTTAGATGCCCTGATAAATGCAGCATGTTTTCTTCCCTTCTCTTTCCATGGGAAATGTTGAGGGTATTTTTAAGAATTGCTTTATTGTGTGTCTGTGAAGGAATCCACAAAGAGAAACTTGGTCTCTTGAAAGCCCTGTAAATAATTAACCATTTGGCCTCTAGTCTAAGGAGCCGGACGCTTATTCGGGAAGACTGGGTTTGATTCCACGAAGCCAGCTGGGTGGCCTTGGGCTGGTCACAGCTCTCTTCTGAGCTCTCACAGCCCCACCTAGCTCACAGGGTGTCTGTTGTGGAGAGAAGAATAGGAAGCTTTGTCAGCCACTTTGAGTCCCCTTAAATGGGCGAGAAAAGCAGGGTAGAAAAGCTAACTCTTCTTCTTTGGGGGAGAAGAACAGAAGGTTTGTCAGTGCTTTGAACCCCCTTAAATGGGAGAGAAAAGCGGAGTAGAAAAGCCAACTCTTCTTCAAGTTTCCAGGTGTCAAAACTCCCCCTTCTTGCAGTTGGTGGGAGATACGATATCCTGCCCGACAGCAGCATCACACACCATTTGTGGACTTGCATGCGTGATGTACTAGGTTAATTTTCATCCCAAGCATTTATCCTTTGAAAGCCTAGCTTGATTTCTTTCTTCCTTGCAGGTAATGGAATAGCCCCGCAGGCTCTTTCTCTGGCTTTTCCTGTCTGTGATGGAGTTTCTCTGCAGGTAATTAAAAGCGCAAAGAAGGACCCATTTCCGTCCCTCTTCCCTTGCCTTATGGGAATCCAGGTGGTGGCCATTACCAACATGGCAAATTGTGCAAGTAGACATCCAGACAAGGGGAGACCTGTCACTGTGTCTTTAAAACCCAGACTGGGAGTTGATTTCCCTGCAATAATGTTAATGCAGGATTTCACCCATGGCTGCGCTGGGACTGCCACAGACATAGGTGTGGTAATTCTAGCACAGTGCCAGGATAATTCTGGGCTTTAAAGCCTGCACAGATGCAGGTCAAATTAGTGTATTTGATTGCAAGCAGAACTAAAATATTCAGAACACAGTTCTGAAATGCATCTTCCCACAACATCCTTGAATGATAGGAATTGCTCAGTCCAAGTTTATTTATTATTTATCTGGGAATACCGGCTTCGATTCCACCCTCCCCCATGAAGCCAGCTGGGTGACCTTGGGGTAGTCACAGCTCTCTTCTGAGCGCTCGCGGCCCCACCCACCTCACAGGGTGTCTGTTGTGGGGAGAAGACTAGAAAAGCTTTGCCATCGGCTTTGAGGCCCCTTAAATGGGTGAGAAAAGCCAGGTAGAAAAGCCAACTCTTCTTCTTGCTCTGTTAAGTCTCAAAAACTGCTTGGACAGTTTTAACTGGGACTTCCTTGGAGTCTTTTTCTTCTCTTTGACGGAAAAAAGGATGAGAATTTTCTTCTTGCCATACGTATTGGTTCCTTTCAGCTGTAGAAAAGCAGAGAAAGTATGTGAATCCCAGGGTGTGTTAACTCTGATGACGATATGGGTCTCCTTTCCACCTAGGGGCCAGTGAACTTTGAAGAAGTAGCCGTGTATTTCACGCGAGCAGAATGGGCCTTGCTGAATTCAAGACAAAGAGACACCTATCGCGAGGTTATGGTGGAGAATTACACAAATGTGGCCTTCCTGGGTGAGACTGACTCCCTCCTTCCTTTGGAACAGGCTTCTTGCTTTGGCTCCTATTCAGAGCTAGGCTGTCCCTAAAGCAGTTGGGACTTATCTATTGGAATTCTCAGTGCCTGGAAACAGCTGTCCAAAAATGTGCCTTGAAGAACAAAATAGGAAGGAGAGCATCTGTTCATGGTTCCATCAGCTACAGGGCATAATCTCTCACTGTGGTCTCCTTGCCAGGTAGCTAAAGAGATTTTTAAGCAGCGCGTGATGGACATTTTATTTGTTTATTTATTATTTGTATTTCTATCCCACCCTAAACCCGGAAGTCTTAGAGTGGGTAACAGTGCTTTAAAATTCCACACATTAAACATGTACAGAGAAGGAGCTTGACGTACTTCAGGGGGGAGACTGTTCCATAGCCTGGGGGCCATTACTGAGAAGGCCCTCTCCCGGGTGCCCACCCGTTTCACTGCTGAGGTTGGTGGGACAACCAGGAGGGCCTCCCCTCCTGATCTTAAGGCCCTGGTTGATGACCTCCTTCAGGAGAGCGACAGGGCTAATGCAATCCTGTTGGTTCTCCTGGACCTCTCAGCGGCTTTTGATACCATTGATGGTAGCTCTGAGGATATTCTCATACTCAGAGATTGGGACTGGATTATTACTCTGCTGGAAACTCTAATCAGTCTGTTGCTCTCTTTCTCTTTCTGCAGGTGGGGGACTTCCAGTTGCCAGACATGATCTCACATCCTGGCTGGAAGGAGGAGGAGTCCGGGCGCTATTTGGCCGTGTGTACTCAGAGGAAGGGGAAAGATCAGCCGGTAGGCTCTTAAAAACTCAAAACTCTTTATGTGTTGGCTGCCTGGGATATTTCTTTCAGAAATATTATATCTGGAAATGTTCCTCCCCTCCCAACTTAGTGGCCATTTCCCACCCACAGTAGAGCAACAATTTAATCTTGAGAATAAACAACGAAATTGCTGGTTCGCTCCAATTTGCCATTCCCCCCACGGTTTAGAATTATTTTGCTTGCTTCTAAAAGATTTGCTGATGGAAGGGACTGAAGGTCAGTTTTCCTTTTGTTCCAGGAGCAGCAGTTTATGGCCCAAACGGCGACAACGTGGTGGCATCCCAGAGAGTTCAAAAAGGGAAGACGGCATGGCAGGGCCTTTACCTGGCAAGGAAAGCCAGGCTGATGCCAGCTTTTAATGGGCTGCAGAGACTTTGCACCAAGGAGAAGCTGTACAAATGCAAAGACTGCGAGAAGAGCTTCCGTAAGCACGCCAACCTCACTCAGCATCAAAGGATCCACACGGGCGAGAAGCCTTATACGTGCCCGGAGTGTGGAAAGAGCTTCCGTTACCATTCCGCTTTCACGCTACATCAGAGGATCCACACGGGAGAGAAGCCGTACAAGTGCATGGCGTGCGGGAAGAGCTTCAGTCAGCACTCGAACCTGATCGTACACGAAATGATCCACACGGGGGAAAAGCCGTACAAGTGTATGGAGTGCGGGAAGAGTTTCCGGTACCACTCGGCGTTCACTCAGCACCAGAGGATCCACACGGGGGAGAAGCCGTATAAATGCTCGGCCTGTGGGAAGTGCTTCACTCAGTGCTCGAACCTGACGAAGCACGAGATGATCCACACGGGGCAGAAGCTGCACAAGTGCCCCGTGTGCGGGAAGAGTTTCCGCCACCACTCCACGCTCACCAATCACCAAAGGACCCACACCGGAGAGAGACCCTACAAGTGCCTGGTGTGCGGGAAGCGTTTCAGTCAGCAGTCGCACCTCCTCGTGCACGAGGTGATCCACTCGGGGAGGAAACTCTACAGCTGCACTGAGTGTGGGAAGAGCTTTGTCCAGAGGAGGGAACTCACTCAGCACCAGAAGACTCACCGGGAGGAGAAACCGCACAAGTGTCCCGAGTGCGGGAAAAGCTTCCGCCAGCGGGCGCTGCTGAACTACCACCGGAGGATCCACACGGGGGAAAAACCCTATCAGTGCAAAATCTGTGAGAAGCGCTTCCGGGAGAGCGGGGTGCTCACGAAGCACCTGCGGATTCACACGGGGGAGAAGCCCTACACGTGCAAAGGGTGCGGGGAACACTTCCGCCATCATTCAGCCCTCATCCAGCATGAGCGCATCCACACGGGGGAGAAACCCTACAAATGCCTGACGTGCGGAAAGGGCTTCATCAAGTCCTTGAACCTCACGCAGCACGAAAGGATCCACACGGGAGAGAAGCCCTATAAGTGCACCGAGTGCGGGAAGAACTTCCGGCAGCGCGCTCATCTCACCCGGCATCAGAAGATCCACTCAGGGGAGAAGATCCACAAGTGCCCGGGGTGCGGCGAGAGCTTCTCCCACAGGAAAGAACTGACCCAGCACCAGTGGATCCACACTGGGGACAAGCCCCACAAATGCGCGGTGTGCGGAAAGAGCTTCCGACAGAGCGGAGACCTCACCAACCATCAGAGGATCCACACCGGGGAGAAACCATTCGAGTGCCCGCAGTGCGGGAAAAGCTTCTGCAAACGGGGAGCTCTCACCGCGCATCAGCGGATCCACACAGGGGAGAAACCGTATAAATGCGCGGAGTGTGGGGAGAGCTTCCGTTGCCACGCGTACCTCGCTCAGCACGAGCGGATCCACACGGGCGAGAAACCCTACCCCTGCTTGGAGTGTGGGAAGAGTTTCCGTCAGCGGGCGCATCTTGCGGTACATCAGAGGATTCACACGGGCGAGAAGCCGTACGAGTGCAGGGAGTGTGGGAAGCGATTCAGGCTGCGCTCGTGCATAGCGAGACACCAGCGGATTCACGCCACAGAGAAGTCGGGTGTCGCGTGAGGTTCACCCTTTGAGTGCACGGTCGCTAAAAGGAAAAGAGCTCAAAAGTGGTGACTCTTTTGTAGGAGAGGTACGGCCCCTGTTGGGTTGTAGGGCAATTAGGTGAAAAACCAGGAAGCTTTTCCTGTCTTCCTACACTGCTGTAAATACCTAATAGCTTTGCCACATGGATTGCAGACAAAAAAAAGCAGGGTGCGTGGGTCAAAAATAATCCACCAGATGAAATTTTAAAAATGACACCACTCAGATCATTGACATAAATCAACATAAAGGAAATAAATACAGGCAAAACCTGCAGGTCATCGAAGGAGATGGTTGCAGGCAAAATGTCAGTTCACAGTTACCATCACAAAAACCACATGGTTAAGAAGGTACATAATCGTCAACATCTGGCAATGGCTTTCGTACGGTAGCTCTTGGAATGATGCTGCGATCAGGAAGCGGCTGTGGAAAAGGTTTCAGTCAGGGTAAATTCCTCATCCGAAATGAAAGGATTCACAGCGAAGAGAAACAGTGTAAACATTTGGCATCTGGAAGCACTCCGCTTCTTCATAGTTTATTCCCTGCTTATAAACAGATTTAGTCTACTCCTAGTTGTTGTTCTTTTGCACAAAAGCGAGTGAGTCGGCGGAGATTCCGCACAAAGGGAGCCCAGAGGGTATCTCCCGCGGGAGAATGAATGTGCTGGAATGGATTTAATCCTGTAGAACGAATCGTCGTCTAACCTGCTGTTTCATTTGCATCAAGGAAATAATAACGCAAGAAAAGATGCCACTTTTCATGAGCTCGTTATGGGCGGTTCCTTCAGCGATAATGGGAAAAATGAAATCGTTTTGGAAATTTGGCACTTCCGGTGTTCTGGATGTTGACTTCCAGTTTAATGTGTGTTTTTGTGAACTTAAAAGCCTGCTGGATAGCAGGATCCTGTTAGTACAAGGAGTTTCTAAAGGGATTTCTGTGATGCCAAGACAGAGAATTTAACCCTCTCCATCCAAGGAAGGTGCAGGAAATTGTTAACGGTTGCTGTGCACCATATTCAATATAGAGTCTGTCACAGACTTTGTATATAGTTACTTGCAAGGTGAATGCAGTTGGGTTTTTTGTCGTTATTTTTCATGAAATAATATTTCTGCGACTTGCACTGAAGAAATGGGACAAGGGAACCCATCAAGGTATTAGGATTTGGAGAACCCAACAGTTTAGGCTCTGTCCCCCGCCAAAAAAACAGAAAAGTAGGGGGAAAGAAAGAATAGAAATCTTTTCACATTTAGGTACCACCGACTTCAGATCCTTCCTTTTTGTAAGTAGTGGTAAATAAATGTTTTAAATTAATAAATCAGACACAAGCCCAGTCAACATGGCCAGTGGCTCAGAATGCTGGGAACTGTAGTTTAATGTCTAGAGGGTAACGTGTCAGGATGCCATAGTGGTAAACTCTCTTGGGGTTAGGGAGATGGACTCCTATCTGGGAATACTCAGTTTGATTCCACACCCTTCCATGAAGCCAGCTGGGTGACCTTGGGCTAGTCACAGCTCTCTTCTGAGCTCTCAAAGCCCCACCTACCTCAGAGGGTCATTGTTGTGGGGAGAAGAACAAGGTTTGTCAACCGCTTTGATTTCTCTTCAATGGGTGAGAAAAGTTGGATAGAAAAGCCAACTCTTCTTCCTCCTCCACGATACCAGCCGGGTGGCCTTGGGCAAGTCACAGCTCCCTTCTGAGCTCTCACAGCCCCACCTACCTCAGAGGGTGATTGGTGTGGGGAGAAGAACAGAAGGCTTGTCAGCCGCTTTGAGTCCCCTTAAATGGGTGAGAAAGGGGGTAGAAAAGCCAACTCTTCTTGTCTCTCCACTAAAAGAAGGATACATGACTTACTTTTTTTTCAATGTAGAATGGAAAAAAAATCACCTACTGATTTTATAGTAACCTGCCCTGACATCTTTGGCTAAAGGGTGGGACAGAAATAGAAATAAATATTTTGAACATCTGATGGGAGGCAAAGGAAAGATTTAGAAAAGCATCTTGCATTTGGCCCTTTGAGAATGTGTTTGGAATAGCTACGAGGGACCACTATAGACTGATCAGGATGCTGAGCATTTGTCCACATGGTCATAAGGAACGGGATGTGGTGAAGCACAACAATAAAAAGAACTGGTACAGTTAGTCACTGTTATGGGATTGGCAGCACTTAGAAAATTTAGCAGGGGCAACATTCAGTAGTTTGCAAAATGAGATTCTCTGCGATTAGAGCTTTAGGATACCGAACAGATCACTTTCCCCTATATACCTATATGACTGCTAAAACCCTCCTTCCACAGGAACCACAGACAGACCAATGGTGTGTTTCCATTCAAGATTTAAACAGCCCTGAAATTGTTTTGAGCCGCCACCGTTCCCAATGTTTTAAAAGAAACCGCAGTTTCTGAGGATTAAAGGTCCCAAAATGCAGATTATCTATATTCAAATCAAAAGAGGTTTCACTGCTGGATTTAGAAATAATCTTCACTATTTAGCAGTGAGAATGCAAGAGGTTTTGGGGGGGAGGAAACCATGCTTTTGGGGCATTCTCAGTTTCCCCTGATCCAATGATAAGTTGTGATTTCCTCCCCTTTTTCCTGAGCTCTCACCATTATGTGCTAAGGATTGGGCTTGGCTGAAAGGGAAGAGTGAGCAGAGCCTGCAGGAGCTTACAATGTAACAAGAGATCAGACCATTACAATGTAGTGAGAGATCAGACCATTACAATGTAACAAGAGATCAGACCATAGTGTGAAGTCAAAAGTGTCTGATTTTACTTAAAGAGCCAGCGATTGGAAAGACTTTGGCCTCGATGCCTGTCATTTTGCGCTGTGCCAATCCAGCACAAAGCTGGTGGCTCTTAAAAACCTGCCTACTTCATCCCTCCCTCCTGCCCTTCTCACAATCACCCCCTACCATTATCAGGAAAAAGGGAATGTGATATTTAATGTTCTGCTAGTTGTGCTATGCTGGATACAAGAAGGTGGCCGGGGGGGGGGGGGGGGCAACGAGCAATGAACAAAAGCCGAGACCTCGTTTGATCCATGATCCGATTCGGGGAAGGCTTATATAGAGGGCAGGGACTGAATTGCCCACCCCAGATAAGTCATGGTATGACAGTGCCCAGTTGCTGACTGCATGGGGAGCGAGTTCTGCTGAGGGGAGGAGGGAGGGGAGGGGGGTTTCTCCCCTGTGTGTCCGCATTGTAAGGTAACAGTGGGAATGCAAAACAAAAACCCGGACCTGACTGCTGATTTTGAAAACCCCTGCTTAAAACCTGGCTTAAACTCCCCAGTGGGATCCTGGCCCAGGTGTCACAGCAGCAAGGCCCTCTCTGTGATGGCACCAACCATGTGGAAAAGTGTGAGGTGCCCCCTGTTCCATTTTGGGGCACCTGTTGAAAAGCGGTATTTTCCCATTCAGGTTTTCCTCATGATCATTCCTGAGTTTCTCTTTCCCTGATTGTGCCTGCTTTTTTAACACTGTTCTAAACATTGCTTATAATCTTTTGATATTAGTCTGTAAACCACTTTGGGATGGTTTTATGAGAAGTGGTATAGAAGTGTCTTCAAATAAACAAGTATGCAAACAACCCACCTTCCTTAGTTGTTCATCTCATGAAAAATTTCATTATTTTTTTTTGACATAGACTAGAATAAAGTCAAGCGACTGAATTTGTTAGTATCTTTTCTGCTTCCCAGTTTGGTCTAGTTGTTAGGGGGCAGGACTCTGGGAATATTGGATTTGATTCCGACCTCCTCCATGAAGCCAGCTGGGTGACCTGGGGCTTGTCACAGCTCTCTTATGAGCTCTCACAGCCCCACCTACCTCACAGGGTGTTCTGTTGCGGGGAGAAGAACAGAAGATTTGTCAACTGCTTTGAGCCCCCTTAAATGGGTGAGAAAAGCAAGTGGGACTTTGTCAAAAGCCTTCTGGAAGTCCAGACAGACAATGTCTACTGGTTCACCTCCCTGTATTTAAGTTGAAGGTCATTGCATCGTGGTCGCTGTTCCCAATTGGATCATCTACAGTGACGTCCTTTACCAGGTCCTGAGCATTATTTAGGATCAAGTCCAGGACTGCCTTTCCCCTGGTTGGTTCCATGACCATTTGCTCCATGGAACAGTCATTGAGCAGGTCTGGGAATCTTCTCTCTCTCTCCTGAGCTGAACAGGAGTTCACCCAGTCTATGTGAGGATAATTCCAGTTCATAAGATTCTCTTCCTTAATATACAAGGCTACACCACCTCCATGCCACCCTTCCCTGTCTTTCTTGTACAGTTTGCAACCTGGGATGACTGTATCCCATTGGTTTTCACTGGTCCACCAGGTTTCAGTTATGACAATACAGTGGTACCTTGACATACGAGTTTAATTCGTTCCGTAACCTTGGTCTTATGTCAAATCGCTTGTATCTCAAAGCAATTTTCCCATTAATCCATTCCAGCTCCCAAAACACCACCTCAGTTGTTTTTGTTATGTACTGTATTTACATACTCGTATCTCAAATCTTGCTCTCATCTCAAAGCAAAATATCACTCGCTCGGCGGCTTGTATCTCAAAACACTTGTATGTCAGGGCACTTGTATGTCAAGGTACCACTGTAATATCAATCCTGTTTTCCATCACTAAGCTTCACGTTGAGGCTTAGGCCTACTCAGGTAGGGTCGCCATGGCAACAGACAGAGCCCCCACCCCACCTGAGAGTTCAGCGGCTTCCGGCGGCTACGTGATGCGAGCACAAGGCGCGACTGCCTCTTCCGCTCAAAGAGGCTCAGACTAAATGCGCACCAGAGCGACACTTTAGGTTCCCAATTGGCTGCATGCAGGGCCAAGTGATGCAACGGGCTGGAAAAGGGGTTGAAACCACACTGAAAAAATGATTGATAAGGAATGAATTTTTTTTCTATGCAAATTTGTCTTTGTTATGCGAGGGACATTAAGGTTTTTTGCAATTTTTGCAAGCAGGCAAGGGGCGCCTCTGCAACCCTATGCGTCTCCAGGCGAGAAGAAAGAAAATCCTCGATTTGCAATGACAGGTATGGAAAGAGGCAATGCAGCAAAGGTTGGGGGAATTGCGTGTTGTCTCTCAACCCTCAAATAAATTATTTGGAAATGGCACGAACACCGACTGGGTTTGGCCTGTCTGGTTTCCTTGCTTGATGCTCCTAATCGGGCTTCCGATGTTATTTTATGCATCTTCCTTTATGCTTCTGAGCATCTCCAGCAGGAGACGAAGGCAAAACCTTCACCTGCTCTGGGCTCCCTCCAGGTGCATTCTGCTTGTCCCTCCAACCTGGAGGTGGTACCTGGGCATCCATTCTAGTAGCCGTTGATACACCTGTCCTCCATAAATTAAGAGAGCCCTTCTCGTTCTGGCCACACAGCCCATCCAGTCCAGCATCCTGTCTCACACAGTGGCCCACCAATTGCTTCTGAGCATCTCAAGCAGAATATTGGTAGAGTGAAGGGTCAGGAAAAAATGAGCTGGAGATCATTTGAGTTGGGGATCAATATTCTCTAATGGGGTGGTGTAGGGTCCTTATTATATAAGGCTCTAAATGTCTTGGGCCCCCAGTGTCTGAAGGAACATCTTCCATATTGACCTGCCCATGCCTTAAGATCTGGAGGGGAGGCCCTCCTGGTTGTACCATCACTCACAGCAGCAAAAGGGATGGGCATCCAGGATAGGGCCTTTTCAGTGGTGGCTCCCAGGGCAGGCTATGGAATAGTCTCCCCCTTGAGGTGCATCAGGTTTCTTCACTGTATATGTTTAGGAAGGTGGTGAAGGCACCCCTCTTTGCCATGGCTCTTGCTTAAATGGGAATATATTGTATCTTCCCATTTTACAGCATCATTATTATGGTTTCAATATGTATTGTTGTTCTAATATGTGTCTGATTTTAAATGTTGTTACCCACTCTGAGACCTTTGGGTATATATATATGTAAATACAAATAATGGATGGATGGATGGATAACACAACCCTTGATGTTTTTGAAGGGATTTTTGTTTGTTTATTTTATTCATTAATTTACATTTCTGTCCATTCCAAGTCTCCCTTCATTTTGTTTTCCTCCACGCAGGCAGAGGACTGACGTCTCTGGGTTCCTGCAGGTTCACTCCCCTTTGTGATGAAACGTCGACTCAGGTAGCAAAAACAGAGACGTGGAGGAAAGCTGTTTCTGTCCTTTCTCGGTATCTGTTTGCAGGCTGGATAAAAATTCATCCCAGCATGCCTGTCCAGAAGCAATTTGTGTTCGAGGTCAGCCTGAAATGTAGGGAAAGTCCAGTCCTCTCTTCCAGAACTATTGCCCAGTTATGGGTTTCCACTTTCCCAGGATGCGTGAGATGACTTCTGCAGCAGTTGAGCCTGGGATGAAGGTTGTTGAATGTGAACTTTGCATTTCTTAAGGAAGCAAAGCAATGGGCTTACCTAACTCTGCTTCCTCTAGGGGCCAGTTCACACTTGGCCGTATTCTGAAATGTATCTCAGGACAGGGGTCTGTTGCGTGCATGATAGCACAGACTCTGGCGAGCCTCACACGGGGTCTAGTGTAGCCTGCACTGGCATGTGGACAGCAGGCCCGTACTCCAAAAAGTATTCCAGAACAGACCCCAGAGTCATATTCGCACTTCATACTCACTTTATTTGATCCGGGGCCCGGACCTCCTCTGGGGGGGTTGCCATTTTGGCTGTGGCACAACTGCGCATGTGTCAGCACAGTTGCCCTGATGATGTGGACACTCTGCACATGCACAGTTGCATCTGTGGTCGTCCGAGGTGCCAGCGCATTTGCCAGCACCTTCAGTTAATGTTTGGGATGAAAATACACGTCAATAAATACATGAATTCCTTGTTCTTTCTTTCTTCCAGCTGCTGCCAATGAACTTCCAAGACATAGCCATATATTTCACTGATTCTGAGTGGGCCCTGCTGAGTTCAAGCCAAAAAGCCACTTACTATGAAGTTATGTTTGAGAATTACGGACTTTTAGCCTCCCTGGGTAAGGGTAACTCTTCCTCGCTCCGTTAATAATGGTGGTAGCAGGTTTGTGCTTATTCACTGGCTCAACGTGGCTGGGCTCCATAAGCCTTGCTGTGTTGTGGTTGTTAATTCTATAGATTGAAAACGTGCTCGATCAGAGATATTTCCCCTAGTTTGCAAATTCTGGGATGAGGTCTTAACCCTCACAGATGAAAGAGGCAGCATCTTTGATGTTTGGAATTGCACTGCGGGTGTTGTTGAGTCTGTGGTTAGGGAGCCAGACTCTTATCTCGAAATATGGGGTTTGATTACACCCTCATCTACAAAGCCAGCTGGGTGACCTTGGGCTAGTCACAGCTCTCTTCTGAGCTCTCACAGCCCCACCTGCCTCACAGGGTGTTTGTTGTGGGGAGAAGAACAGAAGGTTTGTCATCCACTTTGAGTCCCCTTAAATGGGTGAGAAAAGCCAACTCTTCTTCTTCTTCTCTGAAGGGAGGTTTCTTCTGATGCCCAAACCTGAATTCATCACCTGGCTGGAACGAAGCAGAGGGTTATTCAGCAGCTGGTACTTGGAAGAAGGCAGAAGCTCATCAGGTAAAGCTCTAGGAATTGTGAGGTTTGGCAATTTTTCTTCCAAAGTCACTGGGATGTGGCCACCCATCCGCCCTCGCCAGTGGCCATGCATACTAGAGCAATTAAAAAGGAGGGCTACCAAAATGGTGACTGGTCTGGAAACCACATCCTATGAGGAAAGGTTGAAGGATCTAGGAATGTTTAGCCTGCAGAAGAGAAGACTGAGAGGAGACATGATAGCGGTCTTCAAGTCTCTGAAGGGCCGTCACAGTGCAGAGGGGTCGTCCCTATTCTCACTCGCACAAGATGGGAGGACTAGAAACAACGGGATGAAACTTCAAGGGTTTAGGAGAAACTTCCTGACAGTGAGGGTGACCAGTTAGTGGATTACGTTGCCACTGGAGGTGGTGGGTTCTCCTTCGCTGGAGGTCTTCAAGCAGAGGCTGGCCCTGCATCCGTCTGGGATGGTTTAGGGAATCCTGCACTGAGCAGGAGGGGTGGACTGGATGACCTTGGAGGTCCCTTCCAACTCTATGATTCTATGATTTTATCTCTATTGCTCTCTTAACGAGGATTCTGTTTTTGTTCCAGACTCAATCATACATGGGCCACATCCTCAAAGGATGTTAGAACCCTGTGATCTACTCCTGAATGAGATAAACAGAGAACTGAATGGGAACAGACCTCTTGTGTCTGGGCAAAAAACCATAAGTAAATCTAAGTTCAGTGGGAAGAAAAGAATCTCTGTCAGGGAGAAACCATATAAGTGCATGGTCTGCGGAAAGAGCTTTAGTCAGCTCTCGAACCGCACCCAGCATGAGAGAATCCACACAGGAGAGAAACCCTATAAATGCACGTTGTGCGGAAAGCGTTTCCGTTACCACTCAAACTTCACTCAGCATGAAAGGATCCATACCGGAGAGAGGCCTTATAAATGTGTCGAGTGCGGAAAGAGCTTTCACTACCATTCGAATTTCATCCAACATGAAAGGATCCACACGGGAGAGAAGCCTTATAAATGCGCTGAGTGCGGAAAGAGCTTCCGTTATCATTCATATTTCACTCAGCACAAGAGGACGCACACAGTGGATAAGCCGTACCCCTGCGTGGCGTGTGGAAAGAGCTTCGTGCACATTTCGGATATGGCCCGACATCGCAAGATCCACACAGCTGAGAAGAGGTATGAATGCGCCGAGTGTGGGAAGTGGTTTGGTCAGCCGGCCTACCTCACACGGCACCGGAAGATCCACACGGGGGAAAAACTGTACAAATGCGCTGAGTGTGAGAAAAGCTTTCTCCACCAGGTCCACCTCACCAGACACCGGCGAGTCCACACCGGAGAGAAGCCCTATAAATGCGCCGAGTGTGGGAAGCGTTTCGCGCAGAGTAAGTCCCTCACCAATCACCAGAGGATTCACACGGGAGAGAAACCCTATAAATGCCTGATGTGCGGAAAGAGCTTCAGCGACCATTCGAACTTCTCCAAACACGAGATGATCCACAAGGGGGAGAAGCCGCACAAATGCACAGAATGCGGAAAGAGCTTCTGCCAGATAGCGCATCTCATTCAGCATCAGATGATCCACACTGGCGAGAGGCCCTACGGGTGCGCGGAGTGCGGGAAGACCTTCCGCCAGAGCACGTCTCTCCTCGAACACCAGAGGATCCACACAGGAGAGAAACTGCACAAGTGCGCCGAATGTGGGAAGGGCTTCCATCAGCGGTCAAACCTCACGAACCACTGGAGGATTCACACGGGAGAAAAACCCTACAAATGCGCCAGATGTGGAAAGTGCTTTGGTCAGACTTCAACTTTAACCAACCATCAGAGGATTCACACGGGAGAGAAACCCTATAAGTGCCTGCAATGTGGGAAGGGGTTCAGTCAGCTCTCCCATCTCACTAAGCATCAGAAGATTCACAGCGGAGAGAAAATGGACAGATGTAAACTATGAGGAAATGGCCTTCTGGGATGCTGACGAGCCTCAAGTCAGTGTCGCCGCATGAAGCATGATGTTTGGAGAGACCTGCCCTACGTACTATGGAAGGACCCAAATTAGACGGGAACCGTGTGAAGGATAGAGTGTGGAAGACGCTGTGGGCCCAGGACATAAGCTATGGGACTAGGGGTGTACATGAATGCAATTTTTGGCATTCAGTTTGCTTGCAATATTCAGTTTGATTTCGGTTCCATTCCAGTAGTTCAGAGACCTTGAATGCTATGACTATGAAGCTGATGGGCAGGAGAGCTGAAACTATCAAGGCAAAGCACTGTTTCACCCAGAAGGTCATTGGTCTGTGGAATTGACTACCAGGGCCTTGATCACACCTAGCTGAAATAGTCTGTCCCATTAAGAAACTGAATTGAAGCCGTCCTAATCCTGTTCACACCCAGTTCCTGACCATCAGACCTCAGATCATCCTCAGCTAGGGCTGCTATGCTCATACCTTTTATGTTAACTCCTTTACACAACTGCTTAGTTCTCCACCCCTCTTGATTGTATCAACAGCACCAATAGGATAAAGTTCTGTCAATCAGCAGCAGCAACGTGGTGTGTTTGGAGTTTTGTGGTGCTGAGGGCAAACTTGATGCTAAGATGGTTGTGGTGAGGGGACTGTGCCCCAAAACAGAGGCAGCTGAGGCATATCCCAGCCAGCATGCATGCATCTCCACCTCCGCAGCCCTTCCCGTGGAAAAAGGAGAGGCTGTAATCTGCCCTTTTCCCTAAAGCTGCTGAAGAACTTTCACGTCTCAGTTTTCACTTCCCAGTTTTACTTCTTCCTGAAACAAAACCTTGTTTCCATTGCACATTGCTGAAGTAGAATGGAAGACACATTATCCTTAGAATTGTATCAATGATACTCTTGCTCTGCTCTTACCGTCACTCCCCTCCCAACAGTGCTTTTCTGGCCATTGATTTTTTAAACCCCTCCCTCTTTTTCGCAAAACCACTAAAGATCAATTTCAGAAATAGGATCAATTGCATTATCACTCTAGCACATAATAGATTATATTCATAAAAAATGATGGACAGTCTACAAGAAAAGTTGGCTTTTCTACCCTGCTTTTCTCACCCATTTAAGGGGACTCCCCATCAAAGACACCCTGTGATGTAGGTGGGGCTGTGAGAGCCCAGAAGAGAGCTGTAACCAGCCCAAGGTCACCCAGCTGGCTTCATGAGGGAGGGCGGAATCGAACCCGGTATTCCCAGATAAGAGTCCAGCTCCCTAACCACTAGACCAAACTGGCTCACAAATGGAGGGGGCAGGATGGGAGAGGGGGCCATCCTAGGAATCAGGACCGGCAAGGTACAAACTGCTTGACAAGCAAAAAGAAACTGCACATTTCTGCCAAGCCTCATCTTCCTCACTAATATGGATCTCCTGGGAGCTCAGAAGTGCAAAGAGAGGCAACAAAGGGAGAGGTGTGCAGAACAATCATGTGTATTCCACCCACAGCCGGGCATTGGCCAGGAGGGAAAGCTGGATCCAGCACACTCAGCGCAGCTCAGCCCCCCCTTAGCCCAGTTCCCTGCTTACACATGACAAGAGAAAACAGATTCCCCCCCCCCCGATAGATTTGAGTCCTGTGTGGACTCCAGAGAAGGCAGCTTGAGGAAGCACAGCCTCCCTTAAGACGATACCAGGGGGGAAAATGTGAGCGATGGGAAGAGAAGACGGACGGAAGACGCCTTGAGCCATGAGTGTGATCACGGCCCAGGAGAGGTGGTGACAGCGAGCTGCCTGGGTAGCTTTTTAAAAAAGGATCAGATAGTTTTGTGGAGGACAGGAGAATGGATGCCCAGGTACCACCTCCAGGCTGGAGAGGCAGGAAGGATACCTTTAAAGGACATTTGCAGGGAGTCAATTGCAGGTGAAGGTTTTGCCTCGTCTTCTGCTTGAGATGCTCAGGAACAATTGGTGGGCCACTGGGAGACGGGAGGCTGGGCTAGATGGGTTGTGGCCTAATCCAGTAGTCTTCTTCATTCAGTGAGGACAGGTCTATCGATGGCTACTAGAATGGATGCCTAAGTACCCTCTACAGGCGAGGGAGATGGTCAGGATGTCTCTCAAGGCCGTTTGCTGGGATCTGAGAGCAGGCAAAGGTTTTGCCTTCATCTCTTGCTTGAGCTGCCCATGAGCAGTTGGTGGGCCACTGTGAGAGACGGATGCTGGACAAGGTGGGCTGTGGCCTGATCCTGCAGGGCTCCTCTTAATTCCTGATGGTCACAAGTGTCAATGGCTCCTGGAATGCATGCCTAGGTACCGCTTCCATGTTGGACAGACCAGCAGGATGCCTCTCAAGGCCATCTGCAGGGCGTAGAGAGCAGGTGAAGGTTTTGCCCTTGTCTTCAGCTTGAGATGCCAAGAAGCAGTTGGTGGGCCACTGTGTGAGACAGGATGCTGGGCTTGATGGGCTGTGGCCTGATCCAGCAGGGCTCCCCTCAACTTCCAGTCCTCACCAGGAGCAGTCAGGGCTTTCTTGCAGGCAGCTGTCCACCAGGGCCTGTTCCTTTCTGGGAAAGAAGGTGGCGCTCCTCTTGCCTTGCGGAAAATCTTCCTCTGCCGCTTGCCGGTCATGTTGCAGCAGAGATTTCTGTGTGCCTCCTTCTCTTTGGCCGGAACTGCTTCAGCAAAGCCACCTCCTCCTCCTGTTTCATCCAGCAAAAAAAAGAGAAAAGAACGAAATCTTCCAAAAAGGAGGGTGGAGCAGCCTGGAAGGGAAGGGGGGGCACTGGTAAGCTACGATGCATTTGCCACAGAGCAAAAAAGCCTGGATATTTATTGCATGCCAATGCAAACCCTTTTTGTAGGATTCTTGCCTGTCAAGCTTCATGCTTTCTTGACGATGGCACTCTGTGCATGCTCTGTGTCCACTTGCTTTCTTGCCCAGTGAGGCTGGTGGGCATATAGGGAGAAAGAGGTGGGCAGGCAGCTACCCAGAGAACCTTTGCAAGGCGGCAGGGAAGAAATCACAGAGAAGGGGATTAGGGCTGGACTGGGAACCTGCTGTCCCTCCTCCTGATTTTCTTTTGGGGTTGGGGAGGGGGACAAAAGGGTCTAAAGCAGCTGAGAAAAGATCTTCCCCCTCCCAACTGCAAATCCTTCCCCGGGTTAGTAGCTCAGGGCTAAAAAAGAAGCGTTGAAGAAGATTCGGCTTTTCTACCCCACTTTTTCTCACCCTTTAAGGGGACTCAAAGCGGCTGACAAACCTTCTGTTCTTCTCCCCACAACAGACACACAGTGAAGTAGGTGGGGCTGTGAGAGATAAGAAGAGAACTGTGACTAGCCTAAGGCCACCCAGCTGGCTTTGTGGAGGAAGAAGAAGGAGCTGGCTTATATAGCCTGCTTTTCTCACCCATTTAAGGGGACTCAAAGCGACTGTCTGTTGACTGCATGCTACTGCAGACTGTGAGGCCTGCTGTTGCCTGCACTAGCAAGTGGACAGCCTGCCCTGTTCCAGGATATATTCCGGAATAAAGCCAAGTGCAAATAGGCCTCTGGTATGCTGCTGTTTCCCTCCTATTCTTTCCAAAGCACACACATGGGGCGCTTCCTGTTGCATCTCCTGTTGACCCCCCCCCCTTGCAATATAGGCCAGAGGCAAGCACTCTAACGTGACCCCAGCAGTCCCTTCCCTTTTCCCTTATCTGGGAATACCGGGTTTGATTCCGCACTCCTCCATGAAGCCAGCTGGGTGACCTTGGGCTAGCCACAGCCCTCTTCTCACAGCCCCACATGCCTCACAGAGTGTTCTGTTGTGGGGAGAAGAACAAATGGTTTGTCAGCCACCTTGAGTCCCCTTAAATGGATGAGAAAAGCAAGGTAGAAAATCCAACTTTCTTCTCCTTTCCATTTCGCGCAGGGGGAGTTACAGGCTTGGTCAGGAAAGCAAAGCCCATCTTTGTGCTTGCCGGCCACAACCGAAGCTGAACTGCAATTTTTCCTGGATGCGGCGTTGGCGGTGTCTGCCATGGACCTGGACGTGGGACAGAGGACCTACCGGGGTTTCCGCTACCAGGACGCCAAGGGTCCCCGGGAGCTCTGCAGCAGGCTGTGGCACCTGTGGAGCCAGTGTCTGCAGCTGGAGTGGCGTTCCAAAAGGCAGGTGCTGGAGCCAGTGGTGCTGGAGCAGTTCCTGAGCCTCCTGCCAAAGAAGATGCAGCGTTGGATTCGGGACTGCGGGGCGGAGACCTTGTGCCAAGCGGTGGCCCTGGCCGAAGGCTTCCTCCTGGGCCAGGAAGAGGAGGAGCGGCTGGAGAAACAGGTGAGGACGTTTCTTTGGGACACCAGTTTCTTTGGCCCAGTTTGGTATAGTGGTTAGAGAGCCGGACTCTTATCCGGGAATACCTGGTTTGGTTCCACACTCCTCCATGAAGCCAGCTGGGTGACCTTGGGCTATTTACAGCTCTCTTCTGAGCTCTCACAGCCACACCTGCCTCACCTGTGTGATTCATCCATGATTCAGTGATTGTAACACAGGTAGAGACAGGCTAGAGCTGAAGGCAGGATGGCCACACTTATCTCCCACGATTCTCCCTCTGTGTTGTTTCAGCTGCGCGATATGTTGATGGACATGGCCACCGAACTCATCAACGGAAGGAAAAAAGCCCTGCTAGGTGAGTGGCTGGAGTTGGGACCCCAAAACCTTCTCAGGACCAGCGCTTGGGCCTTCTTCTGCGACAGAATCTCTCGTTAGATTTGCAGCATCCACTGAAACGGCCAGCTGGTACCTTTGGTCCTCTGGACAGCTGGTGTCCCGTAACGAAAACAAGTCGGAATATTATTTTCGAAGCACACCTCAGTCAAGTTTAAAGTGCGCCCCGCCGGAGTATCTGACCGCGTTCAGACTTGCCTCCGCCTCATGCGCAGCTCCAGAAGCGACAGGCATACACCTTTCACATTCTCATGGGCCTCGTCAGGTCACCAGATCCACTATGGAAACAGCCAGGGTTTTCTGTTCCCCAGGGACTCTAGCTGTGTTTGAGGAGACCAGGACAGGTTTTGCTTTGAGATGGTGAAGAGAAAAGATCTTTCAGTTGGTTTTGTAGGAGGCAAATTACAAGTGATGTACCTCAAAAGGGGCCACCACCATTGAGGCCTCTCTTCCTTAGCAGTTGCCTGCCTTGCTTTGTTTGGGAGGGGGACATTTATTTATTTATTTGTTCATTAACTCTCTCTTTTCTTTCTTCTCCTCTCAGGCTGCGGAATGGCCTCGTCAGCTCCTTCGGAATCGCTTCCTCTTCGTGATAGAGCTTCTCCTCAAACAGCGAAGGTACCTGGAGAGGTGAGCTTGAGGTAGCTTATGCCAACTCCACTGTGCCCCCTCCCCCTCTCCAGCCAGATGGTGGCTGTGACCAGGTAGGGGTTAAAAAGCTCAGTGATGGCGTGGCCAAGCTGGGATTGCCACACATATCTGGGGCAATTCACACTGTCAGAATACCCAGACATGCGCATGACACCAGCATGGAAGATGGCAAAAGCTGTGTTCACACCTATGTTTTGATCTAGAGATCAAGTCCACCTTCAGAGCAAGAGAACATGTCAGCGGAGCGACTCCTGACTTTCTTTCCACATTATCTAACCCAAAGGTGTATAAAACCAAAAAGCAAACAACCTGTCACTTCGCTGGTGCGTTATCTCGCTCTGAAAGCAGACTGAAGCTGCATTAAAATTGATGTGTGAACACAGCCAAAGTTGTAGATCCCGCTTGAGATGGGTTGAAAGCCAAGATGTGGGTTTTTCCTTCCTTTCAGGGCCGTCCGGTGACGTTCCAGGACGTGGCCGTGTATTTCACGCAGACAGAATGGGCTTCTCTGAGTCCGAGCCAGAAAACCTTGTACCGAGAGGTGATGCTGGAGAATTACAGAAACCTGGCATCTCTTTGCCTTGGTTGGTGGATTTATTTATTTATTTGCTTCTTTGTTTATTATTTACATTGCTGTCCCATCCTTTGAACCAAGATTTCGAGACATTGTCCGGATGCTGCCATGTTCTGTCCAGTTGCTGGCGCCAGCGCCGTCTCCGGGATGCGAGAGAATCATGTGCCCCTCCTTGTGTCATAGAGGTGCCGATGGGCCCCGTTGGAGCAGAGAAGGATGGAAATTTTGCAGAAATCTGCATTTGGAGTGCCATAACGGAAGACCATAACTGAGAGCCTATTTTGGCCCTAGAGGTTAACATGTACAGTGAAATCTTATCTTGGGAAAAAGCAGCTTGTAGGTTAAGTCTTGAAGAAGAAAGGCCTACTTGGCCTTGGAATGGTACCACCCAAGATTGATTGATTGATTGATTGTATTTCTATCCTGCCTTGTACCTGAAGGTAACAACGCTTAAAATTCAGCACATTAAAACAAAACAATATATTAAATCAATAATATCTACAACAGCATTTAAAATCCAAGATGTTAGGGTAATCTCCTGGTTCGATTCCGCACTCCTCCATGAAGCCAGCTGGGTGACCTTGGGCGAGTCACAGCCCTCTTTCTGAGCTCTCACAGTCCCACCTGCCTCACAGGGTGTCTTTTGTGGGGAGAAGAAGGTTTGTCAGCAGCCTTGAGCCCCTTAAACAAGTGAGAAAAGTGGAGTACAAAAGCCAACTCTTCTTTTTCGACACCATATTGCAGCCCAGCTGAACTTTTAGGAAGAAAACAACCAATATGCATATGTGGGTGACACTCTGGTTAAACCCAGGATGAATTGCCCAGTTTATGCCATCAATGAGTGTATTTTTGTTTCCATTTCCTTCTGAAGGAGGCGGGCTACGGATCTCCAAACCTGGACTTATCTCTTGGCTGGAACAAGGAGACCAAGAAAAGGTATTTGAAAGCCACGCTGAGAAAAAGGAAAGATCAGTAGGTGAGTTCGCAAGTTTACGAGGGACTCACAGATTCCCTGAAGTCCAGTTTCAAAAATGTCAGAACTATTCCATTTATCTCAGAATGTGCATTATTCTTAAAAGAGATTTATTAACTTTTTATTCCAGCTATTGCTGCCGCTGAACAACCAGACATCCAGAACAGGAGAGAGCACCTCCGTGGGCTGTCTGCCAAAAATGATGGAGGAGACAACTTGAAAATGATTCCTCCTGAGAATTCTGCAAATAAATCGAACCTCCAAGAGTGTTGGAGAATTCAGGCCGTGCAGACGCCCAATAAAGACAGAGAGTACAGAAGAGACTCTAGTGAGTTTGTAGATTCCATGCCAGAGAGCAGGTACAAACCTGCAGAGCTTGCAAAGGGTGCCACTTGGGCCAAGGGAGGACCAGTATGCCAAAGGATTCCCACAGGAGAGAAACAGTATGAGTATATAGAGTACCGGAAGAGCTCCAGCCTAAGTCCGGATCAGGACGAGTACCAGAAAATTCACCGAGTTGAAAAGCTGTATAGGTGTGTGGAGTGTGGAAAACATTTCAGCCACCAAGCGCACCTGATGTGCCATCAGAGGATTCACACAGGCGAGACGCCGTATAAATGCAAGGTCTGTAGTAAGATCTTCAGCCGGAGCACGGACCTCACCAGACATCAGAAGGTCCACGTGGGAGACAAACTAAGTGAATGTGTGGACTGTGGGAAGACCTTCAATCGTCATTCTCAGCTCCTCAAACACCAGAGGATCCACACCGGGGAGAAACCTTACAAGTGCATGGAATGTGGGAAGAGCTTCAGTCAGCGCACCCACCTAGTCCACCACCAGTGGGTCCATAAAGGGGAGAAACCCTACGAATGCCCCGAGTGTGGGAAGACCTTCAGCGCGTGTTCCGTCCTCACTCGACATCAGAGGATCCACACTGGAGAGAAGCCGTATAAATGCCTGCAGTGTGGAAAGAGCTTCAATCAGCATTCGAACCTTGATATACACCAGAGGGTTCACACGGGAGAGAAGCCCTACATGTGCTTGGAGTGTGGAAAGAGCTTCAGCCGCCACTCAAACCTCAGCATACATCAGCGGATTCACACGGGAGAGAAACCGTATGTGTGTCTGGAATGTGGGAAGAGCTTCAGCCACTATGGAAACCTCAGCAGACATCAGAGCGTTCACATAGGGTAGGAACGCCTGAAACAATCAGAGTCCCAAATGTTTCTGTGGACAAGGAACCTTCACAAAGCAGAAGAATAATCACGTGGGTGAAAAGCACATACTCATAAAGTGTCAGGTAGTGTAGCAGATTTGGACTGGAGTCAGATCACTTGTCAGTCTCAGAGAAGAGCTGGACAGCTACTCAGACAAATAAATTCAGAGATGAAGTATTTCTTTCCTCACCTGAAGGTTCAGCAGCTTTATTTCAGAACTTCTCTTTAAACAGCGAACTAAAGACAAAAACCTTGTTCAACACAGACCTATTTTTGTAGTCCACAAACTGCAAGTCATGAGGTTTTAGAACGATGTCATCTAATTACTGCAACAGCATGAGACTGAATCACAATACACTGAGTCGTGATGATGGGGAGATGCTATGATGTCCCCAGATAAACTGTGGTACCCTGTTTCCATCTGGGTCAGATGAAACTTGGTCATCTATACTAGGATCCTTCACTGGGGGGACGGGGCGCAGCAAAGAGGCATGGGACAAATCAGTACCCTCAGTGCAGATGGCATGGATCCAGCCCATGCCTGCATGCGATCCAGATCAGGGGCCCGTTATTCCAGGCCTACTGATCCGGATTTAGGGCGGGTAAATGCAGAAAGGGCTCTGGTGTTTCTACGTGACTCTTAAGCCATTGTTATTGTGTGCGGACACAGCCTTTGTTAATTGTATTATGGTCAGCAGCCTTGCAATCTGACTGTCCTGGATTCACGTGCCAGAGTTGCCAACCTGTTTTTTAGAATTATTATTTATCAGTATAGGATGAAATGTTACAAATCTAGAGCAAAATGACACAAATAAAGCAACCAAGAGAGCGTTCTTGAGTTAACAGCGGGCTTGATTTGAAATGGGTGGGAAGGAAGAAGAGCTGGCTTTTCTACCCCACTTTTCTTGCCCTTAAGGGACTCAAAGCGGCTGACAAAGGCTTCTGTTCTTCTCCCCACAGCAGACCCTCTGTGAAGTAGGTGGGGCTGTGAGAGCTCTGAAGAGAGCTGTGACTAGCCCAAGGCCACCCAGCTGGCTTCATGGAGGAGTGCAGAGTCAAACCGAGAGCCTTCCAGATAAGACTCTGACACTCTAACTGCAAGACCAGCAGGTGAAAAATGGAGGTGAAGAATGGATCCGTGTTCTAGGCTCCTGGCTGGCAGTGTTGGGCTACTGTCCCTGTTTGCTGTCCTGGACCTTCGGCCACTGGTCAGCCTGGAAAGAAGACTCCACAGTTCCCAGACTCTGTATGCGGTGGGAGGGTGGGTAATATTAGAGCCCCGTATGCATTTTAATAATAAAATTAATAACTGTCCTGAGATGGGTTGGTGGTGGTCTTCACACCTGAGATGCCAGGCGCAGAGGGTCTCCCAGAAGGCCGCAGGAGACACTGGAAGTGTGGAAAGAATGATGGACTTTTCCGTGTCCTTGTTGGCCGGTTGCAGCCTGTATTGGCTGGTGGTCAGCGCTCAGCATTGGCCGAGTCTGGAATTGATGCTACTGCGGTACTTCGGCCTTGGCACCACTGGTCTCCCTTCCTTCCCACCTGGAATAGATGCCCCTGCGGAGACGTACAAGGGTGGCGGGGGGGGGGGGTGTCTTTGCAGGAGACAGAGGGGTCTCCCCAAGGGCTTGCAGAAAAGAGGGAGGGGGTCATTCAGAGGCGTCCGAGGCCCGCAGGATCTCTCGCGGGCAGGCAGGCAGGCAGGGATGCGCGCATCTCTGTCCGTCTCGTCCCTCCTCCTGCCCGAGTCCTGCTGCCGGCCGGTCCGCCCAGGCCAAGGTTTCTATCTCCCGCTGCTTCCTCCTTTGCTTTCTGCCTGCCCGGAACTGCTTGCTAAGCTCGTGCCGGCGGCGGCTCCGTCCGTCCTGTTCCGCCCCGCCCGGCAGCAGCAGCGAACCAGCAGCAGCAGCAGCAGCAGAAGGGGCCGCCCGGTCCGGTCCTGTCCTAGGCGGCGTGGTGGGTCGGGGGCCGCCTGGCTTGCTTCTGGGTCTGCTGCTCCTGCTGGCCTCTTGCCCCCTCCCCAGCTGCAGCTGGGAGTCTCCCCCAGGCAGGGACCCATCAGGGTCGCGCGCATCCCGGCTGCAGCTGCGCGGGGGGAGCCCCCGGGGAGGGGCTGCTGGCCGGGCCGGAGGACAGCGGGGCTCCGGGTGGGGGCAGGAAGCAGGGAACGTCCGGGGCGGTGGGGGCTTGCAAGGGGATGATTGAAGAGGAGGAGGGGAGGGCGCCAGTGGTTGAGTAGGGGGAGGAAGAGAGGGGTTCGTGGCCGGGTGGGGGGCGCGGCGTAATTCGAAGAGCGACACCCCCTCCTTCCGCAGCCAATGTATTGGATCTGCCGGCTGCTGCTGCTGTTGCTTTTTGCGGTTTAGGATAGCGCGCAGACTTAGCGCGCAGTGGCACCACCCTGGGTTGTTGCTGCTTTTGAAACTCTTTGCCTTTGCAACCTTTGTGAAGAGCCTGGCGGGGGGGGGGGGGGCTCTTCAGCATCAAGCCCCCTCGGTAGTCCCCAAGGCAGCAATTGCTGCAGGACCTTAGCAGAGAGGGAGAGATCTGGGGGAGGAGACACCCCCTTAAAGAGAGTGAGGGGAAGCAGCAGCAGCAGTTGATTGATTATTGATTGACTGACGGAGTGATTTTGATTGATTCATTGATCAAGAGACCAGTGCCTGTGATCCTAACCCTGATTCCTCCTGGAATGCATGTAGGGAAAGGAACCTTTGCCCCCACCCCGATGTCAAGGCGCCCCCACCCCAGTTACTTGCAGGCGGCAGTTTCCCAGGACTGGGTAGGGGTCCAGAGACTGACCACACTGTGCTTCTTCTCCCCCCCCCCCCCGCCCGCCCCCAGGATCCAGGCCACTATGAGTGTCACCCCGGAGTGTCCGCAGGGCGACCTTCTCTTCTGCCCAGGTGCCAAGGGGCCCCGGGAGCTTTGCAGCCTCTTGTGGCAGTTTTGGCACCGGGAGCTGCAGTCGGGGGGTCTCCCGGAGAGGCAGGCGCTGGAGCCGGTGGTCCTGCAACAGCTGTTGAGCCTCCTCCCGAAGGAGATGCAGCGCTGGATCCAGGAGTGTGGGGCGGAGACCTCGTGTCAGGCCGTGGCGCTGGCCGAAGGCTTCCTTTTGAGCCAGCAGGAGGAGGAAGGCATGAAGGAACAGGTAGGCCCCTCTGGCAGCGGGCGAGGTGGGCTGGAGGATGCGTTACGAACTGAATGTTCGAAGATTCGTATTTGTACAGACAGACCATTTCGAATGTGACAGGCCTCTGAAGGCCATTTGGAGGAAGTCAAGAGCAGGTGAAGGTTTTGCCTTTATCTTCTGCTTGAGATGCCCAGAAGCAATTGGTGGCCACTGTGTGAGACCAGATGCTGGAGCAGATGGACTGTGGCCTCATCCAGCTGGGCTTCTCTCATATTCTGATGTTTTCCTCTCCATTGTTTCAGCTGCCTGGTTTATTGAAGGGAGCGACTGCCGAGCCCCTGCTGGGGAAGAAAAACCGAGTTCTGTTGGGTGAGTGGCTTCTTCATCCTCTGTGTAACAGAAATACTTTTAATTATTAAGGACGTGGTTGGAAGTCACTTCTTGACTTTTGACTTTTTCTTTTTAGCTTTTGTTCATTGCTGCTTTTGCTGCTGTAAAGAATCTATACTTCATCTTATATAAATTTTCTCTTCGTGATATACACGTTGTTTTCCTCTTTCCAGGCAAGGTGACAACCTCGCCGGCTCTTTCAGGACCCCTTCTTGATGGTGATGGGGCATCTAGACAGGTACCATAGCTGCAGTAGGGTGGTCATGGAGGTGGGAAAGGCAGCCATTTTGGTTTCCGGGATGTGTAGCTTTATCGCTGCTTTCCCCTCATCTTCTGTGGCCTGTTAACATGGTCAAACCATCTGTTTTGTTTGTTTTTGTTTTCCTTTTAGGAGTTAGTGACATTTGAAGAAGTAGCTGTATACTTCACCAGGAGGGAATGGGCGTTGCTGGATCCATCCCAAAGAGCCATCTTCCGGGAGGTTATGCTGGAGAATTATGGAAACGTGGCCTCTCTGGGTAAGGATTTTGTTTGGTATGAGACCCTTTTCCGCCGCCGCCTTTTAATCCCAATTCATTTGTAGGGTTTGGTTCTAAGCTTTTGAATCCTTCTGGATGTATGATCTTAGACCAGTGATGGCAAACCGTTTGAGCTTGGTGTGTCAAAATTCACAAGAAAACCTAGCTTAACTCGGGTGCTGTGTCACATCTAGAAATATCCATAATTTTGTGATATTTGTAGCTCTAGTAAAAAAGTCCTATTTTTGATATATGTATTTTATGAAAAGCAAAAACAATTCTTTACATTAATGACTTTTGTTGCTCAATTTTGCTTGCTAAATCTTCAATTGAAAGTTGGTATTTTGTACACTTCAAGAACAAGCAAGCACTACATGCCCAGGTGCCAGGGTGACTATGTGTGTCACCCAAAAGGGCTTGACGTGTCACCTGTGACACGCATGTCATAGGTTGGCCATCACTGTCTTAGACCATGGCAATGGTTGTCAATTCAGTTTCTCCTGCTTCCAAAATTCTGATTTTTAGTGCATGGCTGAGAACAGAAGAACATAGGAGGCCACAACCCATCTAGCCCAGACACCATGTTTGACACTGTGGCCCACTAATTGCTTCTGGGCATCTCAAGCAGAAGACAAAGGCAGATTCTTCACATGCTCTTGACTCTCTGCAAATTGCCTTTGGAGGCCTCATGCCTGTCTCTCCAACCTGGAGGCATTACCTGGGCATCCATTCCAGGAGCCATTGATACACCTGCCCTCCATGAATTAAGAGAAGCCCCGTTGGATTGGGCCACAGCCCGTCTAGTCAAGCATCCTGCCACACACAGTAGCCCATCAGTTCTTCATGGTCACCTAGCCTGCCTCTCCAACCTGGAGGTGGTACCTGGACATCCATTCTAGTAGCCATTGATACTCTGTCTTTCATGAACTAAGGGGAGCCCTGCTGGATGAGGCCATAGCCCATCTAGTCCAACATCCTGCCACACACAGTGGCCTATGAACTAAGAGGTGTTTCAGCAAAACGTACATCTAAATATTTACTTAAATCAAACATGGTGTGCCTTTTCCATCCTGTGTTATGTGTTTCTTTTATCTATTTCTCTTTCCTGTCTGAAGGAGAAGGGCTTCTCCTTGCCAAACCATATATCATCTCCTGGCTTGAGCAGGAAGAGAAGAGAGAGCAGTTCACATGCCAAGACCCTAAAAAAGAGGAATGGCCAGGAGGTAGGCGTCTAAGTACCTATCCGAGGTTCTGAAAGGTGAAGTGTGTTCACTATATCTGATTTACCTGTGCTGAGACAGGCAGAGATGCGTGTTTGAGGAAGGTGGCAACAGTACTACCGAAACGCTTGTAGTCTTCTCCAGTGGGCTTCCCTTGTGGGCAAGGGGTTAACTCTGGGCCTTTCTGTGCTTCCCTTAGATCCAGAGTAAATGACAGCACAGTCCTCTTCTTGAAACTCTTGTCCGCATACTAGGATCTGGGGGACCTATTTCAGCAATACATCTTGTTGTGCCACTGAAATGGGTCTTCTAGGGGCTCGAAGGCCAGGAACTGTCATTCTTGGCCATCAGAGGTGTTCCAGAACAGATCAGGACCCTTGCATGACCAGAACAACCTTTGACCAGGGCCTTACACTTGAATGACCGGAATAACCCTTGACCAAGGCTTTAACCTTGCAGGTCAGAAATAACCCTTGCATGACCGGAATAACCCTTTACCAAGGCCTTAACCTTGCGTTTCCCGAATAACCCTTGACCGAGGCCTTAACTTTGTGTGTCCGGAATAACCCATGACCGAGGCCTTAACCTTGTGTATCCGGAATAACCCGTGACCGAGGCCTTAACCTTGTGTGTCCGGAATAACCCGTGACCGAGGCCTTAACCTTGTGTGTCCGGAATAACCCGTGACCGAGGCCTTAACCTTGTGTGTCCGGAATAACCCGTGACCGAGGCCTTAACCTTGTGTGTCCGGAATAACCCGTGACCGAGGCCTTAACCTTGTGTGTCCGGAATAACCCGTGACCGAGGCCTTAACCTTGTGTGTCCGGAATAACCCGTGACCGAGGCCTTAACCTTGTGTGTCCGGAATAACCCGTGACCGAGGCCTTAACCTTGTGTGACCTGAATAACCCGTGACCAAGGGTTTAACTTTGCGTGACCTGAATAACCCTTGACCAAGGGTTTAACTTTGCATGTCTGGAATAACCCTTCACCAAGGTCTTCACCAAGGCCTTAACCTGTATGTCCGGAATAATGCTTGACCGAGGCTTTAACCTTGCATGACCGGAATAACCCTTTACCAAGGCCTTAACCTTGTGTGTCTGGAATAACTCTTGACCAAGGGTTTAACTTTGCGTGTCTGGAATAACCCTTCACCAAGGCCTTCACCAAGGCCTTAACCTGTATGTCCGGAATAATGCTTGACCGAGGCTTTAACCTTGCATGACCGGAATAACCCTTTACCAAGGCCTTAACCTTGTGTGTCTGGAATAACTCTTGACCAAGGGTTTAACTTTGCGTGTCTGGAATAACCCTTCACCAAGGCCTTCACCAAGGCCTTCACCTGTATGCCCAGAATAATGCTTGACTGAGCCTGTAACTTTGTGTGTCCGGAATAACACTTGCATGACCGGAATAACCCTTAACCATGGCTTTAACCTCAGTATCATTATTCTGCTTTCTCATCCTCTAAATCAGAGGCAAAAACCGGTAGCCCTCCTGATGTTCCTGAACTACAGCTACCCTCATTCTGCTACTAAGTTTATTTATTACCAGCAGGGAATGTGGGAAGCTGTAGTCCAAGAATGCGTGAAATACTGCTGGTGAACATTTGTGGTCTATACTTAGGCCTTCTATTTTTGTTCCTTCCTTTTGGGTCTGTTTATCCTTTCACTGTTAGGAAGATTCTCTCCCCACTCCCCCAAATCCCCTGTTGATAGATCATACCATCAGCACTGAAGTGAACCAATGTTTGTTATTTCAGGAAAAAAATCCCAAGGAAACAAGTGCCTTGTGTGTGCCAAAACGTTCCGGTATAAATCGAGTCTCGAAGTTCACCAGAGAATCCATGCAGGAGAGAGGCCCTATCAGTGCACAGAGTGTGGGAAAAGTTTCCCTCAGAGTGGGCACCTCATGGCACACCAGAGGGTCCACACAGTGGAGAAGCGGTACAAATGTGCCGAGTGCGGGCGGAATTTCCACGTGCAAGAACGGCTCGTCGAACATCAGAGGATTCACCGAGGGGAAAAGCCTTGTGAATGCTTGGAGTGCGGGAAGAGGTTCACGCAGCATGGAAGCCTGATTGTGCACCAGAGGATCCACAGGGGCGAGAAGCCCTACGAATGCGTGGAGTGCGGAAAGGGTTTCTATCAGCTTTCCCATCTCAACAAGCACCAGCTGGTCCACATGGGGGAAGAACCGTACAAGTGCACGGAGTGTGGAAAGAGTTTCATTCAGAGCGGGAACCTTGCTCTGCACCAGAGGATTCACAGGGAAGAGGAACTGTACAAATGCTTGGAGTGCGGAAAGAGCTTCAGGGCTCAGTTGCAGCTTAATATACACCAGGAGATCCACACAAGAAAGAAATACAAGTGTGCAGTGTGTGGGCAGAGATTCAGTCAGAAAAGAACTCTGAAGAAGCACCAGACTGCCCATGAAAAACAGAAAGTATAGGAGTATTTCAGCAAGAAAAGGCTGCAGTCAGCCTAGCGTGCTTCCACCCGCGTTAGAGGACGCAAAGAAGCATGGATTTCCATATGGGTCTCATTGCTACTGGGATAATTCATAGACCAGATAGACTACTGGGCCAGTTCAGGAGTTGCTGGCATCACTTGGAATAAGCGTGTGAAGAGGTTCAGCTGACAGCTAGCCAGAATAATCCAGAGGAAGTGTCCAGAGCACCTTTTGGTCCAGTTATCTTGGGTCAGTTTTTGTTACTGTGGCCTGCTTGCTGGGATCTGGACAACCACTTGCCCTCTGGACTAGGGATGTATGCAAATGTTTTTTTAAAATTTGATTCGTATTGAATCGAATGCAAGAAAACTCATATTTGTTTGAATAGATCCCCTTTGAATATGGTAGGATTCGTTATTTGATACAAATGTTCAATCCCATACAAATCCCATAAGAAGCTTCATACGAATGTATCAAAACTTTAGATTCGGATTCGAATGTCAGTCTTCGAATGTACCAACATTCAAATTGAATGTCCAAATTCAGCTAAGTTCATATGAATTTTGAATGTTACGAATATTTGTGCACATCGCCACTCTGGACCGATTAAAACTTGCTGGCAGAGTGTGTCTGGGTGCCTTAAGATCTGCAGATGTGACCCTCCTGGTGGGTGCTTGAGACAGGACCTTCTTGTGGTAGCCCCCAGAGTATGGAATAGACTCCCTACTGTGGCGCACCAAACACATTTAGAAGGCTGGAAAAGCTGCACTTATTTACCTCGGCCTTTGGCTTAGGAAGCAGGTCTCTCCTCCACAACTTTCAGGCACTGCTATTGTTTTTAGTAGGTTCTTTTTTATTTGTTTTTACTGTTGTAACCTGTCCTGAGACCTTTGGGTATAGTGCAGGATAAAGATAGAAATCAACCAATCAATAAATGTTGTACCATTGCCTTCCTTTCCCAACAAAGAAATGTGGCCTGTTCTGATTTAAGCCCGTTCAATGTGGTTGGGTCAATCAAAGTGCTTACTGGAAAGACGGTGGCTTCAAATGACAGGAGAGTATGATCTTAATCCATCTCAGTGGTTGCTGATTCAACGTCTACTTCCAAAGTTCTGGGAACATATGATAACAGGAGCCCTGCTGGATGAGGCCACAACCCCTCTAGTCAACTATTCCATCCCACAGTAGCCCACCAATGGCTTCTGGGCATCTCAAGAAGAAGGTGAAGCCAAAACCCCTGCAAATGCCTTCAGAGGCATCCTGCCTGTCTCTCCAACCCAAAGGTGGTATCTGGGCATCCAGTCTAAAAGCCACTGGTATACCTGTCCTCCATGATTAAGAGGAGCACTGCTGGAAGGCAATCTTCTAAGAATGACAGGTTTGGTACAATCTGTCTAAGTAAGTCATCAGCTCCCCAGCTTGGTGGTTCCAATAGCCGAAGAGACTGGACTGTCCACTGGAGTGACAGGGACTTTGAAGAGGAGGTTGCATCAGATCTTCCCTTTTGTCATCAAGCATAGCTTGAATTTGGGGAGCTGAGCAAGAGGGCAGTTTGGAAGGCCCAGGGCTGAACCCATGCAAATGCTCCTCAAGGATTTCTTATCATTAACAAAATTATAATGCCTGTTTATACTTCAACCATGATTATCAGTACCTTTTCTCATATAGATCTGCCCAAGTACTGAGACCTCAAGGAGAGGACTTTCTTGTTCCCATCTCCCAGAGGTGCAAGGGGCAGGGACATGCAAGAGAGCCTTTTCTGTGATGGCCCCCAGACTTTAGAAGAGTTGGCTTTTCTACCCCACTTTTCTCACCCATTTAAGGGGACTCAAAGCTGCTGACAAAGCTTTTCTATTCTTCTCCCCACAACAAAACACCGTGAGGTAGGTGGGGCTGTGAGACCTCAGGAGAGAGCTACGGCTAGCCCAAGGTCACCCAGCTGGCTTCATGGAGAAGAAAGAAGTGTTGGCTTTTCTACCCTGCATTTCTCACCCGTTTCAGGGGACTCAAAGCGGCTGACAAAGTTGTTGTTCTCCCCACAACAGAACACCCTGTGAGGTGGGTGGGGCTGTGAGAGCTCAGAAGAGAGCTGTGACTAGCCCAAGGTCACCCAGCTGGCTTCACGGAGGAGTGCAGAATCAAACCAGGTATTCCCAGATAAGGGTCCGCCCCCTCAACCAGGGCCCGTGTGGCCCCTGGTTGGGCATCCAGGATATTGCAGAGAGACAATAGGTGAAAATCACACTAATTGGGGACCACGGAATAGAGGAAAGTGAGAAGTTTTGAGGAAAAAAGAAAACAGAGAAGTGGCGTGAAGAGGGAAGTGATGGCGGTTCCCACACGCACACAAAGGGCCTGAAGGGGCCCAAGGCGGGGAAAAGGGCGGGAAACGGACTCGCTGTGGAGAATGACCAGACAGCGCCTGGCTAAAACACTCAGGCCGTAGTCCCACCTTGCCGTAGGGGGCCGAGGGCCTACTGGGCCTTCCCGCGACAGGGCACAAGGCAGCAGCCTCAGGGCAAGGCCGGAGACGGTCCGGCCAGACCGTATCGCCTCTCCGCGCCCGCCGGCCTCCCTTTGGTTGCCAGGGGTCGTCGCCCCCGTCGCTAGGGGTCAAGGGAAGGAACGCGCAGGCGCGGGGACGGCGCCGGTTCACCTGCCGAGGCGCCTGCGCACGCCGAGTCCCCGCCCCCTGGGCCCTTCTGCGCCTGCTCCGGGCCGCGGCAGGGGCGGAGCCGGCAGCCCGCGCCTGCGCAGTGCGGGGGAGGCCTCCTCTCCCGGCCGGCGGCTGGCCTGAGGAGAAGGAGGAGGGGGCGCTGTCCTGTCAGCAGCAGCAGCAGGCTGAGGCGAGGCGAGAAGGCCGGGCCCGCCGGGCGGAGCTTCGCCGCCTCCTCCTCCACCCTCTCGGCTCCTCCGCTCCGGCTGGGCTGCTGCTGCTCCTCTCTCTCCTCCCCACCCACGGCGGGCGGCTGACGTGGCCCGGGCCCGGCTCGGAGATGGCGGACGGGAGCAGGCAGAGCAAGCTGGCGGCGGCCAAGAAGAAGGTGAGCGGGGAGGGGAGGGGAGGGGGCCGCCGGGGGGGGGGCGACGCTGTGTCCCCCTCCCTCACTCCCTCTCAGGCCCGAAGGAGGCCGCCTTGGCTGCTGGGCCTTTCGTCCTGCCAGGCACGCCCCCCCGAAGACCCGTCCCCCGATAGCGCCCCCCCCGAAGACCTGACCCCTGGTAGGGAACCCTCCCCAAAGACCCGCCCCCACCCCGGTATCGCCCCCCCTCCGAAGACCTGACCCCTGGTAGGGAACCCTCCCCGAGGACCCGCCCCCACCCCGATAGGGCCCCCCTACACCTTTACAGGTGTGGGAGGGAGGGGGAAGGGAAGCCCTTTCGAAGCCCCCCCCCCGGTTGGGGGGAAGGAAGGCGGAGCCCCCTCCCTAAGAGAAGGAGGGGTTTGTGGCCGGGGAGGAGAAGGAGGTGTCTCCACTTTTCATTGAGCCCCACTGGTGTGAATGGGCCTGCGGGGACCCTTGGGAGACGAGTGATTTGAACTGGGGGGGGGCGGGGGAGACACGCAACATGGGAGATAATAATCCCAATTGGGGGGAGGCAGGAGAAGGAGGACCCCGTGAAACCTGGGGTGTGGTGGTTTCAATTGGGGCAAGGCAGGGGGGACCCCACAAAACTTGAGAGGTAATTATTCCAGTTGGGGAGAGGTGGGAAGGGGAGACCTCTGTGGAACCTGGGTGTCACGCCCCCCCATCAAACCTGGGCTTAGTCATTTAGTTTGGGTGGGAGGGAAAAGGACCCTATGAAATCTGGGGTTAGTCATTCAAATTGTGGGCAGGCAAGAGAGGGAGACCCCTGTGCATACTGGGGGATAATATTTTAAGTTGGGTGCAGTATTTGCCAATGGGGACAAGGTGCACCTCCCCCCCCCCCGGCTTATTAAACCCGTCAGGCTTGTGCCTCTGGAAGGAGGAGGCCTGGGTCTAGCCAGGCTTGGTAAACAAGATCCTCCAAGGCTTACAGGTGGGCAGGTAAGGTAGAATGGAAACCCATCCCTGTCTTCGGTAGGAAGTCATCCTAAAGCCTTTGAATTCATTGGAGGGGCTTTCCACACTATGCCCCCCCCAATAGCTTTTATGAATATTTTTAGATCTTTTAGTCATACCACTCAAATACTTTGGTAATGACAGATTTTCTGCCTTCTTGGTCCCATACCATACTGCCTTTTTTGTTTGTTTTTAATTTAGTGAAAGGATTTTTCAGCATATGATTTTCGGTAATAAAAATATTATTAGAATAATAACCCCCTGATGTAGGGAGGAAAGAAACTAGAGGGTGAGTTATGCTCCCAGCATGTTCTCGGGATTCTTATGGAATAGCACTCGTGGTCCCCTCCAAATCCTCATCTTTAGGTTACTAAAGGCCTTACTCCCATAAGGATATGCTATAGTCAGATTCTGAAAATGCTTGATCTCGGTCTTGCACCAAATCGTGGTTGGAGGGGGCTGAATCTATATATTTCGTGGTTGGAGGGGGCTATATCTAAGCCAGTACGGTGCATTTTAGAACCGTGGATCAGGGTGAAGATGCCTTCCCAAGGGCAAAATATAGATAGCATGCACAGGTGTATTTTTTTAAGTCAAAGTGTACACCCATGTTTGACAAGTACCAACGTAGTTGATGCTTTTATCTCCAAGATGATACCTTATCCACATGGCATTTGTAGCAATGCTTCCAAATAGCCATGTGCTTTTACCAAGCCCACCTTGAATACATGATAAGTTTATTGCCACAGGCTGCTGTTGGAACCTGTAACTGAAAAAAACCGTTGCTGCAAAATTGCAGTTGTGGTTACGTTAAAGTGTCCTAATACGAATCTGCAGAAGGGATGTTTGCTGTAAAACAGGGAAGGGTAGCTAATGAAGCGGTGAGGTTCTGCCTCTTTTTTCTCCTGCTTACTAAAAGAATTTGGTCTCTGTGGCAAGAGAAAACCAGAATCATTATCTTGCATGGGGTAAAATAAAATCAATGACCTCTGCCACAAGTCCCATGAGTTTTTAAAGTAACTGTGAGATTGGAGTTGAAGAGAATTGTCCAGAAAACAACTGGATGGTTGTTTTGTTAATAAGAATAATATTGAATTACACTGAATGATATTGTAACTGAATAACACAGTTCTGTCATGTTTACTAATATTGTAACTTAAGGATTTTGAAGTTACATATATGCAGGCTTAGAAACCTGTCAGACACCTTATTTATTTAATAAATTTATATCCCACCCTTCACCAAATGGTTTCAGGGTGGGTTACAATAAGAATAAAACATATCAAACAATAAAACATAATTAAAAAATTATAATCCCCACCCTCACCCACCCTCTGTAACAGGACAGCACTCTGAGGAAGCTATTTAAATGGCAAAAGCCTGGGTGAAAAGATACGTTTTCACCAGGCGCTGAAAGTTATACAGCGTAGGTGCCTAGAGAACCTCAAGAGGGAGGCTGTTCCAAAGTCTAGGGGCCACCACAGAAAAGGCCCTCTTGTATGTCCCTATGCCTTGTACCCCTGCAGGAGAAGGAACTAATGAATGTAATCCTTGCAATTCATCCTGATCTACAGAGAAATTAGTCACAACAGAAAATGTACGATACAGGATTGGACAATTCACAAATAATTTCTCTGCAGTACTGTTCATGAATATGGTGCTTTGAAATAAAGAGCTGAATAGTGATGCATTCTGGGAATTTTAGCCTGGGGCATGCACTGTTCCTCTCAGAAACTGAACTGTTGCCTCTGTTTTCTTTGTGGACTTCTCTTTAAGATATATACGGGTGGAAGAATATGAAATTACTGTATCCTCTTTAAATATCATTACTCTTGGCATCCAACCGACATTCATCAGACGTTTCTAAGTGCTTATTTTGCCCAAAGTGCCATTATTTTATTTTGCAGTGTGGCAGCAATACTATATGCAGTATATTGGGCTTGAATTTCAACCTGATGTTATTGTCCAGCCTCAGATATCGCAGGATTTCTGAAAGACCACGTTAACCACTCTGCATAATATAAAAACATCTCTTGATCCAAGCTGTGATTGAATCCTTTCATTTTGGCTCATTGGTTGAGATGCAGTGTGGTGTACATAATCATAGTCTTGAAATCCGACATCAAATATAAAGCAAGACCTAAAAGTGCATGTTTTGTTTTATATAATCCAGTACTTTTATCTGACTGTTAGTTACCTTGAAAAGTATGCACAAACCTCTTAATATAAGGATAATATTCCAGCCTGTTGTCTTTTCCTTTTTGGTCCTGTTTTGTTTTGCTCCAGGGCTTTCCTTGCTTCAGATGTGGAAGGCTCAGTTTTCTTTTTCTTTTCCCAGTTGAAAGAATACCAACAGAAGAACAGCCCTGGGCCAATAACAGGTGCAAAGAAGAAGCGTAAAGGTAAAGAAGGAAGTAGACCAGAAACCCCGACTCAAGATGGCAGAGAGTCCCCAGAAAATGTGAGTGGCATGGCAGTGAGATTTTGCGGGGTATCCGGCTGAAGATAGTTTCCGGCTCAGCAGTAGAGCTGAAGGCGGTGGATACAGACTGTAAATAAATTGAATGTGTGTGTAGCCTAATGTTCTTTCTCAGAATCCTTTGGTTTTCCTTGTCCCTTTGGCTTCAGACGCCCGTGGATCGATGTTCTCATTCTCTCCCTTTTCTCAGCTGTTTCTCTTTCCCCCTTCTCTTTCACCCCCTTTTAGATTCAGAACATTCTGAAGGTGCTGGTGTCAGACCTTAACCACTCCAATGGGGTAGTCATACCTTCATTGGACAAGAGGAAGGTGAGGCAGCTTTCAGAACCTTGTCCGGCTGGCTTGCCACCCATGTGCATGCATTGGGCCCAGTTTGAACCTCAGGGCTTCCTGTTGGGGGGTGGGGGGGGGTGGAACCGCCTTCCCCAACTGGGGATTTTGGACATCAGCTGTGTGGACATGGTTGGCCGTTATTAACCCCCAGCTATTTTTAACCCGCTTCCGCCTCCGTTGCTCTTGTGTGCGTTTCTCTTAACTTGGTTCAAATTACATATGTCGGGGACAGCAGCACTTTGGATTTTCAAGATGGTTTGTCTTAAAGTAGTCGCTCTGGAATAAAGACAGGCATCTCTGGGGTCTTGGCTGGAGAGAGGTACCTACTCCAACAGTTTTCTCTTGAGTGCTGGTGGGTGAATGAACAAACAAACAATATTACTTTGTATGGAATGGGCTTTTCCTTTGCATCTGATTTTAATTTTCCTTTCTCCCTGACAGTGGTGTGTGTGTGTGTGTGTGTGTGTGTTTGCTTTTGACTAGCTTTTTAAAAGAAATTTCTGAGAAGGACATGTCCTTGTCTCTCTCTAATCAAATTATTGGCCCAGGGAATATGCTTAGGAGATTATTCACTCCAGCTCAGGTTTTGACAGGTGATGGAACTTGCACATGGAATGTAATTTTTCAGAAGTAAAAATACTGTATATTCCTTGTATGTTCATATATGCCTACAAAGGATGCTACGTTTGTATAGATGTAGGTACAGTTTTGTTTTAAATATAGGTTTGTTTGTTTATTTGCATTTTATTCTGCCCTATACCCAAGGGTCTTTGGGTTACAGCCTTAAAACCCAAATGTAAAATGAACATACTAGATATAGATATAATTTGATGCGTTTTATTAGTTCTGATTCACCTTAATTAAAAATCAAATGTTTATTCCTCGATAAAGCTCCAGGTCCTTGAGTTGAATGGATTTGGGAAATATTTTTTACTCATTTTTGGCCTTTTTTAGGTATAAATATGAGTAACGTATCTGAGAAATGTGCCTTTTGAAAAGCCTGTCTGTGTTGTAACAGCAGCTTTTAAAAGAACATTACATACAGTGCTGGCAGATGACTGCTATGCATTTGCATTAAGTTTACGACTATCATTTCCAGTAAACTTCTTCCACCCTCTTTAGTCTGCTTGGATTTGATCTTCAGAATAAGCATATCGGTTGCAGGATTGGGTCAAAATGTGGAGCCTGCAATGCGGAAATAAATATGTGGCATTTTGCTGAGAATCCCGTGGTAGAGAAAAATGAGTCCAGTGGCATTTTGGAAGGGAAATTGCATGTGGGTACAAAATGCAACATGCATGAGGAGAACTAAGGCTTTGTCTTATGGAAAACCTGATGGTTCAGGAGGATGTTTGGTGGCTGTCATGACCGTTTTTTACTTGCACATAGGGTCCCTTTGTTGTTATGTCTTGAGGTTAGCATGTTGTGTTGACCCACCCTGCAGCCGGTATGCTTATTCTGAAGAGCAAATCCATGGGAAAGTATGCTGTCCTTAGACCAGAGAGCCCTCTTTCGTTGCCTCAGATCGGTCTGTCCCACTTTTCTAGGTGGAATATTAAAACCACAGTGCTAGCTTTCCTCAGTCCAGTCCTGCAGTCCTACATGGGAGGCTTGTCAACTGCTTTGAGTCCCCTTAAAGGGTGTGAATAGTAGGGTATAAAAGCCAACTCTTCTTCCTCTTCTTCTTCCACCATGGAACCAGCTGAGTGACCTTGGGCCAGTCACAACTTTCTTTCTGAGTTCTTACAGTCCCATCTGCCTCACAGTGTATCTGTTGTGAGAAGAACAGAAGGTTTGTCAGCCGCTTTGAGTCCCCTTAAATGGTGTGAAAAGAGGGGTACAGAAGCCAACTCTTCTCCTTCTTCCTTTTCTTCTTCTTCTTCCTCCACAAAGCCAGCTGAATGATCTTGGGCTAGTCACAACTTTCTTTCTGAGCTCCCACAGAGTGTCTGTGGTGGGGAGAAGAACAGGAGGATTGTCAGCCGCTTTGAGTCCCCTTAAAGGGTGTGAAAAGTGGGATATAAAAGCCAGTTCTTTAGAGCAAGGCAAGCAGAGGTTGTGTGTGTACGTGTGGGAGGAGAATCACACTTCCCTTGAGGTGAAATACAATGCTCTTGTTTGCCTAGCGAAAATATTTGGTTTGGAGAAGATGTCTAGGCTCGTGTGTGTGTTGGAATGGAGAAATAGTGTGTTGTGTAGCAGGCGGCTGTCCTGATGGATCTGTTAAACTGTACAGCACAGGTTTTAATTCAAGCAGCTGTTTTGGGGCTGAGATGAGCAGATGCTGAGACTGATGGCAGGTTCAGGTTTTGAGGCAGGAATTCCCAAGGGAGCTTTGGGAAATGTGCAGCCTCTATGCACAGTGCAGAGCACATTTGCGGGTAATGGAAAGATGGAGGCTGGCATGGGCATGTTTTGCCTCACTTGTGGCAGTTTTGGGGTTGTTTGGCCATGTTCCATAGCCGTCCGTTGAACCTAAGCTTTTGGATATGGCCTCTGTGTGAGGTGGGATGCTGGGGAGATGGGCTGTGACCTGATGCTCCTCTTTATGTTCTTTCATTGCAAAGTTTGGAAATGCCCCCGCCCCCCCTTACTTGCAAAGTGAAGAGAACTTGAAATACTTGTTTGAGATTGCTCAGCTGAAGAGTTGAACCCTTGTGACTAAGCTCAAGAACTTACTGGAGGAGTCCTCCTGCTTCCTTCTCTGGGAACTGGCGCTGGGCAGAGCAGCGTCTTGCCAAGACAGATCCTGTAGGAGAAGCACATGTCTTTTGATGCGCTGGGGCAGGCTGGAATCTTGGGCGTTGCTGTTGGCACCTTTCTGGCATGAGAATTTGTTGTTTTTCCAAGGATTTATGGGGCCTGTCATGGCCGTATAGTCCAGGGTGTTCAGGCCTTAATTGCTGCCTCTTGTTTTGGTTTTGTAGCTGCAGTGTAACCAACCACATAGTGCTTCAAAGGACAAAAGTGTGTATTTATAAAATTGCCACTTGGAAATGTGTGTCTTTTTTGTCTCCCTGTGCACCTGTGTGTTTGGATTGAATGGCGAAGCGCATGAGTGCATGCTGGGGCAGAGAAGTCACTCTAGCCTTTCTCCAAACTGTGTTTACCTCCCACTGAGGAATATTCTTTTTGCTTTCATTTTTGTTTTGTTTATGCTTTATGGTATAAATCGACAAGGGGGGGTATCTTTCATAGATTTACTGTCTCCACAGTTTTGTTAAGGGTGAAATTGCTACCTAATTCTTTCCTATTTAAGTATTATGATGGTCTCCACCAGAGATAATTTGGAAGTCTGGAATAACTTTGCGGGGGGATATTACTGTTTCTCCTTCCATCCATTCCTTGTGAACCCTCTGGTTGTTAGAACTTAGGGCCAAAAGAGCTTAAGGACTATCTCAGGTCTTTGGTTATTCAACATTTCAAAGTTTGGGTTAATAGGGGCCATTTCTGTTAAGCCTCGGCCATACTGTGTTCCCCTTTAGACCTGGGGTTTGCATTTCACCAGTCACTTTGATCACCTGTGGTTGCCACAGCGGCAGTGGGAAAGGGAATGCTTTTTCCAGTCTAATCCAATGTTCATGCTTCCTAATTTATTCTTTTCCATCTCAGCCCTACGTTTCTTTCTTCCCAGAGTTCTACATTCTGCCAGCAAAAAAGGATGAATATGAAACAGTTTTGTCTTGGCTCTGTGGCGTGTTCAGAACACAAGACTGATACGCAAAAGACATTTGGAAAACTTCTAGTAAAAAGTTGTAGTGATTTGGCAAACTAGTTTTGGTTCAAACTGGCTCAAATCGAACAGGGTGTTTGAAAAGTTTGCGATCGAACCAAATGCTCAACATGTTCAAAAGCAGAGTTTGAATTCAAAGACAGCAAAAGGTTGCTCTAATGAGCCTAGCAAACACACCCTGTTTGATCAACGTTTGAAGAGGTTCCAGTAGAACCAAAAAAACCTGCTGTTCAAAGAGAAAATTTGAAATCAAACTGGTTTGATTGGAAACACACACATGTTTTTGTGCATGTCTCTTGATTTGTTTTGAACATGGGCATTGCTTTTCTCTGGGGAGAGCATTATTGGGTTGCCTTGCCGTTAACCTTGAGAGAAGGTGTTTACAGGAATCTTGTCTCTGTGTGTTCATCTGTGTGTCTCTCACCTGCATGATGCTGGTAATCCTTTTGTGACAGGCATATTGTGATGGTGATGTTACCGCTCATAACGCTGAACAACTTGCTGCCGGTGTCCATGTGTTGTCTAACAGCCACAGCGTGCCTAGCTCTGCCGCCCCGAGTGCAGCTAGCATGCAGCTTCAGCAGGTTTGTGAACATTTGCTTCTGTCCTGAGCCCTTAATTAGATTTCATTTTTAAGAAATGGGTTTGTGGTAGATCAGAAAAGCAAGATAAAGGCCTCTAAAAGAAAGGGTAACAGGTATACATACAGAGCAAAGAATAAAAAGATTATTAGAAGAAGAGTCCAAAGAACGGAGGAAGTCACATGGAAAATCTTCAAGCATTGTAATAAAATTTATTATAATTATGTATTGAAATGTGATATAAATGCTTACTGAAAATAAATTAAAAAATGGATACCAAAAAAAAAAAAAAGCAAGATAAAGGGAGACGCCACCAACATTTGAGTTCCAGTTAAGGATGCTGGCTGGACTCCGTGAAACTCTCAGAATTGGCTGTAAGAGAACTTGGTGTTCGAGAATGGATAATCTGCTCGCTCTCTTTTTCTCTTTTAAACTTTTATATATTTAATGATTGTAGCATATCACTGTCTAAGGAACAAAATGCTAAAGATGAAGTGCGGAAAGCTGTATAGTTCTCATTCTTTCTTTGTACAAATATTGATATCATACATAACCAGGGAGGGTGGATGGGCTGGGAGAGAGGAGAGGAGGGATATATTTTAAATAATGTTTCATAGATGTTATTTTTTTTACTATTGTCACCTGCCCTGGGACCGTTTGGTGAAGGGCAGGATGTAAATTTTAACATTAAAAATCAATTATCTTAGATTGACTTAAGGGTTTCCTAGTTTAGGTGATAACCAGGATGAGTGGATTTTGTCTCATTGTTGTGCAGTTTTTATTAACTACAAGCTCACTTCCTCTCTGACACTTATCACTGCTGAGTGGTTTGCCCCTTGTGAAAAGTAACTGTCGTATCCGGAGTAGGCAGCAACAGCGAAGCACATGCGCATACACGGCTAGTGGTAGCAAGGAGCAAATTCAGTTCCAAGAGCTAGTCGAGATATAGAGTCAGACAAACTAGAGGTTGGGTTTGTCAGAATCTGATTAGATCTGTAGATAAGATTTGTGTGCAGAGTATTACCTGATTGCTAAAGTCTTCTCCTTTGGCTCGATGCTTCTCTGGCAGAGACTTTTGGCACAGCTCCAAGCTCCAGCATTCCAGCATTCAATTAAGAATCACGGTAGTTCCAGAGTTAAGTCTAAACTCTAATGTTTATTGCAAGTAAGGATTACACAGGCTTATAGCAAAGCAAATACAGGCGTTTAGCCTGGCGGATCGCCAATCCATTCCATGGTTATCAGCTTACATACTTGGCTAGTAGCAAGCAAAAAACAGCGAGCGATAGATAGATCGGCTAAACAGAGTAAAAAACTAATACGGAAGCCTTTTTACATGCTAGCACCCGGACGTTGTATTATGACAACTTCCGAGAGCTTTAGTGAGTTCTGTCCCCCCTCCCAAGTGCCTACGTGCTGGCAAACACTTCACGACCTTGGTTCTCAGGAGTGAGGCAGACACACTATCAGTTTGTTTTGAAAAAACCTTTCGGTACATCCGAGCTGTGTTTTCTTCACACTTTCTCACATTCTAACATGCCCCTCCAAACACAGTTTGGATGTACGCAGTGTTTACAATTTAGTTCACGGTGTCATGCCTAACAGATTTGCCAATTGCTCATGTTTACCTGTTGGCAGTGGTTTTGTGAGAATGTCAGCAATGTTGTTCTCAGACTCAATGTATTCCAGCTTTATGACTTTGTCTTGCACCATCTCACGTACATTCTGATATCTGACCCCTATGTACTTGGTTCGACACCTAAGATTCTCACTCTCAGCCATAGCAATGCAGGTCTGTGAATCTTCACGAACTGTAATAGGTTGGTCCACTGTCTCCCCCAAATCAATGAGCAATTGCTTGATCCACTGAATCTCAGCCAAGAGTTCAGATAAAGCTGCGAACTCTGCTTCTGAACTGCTTAAAGCAACACAACTCTGCTTCCTGCTGTGCCAAACAATTGGACTTCCAGCAAATTTGATAAGCAAACCAGACACTGACTTTCGGTCATTCTCCTCAGAAGCAAAAGAGCTATCAGCATAACAATCTAAACCTTGTTGATTGCCTTGGATTTCCAACTTTCTGTGTTGTGTACCTTTGAGATACCTTAACACATGCTTCATTCTGATCCAATCCTGAACTGTAGGCCCATTTGCCTTTCTGCTAAGCAGAGCTACTACAAAACTGATATCGGGCCTTGTGTGAGAGCTTATGTACAATAAACTTCCCAGAACACTTTGAAACAACTTAGGATTCTCAAACTGTTTCTCTGAGTCTTCATTAGAAGTTCCAGTGAGCATTGGACTCTTCACTACCTTTGCATTCTGCAAACCACACTTCTCAATCAGTTTCTCAATCTTTTTCTGCTGGCTCAACAGGCACTTGCCATCCTGAGTCCACTGTACCTCGATCCCAAGGTAAAACTTCAGATTTCCCAGGTCTTTGAGCTTGAACTTCTGAGACAACTCCTTCTGCACTAAAGCAACCTCCTTATCAGTCCTAGCGATCACACACAGATCGTCAACGTAGATAGCAAGAATTATCTCATTCTTTGTGTATACGCACGCATCAGCAATGCTGCGTTTGTACCCCAACTTGACCAACTCCTCGTGAATGCAAAGATTCCAGCAACGAGCACTCTGCTTCAAACCATACAGAGCTTTCCGCAACTGAAAAACCTTCTGCTGCTTACACTGATCAAAACCTTCAGGTTGCTCCATGAACACTAGTTCATCAAGAGGAGCGTTCAGGTAGGCAGTCTCAAAATCAAAGTGTCTCACTGCAAACTGCTTTCTAGCTGCAAGAGCTAAAATCAGCCTTAGGCTTTCTGCCTTTGCAGTAGGTGCAAAGGTTTTGTCAAAACTCTCAAACCTCTGCTGTGAGTACCCTTTAGCAACCAATCTAGCTTTGTACTTCTGGGTTCCATCAGGCAACTCCTTGTGCTTGAAAACCCACTTACAGCCTATAACCTTCTGGTTCTCTGGCCTATCAACAACTTCAAACACCTGTTTGTCCACCAAAGACGAGTACTCTTGCTCCATGGCTTCAAACCACTTCTGCTGCTCTTCTTCAGGAAAAGAGAGTAGCTCATGGAAGTTTTCAGGTTCAGCCACCACTGAAAAAGCTTTTGCACCTTGCACAACAAACCTATCTGGAGGTTTCCGGACTCTATGAGTCCGCCTAGGTATGATCACCTTGACTCTACCTTTCTCATCTGTGTCTGAACTGTCTGAGGTCTGAGCCTCTGTGGCAGGGTGTGTTTGTGTATGGTGTTGTGTAGAGGTACTGGGTTGAGGCCCTGCAGAAGCATCCTGCTTCACTACCCCTCCATTTCCAGCACTTGCAACACTTTGCCCCAGCTTGAGAAAAACTTCTTGGTTGGCATGAAGCCTGTCCCACCCAGAATGTTTCTCAAAGTTGGCACTTCTGGACAGCAACACCTCCCCATGGCCCAGGTAGAACTTGTAGCTGTTACCAGAATAACCCACAAACATCAGTCTCCGCCACTTGGGATCACCTTTCTTCCTAAAGTTTGCTGGAACATACACATTAGCGTACTGTCCAAAAACTCTTAGGTATTTCAGATTAGGTGGTCTCCCAAACAGCATGTGGTATGGAGTGGTTTTTACAAAGGAATTCCAAGTGCGGTTAGCTATATGATTGGCAGTCAGTATAGCCTCCCCCCAGAGTTGTTCCGGAGCCTGTGAATCGAGAATTAGGCAGTCCTTTATCTGCTTTAGGACCCCAATTCTTCGCTCAGCGAGGCCGTCCTCCTGTGGAACTGCTGGGTTTGTTGTCTCATGCTGAATCCCTTTTACCTTTAACCAGTTCTTCAGATCATTAGACAGAAACTCACCCCCTCTGTCTGTAACCAAGAACCCAACCTTGTACTCAAACTGTCTTTCAACCATGTTGACCCAGTTTTTGAGAAGTTGAGCAGCCTCACTCTTCTCTTTCATGAGCAGTACATATGAATACCTTGTGTGGCGATCCACAATTACCAAAAAGTATTTGTTCCCACCAAATGTTTTGCCCATGGGACCTGCCAAATCTGCATGGATTACTTCAAAAGGCCGTTGCGTGGTTCGTTTACTACGTTTCGCAACTGGGAAAGCTCTCAGCTTGGCCTGGCTGCATACTGTGCAAGATAAAAAAGAATCACATGCATGAATTTTGAGGTCAGGACACACCTGTGTCAACTTCTGCAGATTTGTGAAGCTAGTGTGACCCAAGACCCTATGGTAGTAATGGGCACATTCCTCGTGTAAAGGCTGATTCTGGACCTGTGAGCAGTGCTCTTTCCCTTCTTTGTCAACCAGAAAATACATTTTGTCCCTTTTGACAGCTTTTGCACACACCTGGCCATTCAGGCTAATGTTACATTCATTCCCTGTGAAAACCAGAGTGTAGCCACTAGATGTCAGTGCAGAAACACTTACGAGACAATTCTGTAATCCAGGCACACATAAGACTTTGGAGAAATCTGTCCCAAAACTTGGCACATGAACAGTACCCATTTGTTTTACCATTCTCGCCCTCCCATCAGCTAAGGCAACAGAATGTATATCACTTTTTACCACCTCTTTTAGGAGCTTTTCACTGTTAACCATATGAGTAGAGGCTCCAGAATCTAGAACCCAGGTATTTGCATTAGAGCACACTTCTTTCACAATAGCCACTGATCCACCACGTTTCCTAGCCTCTTTACTAGCCCCTTTAGCCCCTTTACCAGCTGTTGGATGTTTACAATCTTTTAACACATGTCCTTTCTGCCCGCAAGCCCAGCAGCGTTTCTCCCTAGAAACAGCTGCCTTTTCTTGCGGAAGGCCTTTGAATTCTTCAGGCAGATTAGTAGAGTGTCTCTGTGCTGCGTGCGACTGCCTCTGGAGCCCTGCTTCGTCCTTCCGACGCTGGCTCTCCTCCAAGACACGCGCTGCAACCAGCTCTGGAGTAAGCTGCCTTTCATCAACACTTTGTAGACTCCACAGAATGTTTTCATACTCATCTGATAAACTTCCAATAAGGATGTAGGAACGTTGAATGTTTGGGATTTCTATCCCGCGGCTTTGGACTTGATTGAACAAATCAGTCATTCGTTCCAAGTGGGCTGCTGGATCTGTTCCCTTTTTCATCTTGCAGGAATACAGTCTCCGGCACCACAACATTTTGGATAAAGCTGTTTGCGACTGGTGCACAGCTTTCAAAGAGTCCCATGTGTCCTTAGCCGTGAGTTTATCTCTCACATGCGAAAGCTGCGAGGGAGAGATTGTAAGCAAGATAGTGGCCCTTGCTTTCCGGTCCTGCTCCGCAGTTGCTTGGGTTGGCCCATTCACAACAACATCCCAAAGGTTCTCTCTTATCAGCAATGCTTCACAATACGTCTTCCAGCTGGCATAATTGGAATTTTCTAACTTCGGAAACCTTGCTTGCTCCATCATTAAACAGCTCACAGACGGGATCTTGGCAGTTTTCCCAGCTTTTGCTGTCAGCTATGATAAGACACAGACGCTCTGTCTTGCTCAGTCTCACCAATCAGCCCAGACAGCCTTTTCCAGCTTCAGGGTAAAAGCCTTTCTCCCAGTCTCAGCAAAAAGGTTTCTTCAGATAGCAATCAGATAAGAGCTGATAACGATCTGGGCCCATAACCCTTGTCAGAATCTGATTAGATCTGTAGATAAGATTTGTGTGCAGAGTATTACCTGATTGCTAAAGTCTTCTCCTTTGGCTCGATGCTTCTCTGGCAGAGACTTTTGGCACAGCTCCAAGCTCCAGCATTCCAGCATTCAATTAAGAATCACGGTAGTTCCAGAGTTAAGTCTAAACTCTAATGTTTATTGCAAGTAAGGATTACACAGGCTTATAGCAAAGCAAATACAGGCGTTTAGCCTGGCGGATCGCCAATCCATTCCATGGTTATCAGCTTACATACTTGGCTAGTAGCAAGCAAAAAACAGCGAGCGATAGATAGATCGGCTAAACAGAGTAAAAAACTAATACGGAAGCCTTTTTACATGCTAGCACCCGGACGTTGTATTATGACAACTTCCGAGAGCTTTAGTGAGTTCTGTCCCCCCTCCCAAGTGCCTACGTGCTGGCAAACACTTCACGACCTTGGTTCTCAGGAGTGAGGCAGACACACTATCAGTTTGTTTTGAAAAAACCTTTCGGTACATCCGAGCTGTGTTTTCTTCACACTTTCTCACATTCTAACAGGTTACCAGAAGTTCATCGCTATCAGTCAAGAGTCAGGAGTCCAGAGGTTACACGAGTCGGAGGTTGCCAGGAAAATCCTTTATTTGCATCGGAGGCTGCTGGGTGGGACTTCCTTATGAAGGGCGCCGACTGTCTGTTCCCCTCCGGCGCAGCTCTATGGCACGGAGCCATGCGGAGCACCACAGGTGTTTTCTCTCTCTTCAGAGAGAACTTGGCTCCAGGCATGGCTCAGCATCTGAGCCTGGGCTGCCTGCATCTGGGAGGACACAATCAGCTTCCAAGGCCGGCCCCTGAGAAGTAGGTCCCCCATCTTGGCTGGCATGGGCAGGGACCTTATCACCTGAGGAGTCAGAGAGGGCATGAGGCAGGACACCAATGAATATTCTGTTAAGGATCAACCAAATATTACCTGCTGTGTGAAAGTAAAAGGGAAACTGCTTGAGCCCACAAACCTCTCTTTGGACGGTGCAGTGTAGTGACCCCAAAATTAGTGACCCCCTGATACTGTTCACCTCTCACCTTCTGTCAGTCCCAGACATCAAAGAAGGCTGAGGATTGAAGAAGCCATCCTGAGAGGGAAAGGGGTACACCATTCCTCTTGGAGGTTTCCATATTTTTCTCCTTCTTTTAACCTTGGCTCTCACACTTTCCTTTAACAGATCTGTGACTCTGACCATAAACATTCTTTGGAAGGAAACAGGTGAGAGAGACCAGGCCTTGTCTTCCCAGTGCCTCTGGCCATGGGTTGTGAGGGTTCCGCTGTGAGTCCCCTTGGTTAGAAACATCTGTCTTCTGCCTTTTCTAGGTCGCTGTCTTTAACAGAAAGTCTCCGCCAGCTATCCGAGCAGCTTAATGGGATGGTCAGTCAGGTAACGGCTGAGTTCTCCTTGTACCTCCTTTTAGAAGCATGAATTAAGCAGGGATCCTAAAGGTCATCTAGTCAACCCTTTCATGATGTACAGTCACAGTATGCCTGATGGGTGTCTAGCCAGATTTTGTTAAGAGAGTTCTGATGGAGTGCCCACCAAAGTAGCTCGTGGGAATTTCTGACCTAAACCCTCTTAAGTTAAGACACAATTGCTGTGTGGCTCCAAGTGCCATGTCCACATTTAGTTGGGGGGGAGGGGGGCTACAGGGAAAGGAATAGCTACGAGAAGAATCTTCCACAGGAACAGATTTCTACGAGTGGTCATCCCTCTTGTCATGTCCAGATTGGGCAGCGGCAGCAAAGCATGCACACATGGACATGCACGGCTAGTGGTAGTGAGGAGCCAAGTCAGTTCAAAGAGTTAGTTGGGAGCCAGAGAGTCACACGTAGCCAAAATCAAGCCAGAGGGGGGCAGGTTAGGGCTGTCAGTCAGGCAACCAGTCAAGGGCCAGGAGTCTACACACCAGCTGGGGGTTGCCAGGAAATGTCTTTGTTTGCAACAGGGGCTGCTGGGTGGGATGTCCTTATGAAGGGCTGGGACTATCCTTTCCCCTCCGACACAGCTGTTTGGCATGGAGGCGGGCAGATCACTTCATGTGCTCTCTCTCCAGAGACAACTCTCCTCTGGGTGTGATCCAGAGTCTGTCTGAACCATCCACATCTGAGGGGACAGAAGCAGGTTCCAGGGTGGACCCGTGTGGCGTAGGTCCCTCATCTGGTCTGGCAGGGCTGGGGCCCACCTCGTCCAAGGAGTCAGAGAGGGCAGGGGGCACGGCACCTCTGAGTTATTAGAACACCCAGCTGGGAACGAGGTGGCTTGCTTGGGAAGTTGTTTGCAGTTTGATAACAAATGCTGAGGTACCCTGATGACGGATGCCCATCTTTTTTGCAGCCTGCCGCCTACGTGAACGGGGAAAATTCCACGTCTTCCACAGATATGAAGGAAATGGCGGTAAGCGTACAGACCCTTCTTGGAGGGCCTTTTGCTGACAAATCTGGGAATGTCCCAAGTGTGTATTGTGGTATTTGGGGATGCGTGTCTGTGCTCTTTTAAAAAACCAAAAGGAGGGCAAAATGGCTTCTTGTAGTCTTTGAAAGAGGATTAAGTGTTTTGATCTGTATCCATTGGAAGTGGAGACGCTTTCCTGTTTGGGTTTTTTTCCTTTTTTTTTTCCAATATGGGAAGATGCATCATTACGGAATTCAGATGTGATATTGATTATTATTTTCTTCCTTCATTTTTTTTTTGTTTTAATAATTTGCTTTTTCTCTCCTCGTTTACTCCTTTCCTTTTCTCTACCTTCCCGTACTGTCTGCATGTACCCATCAGACCCGTTACCAGGAGCTGGCAGTAGCCCTGGACTCCAGCAATCTAACAAACAAACAACTCAGTGCAAAGATAGAGGAATTGGTAAGAAATAACCAGACCAAGATGCATGGCTGTTGTTCTGCTTCCGCCCGTGTGCCTTCCTGAGGGTCTGAAACGGTTTGGGTTCTTTCACAGTGCCACACAGGGACCGAAATGTGGTCGGAAGGGAAGCTGTTTTAATGCTCAGTGCTCAAAATGGATCAGTAACTGTGTGGTCAGGTTAACCTCCCTCTGCCTGCAGACTCAGGAGCATCCAGCAGATGCGCTCTATCTTCATGGACGCCTAATGGGAGAAAATAGGAAAGAAGACAAGAGGTGTCTGGTTTGCTTTGCCTATAAAGGAGCAGCAAACACAGGCTCATTTGGCAAATAGGAGAAAAGCACCACTAGAAGAACTGAACTGTAACAACATAAGAGGAACCCTGCTGGATGAGGCCACAGCCCATCTAGTCCAGCATTCCACCTCACACAGTGGCCCACCAATTGCTTCTGGACACCAGACAGAGGCAAAACCTTCACCTGCCCTTGACTTCCTGCAGATGGCTTTAGAGGCATCCTGCCTGCCTCTCCAGCCTGGAGGCAGTACCTAGGCATCCATTTTAGGAACCAATGATAAACCTGTCCTCAGTGATTTAAGAGGAGCCCTGCTGGATGAGGCCACAACCCATCTAATCCAGCATCCTGTCTCACACAGTGGCCCACCAATTCCTTCTGGGCATCTCGAGCAGAAGACAAGGCAAAACCTTCACCTGCACTTGTTTGGCCTCTCAGAGACTGTAGAACTGCACCTCCCATCAGCTCCAGCTGGGATTTCTTAGGCAAGGGATGATGGGGGTTGCAGTTCACGAGTACATAGGGCCACGGCCTGGATTTTTGCCGATTCAAATTTCAGAGGTTTTGCACATCCCTTAATGGGAGTTTGTGGCCTCCCTTGCAAGTTACAGTAGAGAAGGCAGCACACTCATACACCTGCAAAGGACTTGATTTTTCAGGCTCAGAAGTACCTTGAAGGTTCCCTTGAAACTTACTGGTTTTGTAATTTGATCCGCTTTTCATGTACCCCCCCTTTCCCCCTCCCCCCACTAAGACCCTTTTGAATGTCAAAGGACAACTGTAGCATAGCCGTAGCTGCTAAAAATTCTAGGTTAAAGCCTAAAGGACCTATGGTGAGTTTCTTCCGAAAGGAGAATCAGCTGCTAGAACTTGTTATACTTGAAATGGCACCACATTGATCCAGTTTGTGCTGAATTAGGGGGTAGGATGGAGTGAAAATTGGCTGGACTCGAGTGTGGGATTCACCTGCGGTCACCTTTTGAGCCCTTGTGATACAGTGAGCGAGCCCTTTCGCCTTCCGGCTTGCACGAACCGCTTCCCGTTTCTTCCCTCTCTGCTTTTTAGATGCAGCTCGGAATATGGGGCGCTGCTTTGAGTCCGCAACGAGTTTGCATCGGTTGAAATGCTCCTTCTCCTCACACTTCTTTTCAGCCTCCGTTTTCGCTTTACGGCTTTAACTCTTTATGCCCCTGTAGTTTTTCAGTTGATGTAGCAGTTCTGTGGTTTGGGCACTGCTCATAAATGCCTTTTGTCACTTGTGCGCACTTGTGCAAATTAGCACAAGGAATGCACTTTGATTGGACGCCGATAATTCTTTGGACAAGAAGACCTTGGTGATACAGGGAGATTTATTTATTTAAAAAATAGTTAAGTGCTCTTTGTGGAAATCTTGCTTCAGACTCGTCAAGATGAGTTTCATGGAATACTATACAGGATCTTTACTCAGTGTCGTATTTCATGCCATGTGAGACGTACTGGCATTGGAGAATTTGCCAAGGAATTTTTAGAAAGCTGCATTAAATAATCGGATGCCAGGTGATAAGAATCATAAGAGAAGCCCATCTAATCCAGCATCCCGTCTCACACAGTAGCTCACCAGTTGCTTCTGGACATCACAAGAAGAAGAGGGAGGCAAAACCTTCACCTGCTCTCTGCTCCCTGCAAATGGCCTGGAGAGGCATCTTTCTTCTCTCTCCAACCCAGATGTGGTACCTAGGCATCCATTCTAGTAGCCATTGACACACACCTGTCCTCCATTAAGACGAGCCCTGATGGGTTAGGCCACAGCCCTTCTAGTCCAGCATCCCGTCTCACACAGGTGCTTCTGGGCATTGCAGACAGGAAACAAACAGCCTTGAGTGGCACCCTGCCTGTCTTTCCATCCTGGAGATGGTACTTAAATTCCAGTCTTAACAGCAGGCTACTACACTGTTGTTCCTAAGGCTTCATTTAGATGTAGTGATAAACAGCAGTTCTAAAGAACCGCCCATAAGAACCACTTATCTGGTTCTTTATTCAGCATTGGGGACGCACATGAATCGAATGTTAGAAAATCCGTATGGTAGGATTCGATTTGGTACGAATGTATTCATGCAAATTTGTACGAATAACAAAAGTTAACGAATGTTTGTGCCCACCCCTGTTCAGCGTGGCTCTGACAGAAGGATCAAATAATAATTGTTCCGAATTTTAATTAATCACATGCTTGGCAGATTGTGTTTGGTTTTAACTACTGTTAGTTGAAAATAATCGAGCTTGTTTTACCAAGTTTGTAAATTGTGGCACCCTAGTTGACTTTTTCCTTCTTAGAATAGGAAAGCAAATCATAGTTCTTTGAGGCTAAGATACAAGCATTGGCCTAAAGCAGAAGCTAAAGTTTCTGGACTCCAGATCTGTGAGCTATTTTGGATGCTGTGATTGATCAGACCTGCTGTTGGCTCAGTGTCTAATTTTTCAGAATACGTTGCTCTTGAAAGAGTTTCGCACGGATAAACAGAGCTGGGATAAACAGTGGCAGCAGCACTAACCAAAAGATGAGGAATGGTTTACTGTCCCTGTATTTCTGTTGGGTAGTTGGAAGATGGTAGTTGCCTCCTCTTTGTACACTGATCTTTGCATTTATATCAGGAACCCAGGGTGTGTGGCTTCTAAGAACATATCGCAAACACCAAAAAGCCTTGGAGGTTAATCTGGTTGGCCTGGCATAGCTCCTTCAGCCAGCTTAACAAAACCGGAAGTCCAAGTGACTCACTGTTAATACTGACACATCAATTTTTGCTCCTTTTGCAGAAACAACAGAATCAAGAGGTTATGAATCAGCTGGACCAGGTAATGCGTTCTTCCCTGGAGACTATTTATTTGTTTCATTTATTTGCATTTTTCTCCTGCCCTATACCCAAAGTTGTATGAAACATTAAATGTCTTAAAGGCCAACCCCATTCCATTCCCTTGGTATTATCCAGCTTTTCCACACATTTGTAGCTGGGCGTGAGTGTGTGATTGAAATTGTCTCATATTGCTAAGATAATGATAGTGTAGGAACAGAGACTTGAAGGAGGTTACAAGGAGTAACCAGGGTAAAGCTGTGCCTTTGCGGCCTCTTTTCGCTGGGCTTTTGTGCAGCAAGAGTGAGGAGAGAGCGTGGACGTTTGTACAGATGAGAGGCATTTTCATAGGTTAAGGATGTCTTTGATGTGGACCAATTTACTTTGTGATTCTGCAGGAAAAGAAAGAGTTTGAGCAGAAGTTTTCAAAGGAGCAAGCGGCATTACGAGAACAGCTACAGGTAAGGAACACACCTTTCTTATTTTACTGCCATGTGCATGTGTGTATGTGCAACCCTAAAAGCCATATATATAAGTTTATATAAGTTCCTTTCTGTAGTTCACAAGCAAGCATTAAAAAGCTGCAAGAGCAAAATAGTGAAAGCACAGTATAATATAAATTTAAATATAAACTAAAGGGCAAATTCTTCCCCAGACACACACGGTCACACACACAGCTACCCATTCGTGGGAAGACCTTTGCAAGGTCTCTGGCAACGGAGCAGCGCAGGGCCTTTTGGTTCCTGCTCCTGGCCTGTGGGGTGCTTTGGGCTTCCATCCAACTGTCCTGTGCTTTCTTTGAAGGTCCATATTCAGACAATAGGCATCCTGGTGTCTGAGAAATCTGAACTGCAGACAGCCCTTTCGCACACCCAGCAGGCCGCTCGCCAGAAAGCAGGTAGGTCAAGAGCAGGTGAAGGCTTTCCTCTTTGTTTTCTGCTTGAGATGACCGGAAGCATTTGGTGGGCTTTCTGCATTTTGTTTTGTCTCACAACAAAACTCAGAACATCTTCTGTGCACACTGTTTTTTGCACATAGTTTGCACTTAGGTGATGGCTGTCTAGGGGAAGTATTTATTTATTTGGATTTTTATCCCAGGTTGCAGCATTAAAAACCAAATTTATTTACAGTCAGACCCCCAAATCTACTGATTCCGTAACTATGGTTTCAGTTAACCACGGTTACAGGATCAGCCCACCCGCACCCCTCACGGGCGCCAAAAGGGAAAAGCACTCAGAACCGGAAGACCTATTTCGGCCTCCTTAGAGCATTGGAATAGGCGTGTGATGCCACCGGAGTCCATCCCAAAATGTAAAGGGGAGCGTGGGAGGTGGGCAGGAGGCGCCTGGAGGTGTCGCATGCCTCTTCCAGTGCTCTCTGGAGGCCGAAATAGGCCTTCCAGAGGCCAGAAAAGCACTGGGGTTGCACCACCACAGAACCAGAAGGCCAGTTTGTGATTATCCCGGTTTGACATTTATTTATTTATATATTTACTTGCTTACCCACTTACTTACCCACTTACTTACCTACTTACTTACTTACCCACCCAATATCCCAAGATCTCTGGCCATCTTATAGTATGTCAAATGAACATATTAAAATAATACTGGTGCCTGAAAGTGGGGAGTAGAAGCTGTTTCCCTATTTAACCAAAGGTCAGGGCAAAGAGGTGCATCTTTACTGCACTCCTGAATGTGTGATGGTGCCTGACGCACCTCAGATATGAGACTGTTCCATAAACTGGGAGCCATCACTGAGAAGGCCCTAACCCAAAAGCCCCCCCCCTTTTTGCTAGAGGGTGGTGGTATAATCAGGAGGGCCTCCCCTACAGATCTTAAGGCACAGGCAGGTCAATATGTCAGCTCTGTCACTGGGCTTTGCATACGTGGCCACAGCATCGTGGTCAGATGTGGCCAGTGCGGCTGCTTGGATTTCCCTGGCAACGAGTTTGTTTTCCTTTGGACAGGAGAAGCAGAGGACCTCGTGGGCCGGTTGCAGTCATCTCGCCAGCGGATATCTGAACTGGAACACACCCTGTCTTCCCTCTCCACTCAGCAGAAGCAGGCAGAGAAAGTAACAGCATATTATATTTGTGCACAATTTTTTTCTGATCATCCTAATTGTACTTGGTTCTTCCTCCCTTGGAAGCAGTTGAAAGAGGCTTACCTGAAACAATAATTTTAAAAGTTCTTCTTTGTGCAGACGGAAGTTCTGTAGTGCTAGGGGTGGCCGAGGCAACCTTAGTGATTGGGAATGGAAAACAGAAAATCCATTGGAAGATTTCTCACCCTTCTGCAAAAGGCTACTGGCTTCGGTTTTTCAACAGCTGCCTCCAAGTTCCTTACATGTATGATATTGGGTGCCCCATCTTTGAGGCAGAGGATGATTTGTTGGTGAGCCATGCTACTGTAGAAAACCAAGGGAAATATTAAGCAAGCAAGGGCCATTTGCTGGGATTGGAGAGCAGGAGAAGGTTTGCTCTTGTCTCTGCTTGAGATGCCCTTGGGCAATTGGTGGGCCACTGTGTGCTACTGGATACTGGACTAGATGGGCTGTGGCCTGATCCAGCAGGGCTGCTCTTAGGTTCTTATGGACTAGATGGGCTGTGCTGTCATCCAGTAGGGCTCCTCTTAGCTTCTTAAGACCTAGTACGGAAACAGAAAGGGAAAGAAAACCAGGCTGACAGTGTTTATAGATTGCCCTGCTGGCCTTCACCCTGCCCAGAGCTGTGTGTGAGATAGATGACGTTGTTCACCTCAAAAGGGAGCTGAAGTCACAAAAGAGGAACTTTTTTCCCCCTGGCTACCAAGATAGGTGTTGTGGCTGACTGTTTCTTGGGAGATTTTCCCCAGGCTGCCAGGGATTTCCTGCATGTAACACCACAAGAAAATAGTGAGAAATTCCTTGTAGGATTCCTACCTCCAGGATCACAGAGGCACTTTTTGGATATCAGTTGGACAGTATCCCTTGCTGCCACGCCTAGGGTATCCTTAGAGGCATCTCTTTGGCCTTAAGGGTATATAACCAGAATGGCAAACTGTACTAATGTACGGGTTATGAGTTTCTGGGCATAATGTACTTATGGAGTTCCTTGTGTGCATGCAGTGTGTGCTTAGAAGCTGGACAGTTTGATTAATCCTCAAATAATAGTGTGTCACTATTCTGGCATCCTTCAGCTTGTGAGGGCAAAGCATTGTGGGAAGGGGTGGTGAGTGAGCAGTGGTGGCCAGAGGCCTAGCAGTTTGGTGGGGTACTGCCCAAAGACATTCACCTCGGATTAATAGCTGTTTTGTCATTGGCAGCATAACAAAGAGCTGGCCAAGGAGCGGGATGGCCTGAAACTTGAAGTCTACAAGCAAAGGTGAGGTGTTTGTTCTTCTGCACACAGAAATGGACCCAGAATGTTTCCCTCTTATCGTTTGGTGCCGTGGAAAATATTTGTTTGGCCTCTCTTCCTCCGGAGTGAGCAGAGCGCTTAAAGCCCTTAACTTTTTTTTAAAAAAAATTCCTTATTTATAATTTCAAAAAATATCTCAAACTTGCATTAGCGCTGTTGTTTACGTATTATACTTTTTTAATATTTGAGATACCGTTGTTTTCCTTCCTTCCCTCTTCCCATCCCAGCCAGGATGCCAATCTCAAATTCCACTTCTTTCCATATTGGAGATCGTTTTATCGTTCCTTGAACCACTGGGTTGCCCACCTTTCTCCTTAGATAGGTCAATACTTTCCTCCAAGTGGGTGTTGCCAGTATCGTGAATTGGTGCCCCGTGTATCTTAATCGTCTTTCCCTTAGTAAATCAGAAAGCATTTGTGCTGCTGTATAATTACCGTACATCATTCCTTTCATTTTCTTTCCTTGAGGATTGTCTAATTCTTTACGTATAATGGTTCTCATGTTTACTGCCCCGTTGGCCTTTGTCCTTAGTAAAAGCACCGAGGAGTTCCGGCAGCAGAACTCTGAACTGTCTGAGAAGCTGCGTACTCTCGTCTCTGAAAATTCGGCCATGAAGCTGGAAGTGGAAGATTTGCACAAGAAACTGGAAATGGCGGAGCTGATGATTCAGCAGGTAATGCCAACACTGCGAGGGACACCTTCCCTCCTCAGTCACAGTTTCTGACCCCTCCAGCCAGGATGAGGAAACTACAGGCATTGAAGCATGTCACTCCCCATCAGCAAATGACTTGGGCCCCAAATATCTAAAGGAAGGCCTCCGCCCATATCGACCTGCCCATGCCTTAAGATCGGGAGGGGAGGCCCTCCTGGTTGTCCCACCACCCTTAGCAGCGAAATGGGTGGGCACCCGGGAGAAGGCCTTCTCAGTGATGGCCCCCAGGCTATGGAATGGTCTCCCCCCTTGAGGTGTGTCAGTCACCTTCATTGTAGACATTTTGGAAGGCAGTGAAGACGCACCTCTTTGCTCTGGCCCTCTGTTAAATGGGGACACACCCTCCCTTCCCACTTGCAGACACTCTTGTTTTAATATATGCTTTTATTGTTTTAATACATTTGGTTTTAAATGTTGTTAGCCGCCCTGAGACCTTTGGGTACAGGGCAGGATAGAAATATAAATAATAAATAAATAAGGTTTCCAACATCTGGCAGATGTATAGGCTCTCCCTCTTGCTTTAGGAGTTCTGCCTCTAGGTGGGTGAGAGAAAGAACTGCTTTTGAGAGGGTGCTTTAAACATCATTTGCCACATTGTCCTGGGGCGGGGGGGGGGGGCGTCTTCCATTTCAAAGACCTTCTGTAGCTCAGTGGCAGAGCAAACTGCCTGGAAAGCAGAGGGGCTGTATCCCCTGATCCCATCACCCCTGTGCCGTTCCCTGCAGGGTCTGCACCTGCCCTCAGCTTCTCTCCTTTACCTTTGGCAACACAGAAGCCTGGAAGGTGGAGACGGTTTTGTGTTTCCTGTCCTTAAACTCCACTCCTTTTCAGGTGGCTGAAGCGGGGCAAATGGGGCAAAATGCGCCGGAGTCCCAACGTTCACCTGGAATCTTCATTTTGCTTCTCATTCCAGTTTGCAAACCAGCCTGGGACTCCAGATGCCACCCAACAGCTGCAGATGGCGCTGGAAGAGCGAGCCAGTTTAGAAGCCCAAATCACCCAGGTAAACAGCCCTTGCCAGGGGGGTTGGTCTTTCATACCACCCATTCCCTTCAGCTCAGCTTGTACTCACACCTTTCCATTCCTTTCCATTTTATTTGTCCAAATGGAGGGTTTAAAGTCCACAAATAAAATGGATAGAAGTGAAAAGGTGCGAGCTGTCAGACTTGAAGATGGACAGAAGGCGGCTTGAAATGAAGGTGGGACCATGGCCCACATCCATTCCTTCATTGTGTGGAAGAAATCTCAGCCAGAGAACTCGCTGGATGGTCTTCCTGATCCCAGAGTCTCTCTGGCCAAGGTCACACCTTCACTTTTGACCTTTAGTCCCTCCTCAGGCTTGATTTCTCGCACCTTTCAATTTCTGTCCACTTTATCTGTGGACTTCCCATTCGGGGAACGAGTGAAGGGTTGAAAGTCCACAAATGAAACGAGTGGAAGTGGAAAGGTGTTCTCTCTATCTGTTGGGCAGCTCTCTGAGTCGCTACAGCAGCTGCAGGCCGAACGGGACCAGTATGCCCAGAAGCTGAAGGAGGAAGGGGTGATCTGGCAGCAGCGCCTCCAGTTGCTATCGGAGCAGGTAAGGGTAGCCTCTGTGAACTTGGGGGGCATCAGGGAACCCCAGATGGTCACCTGGGACAGGCAGGGTTGCATGAAGTAGCCGAAGAACCCTGGGATTGTGGTGAAATGTTCTTCTGGAAGCCTAATGATTATGACCCTAGAAAGAGTCACCAGTGAAACAGCATGACAGTGGTGCTTTTCCCTTCTCCTGCGTTGCAGGTCCGCGCCCTGACAGAAGAAAAACAGCTAAATGTAACTCGGATTCAGGAATTGGAAGCCAACCTTTCCGAGTTGCTTAGCAGTCAGTCCGGTAAGGTTCAGTGCTTAGAGCCGCCATACAGTTGCTTATTCCCCACTACCTTCCTTCACCACGTAATTCAGTGAGAAGTCACCTGCTTTGTAGGCAGAAAGCTCCAGGTTCGGACCCAGAAACTAAACACACCCTTTTCTGTGCTGCATTGATCCACAAGCCTCTTCCTGTTTTTGCCTTAGCCAGTAGCATCAGCTTTTAGCACCATCTAGTGCTGGCAAAAAATGCTTACCGTGATTTTTTTTTTCCTTAACCCTCATGATTATTTTCATTTTTAACGGTTTCCCATGATGAAGAAAGTCCAGCTAATGACTGGTGAGGGGGTTTTTTGAGGGGGGGGGACCCTATATGTTTTGAAAAGTGTGTGTAGCAAAGGAGAAGAGGGTTGCCTCATGATTCCTCAGGCCTAACAATTAAGCTACAGGGTGCTGCTTGATTCTGTATGGGGTGCTTCAGTTTCCCCATAGAGTGATTCAGGGCAGGCATACCATCTGCACAGGGCAAGGGCTTTCGGATGGTAGTTTCCCCAACCAGTGGGAGTCAGTCAGATGGTAGCTTCCCTGACCAGTGGGAGTCAGTCAAATGGGAGTCAGTCAGATGGTAGCTTCCCCAACCAGTGGGAGTCAAGTTAGATGGTAGTTTCCCCGCCGAGTGGGAGTCAGTCGGATGATAGCGGTTCTGACCAATCTCTTTACCTCTCTTGCTGATCTAGTGGTGAAGCCCCAGCAGAGTGAGCCTGCCCCCCCTGCCGGGCCCACTGAAGCCGAGCTCCGCCTGCAAAGCGAGCTTGACCAGCTGCAGCAGGAGAAGCAGGAGCTTCACAGGCAGTGCCAGGCCCAGGTGCGAGACAACGAGCAGCTGAGCCGCCTCAATCAGGAGCAGGAAGAGCGCCTGCAGGAGCTGGAGAAAGACCTGCAGCGCTTCAGCGAGGAGGCCGTGGACAGGCAGCAGATCCTGGAGTGCATGCAGAGCGACAAGGCCACCATCAGCCGGGCCCTGGCGCAGAACCGGGAGCTCAAGGAGCAGCTGGCGGAGCTGCAGAACGGCTTTGTAAAACTGGTACGTCCCTCTGCCCGTCAGCCTGGCTTGGCTGTGGGCTAACAACAAGACCCTGTGCCAGGGGCTTCAGCCGCCATGAGAGCCCTGAATGCCCACAGGCGGCTTTGCCCTTCCTCAGCTAAATGTCCCACAGGGCTCCTTCCCCATTGTCTGTAAAAAGCAGACTCTGAAGTCCAGCTGCAGAATGGGGGGCATGAAAGTCTTCTTATTCCCAGATATCTGCCTTCCCTTTGAAGAGCGGATGGAACCAACAACACCAAGGGCAGGAAAGCTGCACCTCTTCTGGAGCCCTCTGTTCCTGGTGCTGAAGGCTTCCTCTGCCCCAAGCCCCTCCTTTTTCTCATTGTTTTTGGAGTTCCAAGCAAGGACACAGCAGTAATTTTCCTTATATCACATTAAGGCTGAAATTCATGATGCTGCCTATCTAGTATTGCTTCTCAGGTGGAAATTAAAAAGAATTTAAATTGCAGTCTTTTATGGCTCTGTGTGTATATGTGTGTGTGGGTTAATAAAGCTGGTTGGCGGAGTGATAAATGAGCTACTTTTGACATAAGGGTGACAGTTCTTTTATTTAATCAGTTAGCTCACTCGCCCTCTTCTTTCCACAGACCAACGAAAACATGGAGGTGACCAGTGCCTTACAGTCTGAGCAGCACGTGAAGAAGGAACTAGCAAGGAAGATTGGAGAGCTACAGGAGAAGTTATCTGAACTTAAGGAGACGGTACATCTCTTCCTGGGCCCACGGGTGTGGTTGGAGAAGTTACCAGTTGTGAGGGAATGGAAGGAGAGTGGGCAGTGCCAGCAAGAACTGGGGGAGATGTTTCGCTGTTTCTTTCCTTCAGCAGACTCAGCTTTCTGGCTTAGGAGAGGTCATGGGTTCCACTGGAAGGGGTGTGGCGAAGTCCCAGGCCTCCTTGTTTGACCAGGACGAGCATGAAAACCAGCCTAGGAAATGAAGCAGTGGCAGTGCGGTGGTGGAAGACTCCAGCTGCTGTATTTGCTAATTGGTTCAGCTGCTGAACCAGTACAAGTCAGCCTAGCGAGCTTTGAAAAGCTTTGATACAAATCGAATGCAACCCCCCCCCCCTTTGTGCACATCCCTATTCCTGAGTGGCGGTTTCATTTTCGATCCGCTCTGCCTTAGTCTTATTCCGTATAACTGATCCAACTGATTGACTGACTGATTTGCGTTTTTATCCTGCCCGATACCTGAAGGCCTTGGGCAGGTTACAGCGTTAAAGGCCAAAGGTAAAGAGAACATAACGCCTTCTTCCATATTGACCTACCCGTGCCTCAGGATCTGAAGGGGAGGCCCTCCTGGTTGTCCCACCACCGTCAGTAGTAAAAGGGGTGGGCACCCTTGAGAGGGCCTTCTCGGTGATGGCCCCTAGGCTACGGAATGGTCTCCCCCTTGAGGTACGTCAGGCACCTTCCCTGTATACATTTAGGAAGGCAGTGAAGATGCACCTCTTTGCCCTGACCTTTGGTTAAATATCCCTTCCATGTTTGAATTGTTCTTTTTGAAGCGCCTCTTTTGTTTGTTAGGGCTTCTTCTATTTTCTCAGTTTCACGATGTGTATGATTCCAGCATTCTTTTGGCCCTTCACAACCCCACCGTAGCCCAAGGTGGCAGGCAGGACGTGCCGGCTTTACCCAGGGCTGCTCCGGAGGTTGTCAGAAGGAGAGCGGCTTCTTGCTAACTTGCGTCTGGCCTTTGCGTCCCCCCAGGTGACCCAGAAGACGCAGGAGGCGCAGGCCCTTCAGGAGCAGCGGGACCAGTATTTCAACCACCTGCAGCAGTACACAGCGGCCTACCAGCAGCTGGGGGCAGAAAAGGAGGAGCTTCACAAGCAGTTCCTGCTCCAGGCCCAGCTCATGGACCGCTTGCAGCATGAGGAGGTGCAGGGCAAAGTGACGGCCGAGATGCAGTTCAAGGAGCTCCAGCAGGCCAAGGTGAGCGCTGGGCGGGGGAGCGTGGCTGCGAGGTTGCAGGTCATACGGAAGCAGAATCTACTCCCGGTGCGTGTAAAAGGCTTGGCTTCTAATTGGAGCTGGTTGGGCATAGTCCTTTTATTAATGGTTCGGAATTATTCCAGGATGCCAATTCTAAATGGTTTTAGCTTTGTTTTTAGTGTTGTTTGAACAGATTGGCCCTGATACTACAACTGCCCTCAGCAGGGGAGTAAACTGTAGCAACAAGGGGAGTATTTTTGTTGCCCACATTCAAAGCGGATGCTGGTTCTGGTCTGGATCATCCAAATGTAATTTGGGTGACTGAGAGAAGCCCTGCAAAACTCGGGAAGGAGGAAGATATATAGATAGATACAGATTAGGGTTTGTTTATAGATATAGATAGATGGATAGACAAGTGGATGGACGGACGGACGGACAGACATGAGGTGGATAGATGAATGGGTGGATGGATAGAGAGAGATGACATCTGTGTTGGTTGCCTGAGTCAGGTCAGGGGACAGCTGCCACCTACAACTTGCTGCTTCTCTTCTAAAGGAAAGCCTGGAGACCGTTGCCAGGGAGAACAAGGAGCTGCAGGCCCACGTGAGCCAGCTGATGGCGGAACTGGACGCACAGATGCTGCCCAGGGCCCAGGGTGAGTTGTTCTCTCATTGGCAGGGACCGAGAGGGGTTGGCCCCTGCAGGAGGTTCCAAGCCCTCTGTGCTGTTGTCCTTTTCTGCTTGCAGGAGATGGAGTGGAAACTGAGGAGTTGGCGGAAGACCCGAAAAGTCCTTCCCTCACCATCCCAGAGGACTTTGAAAGCAAAGAAGAGATGGTGAGCACCTGGCATCCTGGCAGCTCTCTGTGAGAGGAGATGCTGGATTGTCCTGAAATAATGGGAGATGCGAGCACATGTGTGTGGACACGGAACAGTAACGATGCTGTGATTGGGGCATTTGGGTGTAGATTAAGCCCCTTAGCATCGAAAGCCCCGCCAAATGGACTTCTCTTTCAGCCCTTTCCAGGCCTGTGGCTTATGGTGGCTTTTGGGTAGGGTTGTGCACAAATATTTGTGACCTTTGATATTCATACGAATTCGGACATTTGTATACGGATCGTATGCTATGACATTTGTACATTGACGTTCATATTCGTACAATATGAACATTGTTGATGCTTAATCAACTTTGGTTCTAAGCCTGAGCTTCTGGAATCCTATCTTAGGTGGCTTTCTTGACATCTGCTATGTCGCAAGCAGAAACAGAGCGGGAAGAGCTGAGGCAGCAGCTCTCTGAGCAGAAGAGGCAGTGCCGGGGCCTCCTTCAGCAAGTCGCAGCCCTGCGGAAGGAACAACGGGCGTACATCGTCTCTAAAGTAACAGGTGAGCACAGCTTTGGATTGTCTTGGGAGCCTTCTGTAAGAGGCCTTGAGGATTGGACCCATCTCTCAGACTAAACCATCTGGCCTTTCTTAGGTTCTGCTTCAGATTCCGTTCCCGGAGAGGTTCATGAAGCCTTAAAAAGTGCCATGGAAAAGCTGCAGGTGGGTGTTTGTGACCGTTTTTGTTTCTGATTAGTGCATGCATCATTTAATGTTTTATTTGTATACGGTTTTTTATTGTAAGCTGCCCAGAGATGTTAGGTTATGGGGTGGGATATGAGCATTTTAATTAATCAATAAATTAATTAATAAAATTGCATACCCCAGTATACATAATATAACATTCCCCAGTGTACATTAACATCTCTGATCTCCCTCCCTTTCCCCCACAGTGAATTCGATTAATCAGTTAGTTATACTAGAGATAACTTTATTTTTCCAGACAATGAACTGGTATTCTCTGGTCTATCAATGAACCTGAGTAGCTTGCTCCACTGTCTGTCTATCCTGCCTTCATATATATTTCATACGCTGTTGCCTGTAAAGATCAAATTTAATCGGTCAATAATATACTTATACCATAGATCAACAGTACATCGGTTCACTCCCTGTTTTGGAAAAAGATTTTTTGTAGCCTATAAACAGATCCCAGCATCATCTTAGACCAATTCAAAATCCGTTTAACAATTTTGCCTGGGGGAAGCTGATGCATTATTTATGGAAAAGACACCAAGCCGCCTAAACCATAAATGGTCTTAGCAGCCTGGATAGTCCACTGTTGTCTCTTTCCCCAGGGTGCCCAAGAGAGTTCTTCTTGGGGCACAGTCAAGTCAGACCTGGCTAAGCTAGGTAGAAGGTTTCTTTGGCCTCCTTTTAGCACAAGGAGACCCACTGTCTCCTAGCAAAGATCTTCCATCGCAGCTGGATGCTGGGAGATGCCTGTCTCCCTCCCTTCCTCCGCCCTCCTCTCCTTTCCTCGCTGTCCAGATAGAATCCCACTGCTGACTCTCCCCATGGTGACCGTCCACTGTCCTTCTCAGTCTCGATTCACAGACCTCATGCGCGAGAAGGCTGAGCTCAAGGACCGGGTGGAAGAGCTGGAGCATCGCTGTGTCCAGTTGTCGGGAGAAACAGACACAATTGGTGAGTTCAGTGTGGGGGTTCACGCCATGTTCTGTTCTAGTGGCTGAGGGCCAGGGGGCCCCTGAAAGACTCCAAGGGTCAGGGCTCCTCTGACAGACCGTGAGGTGTGTGTGTGTGGGGGGGGCTGACAGACTCAGGGTCAGGGGGGCCCTGACAGAACCCCAAGTGTCAGGGGGCCCTTCTAAATGTGGATCAGATGACAAGGCACTGTGTGAAGAGCCCTCCAGTGCTTCCACCATTTGTTTTAATTTAGAAAACAGATTTTCTAGTCTCTTGTGTGGCAAAGAGTAAGGGAAGGGCTGTTTCTTTGAGAAGGTGGCTGGAGTTCCCAGGGAATTCGGCATAACTCACCTGCTGACACTTCTTGCCTCTTAGCCTTTTGAACGTTCTCACCCAGGAAGCACCAGGTCAAATCCTGCTGGTTCCTCTTGCTCCCTCCCTCTCCCCCCCCCCTCCAAATGAAGTGCCAGCAGCTGCAGAGTGGCTTGGTGTACCTGATATTTCCTTAACTGGAAATGCCCGGCAGGCATATTACGTTGGGCTTTAAAAATCTTCACTCACTGTCTAGCAGGTGTTTTAATAGGGAGGCCCCAGTGTGAATCTGTACTCCGTTCCTCCAAAGCCCCGTCCTGTCTGCGGGTTTTGCCACAGGGCCGAAGTGCCTGCCTTTTTAAGGAAGATTATGATTTGGGGAGTGGCTAGATACAGGCCAAATCTGTGGCTTCCAACCTGGCTTGTGCTTCGTGGATTCTAGGTGAATACATAGCCCTGTATCAGAGCCAAAGGGCCATCTTGAAGCAGCGCCATCGGGAGAAGGAGGAATACATCAGCCGACTGGCTCAGGACAAGGAAGAAATGAAGGTGAATGTCAGGTTCTTTTCCCTTCCTCTTAGGTGCTTATGGACTGTGCGCTCTGTGGCCTGATCCAGCAGGGCTCCTCTTAGGTCCTTATGGAAGAGGACCACCAGCAGTGCCATTAGGGGAAGTGCAGGAGGTCCAGAAATTGAAGAATTTTAAGGACTGTGAGCTGAGCACATAGAGGAAGCTTTGGGTGGAAATGGGGGCAGTCCCAGAGAATTTAGGAGGAAGGAAACTTGCTTGTTCTCAGAGAATCTGAGTGTGTCTGTGTGTGGGCCCATGCGACATGTTCAGCCCTTGGAGGCTCCAGTTCTCTTTCTCCTCCTTTGCCGCAGATGAAACTGTTAGAGCTGCAGGAACTGGTGATGCGCTTGGTTGGCGAGAGGAACGGCTGGTACGCGAAGTACACGGCCATTGCGCAGAACGCAGAATCTCTGCCCGGCCTGGAAAGTGAGGCTTCTGCGGCTGCCAAGAGGTCCCTGGAGCTGAATGCGACGGACAGTGAAGGTGAGTGGTGGCAGGGTCACTGACGGGGGATGGCAGCTGGTTTCCCTACGAGGAGGCCCTCCAGGGGTTCCTAGACCCCCGTTGCTAGCCCCTCACTCCCAGCATGCTCTGCCAGCCCCATAGAATGCTGGGAGTTGCAAACAAGGAATATCTAAAGGGCAGCCATTTTGAGACCCCTGAAAGGGTAATTTACTTAAAGAGGTGGACATTCCGGTTTAGGCAAGGTGAGCCACCGTCTTCAAGGGTTTTTCTCTTTATCATGTGAGGGATTCCCTTTGTCTTCCTCTCCTGAAGGTGTGTGGGTCCTTTTTCTTTTTTTAAAAGGCAAACCTGAACCTAGAACGGGCTTCAGAAGCAACCTGGTGCCATCTGGATGGTTTGGGCTATAACCAGCATCAGCTTCATGGCTGCCAGGAGATGCTGTCTGTCCCATCGCCAGAAGGCCAAAACCGCCTTTCGAGGCTAAGAATAACCTGCCCTTTTTTACTTCCAGGATTGAGAGAAGTGAGCCTGGCAGACGAACCGGAACCGGAGCCCCCTGCTCCGCCGTCTTCCACTGACGGCCAAGGCCTCCAGCCTGCTCCTCAGGACCCCACTGCCAAACAAATCATGCAGCTCCTACGGGAAATCCAAAACCCACGAGACAGGGTGGGCTCCCTCTTGGAGAACCCCTGCATTCCTTTCTTCTATCGGGCCGACGAGAATGACGAAGTGAGGATCATGGTGGTGTAACTTTGGCCTGCGGCCTGGGTCTTTCATCTGCAGCGAGCGTCCCGTGAGGTCGAGACAGGTGGAACTCAAGGGGTTGGCACCGCGCTTTGGGTCTTCCTGAACAGATCGTATGGGATCCTTGTGCGAAGCTTGGGGCAGGTCCAGTCCTCCTGGCTTCAGCCACCGGCCGTTTCTCATCCGGTGACTGTGCCCAACTTTTCACAGGGGCTTGTCTAGCAACCGCTTTCCCTCTGGTTTATTCTGAGGTTCGATGAGTTAGATTCTGGTCATCTCTAGCCATGGGTCTTTGGTCTTTCTGCTTTTCTTTCTATCTCCTGTCCAGGCCTACCCTCACCTCTAACCCCTGCTAAACCAGAAGTCAGCTTGCTTAGCAAATAAGAAGAATAAATCATTTTTGTCCCTGTTTTTTAAAAAACGGAACAGACCCATTAGTATTTCACGGTGGCCGCCTGACGTGGGTGCAGATGCTTAGGAAATGGGGCTGCTGACGGGGGATGGGTGTGGAGAATGTTGCAGCCTGACCTTAAGTGGGGATATTTATTATTATTATTTTTTAAGTTGGGGAAGAACAAAGGTAGAGTGATGTTTTGTGTGTGTGTTTTGGGGATGTTTTAAAAACAAATCACTGGAAAAAGCAAAACACCTCTGCTGGGTTTCCGGCATTTCGGCTGCCCCTGGTTGGTTCTGTGCAGCTGTGGAGCTGGTTCATCCACTGGTGGGCCTGGGGTGGGACGTGCAGAGGAAGCTTTACTGTTTTATTTTCATGATCACACTAAGTGCAGAACTTGGCAGGGGAAGGGACACGCCTTGTTAAGAGCGGAGGGCAGGTGTGCCCACGCTCTGAGCTGAAAGCCCCAAGTAGGGTGGGCTGGAATTGCCGTTGCGTTGCTGTTGTGTATCGAGGCAGTTTGGTCTCCTGCAGAGTTTGTGGATTAGGGTGCCTGTTATCCTCAGGCAAAGCTGCTGTCCCCTTTGGGTTCGGGGGTGGGGGAGCTGTAAAGTCCAGCAGCTACTAGTCGTTCTGTTGCCGGAATCGGTTCTTGCGTCCCTTTTGTAGACAAAATCAGTGCAAAACTTCCAGGACGTTGTTTCTCTCCAGGGGATTTGTGAAGTGGAAGGAGCATCCAGGACCCATCGGGACAGCTGTGAATTCGCTTGTTTCTCCTTCAGAGCATTGGGTCAGGGCAGAGTGGGCTTGTGAGCTCCCGTTTGCACGAATGTACATAGTGTATCTGTGTAACATTTTGTACATACCTTGAATAAAGACGAGAGGGACTCTCTTAGCAGCATTTCCAGCTGCTGGAAGGCTGCTCATAATCTTGTATTATATATTAAAAGGTCTAACTTCAGGGGGTTTTTTTGGGGGGGGGAGGGGAAGAAGGAATGTGATTTAATATGGAACATTGTTTAATATTTATTGGGTGTCATGGTTTCCAGGAATGTGAAAGGGCAGAACCTCATTAGAGAAACCTTGCATTCTATTGCAGAGATAATTTAATCCTGTTGCAAATTTGTTCTTTCTGAATAAACATGTTCCACCTAGTGCATTCTGCATGCTAACTCTCTTTCTGTGATAACAGGCAAATTATCACCTTGACCGGAACAGCTGGGATGGGTCTTCCGCTGACACCTCTTCTCTTTCCTGCAGCCATTACTACCACAATTTGGTATCGTCGCTTTTCCCATATGGTGCCTGTTGTTTAACGTGCCTTCCTTTCAGCTTGCGTGTGAATCTTAGTGAAGCAGTTAATGAAGAGACGAGGAAGGTGCTTTTTAGTTGTGAATTCGTCAGGAGGTAACAAAACAAATGGATACTTACAGTTGGACCCCTGTATCCAAGGGGGATATATTCTGTGCCTTTCCGCGGATAACGTAAACTGTGGATAATAGCAAATGCACTCCATTTCCCATAATTCCTGCGAAGTCCTCTGGAATTTCAAAGGCCTTATGGGAAATCGGGCCATTTTCTGCCTGTCCCAGGCCTCAGAAGACCTTGAAGTAGGGGGGTGGGGCTGAAACCACAGTGTCCGGATCAGTGGATATAGGGGTCTGACTGTACAAGCTTCTGCCTGTACCTGTCAGTTACCAGGAGATTTTGGTGCTCAGATATCCCCCAGATATAGATATTTGAGGAAATACTAGGATGTCCTCCTTATTCAAGACCCTCTAAGGCAGCGGTTCTCAACGTGGCTAATGCCACGGCCCCCCAATGCAGCTCCCAATGCCTCTGCGACCCCAGGGGCGGGGCCAGGGCCGCTGGCGTCGCGTTCGGTCCTCCCTGACCCGCAACTCCTCCTTGGGGGGGGGGGCGACGCTGGATTCCAGCGGGGGAAGGGGGCGGGCGGCTAGGCACCAGGCGGTGCGGGTCTGGCGCCCTTCACCGCCATCGCCGCCCGGCAGGCAGGCATAGCACCGGGCGGGCGCCCGCCCTCAGCGGCCAGCCCAGCCGCCTGGGGCTGCCCGCTGCCGCCGCCATCCTCCTCGCCTCGCTCGCCTCGCCTCAAGTGCCGCCGTTGATGCTCCCGCTGCCGCCTCGAAGGCAACTGCCACCCGCCGCCGCCGCCGATCTCTCCTCACAGCAGCAGCGGCGCGGCGGGGGGCGTGGCGGGGGGGACGCGGGGGGGCCTGCGGGAGCTTTCGGGGACCCCGCCGAAATGGCTGCGTGACTCCCAATGGGGTCGCGACCCACAGGTTGAGAACCGCTGCTCTAAGGACTGTTATTTGCCAGTATTCACCTGGAATTATTAGCCAGCTTCCCTTTCTCAAAACATAGAGCAGGAGAAATTCTGACTAGGGGTTGGCCCTAAGCACTCCCTCAGGCAGAGAATGCCCTTTTCAGAAGTTTGAAGACAGCTTAAGGCACCTGGAGTAAAGTACTTTCACCATAGCGGCCTCCTCGCCACCTTGTGGTGTCGGGCCACCATCATCAAGGCCCTGCATCTGCACCTGGAGGTCACTGTCAGCAGAGGACCTTGCGTTAACAATGACCATCTTCCCATGGGGAGGGCTTGCCTCAAGAGTTACTTCTCACGCACAGAGTTTTTGGCTCTTTTGATGGGAATTCAAGTCCCTCACAGTGAGCCAGTTTGGTCTAGTGCAGTGGTTCTCAACCTGGGGCTCAGGACCCCTTTGGGGGTCGAATTACCATTTCAGAGGGGTCACGACGAGCCTCCTGCCGCCCTCCCCTCCCACCTCCCAGCTGCTCCGGCCCCAAAGTTGGGGGTCCCCACAACATGAGGAACTCCATTAAGGGGTCGCGGCATTAGGAAGGTTGAGAACTGCTGGTCTAGTGGTTAGGGAGCTGGACTCTTATCTGGGAATCCCAGGTTTGATTCCACACTCCTCCACCTGGGTGACCTTCGGCTAATCACAGCTCTCTTGAGTTTTCCCAGCCTCACCTACCTCACAGAGTGTTGTGGGGAGAACAGAAGGTTTGTCAGCCGCTTTGAGTCCCCTTAAATGGGTGAGAAAAGCGGGGTTGAAAAGCCAATTCTTTTTCTCACAGCTCCCTCAGGCCCCCTAGAGGCACATTGAGAGCCTGATCGAGATGCGGCCATGTTCTCTCCATCACAGCTAGATTATATGTGCATTCGTGGTCTTGCTCTTCTCCTATGATACCAAATGTTTAATTACAGTTTTAAAAATGGAACCCCCACCCTTCCACAGAATCACAGTTTGCTGCGCAAAAAAACCCAAACCAAACCCTGAAACTGAATTGAGCTGCTGGTTGATTCTAAAAGCTGTGTTTGCCCTCGGCTTGCGGGGTTTCTCCCAACCAACTTTGCATCGGTTAGTAACGCGTGACTTGAGATGCCCAGTACTCATGTAACGTTAAAAAAATAGTGTCGTGCCTCATGTCATCTCAGACTCCTCGGATGCTGAGGATGGCTGCCCTTCCAGCCAAAACAAGGGAGGCGTGCCTTGGGGCCAGCCTTAGTAATGGGGTATGTCCCCTCAGATGTGGAGCCCCTGGACTCAGATGCTGGCCAATGCCCAAAGCTGAGTTCTCTCCAGAGAGAATCAGAACACCTGCGGCGCTCAGCCCGGCTCCATGCCAGACAGCTGTGCCAGTGGGGGCAGGACAGCCTGAGCCCAACATGAGGAAGTCACACCCAGCTGCCTCCGGGGCAAACAAAGGATTTTCTTGGCAACCCCTGACTCATGTAACCTCTGGACTTCTGACGGACGGACGAATCTGTGGTAATCTGACTCCTGGACTATTTGACTACTGGTAACTCTGCATCCCAACTGACTCTTGAAACTGACTTAGCTTCTTGCTACTGCCAGCCATGTGCATGCAAGTGCGTGTGCTTGCTGCAGCTGCCAACTCTGGACACAACCGAGGGAAACTTTAACTTACCACACCAGCGTTGTTGCTACCTGGAAGCAAGTTGCATCAGGAAACTCGTCTGCTCTATAGCTCTTGGAATCTGTAGCCATAAATAACCAGTGGAAGTATCACAGTCCGGAAGCACTGCGAGAGTGTTTTTTTATTTTTACGCATGGAGCCTTCCAATATACAGAAATAATCATTTATTTTTCAGCCCATAAACAAGAGTTGACAGATCACAGACGGCATCAGATACTAGCAGCAATGCGAAAATTCATCACAATTGGGGGTGGACAAGTAGTTCGACACTACAAGGTGACCCAACCAGGTGCAGCAGAGAATTCACCGTCTCCACTTTGCTGCCGGGCGTGGATTATATTTTGCTGGGTACACATGTGTACATGTATAATCCTACGCAAAGATTTGCTAAAATCAACACTGGAAGCATTTAAAGGCTTAAAACGTCTGGACACCATAGAGTTTTAGAACTTTATAGATATATATATATATGTATTTATAGATATTTATATAACAGTAAAGATATGTTTCTCATTACTACAATATAACTTTTTTATTATTCCTTTAAAGAACTGGGAGGAAGGAAAAAAAAACAGTTTCACTAGAGTCACGTCTGATATGTGCAAGCCACAAACTACGACAGAACAAAGCTGTGTGTGGGTTGTTTGGTTTGGTTTTTTGGATTTTTGATAGCTGTGCGTTGGACCGTTCCAGGACAGAAGAGTTTTAGAGGCAGGTAAGGGATGGTTCTTGAGAAGGAAGCAAGGTTTACATGTCAAATGGTGGTTTTGGACTCTCCGGGCGGGAGGGACTAGCTTTGCCAGGGCGGCTGGAATTTAAAGAAAGAGAAAAAATGCAAAAGGAAAAAGAAGAGGAAGAGGAAGAGGAGGGCATGGGAAAGGAGACAGAAGAAAAAAGTAAAACAATAGTTAAAATGTCAAAAGGATCGGACATCAGAGGAGCTTCAACAAAAACCAAAAGCAACAGCATTCAGGGAAGAAAACTTAAAATCGGTTCGGGGGAGATTTGAAGATTGTTGAGGACCGTTTTCCAAAGGCGAGGCTATCAGGGGTCCCTCCCTTTGGGTTGTTTTTGGGTTTAACCTTCACAGCATGTTCATCCGGGTGTCAGAGAAGAGGTTGAATCCACACTGGCAGTGACAGAAAACACTTTCCCCACATCACATGTAGAGGTACCGACTGCATGCAGGTACTAAAACATGGTTAGAATCACCACAATACTTTTTTGACATCCAACCAGGAAGTAGGGTAGCTTGTTTTTGTTTTTATTAATTTATTTTGTCTGAAACAAAAGGCAGTCGCAAAAACGCATGCAGCAGACCTTCCTGGAACTATTTTGTTTTTGCAGAAAGGAAAAGTATCGGCCCTTCCGCCTTTTTTTCTCACGGTTTGTGGAAAAATTGCAGGACAGTTGCTGGTAAAATCCAGCCCCTTTCAGCCCCTTTCCTGCCACTTCCAAAGAGGGTAGCTCCTTCCGCTGCTTCCACTTGAAGATGTCAGCAGATGCCTTTGGTTCAATCCACCCTCTGGCTCTTTTATGCCCTCTTAGATCACAGCCAAACCCACATACCAGACATGATCAAGAGCACACAGATCGTTGGGACGGCCAAGTCTTTGCATGCACGTCCTCGGACAGAACTTTGTGTGTCATCTCAACTACGAGAGGAGCAAACGGCCCCATAGCTACAGAATAGAGCTAGATGCTACAAGCAACCAATGCAGCCAGTGCTGCTGGCGCCACCTGAGTGACCCAGAAGGCTCCTGTTGAACCCGGGGCCCCAAAGAGCTCGAGTCCCCCATGCCACTGAACTAGGACTATGCTACACTCACAAAGCAACACGGGATGCACGAGAGAAGACGAAAGAAAACGCTCCATTACAAACGAGAATTCTACTACGTGGGGGCTTGGGTCTCTAGGATGGGAGGACCCTGGGTGCAACGCTTGCCGCCAGCTGCCTATGGGCCTAGAGCTACAAATCTAAGAGGGACGATTCAGCTGGTCGGATTATGGTTGGTCGCGTAGGTGAAGCAGGACCCTTCCGGCTGTGAGAGGAGGAGGAGGAGGAAGAGGAGGCGGTGGCAGCGAGGAAGAGGAGAGAAAAAAGACGAGAAAACACACACACTGAGGTTAGCATGGGGCCAAGTCACATTCCAGCATGCTTCTCCAGCTCACCCTGGCTCGACCTTGGCGTCGTCTTTGGCTAGAAGGCGCAAAGCAAGGTGTTACTGGCCTGTAGTTTGACACCTCTTTGGATGGCCCTGTTCAGTTTCATGTGCAAGACTTAGAAATCCATGGAACGTACCCTCCCCAACCCCGGATCGTAGGGCTCGTTGAGGGACATTTTGGTTCTGTACTCAAGACCCTCAAGATCAGTTCCCAGGCTGATGAACGGCACCGGTGACCCAGTTTGAGCGTGGAGAAGCACGGAGCACAATCATAGTGATGTTTATGATATCACGCGCATGATCAGCGATGTCACACAAAATGAGGGGGGTCCTCTGGGAAGGGCTGTTCCAGAACTTGCCGGCTCAGTGGGAGGAAGGAAGGAAGGCAGGGCCTGGTCTGCTGTTGCAGTAAAAAGGCCCTTGACCTGCAACCTTTGACTCCCGGCAGCTTATGAAGTCAAGTTGTGTCCAAAGAAGTGTTGAGAACCCTGGAGATGAGGTCCATCCAAGTGGGAGTTGTTCCTTCCCTTCCACCCGGTCACCACCCCACCTCTTTCAGATTCTTCTGCTCCAGTGGAGAGCTGCTTTCCCTTGCCACACTGGCGCGGGGACAAGTCGGCTTGGACCACGGCAGGCCGTAAAGCCACTCGGTTGGGTGTCCCCAGCCCGTGAGCCTCTTCCACCTTGTTTCTCTTCCATTTGCCTCAACAGGGGGCAGATGCTGGCAAAGCCAAGATGGTTCCGAGCAGCCCCTCCCAGCAGTGGCGACAGTACTAGACTTCGGGCCCTTTCTGCACCTGGTCTTATTCCAGATTATATCCTGGAATTAGGAGCCCGCTGTCCGCATGACAGTGCAAACCGTCAACATGGTTATAATGCGTATCTTCTCACGTGATGTTCATTTTGTGCAGCTTCACTGGAATACTTTGGCCTTTTCTACACTTACCACGTTGTAATCCAGATTGCCTGGATGCCTGCTGATCTGGATTAGTGGGAGGTGTGGGTCAGATCAATCCAGATTAAGGTCTCCTTAAATGAAATCTGGCTCTGTCCAGAGCAGGCAAAGCAAGATCATCGGGGCAGAGCTTCCTAGATCCGCATTACAGATCAGGAAGCCTGTGATCCAGGTTAAGAGGCTCCTTAATCCGGATCACCAGTGAGTGCGGAAAGGGTCTTTGGAAGAAGTCCTCTATTGCAGGGCTTAAAATGACAGTATCGCTTCAGAGAATCCACCTGAGTCAAACTCAGACCTCTAGGGAGATGGAATCTGTTTGACACCATGTGTCTTGCCCGGAATACACAGGTAGCCCCGAGACCCCAGAGTCCATAAATTTGTAACGTGCCACTTCCTTTGACAGTGACCCCCACTGAGGTTTGCTTTGCTGGGCTTTTTCTCCTAACCCAAATCTATTTGCTGAGCATTTTTAAATACCCGCCTGTCCCTCTCTTCCACAGGGAGAGGATTGTGACAGTTGAGCTACTTGTAAAAAAAGAAAAAGCAAGACAGCCCCTTTACCTGCCTCCCGTGTGGGTGTCGGCACAGAAGAAGAGTTGGCTTTTCTACCCTGCTTTCCTCACCCATTTAAGGGGACTCAAAGCGGCTGACAAACCTACTGTTCTTCTCCTGACACCAAACACCCTATGAGGCAGGTGGGGCTGTCAGAGCTCAGAATGAGCTGTGACTAGCCCAAGGCCACCCAGCTGGCTTCATGGAGGAGTGTGAAATCAAACCCGGTATTCCCAGAGAAGAGTCCGGCTCCTTCACTAGTCCAAACTGGATCACAAACCTGGATGGTCACGGCTGGGATGCTGAGATCACCAATGGTGATGGGTTGAAGAGGGGCTAGGCCCTCCCGCTCGGTGCCCCAACCTGCGCCCCAGCTTGCCGTCTGTCTAGCAGAGAGGGAAATGCTAATGGCCAGGGACTCTGGTATCTTCGCAGAGGAGGGAATCCTAAAATGCCACAAAGTCCATACCTGCTGGCTTCCCTTCTTCGAGGTGTGGGGCCCTGGCTCCTTTCACCTGGCCACCCTCAGTGCCCCAGGCCAGCTGGCCAAACGCTTCTCAGAGGTTGTGGGGGCCAGGCCAGCTCCAGCTGTGCTGACATCTGGTGGGACAATCGGCAGGAGGCTTTGGCTACCCGTGAAGTCTGAGTTTAGAAGAGCGTCTTCCCGTGCTCAACAACGGCCCCGTTTCTGAACAACCTTAAAGCAGATTTTGCTTTTAGGCACCAAAACAGGATGCCTACTTTATCCCTAACAGAAAGCCAAAACTTTCTGGTTTCTCTCTCTCTCTCACGCTCTCATGTGTCATAATCCATGGCTCTGGGTTTGCTTCATAGGCCCATGCCTGCTCTAAGGAGGACCCTTTTGTAACAAACCAAACTCCTTGCCACTCTGGAGGGAAAGCAGCTTTGCAAATCCTCCATGTGCATAAGTCTGTGCCCATCTCTCTCTCTCTCTCACTCACTCTCTCTCACACACACACACACAACACAAGGAGAGGTAGGGAACAACTATTTGGAGAGAAAAAAAATTGTTCCATGTCTAGACACAACCAGAAACAAACATCAGGGCCTCTTTTTGTTTGCCACAACATGCCTGCACCTTTTCTTATCTCTCTTTCTGACACCTGAGGACCCTCCCTCCCTGGCTTACCCTTTGCCTCTTGCAACTTTGGTGTGCCCTCTTCCTCCCTTAACTGGGAAGTCCAATTCGGACCATCCCCGCCAGGAGCCCTGGGGTCACTCTGCCCTGGAGACCCACAGCTGGAGTGAATTAGAAGACAGTCTCCAGTGACGGAAGAAAGGCCTGTGCCTTCTAGATGGCAGAAGGAAAGGAGGGGAGAGGTGTCCAGGAGGTTCCTCTTTTCTTGTGCCTTTAAGTGCTGCAGTAGGTAAAGGATCTCTGCAGCCTTCCGCTGTGGGTTAGGCTGACGGGGCAAATGCCCCTCTGATACTTGAGTCCTTGGGTACTCCTTATCTTATCCCGAGCCCTTTAAGGAAAAGGAGGGACGACAGCAGACAGATTGACCAGAAGGCTTCCTGGTCATGAAATAGGGACACTCCTGGGACCCACACCAGTTAGGCCATGGGACACATTATGTGGGATTTTTAATGCAGAGGAATATACCTACAAATGGTCAGTGCAGTGTAACTGTCCACTATGTGGGTGTGCCCAGACTCGAAGGGGGCATCACACATGACAACTGAAGGATCATCGCGACGCGTTATCCTGCACATTTACCTTAATCCTGCATTAAGGATACTCACTGCACTGTGTTAAGAAAATTCTAATCTTCCTGCCAGTCTGGGCAGGATGGTGAGAAGAGACAAACAAGAGCAGGAGGGCAGCTCAACTCTGATTGGCTGTCTCATCCCATGTGACCGCGTGGGCCGACTCAGCTCTCGCAGCTTCTGAGGAGGAAGCTACAGAGCTTATTTTTAGTTGGGTTGTTGCTGCGCAGCAGGTAAGGTAAGCTGCACTTTTAGCGTTAACTTCAGATTTCTTCCACAGATCTGGATGCAACCTCTGTCTCTCTCCCCAGTCAAGATAGCTCGCTTGGCTAGTCATTTTCTTCCAGCCAGGCCTAGCCTACCTTACAGGGTTGTTGTGAGCCAACTGAGGGAAGACTGGACAACGTCCATCACCTTATCCTCTTTGAAAGAACATTCAGACTTTCTTTGCTGTCCTTGACCCGGGCACGTTCACGTTCCGAAAGGCCTGTTTCCCTGCCCCCAAAAGGATTTCAATTTGCAGAAGACCCTTTTTGCAAACTTGGCATTAACTTGGCAACTAAACCGTTCAGCACATCTCAGCTACAGGGTTCTAGCAAGCAGGGATCTGTGTAAGGCCCCCTTGGAAGCCAAGAACTATCTAGAAGAGGGAAGTGGTAACACAGGAACGAGCGGTGAGATGGGAAGACGCAGTGGGGAATGGATTCGTGCATCACTGGAGGGGCTGCGGGGAGGGCGAGCAGAGCACGTACCGTCACGGCCAATCCTCATGGGTCACTGATTGTGATTCTGAAAGACAACACGAGAGTCACACAGCTGTTCAGACAATTGGAGGCAAAAGACCACGCCGTCTGGGGGTGGGGTGCACATGTGCGCACCCTGGGACTGGTAAGCAAAGGCCCCTGTGCCGTTGTGGCCCCTGCTTTGTTCCCACCGCCCTGCACACAGGTGGGCATGGCCGAGGAAAGCAGTTGGCGCCTGGCCAGTGGGGCACTCTGCGCATCCGCAGCCGTGGTGATGCCCGGGACACAACTGCAACTCCATTGCACTATGAGAAGGCCCCTTACCTGTGTGCATGTGTACAGCACACGCACACGGCTGGGGCCAGTTAGTAGAATGGGTGCAGCTGTTCCTCTGCCTCCTGCAGGAATGGTGTTTGGGGATGGACACGGGCACTCCAGATAGACAAACCAGCACCCATTTCATGGGGCCAGGGGGCAAGGAAAAACTGGCTTTCTTCCACAATGCTGCAAATCAGCTCCCAACCCACTGTGTTGGGAAAGGGTTCCCACAGCAAATCCAAGGCTGACTTGCTCAGCCTTACAGGGGGCGTAAGGCAAATGGGAAGTTACCACTCAGCTCTTCTGCTGTGCCAAGGTGTCATACTTCTTACAGAATGGCAGGAGTGGCTTAGTGGTACAATGAATGGCCTGGAAAGCAGAGCGATGCCAACTCAAGGCCCAGGAATGGCAAACCACTTTGGTATCCCTGCCAAGAAAACTGCATAGAGGGGCCCATGGAACCTGAGAAAGGCTGTAGGCCAGTGGCAGAGCAGACTGCCTGGAGAGCTGAAGGTTATGGGTTTGATTCCCAGCCTCTCCCCAGAAGTAGGCAATGGTGAACCACTTCTGTATCTCTGGCCAGAAAACTGCCTAGAGGGGGTCCATGGGGGTGCCAGCCTAGCAACAACCTGGCTACCCATCCCTTAATCCAGCCACATAGGTGATACTCTCAACTGATCACACATAAATACATGGGTCAATCTGGTATCCACCAGCTATCGCTAGACCATGATACCATCACCCCTTTGGTCTCCCAGGCTGGCTAACAGGATTCATCTCTGCAGGTCTGCAGAGAATCCAGTTTCTACCTATGCCTTCTATTTCTAAGGGCAGGTGCACTTTCATTCTGCATGTGTATTTCTCGGTTTCAGCGTGGAGAAAGACTGGCCTTACCCCAGCGACACAAACACATATAGATCTCAAAAACTCATGTCTGGTATGAACCCAGATGGGGATGTTTCCAGGACCATCCAACCAACCTGCAAAAGACTGATCCTTTTTCATTCTTACGGGGAAAGGGAAAAGGAAGAAGGGGGCAACCGAACAAACGAAACCCTCAGACAGACAGCAAAAAATGAAGATGGCTTTCTGTTCACTTCTGGCAAGAGGGTGAGACCTGTCTGTGCCGACTGTGAACCATTGCTTATTCTATATACACAAGATGGTCACGGGAACCTGGTGGCCATCTTTAGCCCTTTGTGCTTGGGAGGCAAGTGTCAAGTGAGAGAGAGAGAGATGGAAGACCCTTCAGAACCAGTCAAGTTGGGAGAACTGCGAGATACTCGGAACGTGTTTAACCAACCGCTGAGTATACATTCGAACGAATTAAGCAACGGCTCGTCAGCATGATGCTCTCCAGACCATTTAGATGTCCACTCTTCATCAGTGCTGGTCGCCAATCTTGGGCTCTCAGCTCCCATCTTGCTTTAGGCAGCGCTGGCAGACACTTTCAGGAGAAAGCGTCTCAACCAGCCTGGCAAGTGTGGCAATAATTTCCAGCCCGTCGATCTTCATTATTTGTTAGGGCTCAGTTCCAGGAACTCACAGATTCCAAGGGCCAGAATTTCCATTCTCCACTCACCCAGAAATTGAGGAGGGAACTGGAACACCTGATGTGCTCAGCACACCTCTCTGCCAAACAGCTGCACCAGCGGGGGCAGATTTCCAAGCCCAACATAAGGAACTCACTCTCAGAAGCTGCCGTTGCAAACAAAGGATTTTCGTGGCAACCCTTGGCTCACGTTAATCCTTGGACTTCTGACTCTAACTGACGAACCAACTGACAACAGCTATCTGGTAACCTGATTCCTGGCCCATCTTGACTCCGTATGACTCTTAACTCCCGACGAACTCTTAAATTTACTTGGCTCATTGCTGTCGCTAGCCTTACAAAGGGACTCTCCAGGGCTGTTTTCTTGCTCCTGTGGTGGTTTTGAGAGATGAAAGGGGCAGAATTTAACCACACAGCCTCTCAGGTTGCCAGAAGATTTAAGATTTTGGCCATGTGGACAAAGCCTGTAGCTTTCGGGGGCTCCACTACAAATTGTGCCATAACTTTCTTTCAAGTAAAGGTGCCCCTATCATTTGCCTTTCTGCCTGAGTGGAGTAATTTGGTGGGCTCTCCCACCATACCTGCACATCGATGCTCACATGCACAGAGGATTCAGAATAGGATGTGGGGCTGGAGCACCTGCTGTGAAATCAAGGCTTGCAAGTTGGCAGTGGGGGGCACAGTTACGGGGTCCCTCTGTTTTAAAGGTTTCAAGTTCGTCACAGAATAGCTTGTAGGAAATTATGGAATGAGGTTGATAATCAGCTGGGGTTGCCCTTTTTGTTGATGGGAGCACCTATTTTACCCTAACCATTGTAAGCAGAAACTTTTTTTTTTTTGCAAAATGCCCTCGCTTGTTCCACTAACTGCCCAAAGCAGGTCTGTGGATTGACATTTCATTGGCTCGTCCACAAAGACGATGCTCTCCTACCCCTCCATAATGGGCCCAGTCTGTGGCAGTGGCTTCCATGTCTGCATCTCTTTCCAGGTTTTTGAAGAGACTATGATGGGAATCCACTTGCATCCATTCCAAGGGTCCCTTTTGTAGCCCACGACCTTTCCGCTTACATGAGATGCCCTGGCGGTATATAGAATATTCCTTTGAACAAATGGTCGATTGGAAGGAGGAGTGTGGACGACAGGAGAGAAAGAGGCATGGAAACAGAAATGCATGGTGGGAACCAGTGAGAAAAGGCAGGCCAAACAGAAAATAAGCCTAAAGTAATGGATGTTGAAATCCAACTTAGGAAAAAGAAAAGCAAAAAGAAAAGCCGAAAAGGAACCAAGAAGAAACAGGAGAAGGCACAAAAGAAAGCAAGATCTGGCACACTTAGAGCAGCGTATACTGGCATCCACCAGTGTTGGGAGCCTGAAGCCGATAGACCGGGGGGGGGGGGGGGGCTCTTGCAGATAATGCCCGCGTTTTGTGGGGAGAAAAGTTCCAGGAAGGGGCTACGGGTTGGAGGAAGCAACTTGTGCCCAAGGAAACCATCTTTGTCCAACGTAGCCACTTCTGATCCTAACCACGGGCAGTTCTGTACACTGGATGGTATATGGGGCCAGTGGGTGTGCTAGGAACCTCCTTTCTGCACTGAAGACTCACCCCTTGGACCACAGCCCTCAGGCAGGGCTTCCCTTGGGCCACTCATTGCCACGTGTGGAAGGGACGCTCCTAACACGCTTATTATCCTGGCTTGCACGGGATCGCCCCTGGAAAATGCCAAGTACCCACATGTGGATAAGCACAAGGCAACACTCAGGCGGGAGTGGTCACACAACCATCTCCCTTCATTTAATAACCCGAAGCCAGGACCAGAACAGAGTGGACACTTTGGAGCTAAGGTGGTGTTAGAGGGTGGCTTCTGAAACACGCCATTTCATAGATCTTTCCGCCTGCCAGAGCAGCTGCTGTTAAGCCTCCCCTGAGAACAACGTCCCATTGGGAAGAAATCCATTGTGGAGTAGGGTGGCAGGCATACTGAGAGAGACCGACACATGTTGGGTTAAGCGCGTGGGACTCTTCTCCCGTGACTCCAACATATCCACCTGGACTTACCGCTAGTTCCATCCTGCAATATTGATGCCCAGGCCTTGTTTGGAGACACGACACGTAGACATTCGGCTCCCCAAACTGCCCTGCTTTCAGGGCCCCAAGGGGGTGAGGAGGCCCGAAAACCTCCGGATTTTACTGGGCACCATATATTGTAACTGGGGGTCCAGACACTTCTAGATGGCAGACCTCTGCCCCAAACTCCATCCAGAAACAAACCGAGACAACGGACTTATTGAAAATACCCCCCCTCTACATGCACAGGTTCTGTGGTGCCCCTTTTCAAAGCAACCGCCTCTCCGACTGGGGCTCCAGGTATTCAGGCAACAAGAAAGACACTTTTAGCGTCAAGAATTTCTTGAAAAGTGGATTATTATTATTTTGCTTTTTAATGGCGACTGTGGGGCCATGTCAGGCTTACACTGAAATAGGAAGCAGAAGACCAGGGAAGGGCTGTACGGAAATTCGGCAATCAGGAAGGCGCAGACGGCGAGTAATATTTTGCATCTCTTTTTGTTTGCTTGTTTGTTTCAAAGAAACCATGCATTGGAGGAGCAAAGGAAGAGGCGACAGAGGCATCTAACATCCACCTCCCCATGGAGAAAAACAAACTGCCCATATTTGAAATGATATGGCTACTCTCCCGTCCCTCTTGAACCTGAGTCGCCCTGGAAATCGTTTTAATGGAGCAGAGACAGACGGAGAGCAAGGGCGCCCCCAGGTGACTGACTGCCTTCCACCCTGGCCTACCTCCCAGGCTTGTTGTGAGGACAGGAAAATGACATGGGGGTACTGTGCCCACCACTCCCTTGAGTCTTCCCAGAGATACGGTGGGGGCACAGTTGTGAGGTACGTGTTGACGGGAGGCTCAGGAAAAAGCTGCAGGAGATGCTATTGAACTTCACACCGACGACGGCTGTCCTGAAAGGGGTTTAGGCATGATTCCTAGGCGGAGACACCACGCTTAAGGCCGCGCGCCACCAAACGTGTGACGGAGGGGCAACAGTACAGGGCGACTGTCGCCTTCACGCCCGGCTTGGGAGCTGGACTAAATGATCCTGGGTTTGATCCTGCAGATTCTTCTTACGTCCTCCTGTGTAAGAGTAAGAATGACCCGCTCAGAGAGGAGCCTGCCCGCCGTCTCTGCATGAGTCCCTGTCCCGAGCACTCCTTTGTGAGGGTGGTGGATTTTTTGCCACCGTAGCTCATGTACCTCTGGCCTAGTCCAGAGGCCTCAAACTACCACTCTGTCCTGATGGTTCAGACCTAAAGTCGTCAGGAATGGTGGGCACCAGGGTACATTTGGAGGGCCATAGTTTGGGAAAGGCAGAGGAAAGAGTGGCTGACGACGTGGCAAAGAACGTGGAGAAACAACTCCAGGGTTGGAGACCACTTAGCTTGGATGCCAGGGAAGGCCTTGAGGCCATGCCTAGATTTTGTTCCTCTCTTCTCCAGAGGGCATGTCCACACTGTTGTTTTAAACCAGCTGAATCATTTCCCCCTCTTCTCGTGGGCTTTGCCTGAATGATCTCGGCAAAGTGCAACTCCCAAACCTTGTTAGAATTCACCCGCTTGAAGGGGAAATGGGCCAGAAGAGAAGAAAAACTAGTTTGAAGGAAGCTTAGATGAGGGATTCCTTTAGCTGGCAGGGGACAAGAAAGGCCTCTGAGAATCCTTTCCAAGATGTTATTCCATGATCAATGGGCCTGTTCACACTTCCCTCACTAGAATGGCTGAATAATACCATTCCAGGGAGGTGAAGACGAAGCGTAGAGGGAGCCATCCACACTTCAAGCGCTAACAAAGTCCCAAGCTAGACCATCAGCACTTGAAGTGCAGACGGCCAGGCCCAGACAAGGTGGATTGTGCGCCCAGATGTTGCCATGACAGTCGGGAGGCAGTGTATGTCTTGGGATTGTAGAACAAATGCGGGTGGGTTTTTTTTGTTTCTTAATGCACAAAAGTTGTTCAAATAGATTTCATGCACGTACTGTTTCACAAGCCTTACAGGACAGGTGGACAAATGACAACCTCCCCAGAAGCTCCTAAACTACAAATCCCATCACCCCTTGCTGTTGGATAGATGTACTTCTACTCACAAAAGTTCAGCAATATATTAGACTGAACCCCCTCAAATTCAAAATGGCTCCCCTCTTGGTAAACATGCCTGGATTGTGTATGTTTTGATTGTGACGCTGACACCTTGGCACGTTCATCAATTCTAGATTGATTTTCCTTCTCTTAACAGCTTTACTTTTATTTCTTTGTTTATTCAAGCATTTATACCCATTTATATTCTGTAAACTGTTTTCAGATTTTTTTAAATCTACCCCACTTTTCTCACCCATTTAAGGGGACTCAAAGCGGCTGAAAAACCTTCTGTTCTTCTCCCTACAACAGACACCCTGTGAGGCAGGTGGGGCTGTGAGCTAAGAAGAGAGCTGTGACTAGCCCAAGGTCACCCATCTGGCTTTGTGGAGGAGGGCGGAATCAAACCCAGTATGCCCAGATAAGAGTCCGGCTCCTTAACCACTAGGCCAAACTGCCTCACAAAGATTGTTGCAATAATACCTTCACCCCTGACATAACGGTCTTTAACAGGCAACAGACAGATTTTCCTTCAAAGCTCTTGCCTGTTAAAAAAGGGACATAAGATCTTAATTTCTAAATAAGTTCCCCTAGAGCTGTTCAGACTGGACTTTTAAAAAAATTATTTAGCATACTAAACATTTTGAACTCGTCTCAGGTTTAGGCATCAAAGTCTTGCTTGCTTTTCCTTTGAACTGGGGCAAGAAAAGCAAACTGAATATCTGTTTCCCTGAGAAGGTCCAGTGGGAAAGATGTTCCTACAGGGGTTTCTCAGAAGAGACTCGGGGACTGGGCTGGTGGGATATGGAGGCTGATCACAACCCCAAGCCCCCTGCAACCCATATGAATCGGCTGGAGAAGGGATTCAGCTCTGAGAATTGAGCCAACTGCTCATGGAGGATGTGCTCAAGTCATCAGATAAGTACCAGGCCATTTCTGCACTTACTTGAATTAATCTGTATTAGCTCGATCTGTATTAGCAAGACCTGGATCAACCACAGGCATCTGCACCTGCATCGAGTGGGCTTTAGACGTAGACCACGTTGGGCTGGCCTGTCTAGATTAGAGACCTCTTAGCACGCTTCTGATACGGATCCAGTCTACTTCTGTGAAGACTATGTGTTCTTAGCAGTGCCTTGATGTGAATTAACAAGCAAGTGCGGAAAGGACCATAGACACATCTGAAGGGTCACACCGGGAGACCCTAGAAATATAAAACTGGGCCTGAGACCTTCTGTTGTCCTCACTTCCTCCACTATTGCCACCTCTAAGCCACTTTTTCAAAGGAGGCAGGAAACCTTCATGTGTCCAAATTCTCTTCCCAGACGAACTTCAGTAGGTAAAGTAACTATTATAAGCCCCAGTGTTCATTCTGGGGGAAATTCAGATACCCATCTGGGGCAACTCTGGTGATGCTCTGAGGGACACGAGGAGGAAGCTCCTCTTAAAGGCCTCTGAGTAAGCTTGCCAGAGCACAGGCCACCAACAGCCAGATTACAAACCTGTCCTGACACTAGTACTTGCCCCTTATCACAATCCCAAGCATGTTTACTTTGAAGGTTCCCTCACCTGGTTGGGCGAGTAAACATACAAGGCCAAACTCTGTTCCCCCTTTCTGCCCGCCACAGAAGCATGCTTACCTGGGGACGCCTGGAGGGGCGCGGTTGGGCCGAGATGGAACTTGTGGCGGGGGGCCGAAAGGGTCTGGGGAGGCACCTGGCCTAGAAGGCACAGGAGGAGCACCACCCAGGCTGGGACCACCAGCAGGGGGTGGCCCAGGAGCTGGGCCTCGCGATCCAGGCCGGGCTGGCGGCACTGCTGGCGCTCGTCTCTGTGGAGTAGGGCTGGATGTAGGAGACCTATGGAAGAGAGAAGAAGCTTCACTGCAGCAGCCGGCATCTACACGCCCATAGACGCTGTCCAAATCCCGCAAGCATCATCCAGAGCAAATCCATCTGGAGACTTTGGGAATATTTCATTTTGGCCTCCAAACCCACAATGCTGAGCACAACCACCACTGTGGTAGCTAAGGGCCAAATGGAATTTCCCCAAACTCTAAGAGGAGATCAGATACCATCTAGAGAAGGGCCCTGTTCCTATGGTCCATATTGGAACAGAAATGGCTGGACTACAGTTACTAGGAACCTCTGGGCCAGCATGGCTGAAAGAGCCATGGGCCATCCATAGAGTCCTGTATGTTCTACCTCGGGTGTGTACGCATATTCTTCTTCATCTCACTGCCATCACCTGTCAAGTCAGGTTATGGAGTGTCTCGAGAAGCAGCAACATACACTTCAGTAGGTAGGTTTCCCACCAGGCTTCACCATCTCTTTTTGTCCTACAGACTTTGGCAGCTGTGGGTGCCTCAGCCGGCCCTCAAGATCCCAGCAACCCCATGGAATCTTTAATGGATGCAGCTGGTCCAGTGGAAGCGCCCACCCCCTGCCCTTCCTTTCCGCTCCAGTTGGAAGCTTCACCTAAGTTGGCTAAAAGAGGCGTCAGGAAGGTCTGTGTGGGCCTCCCTTTGAGCCCCGGGTACCTGCGTCCAGACGGTATGTTCTGCACCTGGAGCCAGGAGTCGTCCACCGGCGGAGGCAAGGGGGTGCTGATGGTGGTGGTGTTGATGTCCCCGATGATGTTGAGGGCCTCCTTCAAGGCGTGGTACATGCGCAGCATCTCGTCGCGCCGCTGGGCTTGCTCGGCCGATTCTTCCATCAGGGTGTTTTGGTCTCCGCAAGAGTAGAGGTTTGCTAGTAGCTCTGAGTGGATGAAGTCCTTGGTCTACCAAGGGAGGAAGCAGAGTGTGTTACAAGAGGCTGTTGCCTCCAACAGCCATGGAAGCCACCATCTTCCTACATCTGGGATGCCTTCTGGGTGCTTTCTATGGTAGTTTAACCTGATGCTCTAACTGTTATACTCCTAGAACCATGAAAAATGTTGCTAACCTGGTACCCCCCCCCACACACACATATTTTTATTATAATAGGCATTTCCACCCCCCTTCTATGACATTTACATGCTACAACTCCCATCAGCCCCTATCAACATGGTAGTCTTGGACAAGCCCTCCCATCAGCAGTTTGGTAAAGACATCTCAAGGGGGCAAGGTTGAGGTGCTTCTGCTCTACAGCATACGTACATTGTTTATCATAAGGTGCATGATCGTCTTGGGCATGAGGTCACGGATGGTCTTGTTGACAATGGCCATGTAGGAGTCCACCAAGTTCCTGATTGTCTCCACCTGTCTCTCCAGCTGAGGATCCATAGAATGCATCAGGCTGTCAGAGCCATTCTCTTCCGACTCACTGGCCTGGGTGGGAGACACAAAGCACACCTTTATAAGACATATTCACTCGCATGGTTGAGAGGGAGAGAAGCAGGCAAGTTCTTGACAACTTCTGTAGCAACATTGGTGGATACGGAACATGAAACTTCATCTACGCCCCTTCTCCTCGTTCGATTGTGGTATTAATGGTAATGATGCGGGGCAGGTGTTGGATGATTTTGGCCAGGCAAGCAGTGTCTTAAAGCCCCTCCCCTCATTTAATATCCATGCTTTATTCCAGAATATTCAAATGTAACAGAATAAGTAATCAATATCTGGATGCAGCCGTAGAAGCCTCCCTTCCATACGCTTTGCGGCGGTCTAAGGGAAGCCCTACTCTCAGGGGGCGGGGTCTAAGGGGACAGAGTCTTCTCTGAACCACGCCATCTAGTGGAAGGGAGGCTCCTGGTACGTTTGCTGGTCTACCGGACGGTACAGAAATACCTGTGCTCTGTGAGTTTTTGTTGGACAGAATTTCAACACACAACTCTGGCGCTTAGGGAAGAGAAAACCACGAATACTAGAAATCAGATCAAGGGGAAACCCAGAAAAAAAAAGGCAGGGGAAGAAAACAAAAACCAGGGAGAGATGAGAGCGGATGAATATCTGAGACTATTCAGAGACGAGACGCTCATTGGAATGACAGGCAAACAAAAGGCGAACGGAAAGAAACTAGACAGGCAAACTGTGGCAGGGATTTGCAGAGAGAAAGGAGGGAGGAAGACATGTCTCTCGGGACACGTGGCGACGAGAGGATAAAATTGTTCAAAGAAAAGAAAAAAATGCAGGGGGGAAAAAAGAAGAAGAGTAATCAGAAATAAACACTGAGATTCCCAAAACAGGGGAGAGCAGGCAGAATGATCACTTACTTTATCTTTGTCCTGGAGGGCCAGGTTTTGCACACACAAAAAAAGTAAAAAGAAAAAAAAAAGAAAAAAAAGGGAAAAAGTGATTTTTGGTTTGTTTGTTTGTTTGGGGGAAAAAACTTCCATATTTCATTTTGCATCATCGGGAGCAGGTGGGATTCTTAATACGTTAAACTCAAAGCAAAAGCAACCCTTATTCAAAAATGGCCACCAGGTTTTAACGTTCCTCAGACGAACTCGAGCAAAGATCCTTGAGAAACTGAAAAATGAACAGACTTAAAGTGAGCCTACTGGAGCTCACGGTCTGAGAGGAAATCACTTACTAGGAGGACCTAAGTTTATGGGCCTTTTTACACTTACCTGTGATCTGCGTCGAGTAGGGATGTGCATGAATATTCGTAGCATTCAAAATTGGTTTGAATTCGGCCAAATTTGGACATTCGAATTCAAATTGAATGCTGGCAAATTCAAGGATTGACATTTGAATTCCAATCAAATGCTTTGAAACATTTGTACGAAGCTTTGTTACATTTGTGAACCTGGAGGTAGGAAAGGGGCTGCCCCAGTCACATCTGCAATGGATCCAGAGTGGATTTAAAGTGGATTGAGTGCAGATTCAAAGTGGGTTTGGGGCAGATTTGACACAATTAGAGGAGGTACGTAGTGGATACGTATGCAATTTGTATTGAACATTCGTATCAAATTAAAATCCCCACATTTATTTGAACAAATACAAATTTTCTTGCATTCGATTCAATATGAATTGAATTCAAAAAACAGATTCATGCAATTTGCTAACATCAAGAAGGGATCTAAACAGTGAAGTAAGTATACTCCAGATCTACATCACCACTGGGGCTGATTTATCTGGCGGGTGAAAAGGCACACGCTTCCGTGGCTGTGTTCACACCTACATTTAATCCAGTTTCAGTCCACTTTCAGAGTGAGACAACACATTAGCAAAATGACAAGCTGTTTGGTTTTTGTTTTCTCTGACTCAGAAAATCCACCTTTGAGTAAGAAAAGCATGGAAGGAAAATGACAAATCACTTTGATGATATGTTCTTAAACTCTGAAAGGGGACTGAAGCTGGATTAAAACCTTGGTGTCAACACAGCCCGAGTTCCAGATTAACACACAGGGCACAGTTCAGGGGTGCACTGAATTCAGCAGCCAAAGGAGGTCAAGCTGTAGCACTGATCCAGCCGGAATACAAACAGATGTGTACAGATGTGTGCAATGTTTTCCCTCCTATGTCTTTTTTTGGGAAGCACTGCGAATATATTGTATGATACAAACGATGCCAAGAGAGTGCACTGCACGCATTAAAGAGTGTGGGACCTTTGTTAGAATGGGGTAAGAACTGGAGGTTTGCAAGTTTTCCTTTTTAAAAAAAGAAAAATGGATTACGCTCAATTTAGGATAGACTAGAGAACACGCACAGTCTGACCAGCAGGTGTTGCTGTGTCCCCTCAGTCAGTCTCTGGAGCCCCTAAATACTTCGTGGTTCTGACATTCTGTTCTGTTGAGGGCACTGCGTTGGGCTTTGCTGTTTTGTTCTTTCTTCTGGGTCGCTGCCTTTCTCACACACACACGCACACACACAGACCAAATAGCAACATGCACAACAAAAATGTGCTTTTTTAAAAAAAATCAATTCATATCGAATCGAATGTAAGCTTTCTCTCCGACGGGTGCCAATGGCCACCTGGCAATTGCACCCTCCTTGCTTTCTCAATCAGTAGGAAAACCAAAGTGGAGGAACAAAGATGGCTGCCCTTCTGTCAGGCCAAGGTTGACCCAAAGACGCTTTCATTCCTGTTCATGCTTCTTCTGCTCTACAACTCACCCCAACGCGCTCCGGGTAAACGCCTGCACGCAAGAAAGAGGCCTTCCAGCTATCTACCTCCTCTTGAGTCTCGCAGGCCAATTCTAGCTGCCGATAATCTTTGTAAACGTTTCTGAGGGAGGAAAAAAAGGAATAAAGTAAGTAAGGTGGGTAGGTGAAGAGCAGAACCAAAGAAATAATGTACTTCCATTATTTGCAAATATATACATAACATCACCACTAAAGAGCTCCAGCTGTAACAAAGACAATAAAGACAGAATAAAATAGTTCAAAGTCAAAAATAACCCTGAAAATCCTATTAAGAACTAACTGTGTTGCATAAGTCACCAGAATCCATAGAATGGTAAGACTGCTCGTCTCTCCAGCATGGTGGAAGTACATAAGCATCCATGCTAATAGCCACTGACACACCTGTCCTCCACAAATTAAGAGGAGCCCTCCAGGATCAGGCCGCAGTTCAACATCTACCATTCATTCTAGACAAGAATGTAAGAGGAGTCCTGCCAGGTCAGCCCACACCGAGCCTCCTGTCTCCCACAGTGGCCCACCAATTGTTTCTGGGCATCTCAAGCAGAAGATGAAAGCAAAACCTTCACCTGCTCTTAACCCACTGCAATTGGCCTTCAAAGGTCTCCTGCCTGTCTCTCCAACCTGGAGGTGGTACCTGGGCATTCATTCTAGAAGCCACAGATACACCTGTCCTCCATGGATCAGGCAAAGGACCATCTAGTCCAGCATCTTGTCTCACACAGTGGCCCACCAGTTGCTTCTGGCCATCTCAAGCTGCAGACAAAGGCAAAAATCTCCACCTGTTCCCAGATGCCTGCAAACTGTCTTTAGAGTCCTCCTGCCTTTCTCTCCAGCCGTTTTCGCCCTACCCTTCCCATCTGCTGGATGGGAAAGGAGCATGATGGCCTAATGTTGACTATCGCTCGCGCTTGAGCGATAGTCAACACGCTCCCACCCCTTGAGATCGGATATTTACAATTAGTGTACTTCTGGTGAGGGTGGGCCGGCTTGGAGGCTGTATCAGCCTACTCAACATCTGTATGCTCTTCACCAGAGGTCCACTAATTATTCACTAGAGGCCGTAGTGTGAAAAGCCCTCCGGAGAGAGTCCCTACAAAGCCACCTAAGAAGATCTTAACATTGGGTGCCAACCTTCTCTTGGTCTAACTCTGATCTTTCACAGAACTGCTCTGACACCTAAATGCCGCTTTCTGCCCGTTCTCTTAGCTTCCATTTCCACCCCTCATCCATCCCGGACGCCTCGCTGGTCTCCTCTGTCTTCACTGGTCTCAGAAATGCCCCCCACCCCCACCCGTGCCCTGGCTCCCCTGATAGTGAACTATGCATGCCAGGCATCACCTTTGCTCGGTGTTGAAGAGGGCAAAGATGTGCTTGCTAGACATGAACCCCTTCTCAACGTCGCGCACCTTCAGGTTATCCACGGGCAGCATGTACTTCTTCTCTTTCTCCTAGAAATAAACAAACATATATATGTGTTTTATCAGTCACCATTCGCTCCCTTCAACACCTCGGTGGGTGGATGATTTTCAGTCACCAAGTTGAAATATCCAGGATAAAGACTCCTTTCTTTAGAATTCCATTTTGTTGTGGGTGAGGAGAGAGCAGGCCTGAATTTGGGCACATTTCAGTGTTCAAATTTAGCATAAACATGGTTTTTAAAAACAGGGCCACCAGACAAATGATTTAACCACATGCCCAGGGTGTCTGGCTCAATTCTTATGTGCTTTGCTTCAAGAGCTTAATATTATAAAGGCCATCCAGACTGGGCCTAAATCACTGAGGATTAGGGGTGTGCACAAATGGGGGTTGGGGTTGGTATTCAATTCATATCGAATCAAATGTAAGAAAATTCGCATTCTTTCGAATAGATCCCCTGCAAATGTGTTAGGATTCGTAAGAATATCGGATACGAACGTATACGTATCCGATACATATCCATTCTGAAAGCATCAAATCTGCCCTGAATTCACTTTCAATCCGCTCTCAATCCAGGTCGAATGCACTCGGGATCCATTGCAGATGCGACTGGCGCAGCCACTTTCCCACCTCTCCAGTTTAACTAACGTCTGAACTATGCATACGAATGTCTGAAACCTTCTTAATCATACGAACGTCAATGTAGGAACGTCGTAACATTCAACTTGTACGCAGATGCCCAGATTCGTGCAAATTTGTACAAATATTGCATGTTACAAATATTTGTGTTCCTCTCTACTGAGGATGCTACTTAGGGTGATTCCAGCTGGCTGGGATATCAGACCATTGAGCGTACTAGGGGATTCCCTTCCGGATGCTGCTGGTTGGTCTACAATAGGCCTCGCCCTCTTAGGCTCCACCCCATCAAGCAGGGACTTCCTTGCATGGCCCCAGGGTGCAGAAGGGAGACTCTTAGTATGTCTGATCATCCAGTGAACCATTCATCTCAGAGAACTGTGACAATGCAAAAGAGTCCAGTTGCCTAGGCTGTGTTTACAGCCTAACACCCATCCAACAGTGTGCCACAAAATCCTACTTCCTGCAGGCGTGGACGCGTGCCTGCGTTGTGCCCACCTTTCCGCCATAAATCTCACAGAAGCAAGAGCTCCTAGTCCATACCCCGAGTGACCTAGAGGGGGAAGCCTTCCGTTAGAAGAGGGACGAACCTCTCCCGGCTGCCAGGAACACCCTAAATGCAACTGTGGGCCATCTGGTATCTGCGTCATGCCGGCCCTGGCTGGAAAAGTGAAGAAATACAATCCTTCGCAGCGGGAAGAGGAATGGAAAAGTCAAGGAGGCTGCCTTGTGATTCCAAAAATCAAACCAGAAAACACAACCGAAGTGTGTGTGGGTGTGCGCGCGTCTATGCGTGGGTTCCCAGTGTGGCTAAGGGATGATTGTTACTATGTCTGCTGGGTTGTGCATGAATGTTTCTTTTGTATTCGATTAGCATAAAATCTAATGCAAGAAAATTCGTAGTCATTCAAATAGATTTGAATGTCAATCCTCTAATGTGCCAACACTCGGATTCGAATTCGAATGTCTGAATTTGGCCAAATTCATACAAATTTTGAATGCTATGAGTATTTGTGCACGTCCTTACTGTGGACCCACCCTGGGGCCTTTGGGTGAAGGGCAGGATATAAAATCTACAATATTGTAATGTCCAATACAAATTCGCATACGAATCCCATACAAACCTGATTCAATCACCAGCACTAGGCAAAGACAAACCACTTCTGCATCTTTGCCAAGGAAACTACATAGAGATACCGTGGAGTCAACTCATAATCAGCCATGACTCAGTGGGACCCAACAGCAACAGGAACTTAGAATAATAGAATCGCAGAGTTGAATGGGACCTCCAGGGTCATCCAGCCCAACCCCCTGCTCAATGCAGGATTCCCTAAACCATCCCAGACAGATGTAGCTCCAGCCTCTGCTTGAAGACCTCCAGTGAAGGAGAACCCACAACCTCCCGTGGGAACCTATTCCTCTGACTGATCGCCCTCACTGTCAGGAAGGTTTTCCTAATATCTAATCTGCATTGACTCCCTTGGAGTTTCATCTCATTGTTTCTGGTCCTCCCATCTTGGGCAAGTGAGAATAGGGACGATCCCTCTGCACTGTGATGGCCCTTCAGAGACTTGAAGACCATTATCATGTCTCCTCTTCGTCTTCTCTTCTGTAGGCTAAACATTCCTAGACCTTCAACCTTCCCTTGTAGGACGTGGTTCCCAGACCAACCATTTTGGTAGCCCTCCTTTGGACTTGCTCTAGTTTGTCAATGTCTTTTTTGAATTGGGGTGCCCAGAACTGGACACAGGACTCTAGATGAGGTCTGACCAAGGTAAAGAGGAATAATTACTTCTCGCGATCTAGACTATATACTTCTCTGGATGCATCCTAGGATGGTGTTTGCCTTTTTTGCAGCTGCATCACATTGCTGACTCATCCCATGACCAACCAGGACACCCAGATCCTTTTCACTTGTGCTACTACTTCACCAGACGGTCGCCTGAGCAACAAGCTACATGCAACTCCTAAAGCTGAAGGATCCTTTCCTATTTTCCTCTGTGCCCCTTTGCAGCACGTCCAGCAACCCTGTAAAACATTACAGCACTTGGCATGGAGAGGTGCAGGATGAGCAGCGCCCGGCGTAGATTCGCAGGGAATTTGCTCCGTCTTCATCCCAACGGCAAAGGGAGGGAGGTGCCTCCAGGAGTCAATGCCCCCCCCATCACCACCTCTTTCAGTCCCTCAACAGAACAAAGCAGCAAGGAAGACCGCTGCATTAGCAACCCACACACAGCCAGGGCGCCCATAGGGTGGGTGGGGCTCTGCTGCTGCTGCTGCTGCTGCTTTTGCTTTCTGCAGCCTGACTTTGCCTTGCAAACACATTTCACAAACCGCAGGTCAGCAAACCGATTCCAGATGGCAGACGTTTCGCTCATTTTCTTCACAGTTAGGGCTTTTCTCCCCCTTTCCCTTCCCAAGCCAAGGGGGAAGCCAAAAGCCAGACAGGGAGAGCAAAGGCAGCAACTTGATCTGCCAACCCTTCCTCCCAACTTTTGGTTGAATTTTTCTCCTTTTTGCCACCTAGCTCCCAACACCCTCCTCTTCCGCAGGACCTGAGTCCCTCTCGTTTCAAAAGGCGCTTGCTCCCAGGCAAAGACGCCTGAAGCTGAGGACATCTAAGGCTGCGGTCACACATCAGGTTTAATCCGGCTTCAGTCCACCTTCAGAGCGAGAGAACACATTGGTAAAGTGGCCAGTAATTTTCCTCCCACGTTATGTATCCCAAAGGGGAATTTTCTGAGTTATTTTAACACTAGGGGTGTGCACGAAGCCCATTACCCACATTTGATTCGGTATGAATATTCGTGCACAAGAAAAATACAACCTCCTCCCACCCCTCCATTCCCACCCGCCACACGGCAACTCCTTCCAAGGTACTTCATACAGAATTCGAATCAGATTTTCGAAAATCCACATTTCTGAATTTGATGGAATTTTGAATTTTCAGAAACCCGATACGAGTTTTTGAATAGTTCAACTGGACAGATCCGTCTATGTTGCATCTGAATATCGGGTCTGTTTGCACATATAAAACGGGATGACAACGGGATGGAAACGGGATGTAAATGGGATGCACACAAATTCAGAATTCAGATACGAATATTCCCAACATTCGTATCATTTGATTCAAATCAGATTTTCGAAAATCCAGATTCGAATCGGAATTTCAAAAATTCAGATTTTCAAATTTTAATTGAATAATTTAATCAACTCGAATTCGAATGCAAAAAATGCATTTGTGCATGTCCCTAATCACGGGTCTTGCTGAGAGTCACACAGGAGACAAGGGGTTTCATCCTTGACAAATGCCCTTCCATGTTAAAGCCACCCTGACTGTAGAAATGTAGCATTTCAGGGAATAGGAATTCTAAGCTGAGTCATTTTGGCAGGCCAGCTCTCTAAGGGCAAATTAGCTGTTATTTTTACTCTGGAGAACATTTCGTCCGGGGCCGTATCATCACCGGTGTGATTCTTGCTGCTGATCACATTGTTCAGCAATTACATGGGCTCCATTCCTGGAAACCACTTCGGCTTAGTCCCCGTTGTGACACATACAAAGTCTGGCCACCAGAAAAAAGACAAAAACAAAACCAAACAATACTGTTATTGCACAAGCAGGGTTTTGTTGTGTCGTTTGCTTTTCCACCCTACAAAACGGCGGCAGCGGCACCATGTGCGGCGGCGCAGTTCTGTAGTGGGCCTCAAGACGGAACCCTATGATAATTCAGAGTGAAAGCGTTTCATCCCAACTCCTGGAAAGCTCATATCTCTCCTCGTGCCAGCATGAGGCCGGTTCGCCTGCTCCACCCTTGCCCGCTGCCAGTAGATAGAATAATTCCCACATATGTTCTGCAGCCGTTCTGGATGCGATCCACACGGCGCCCCCACAGCGAGAGACAGACATAAAGCCAAGCAGGAGCCTGGGGAGGTGAAGATAGAGGGACGTTGAGCGCGGAGACCGAACCTGGACCAGGCCGTGCCAATGGCCGGACACAGTGATGCAAGGGGTGCACCGTTGGGGGTGCCCCTGTGGCGTCCCTGTGACCCTCTCCACCTCCACATTTGGGCCTCCCCTCCCTTTCCTTCCTTGCTAAATTCCTGGCCTCCATCTCTCCGATATTTCCATCTTCTCTCCTTTCAGCCTCGCCTGTTTTATATCAAGGCTCTGACTTCATTTCCTGGATGCAGAGACAGGAAAGTGTGTAACGAGCTGCTGAGGGCCCAGGCCTTCAAAGTTTTGGCCGTGCGCCCCTTGCCCATGTGTTAGCAATCAAGCCGTGTGTGCGGTGGCTGAAACTTCCCGCCGGCGGCAGCTCTGCACCCGGAGCAGTGAGCCAAGACTGGCAGCAGGAGGGGGAGGAAGAAAAGGAGGGGAGCTCAGGCCAGCCTCAAGGGGCAGTGGGTAGGTGGGGGAGAGAGGGACCCCCATGGGGTTCGGGACTCAAATCAGCCAGCATTACTGGCTTGAGACCATCTTGATTTAGGTTTCATGCAGGGTGGGGCAGATGGACCTTCCTGTGCTTTAAAACTGCAAAGCGAGGGCCTCCTTGTGGTTCCGTTACCCTCCCAGGGGCTGCGAAGCACAAGCGGGACCTTCTCTGTGGTGGCTCCTTGGTTTGGAATAGCTTCTCTAGTGGAGGTACACCAGGGGTCAACTTCATGTGGTTTTTCACATCCTGAAAGATTTTTTTTTAAAAAAAAAAGTCTGATCAATACCGGTGTACAGGGATTTCCTGGAGGTGAGGAAGTATAGTGTAGGTACTGATTAGGTGCCAACCCAGAGGACCAGGGTTCAAATGTGGGCTCAGTGAAGAAGTTTGTAGGATGGTCTTGAGGCCTCTTAGCTCAAACTGACCTCGTAGCTCACTTGTTGCAGTTTTGAGGTTGTTCCACCACGTCCAGAAGTTGTGCTTTGAAGCTAAACTTTCAGATGATACGGCTGCTGGAAGAGTCAAGTGCAACTGATGGTCTCCTGACATGGTTGCAATATCCATCTTCAGAAGAGTCAAATGCATCTCATGGTCTCATAATATGCCTATGATGTTCATCCTCGGGGAATATGACTGCTAGAAGCATCAAATGCACTTGATGGCCTCCTGGTAGGGCTGTGGCATCCATATCAGAGGACATGACTGCTAGAAGAGTCAAACTGACAAGTCGCCTCGTAAAACTATGACATCAGCCTTCAGAGGATATGACTGCTAGAAGAGTCAAATGCTTCTGATGGTCTCCTGCTATGGTTGCAACATTCATCTGCAGATGATATGGCTGCTGGAAGAGTCAAATGCAACTGATGGACCTTGTCACCTTTCTAACAGATGTTGACAAATGATCTGTTAAGTTGGTTAGGGAGGTGAGCACCCCTCCACTATGTCTTCCCTGGCCTGTTTGATGTCCTGCAGATGTTTCAGTCTCTGCCTGAGGATGATGGGAGTTGGAGTTCCAAGGATCTGGACGGTCTTACCGTGGCAAAGGCATCCTGTGCCCATTCCAAGTCCAGCTGAAAGATGAAGAATCTCTAATGAAGCAAATCTGGAGGGTAGGTCACAATTGCCTGTCAGCTTTTATCACTTGGGCGGCGAACTCCGGAGGCACCCAGAACAGCAAGGCCAACGTATTCCACACCCAGGCTGAGATCTGTTATGTCTCTTCCCAAATTGTAGGATTTCCTTTTAGACTTGGAGGGAGAGGTATAAACCAACACATTCAAATTCCGTACAAAACTTTTGCTACACCTTTTTTGCGATATACGTTGTACCCAGGGGTCCAAAGGTACTTGTAGCACACTCCAAGTTTGTTTGTTTGATTTCTATCCCGCCCTATACCCGAAGGTCTCAGGGCAGGTTACAATATTATATTAATCCTAGACAGGTCCCTGCCCTCAGGCTTACAATCTAAAGAGACAAGATACAAAAGGAAAATGGCGTGGGAGGGAACAGGGGTGCTCTGGCGGCAGCAGAGTCCTTGCAAAGGTAAAAACTTTTATTTTATTTTCCTCCTCCATTCCCCACAGGCAAGATGGTTCCTTCATGGCCCGTCTGGTGGCAGTTGGGAGGGAGGGGCCAATGCTGGGAGCTTGATCGAAGGTGCTCACCCAGCTTCCTTCTCTCTTCCTCTCCCAAGGCAAGATGGTTCCTTCTGGAAGAAGAGCAGGATCTGATTTTCGGCCTGCACGTGTGGTGGCCCACATTTCAGAATGTGCTAGGTGAGGCATGATGCTGTTCCTCTGCTTCACTGCTTCAAAGCATGCTTCCTTGCAAACAAAGGCAAAAATAGGTGCCTCCTAGCTGGGCAAACATCTTGAGATGTTTCATCAAGTCTGTAGATTCTTCTAAGCCTCCCTTGGGACACCCTGGCTGTGACCGCATGGCATGCATTGGCGTCCTATGTGCAGCCCAGCCTTGGGCTGGATCAGGCAATTTGGCACAAGACTGGAGCAGTGGCCAGCCAGGCCAGCCAAGGACTGCCACCCCACCCCCGATGCTGGCCAGCACAGTGGAAAGACAAATACTGATGTGCTGTAGCTCAGATAACTTGGCCACATGATGAGAAGGCATGACTCATTGGAAAGGGCCCTGATGCTGGGACAGGTGGAAGGCCAAATGAGAAGAGGACAGCAGAAAGTGAGATGGACTGATAGGGTCATGGAAGCAATGGGCATGAGTTTGTGGTAGTGGAGGACAGAAGGACCCGGCGAGGTATGGTCCATGGTGTCACCAAGGGCCTATTTGCACTTCAGCCACTAGTCAACAATTTGGGAACTTCTGGGGAAGGGCATCTACACTTGGAGGAGGCTGCTACATCCTCCAGGTGTGCCCTGCCTTCCCAGAAGTTCCCAAACTGTTGAGTAGGTGTGGGGCCCGAAATCATGCTCCACATCTTTACCAACGTTGACCAAAAGCTTATCTGGCAAATCCAGGTAGCAGCCATTTGGACCTCTTCTGGTGCTCCAGGGTCATCTGAGTGTTGTGCAAGCACTCAGGGACCTCGGATTCTCTCTCGCCTCTTCCCAACCCTCCTGGACATGAGGACAAGTTTAGATCTGCTGTGTTTCCTGCCCACCTACACTCTTGTAGTGCCTCCAAAGAGAAGAGCATGGGCCGCCTTGTGATGTCGCCAGCTGGGAAATGAAAGGGGAAATTTCCCATCCTTTTGGGTTGTTCTCATCATTGACCTGAGCAAGTCCTATTGCCTTGTTTGACCAGAGGAAGGGAAAGGGAATTATAAGGAAAGACCTGTGGTCAAGCTCATGGTTCATCCATTGTGTCTACGCTGATGAGGCCCTGAACGTTCAACCACACCCGGAGGCCATAGGTTATCCCGTAAATGCTCAAAAGGCTGTTCCAACTGATTTTCCTCGCTTGTGGCTCGCCACATAGCGTGATACATTTTGTCTCTTTCCAACCAGGGCCTCGGTCAAGGGAGGTGTGGATTCTCCTCAGATGAGAGTCTTTGCCAACCAGCTCCCAAGAGCTGTTGTGGACTACAATTCCCATCAATCCTAGACCAGCACAGAGCTCATGGACACATGCCCAAGCTGGAGAAAGACACCCTCTAGGATCTGGGACCTACCCAGATTTTGGAACAGATGGCGCCACTTGGCTAGTGATCCTCACAGCCTGCCTTGACTTGCAGACAGATGAGGGAGCTTAGTGAAGTTGACGTCTCATGCCTCCATGGCCCGGAGAAGTTGAGGAACGCCCCCACGCATCTCTGAATGTCAAGGGACACAGGTGGGACTTCCAGATTGGATGGGTGGCTTTCGTTTTCCTTCCAGCCCTGGCTCCATCTATGACTTTTGGGTCCCCCCTGGACGGTGCCTCCACCCTCCCTCTCTGGTAGACGTGCTCAGGGCTTTACAGGGCACACATGAAGTCCTCTTCATCCACACCGCGCCACAGAGGAAAGAGAACACATGGCCTGAGCCACATCTGGAATCGCTACCCGGGAGCCGCACACACTAGAGGGAAGAAGGCAGCAGCATTCCTTGACTTTCCATCCAAGGTATGGAGCTTTCTCTTCTCCTCTCCTCTCCTCTCCTCTCCTCTCCTCTCCTCTCCCACCCCACACCACCCCACCTCCCGCGCAACTTTATCCACCAGACAGCTCAGTTCCTGTTGAACTTTGACCTTCCCAGCAGCTGGCAAGCCCCTCCCTCACGTCGAGTTAGTTTTTGAATTGCCACGTCAATTGAGGCAGAAGTGCAGAAGAGAAACAAGGGAAGGGAAGGAGGGAGGAAGGGAAGGAGGGAGGGTTCAAAGGCAGGAATGACGGAGGGAGGCAGGGAGGAACATGAGTGCCAGATGTTGAGTGGGAGTGGGGGGGGGGAGTCCAACCACTCTCGTGGTAGCCAGAGGCGAACAGCAAAGGCAAGTGGCCAAGGTGGATAGAAGAACCCTGGTGGTGGGCTTCGCGACGAACGCCGGTCTTCTCCTGCCACTCGCTTTGGGTGCCCTTTGGATGGCCCACGCTTCTCGTCCACCCCAAAGCCCCAAACTGGCAACAGCTCGGATGGAAGCAGCATGTGGATACATCTGGCCTAAGCGATCCTCCGGCGAGAAACGACCAGCAGCAGGGACCCCCTAACGGTGCCGGGGAATCCATTATACGCCTCCATGCATGGTAAAAAAGACCACCCAATGGCCTCACAAAGGGACTTGGATCCTTCCCGACTGACAGATGGGTTTGATTTTTATTTCCTGGTCAAATTCATGTCTCTTTCTCCTTCCTTTCAAAGATCCTGCTGCCACGGATGGAGGAGCCCAGGACGGCGGCTATTCCGACGCGGATGCGAATGCCGGCACTAGGAGGGTACTGAACATCCATCTCTGTATCGCGACCCGGCAGACGAGAACCCGCGTCTTCTGGGAGGACGCGGTCTTTCCAGCGCTTGCACCGCTCCCTTCCTAAGCTGCTTCTGTTCCTCTCTTGTCATTCTTGAGACAGGATCTGGGGGAGGGGGATACCCCCAAATAATTAAGTGCCTCTCTGCTCGCCGGACCTTTTGGACACTTCGGCTCCACTCCGTCTGCCCAGTGTTCGGACTACCTGTTCAGGATTACGAGATTGTACAGTAGTCTGCACATTGGTTAGGCTGTGCTGGGATATACCACAGACTTGCTCCTCGCACGGCTAAAGATACTCCTTGCATGCCCGCTTCACCTCTCCCCCTTTCCAGCCCGGTCTCTTCTCCTCTCAGAGGTCACCCCTGACCTCAGCTCTGAGTTCTGTTCAAACTCCTGGCTTCTTTCTGGCAGTGGTCCTCAGCCGGCAGGCGTCCGCTTTGTACGGTCTACCATAGCATGGAGGCTGACCCACGTTATCTCTGTGAGATGCCGCTGCTCTGTTTTGAATGAATTGCACTCCGGAATACTTGATAAGCCATTGGAGGGGCTGGCCGCCGCCGGCGGACCGAAACGCAAACCCAAATCTTGGTTGTTTTGAAAGTGGCAAATGTCTAAAGGCAGGCATTTTTTAGCCCTCCTGGGGAAGAGTTCAGTACCCGATCCAATCTCTTTTGCTCAGCGTGGAAAGAAAGGGAAGGACAGGTAGGTGAAAGAAAATTTGGAAAGATCCTAGAAGAGAGAAGGGGGGGGACCTTAACCAAGCCAACCGTGAGACCCCTTGATGAAAATTTGGGGAGGGCGGAATGAAAAAATAAAAATAAAAAAGGATTTGGTTCTTTAAGAGATGGCTGTTTTTGCCGGTGTTGCAGATTCTCTGAGTGTCGGGTTGCATTTCTTAGAGGTCCCAGGAGGTCTGAAGGTTTTTTGAGGCTGTGCTACAATAATTAATTTAATTTTAAGGCAGTTTTAATATATTTTTTAGCACCGGGGGTGAGATTTCAGGGCAGAAATTGACGCAGTGGATGTCGCTTATGGACAACTACATCAAAATTCTACTCCGCCGCAAACTTAGCGCAGCTTCGCAAGTTTGGCTAAAGAGGCAAGAACAGCGGTAAAGCCTCTCTCTCTCTCTCCCTTTTGCAGTCTGTCTTTGGAGTGCGATGCATTTCCACACAGCCTTCCTTCTTCTTCCTTAAGAGGTTCCAGTGATAAACAAAGGCTTGTTTCTGCCAGATGATATTTTTTGCCACTCAGTATCCGCCTCCCTCTTTATCCTGCAAAAATGCAGAGCGTTTGGCTCAGGCAGCCGTCAAGGACCGTCCCTGGTGGATGAAATTAGTTTGCGTCCACGGAGCTCCACCCAAAACCAATCCAAGAAGGATGCAGAAATGGTGGGGAATCTCTTCCATTCCTCTAGTTAATGAGCTCAAAGGCATGCCAGTGCGCGCGTCTTCAAACCAAAAAAACAACCCCAAAGACTTTAGCATTATTAAACGGTAGGCAACCTGACCAAAGTTCTGTGGGCAGATCTATGCAATTGTCTAGGCAACAACACAGAAATTGTTTCTTGTTGCTTTTTTTTTTCCAGGGAGATGCTGTGGATGGAACCTGGAACCCTCCGCATGCCAAACAGAGGCTGCCGGAATGGTTTAATTTGCATTATAATCTGCTTTCAGAGTCAAGAGCCCAGTCCTAGATTGTAGAATGGGCAAAAAGGATCTCTGGGCATCTTTTACATCCCTGGGGTTCCCCAAACCCAACCCACAAATACCGAATGGAGGCAAAAGTCTTTCCAAGGCCAAAGGTGAGGTCAGAATTGGTGGCCATTTTGAAAATAATGAAGCCCCGGGAAACGGGAATAGAACGGATTTCAGAAGAGTGCTGAGCATTGCGCCATGCTCTTTTACTGAGGGGGACGCCCTAGCAATTTGAGTCATAGAGGCCAAACCCTTGCGCACAGGAGTTCAATGCAGAGACAAGGCAGAAATCCATTCATGGCACGGTCGAGGCAACCTTTTGCGCCAAGGACACTCCTCAGTCATGGGAAACCATCCTCTAAGCCACGTAACATGGACCAAAAAGTGCCCTTCAACATCCTTCTAACTAGCTTGCCCATTGATCCGTAGGATGGCTACCACAATGGGGTTCCCATCAGCCCTTGGCAGCAAGGCCAGTGGTTAAGGAGAAAACAGAAGAAAGCTTGTTTCCAACATCTGGATGGGGACCATTGAAAGATGGAGTGGATGAGGCTGAATATTTCTGAGCCCCGTAATTACCTGCATGGTGCTTATGGCTAGTTAGGGCAAACTCAAAACAGCAAACCTGTTCCATCATGGAACCTGATATCATGACTAGGTTTGGGTCAGGAGGAACATATGCCTTTCATTGGTCCCCCTAAAAACGGAAGGACAAAGTATGTGTACATACCACAGGCTTCCACGTGTGTTCTCCTACCACATCCAAGGAAAAGTTGCTCTCTAGAATGATTGGGGTTACTCATGTTCCATTCACAAAACAGATCCAAAGGTTCCAAAGGTCTAGCATTGCCCTCTGGTATAGAAGAAAAAGAATTGGTTTTTCTACCCCACTTGCACACCCATTTAAGGGGACTCAGTGAGGCTGACAAGCCTCCTCTTCTCGCCCTTAAGGGGCCTCAAGGCAGCTGACAAACCTTCTCCCCCCAACAGACACCCTGTGAGGTAGGAGGGAGCTTTGAGAGCTCAGAAGGAGAGCTGTGACTCGCCCAAGGTCACCCAGCTGGTTTCATGGAGGAGTGCGGAATCAAGCCCAATATTCTCAGATAAGAGTCCGGCTCCCTAACCACTAGACCAAACTGTCCTTGCTTAGAAGGCCTTGCCTATTCTTTCTGGGGAGCAGAACTTCACAGCACAAAATGTAGGCATTTACCTACATTCTCTACTTCCTGGAGTAAGAAATTCAAAAGCACACCTACTCTGACTGAAGACACTGTTATCTAGCCTTTCATGTTTACCTGCCACTATACAGAACTTCTGAAATCGGGGTGGGGGGTGGGGGGGATGAAAATCAAAAACAGAAAGTTATTTGCCATGAAATCAGGCAAAATTATTTTCAATGAGACTAGACTACTTATTTCTTGGAATAACCTGGTTTCTGTATTTGAGAGAAGAAGAAGAAACTGATATTCAACCTTCTGAGCAGTCTGAAATTAAACACATGATTGTTTTCCAGCCTATAATCTCGGCCCAACTTTCTAAGCTTTTTGACTCTCACACAGTAGTTCCTGTCTTAAGGCTTCTGAGGCAATTACTCCCATTTTACACCTCTGGAATACTTTTGCTCTTTCCATGACCCACGCGAAAAAGGATCAAATTTGCGCATGCATGTTTCAGCCCATTCCTTCATTCTAGGGATGCGCGCGAATGGGGTTTTTTTGTATTCGATTCGCATTGAATGAGATGCAAGGAAATTTGTATTCGCTTGAATAGATCTCCTTCGAATGTAGTGGGATCCGAATGAGATACAAATGTTCAGTCCCATACAAATGCATACAAGATCCCATACAAAGATTCATACGAGGGTATTGAAACACTCAATTCAAATTCGAATGTCGATCTTCGCATGCGCTAACAATCGGTTCGAATTCAAACATCCAAATTCAGCCAATTTTGTACGAATTTTGAATGTTACAATTATTCGTGCATATCCCTAGAAAAGCCTGAATTTTGGGGATCCATCTTCTCAGATACAAGAACACTCCGACAAGAGATTTCCTTGCCTTGGGCCTAAAATGTTTGAAGCATCTGAACTTTTCAGAGCTGACTAGAAGGGGCGCATGCAGTTTGCACAGCAACCAATTGTTTTCTATTGTTTGGGTATCCTGACAGCCATCAGCCCCTGGGTCCAAAATGGGCACCACATCTGGGCTGATGGGAATAGACCAGCAAGAGACGCTTCAGGACATGGAGGTACTGAACTCACCAACACATCCAGCACCCAACCTGCATGCTCCATGCCCAGGCTATTCATTCATTTATTTCTGGCCTGGCCTTTATTTCAGTCCCAGAGCAGTGAAGAAAGCAAATAAAAGAGCGCAAAACCTATAGAACCCATTGAAATATCAATCCCAATGATTGGAAATCAACTTCAGTCTCCAAATGTTTAGGCGAATGGGGATGTTTTCTGCCCCTCCTGGAAGCCTGTGAGTCCAGCCAGAGAATGGCCCCCAAAGCCCTGGAATTCAGTTTTTGAAAAGGTGCCACCACCTCAGAGACCCTGAAGCCTCTCCTGAAGCAGCTGTGGACCAACCCACATCTCTTAGACCTACAGAATTGGCATCATAAAAATGACAGTAGTCTGGAAAGTGATCCCCTCTAAACCTCTGCTGTTCACACACTTGTGGGACCAGCAGAAGCCCTAGAAGAAGAAGAATTGGCTTTTCTGCCCTGCTTTTCTCACCCATTTAAGGGGACTCAAAGCAGCTGACAAACCTTCTGTTCTTCCCACAACAGAACACCCTATGAGGTAGGTGGGGCTGTGAGAACTCAGAAAGAGAGCTGTGACTAGCCCACGGTCACCCACTTGGAGTCCCCTTAAATAGGCGAGAAAAGCAGGGTACAAAAGCCAATTTTTCTTCTTCCTCCATGAAGCCAGTTGGGTGGCCTTGGGCTAGTCACAGCTCTCTTTCTGAGCTGTCACCACCCCACCTACCACAAATGATGTCTGTTGTGGGGAGAAGAGCAGAAGATTTGCCAGCTGCTTTGAGTCCCCTTAAATGGGTGAGAAAAGCATGGTAGAAAAGCTGCTCCAACAAGGGGGAGATGAAGACAGGCCAGAAGTTGGCTAAACACCCACTCCTCCCTCAGTAGGACTAACTCAGCCCGCCCTGGTCCCTGCCCAGTATGGTACCCCTTGGGGGCTCCTGGACATCCAGAAGGTCCCTTAGCTTCCCCTAGTCACACACGTACATCGAGGGAAGAGAGATGACAGCCCTGTAGCACATACTCTACCACCCCCACAGCCCCCCAAAGTCTGCCCACCTCCAGGAGGACAGCTGAGGTGAAAGGAACAGCAAAACGGTTCTGAAAACAAGCAGGGTTCCCGGGGGCACGCCGTTAGCTTCCCGCCCACGCTTGGCACTCTCGCCCCCGTCCATTTCTCTCCATGACACACCAGCCTGACCACGCCCGGGGCTGCAGGAACCCTGACTAAGATGCTGGTCCCTCAAAAGCCCTCCGACATTCCAGCTCTTGGCCTTGAGACGGGGGGGAGGGGGGGAGGGGGAACACCAGGCTGCTTTTGCGGGAAGAGGCTGGCACATTGCTAATGGGGGCCAGATGTCTGCATTGCAAAGCCCAACTGCCACCTGGCTCTCCGGCACGAGGGCAGGAGGACGGCCGAGCCACCAATCTAGCACCGGCAGACCAGAGCTCCTTGTGGAGTGTCCAGCAGACTGTCAGGCCTGCCCTGCAGGGACGTCGCTGGGGCCTTGGCAGACAGAATATTCACCAGGGCACCTCAGATCGAGAGCCAAGTGAACCATAAAGCCGGGGTGGGCACATTACCTAAAACACACAAAGCCCAGCACCGCGGTCAGCGATGTCTAGCCTGCAAGGAATTATTGTTGGGGGAGGGGTCAGTATCCCCTGTTATCCCACACTAGTGGGTTATTTGGCTGCCCTCTGGAGTCGGCCTTGGAGATTCCATTTTCATTCTGTTTTCATAGTGGGTTTTTTGGATTGCTCTAAGACCTCTGAAATAGAGACAAGCAGTGAACCTAAGAACCCAAGAGGAGCCCCGCTGGATCAAGCCACAGCCCATCTAGTCCAGCATCCTGTCTCACCCAGTGGCCCACCAGTTGCCCATGGGCATCTCAAGCAGAGACAAGGGCGAACCTCAAAGATTTGGGCTCCCATCAGCATTACAGAGAGCCTGATTCCAGATTAAGAGCCCACGCAAAAGAAGGGAGGAAGGGCTGGGCTTTTGGACTCTGGAGGCCACAGCCAAGAGTGCCTATTCCCAACTGCGGCTGGTTTGACAGCTAAGGCCCCTTCTGGATAGAGACGACTCGGCCACAGTTATCCATGCTCTGGTAACTTGCAGACTGGACTACTGTAATGCACTCTACATGGGGCTGCCCCTGAAGACTGCTCGGAAGCTGCAGCTGGTGCAGAACGCAGCTGCTAGACTGCTGAGAGGAACAGCTGGCCAGATGCACATCACACCAGTCTTAAAAGAGTTGCATTGGCTGCCAGTTCGCTACCGAGCCCCATTGAAGGTGTTAACTTTGACTTACAAGGCCCTAAATGACTCGGGCCCTAAATATCTAAAGGAACACCTTCTTCCATATCAACCTGCCCGTGCCACAAGATCTGGAACGGAGTCCCTCATGGCTGTACCTCCACTCACAGCAGCAAAAAGGGAGGGCACCGAGGACAGGGCCTTTTCAGTGGTGGCTCCCAGACTGTGGAACAGTCTCCCTCCTGAGGTACATCAGGCACCTTCACTCTATGTGTTTAGATGCACTGTGAACACGCACCTCTTTGCCCTGGCCTTTGGCTATGTAAAAGAGCAGCCTTTTCCGCCTCACATTCAGACACTGCCGTGGTTTTAATATATTTAATATGTGTTTGGTTTTGATGTGGTCATTTTATATGTTGTGACCTGCCCTGAGACCCTTGGGTATAGGGCTGGATAAAAATGCAAATGATAGATAGATAGATAGATAGATAGATAGATAGATAGATAGATAGATAGATAGATAGATAGATAGATAGATAGATAGATAGATAGATAGATACTTCCTCAAACTCTGCAGCAAAAGATGGTCTTGGGGTACCATCAGCCCCGGCCTTTGGGCTCTACATAGAAAGTGCCTGCTTTTCCTTCCAAAGAGGCCAAGATGACGAAGGGGAGTTTATGAAAGTGGAGTTTGTGTCTCTGTGTGTGTGGTGTGGAGGTTGGTAGTAGGACTGAAGTGGACCAGAAGCGGAGGAAAGCAAAACACGTGTCCCCCCCCCACCTTTCCCCATCCATTCCTCTGGAAACAAAGGCGCCTTTCTTCTCCCCAGCAATTGCTCCATCAGCGATTTGGTCTCCTGCGTTTACTTAAGGGACGGCGGTTGGCAGGTACCGGCTTTAATGAGGCCTCCCTGGCCATCCCTGAAGAAAGGAAAAGGCTGCAGATGCCCAGCTGGTATTCGCCCGGAGGGCTGCCCTCAACCGAAGATAAAAGCCGGTTGCCCGTTCCCTTGCAAATTCACCCAACGTTCCCTGCAGCTGGAACTTGTTAAAATGGCTTCAGCTTCCCAACCACAGCCATTCCCAGCACCTCTGTGAAAGTGGAGAGAAATGGGGGGGGGTGTTTGGAGTGCTGGCCACCTCTGGAATCCAGATGCAAAGGCCAACTTTGAAATCCAAAGCAAAGCTTTGAGCCTGTCGCAGGGATGGATGGAAAAACCCTATTTCATCCCATTTCCATTTCCACTAGCGTCGGCGGCAAGGTCTGGTACGTTCCCCCAGAGAGTCCCTTTTTCAAACTCTTCGTTGCAGACTTTTATGTTCAAAAGGCATGTTTTAGCACACGCGTGCTATGTGCAGAACATCTTGCACTGCATGAATTAAACGGTCAGCCATGCACTGAAACAAAGACGGAGGGTGCAGTTTGCGCAGCGTTGTCCTGGCGTTTGCTTTCACGCTGTGTTTGCACTCTTGGATTAACGCTCAGCTCAGTTCAATACACCTCAGGTAGGTCTTTTAGAAAAACAAACTGAAGTTTGTACTAGGGATCTGCACGGATATTCGTAGCATTCCTTGTTCATACTTCAGGCAGTGCTTTATTCTGGAATATCTAAAAATTAGCAGACTAAATATGTAGCATCTGGTTGCAGCCTAACTCTGAGCTTCAGGGCACCTTCGAAGTGAAAAAAACACACTAGCAATGCGATTTTTGTCATTTTCTTTACAATTCCCTTTGGAAGAGGAGAAAGAGGAAGAGTTGGCTTTTCTACCCCACTTTTATCACCCATTTAAAGCGGCTGACAAACATTCTGTTCTTCCCCCAAAACTGTGAAGTAGGTGGGGCTGTGAGAGCTCAGAAGAGAGGTGTGACTGGCCCTAGGCCACCCAGCTCGCTTCATGGAAAAGGAGGTAGAGGAAGAATTGGCTTTTCTACCTTGCTTTTCTCACCCGTTTAAGGGGACTCAAAGTGGCTGACAAACCTTTTGTTCTTCTCCCCTCCATGGCCACACTGTGAGGTGGGTGGGGCTGTGAGAGCTCTGAAGAGAGGCGTGACTAGCCAAGGTCACCCAGCTGGCTTCGTGGAAGAGTGCAGAATCAAACTTGGTATTTCCAGACAAGAGTCTGTCTCCTTAACCACGAGACCGAACTGGTAGGATTTGAATTTGATACAAATGTTCCATAAAAACTGGATACGAATGTTAGATACGAATCGCAAACTGATCCCATAGAAATCCTTAATAAAGCTTCCCACGAATGTATCAAAACATTTGATCCAAATTCGAATGCCAGTCTTTGAATGTGTGAACATGTGATTTGAATTCGAATGTCTGAATTCGTACAGATTTGGATTGATATACATATTCCTTCACCCCCCTGATCTGGCGCCCGCAAGCAGAGCGAGGCCGGCACAGGTATGGCAGTCACCCTTTGTAGAAGCCCCTTTCACTGGAAACAGACTTCCATCGGATTCCTGCCAGCCCCCGCCTCCAACCCAGAGCTGGACAGAGGAAATCCTTGTTATGAGATTATTTATTTCCTACACATTCCGATCTGATTTATTAGACAAGGCCTGGCAAGGGAATTGTGTACGATGGCTCATTAAGAACAGCGCTTTTCTCCCTCCCTCCCTCCCCCCCACCTTTGCTCAGAGGTTCAAAATCTTTTGCAAAAATGAACACAAGCTATAGGCGGCTGCCCTTTGTGGAAGTGCATCCAGCCCCAGTGTTTCGGGGCAGCGGAGGGAAGAAAAGGGGGGGAAACAGGAGAGCACGTCAGTGCTACACTGTAAAATGAATCACAGCCTTTCAGTTGGCATTGGAAAGAATTGGGGACAGAGTTACGCAGGTGGTTGAAAGGATTGCACAGATCTAGAGATCTAGGTTTTTCTGACATTCGATTCGCATATGTATCCGATACATATCCCATTACAAATTTGCACTGAAAATGTCAAATTCGACCTGAATCCACTTTGAATCCGCTCTCAATCCATGTCGGAAGCAATATGGATCCACTGCAGATGTAACTGGTGCAGCCGCCCTCTCACCTCCCCAAACTATTTGTACAAATGTCCAGAAACATTTATATTCATACAAATATCAATGTACAAATATTGTAACATTTGATTCGTGTGTGAACGTCCAAATTCATACAAATAAGGAATGCTACGAATATTCGTGCCCATCTCTGCACAGATCCCCTGGGTTACCTCCTCTGGTTACAAAAGGGGCAACGTAGGGGGAGCCAGAGGGTTTTTCTCTGACACACCTGGCTCGCTTGAGACAGCATCCCTTCTGGAGGTGGGAATAAAGATCTCTGAGGGCATCTCTGCAACGCTGTGCACCATGAACATGTGTCATCGCCAGGTGACTCTTTCTGAGAGCAAACCTACCTGTACCTGGACAGGAATATTGGTAAACCTAGACCGTTTCTCCATTTACCATGGTTAATCCAGATTTAGAAAATCCAGATCTCTGGAAAGGGGTCCTTGCTGAATCCAGTCCTTGAAGATCCGGATCTTGGCGAGGACCCCATATGTCCACACTGGCCTTCTAGCACCTGATGGTAATGGGTGCTGGACAGGGTCACAGTGCAAATACTGTAGCACCCATCTGGAGGATGTGATTGGCCCGAAGTGGAAGAGGTGCCAGTGGCATGGCGCAATTGGCCCCCATGGACGTCGCTCAAGGCTCACTTCCGTTGACAGTGGGCATGGCAGAGAGGCACGGCTTCATAGCTGCCTACACAGCAACTACAAAGCCTGGCACAAATTCCGTAGCCCACTTCAGCAGAACTGCGCAGAATGTGCAGGGCTCCATAGCTGTTAGTGGCAGGGCACTGCAAATGGCGGCCGCTGAGCTCGCCCCCAGACCCCATCGACCGTTTGGCAGTGCTAACGCGTGTCTTCTGATCTGATCTTCACAGCTGAAGACCAGATTGAAGACACCTTTAAAGGGGTCTACAGGAAATCCAGATTTAAGGGCCCAAAGACCCCATTAAATCTGGACTTTGCTTTGGCGAATGTGAACAGATGGGGTCCTAAAGGGGTCTTGTGTGCGACCAGAGCATTACAAATAAGTACTAATTGGGTGCCTATTGGGTTCTAAATGGGGTCTTGATATCATTTCAACAGGTCAGCAACGAGCCTTGTTTGGCTAAAATGGGTCACCCAGGTGTCCAAGGCTGGGAATACTTGTTCCTGGCTCCCACGGCTGCCCCAGAACAGGTGAGGACTAGGTGCTATCTGATCTGTATTCATAGGTATCCAGACCTGCATCGGTCAGCACCAAAAGGCCCTTAGGCACTGGTCAGTTCTTGGGAGAACTGTTAAAACCAAAAGTGGATCTATGAACCTGGAGGGCTTTCGTCCCTTGGTGGCCATCTGGTGTCCAGATGGAGCAGGAGCAGAACCGTGCTGAGTTCTCACCTCATCATCTTTGTACCACGATAGATTCTCTGCCGTCAGGACGAACCAGTACTCCTTGGATCCCCCTTTCATGATGCCAATGTTGTTTATGGTCAGCCAGCCCTTACGGATCACCTAGGAAACAAAAAGGATTCCACGGTTAGATGCAGAGTGATGCTTGCAAACACAGCCCAGTCTCATCCAAGGGGGCCACCACTCGGCAAGGACAGCTCCAAGGCGTTCTTGGAGGTTGCAGCATTTGTATTACAGAAGATACTATAGGTCAGTGCATTTGTGGGGAGAGGGTGGAAACTGTGGTCCAGAAACATCTGGAGGGCCACAGATACTTTAGGGCTAAAACAAAGGGCGATTCTGAATCGGCTGGTATATTGGACCAGCGGCTTCCCTTCCACACACTGATGGGTGTGCAGGAATGCAATTTTCAGCATTCAGTTTGGTTCAAATCTGTACCCATTCATACGTATCCCGTTCCTATCCCGTATGCATCCCATTTTCATCCAGTACGTATCCGTACAAATGCGTACGGATAGAAATAAGATGCGTACCGATACGTATGTAATGCGTACCCATCTGAACACACACGAATGCCTGAATAATTCATACGAAAGATTCAAAATTGGTTAGAATGTTAAAAAAAAACCCGAATGTATAGACATTCAATTCAAATTTGATCGTCCGAATTTGAACAAATTTGGAAGAATTCTGAATGTTTTGGATATTCTTGCCCATTCCTACTGGGCATGCCCCCTTGGACTCTGCCCTCTTAGATTCTGCCCCCTGGTGGGAGGGCGCCCTTAGGCTGCCCCAGTGGGCCAAAAAGAGACTCCTAGTAGGCCTCCTGCTCTGGTATACCAGCCAGTGTGGAACTGTCCAAAAAGTGGGGTCATAAGACAGGGTTGGCCAGTGGGGTCCCTGCTAGATGGTGCTGAACCCCCACAGCTGTCTCCAGTAGCCACCGTCCAGGCAGTCAGAGAATGATGGGTGTCCAGCGGTACCTGAGTTTGGGTACTAGATTGGCAACCCCTGTCCTGAGGACCTCTGGCAACCAGCTTTTTAGAGTACAAAACCCACAGGGGGGACACACAGAGACAGAGGTTAAGATCCTTGAGCATTGAGGTTAATTCTTGTTCAGCCAAAAAATACAGTTGTATGGCTCACAATATGTAATATGGAAATTACTTTGGCTATGCTCTGCAAGAACCTTGAAATCAGGGTGGCGACGTCTGTGGGACTGGGACCCTTTGGTTTCCTACTGATCGGTTCTGCAAAAGACTAAGGAACCCTCTGAAATGGTGGGGTGTACACAGGAGAAGCTAGGCAGTGATTGGTTGTCCCCTCACTCTGAAAATGGACTGAGGCTGGATTAAACCTTGTGTGACCACAGCCACAGTAGATGCGGAGACAAAATGAAATCAGGCTTAAAAACACAAACGCAGTCCAAAGGAGTTAATTGATTCTAGGTTTTGTTTGTTTGTTTGAAAAGCCATGCATGGGGGAATAAATATACATCTGAAACTCCTTTCCTGGGGTTAACATGAGCACAGGAGACAAGGAACCGTGAGCAAGACTACACCAAGCAAAATAAATAGAAGAAAGAAAGGATGATAATAATAGCTGCAGTTTGAACAAGGGGCGTTCCTAAACCCTGCCAGGTAGTTAGTAGCGCTTGGAGACTAACAGGAGAAGGGTTGGTGGCATGAGCTTTTGACTCCCTGGAAATGCCCTTGAGAGACATCTGCCCGATTCCTCCAACCTGGAGGCAGGACCTAGGCATCCATTCTAGCAGCCATTGATACACCTGTCCTCCATGTTAATTGTCATATGCAATTCTGTATGTTCTATTTCTAAAAGCAGTGATTCTCAACCGGAGTTGCCCGTAACCCCAGGTCATTTTAGCATTATGCCAAAAAACTGTATAATGGTGGATAGTTTGAAATAACAGCAACTACATTAATTGCAAACACTGTGCAAATATGAAGGGTACACACTATGGAAATTGGGTGCTAGGAGGTACATCATCTTAAAGTCTCACACGTTGCTTCTCATTTTGAAGATTATTCCTAGCATTTCTTCCATACATAACATTGATCTCCCAGTTTCTATAATTCTTCAGTTAGTACCCACTTAAAAAAGAGTAACAAACCATTTTTTTTGGGGGGGGGGAGTAGTGGTACTGTGTCATTATTTGAAAAATTAAATTTCCTCTAGAATCAAGATAAAAAAGCTATTTTAAAAATACATGGTCTAATGATTCAAGAGCTCCGGTCTCTCAGGGACAACATCTTTTACATGTGGTCAGTGATTAATTTTTGCCCTGAACCAAAATTTAAATTTCTGTCTTATGGTCCAGTGGTTATAAAATAAAGGAATGGAAATCTCTTAAAAGTCCAAGAAATTTGAGCCAGTATACTTTTCTTTTAACAGCTATATCTCCCTACATCGCCCACCAAGGCAGCCTTCTGTTTTTAATCTTTTTATTAAGCATTATTATGAATTCACACATTCTCATTCTTCTCAAAATGTCTTCAAACCCACACTTAATTCTTTGCACATGGATCGGCAAGCAAACGTGGGACAAAAAGAAAATTTCATGTGCAAAAGCTGCCTTATGCAAACTGTTTCCTTGGCCTATTTTCAAATTTATTAATTTAAATCAAGATTCCATAAATAACGGATGGTCGATGACTTGGGAATTATCCAGGGGTGTTTTCGCACTCCCTCTCCTGTGGACGGGAAAGGTGTGCAGTCAACTAACGTTGACTAGCGTTCACACTTGCGATTGCTGGTCAACATTGCCCTATCCCCCCCCCCCCCCGGGATCAATCTCTCGCCCATGATCGATCCCGGGGTGGGTCCTCTCTGGGTGCTGCCATCTTGAGTGCCGTGCCCTTGCGTGCGTCAGCGCTGTCGCTGTGACAACACTGATGCTCTGCCTGGTTGCAGTCCAGTCAGGGGGTCATTAGAGCTGCCCGTGGGCTTGCACAGGAGCTCTGATGACCTTCCCAGGCGGCAGAGGTGTGAATGCTCACCTGCTGGATGCTTCAGGTAAGTGTAGCACACCTGTGGAGCACGATTTTGTTTTAATCCAGCTTCAATTCACCTTCAGAGCGAGAGAACACATCAGCAAAGTGACCAGTTATTTCCTTTCCACATCACCTATCCCAAAGGCGAATGTTCTGAGTTAGATAATCCTTAAAACAGCTTGATACTTTGCCAGTGTCTTACCTAACCCTGAAAGTAGACAGAATATGAATTAAAATTAAAATTTAGGTGTGAATGGAGGACACGAAATGCAGTAACTTCAACCACACCCAAAATCTAATATTCCTCCGATTGTCCTCAGTTTGGGTCGCTTTGCTCACACCTTTCTGTTCCTGTCCTGGGACTCCTTTAGGGGACCTTTTTAGATCTCCAACCCTCTCCACCATCACAACAGCCCCTTTATTCTGATGGGATAAAGGTCCTGTCACCCAACAGCATGTCATCATCCCCTGGGGAAAGGGAAGGCAGATAGATCCATGTAGTGTCCGCCCACCGGTTTGGCCCCTTTACTCCCCCTCCCCCAATGGCACCCAAAAACTGAAACCAGATTAACACTCCATAACGCCTGGAGACCTTAAAAATCAGGACTCAGGAAAGAACAGCTGAAGGGAGGAAAGTCCACAAATAAAACGACTGGACTAAAGGAAGTCTGAGCATTCAGCTCTGAAGATGGACTGAAGGAGGATTATAGGGAAGGTGTGACCACGGCCATCGCTGGACCCAGAACCTTTGCTCGCTCCGCTCCCCAACTCCCAGATCTACTACTGGGTTATTTTTCTACAGCTCTTTGGCCACGAATTAGTAGTGGTTAGCAGACGCGGACAGAGTGGCCTTTGTTTTTTGTTTTGCTTTTCTACTCACCAGGATTTCATCCTGCAAAAAGAAGCCGAGAGCAGCAGCAGTAGCAGCGAAGGAAGGAGCAAAGAAAGACGTGATTACTCAACAAAGCAAGAGAAGGAAGAATCCAGGCTTCCAAAGGGAACGTGCATACCAAAAAACAAAACAAAAAAAAACACCACACAAAAGGGACAGATTCTTTTGCTGAAAACAAAACAAACCCAAAAACCTCCTCTTTGCAGGAAAGCACATAGCGTAAAGGTTGCACCACAAAACAAAACACACAGAGGAGGTCAAAGAAGAGGGGGGCGGAATTAAATAACTTAATGTACCCACAAATTAACAAGAAAACCCCCAGTGCTGGATTTTGCCACTTGGGTTGAAGTGCATTTTTTGCACACAGAGTATCTCCAAGATTTTCATCTCTAGTCTGCATTTCACAGCTGTTTGGTTTATTAAAAAAAGTTATTTGTGAATGTTTTAAACATTGCTATGACGGTTGCGGCTCTAAACTTCCCTGCAATTAAAGTAATGTTCTCTCCCAGGTTTTCCAGAAATCCCTCGAACTGCTGGGAGATCCTTTCATATTTGTCCTCGCATACTCGTGTTATATCATGTTTTGACTAAGTGCAGTTTTCTTCTGATTTCGTTTTATTTAAAGCTGAAGGGCAGTCTTTGGTTGGTGACGCAAGCACAGTTGCGGAGGGTGCCACACCCAAAATGGCAGTGCCCAGAGGAGGATCGGGCCCCAAATTGAATAAGGAAACATTTGATTGCAGGGGGAGGGAATGGATGGGAAGGAATTGTGCAAACACACATGGGTGTAAAGAAATGGCTGAACCGGAAATGGCTACAGAAGGCTGCCATCTTCTGTCTAGCCTTCATTTCACAAGGCAGAAAATGAGGCAGGTAATGGGAGCAGCTCAGTTTTTCATACTTCATGCAAAAAAGCACCGCTGTGGCACATTCCATCCTTCTAGGCTGAAGGCCTAATGGTCGCAGCGCCACACCATTGCTATACGTGCGGCACCTCTCTGTGACCTCTGCTGCCTTCCCTATTTATACACAGGTGTTCTTTCTTGGGTTTCAGGTGCTTTTATTGCCTGTCTGGTGTTTTTGCAGTTTCTCTTTCATTTCTCTTACTTCTTTGGGGACATGTGGTGATACTAGGTTTTTCAAGACACGGAAACTCCCATTGATAATATACATAATGACAACAGCTGCAATCCCACACAAGGGTACAGAGTTATTGCTTTGGGGAAACGCATTAGTTAAGTTGGTCTTCCTGTCCTCCCGTCTCCTTGATCACATTTACGGGATCTTTTGCCCCAGTCTGACAAACAGACCGGACTGACACCTCAGAACTTTGACACGCAATCCAGGATAGCAACGGGTTGTTCTCACCTGGTTTCCAGCCGTCTTCTTCTTGCTCATCTGACTGCTTCTCTGCTGAGCACTGTAGGAGAAAGAAACCAGTTAAATGTTGGAGAATTGGCTAGCCTTGATTTCAAGCACACTTTTGCGCTTATCTTTCTGGGCTGGTCTAATAGGACTGGAAGAAACCTTCCACATTGGAAACATTGTCCCATAAGGATGTCCACGAATATTCATAACGTTTGATATTTGTACAAATTTCTACAAATTTGGACATTATATATGGGTTTTTTGACACTCGATCCGTAACGAATAGTGTGTTAGAAAATCCATATTCATTCAAATAGATCCCCTTCGAATGTGGTAGGATTCTATTCAATATGAGTGTATTCACATGAATTTGTACAAATATCTAATATATATCCAATATGAAAGAATATGTACCCGATACGTACGTATCACATAACATAAAGTGTCAAATCCGCCCTGAATCCACTTTTAATCTGCTCTCGATCCATGTCAAATGTTACTATTATTATTATTAAAGTCTATTTCTTGAGCGCTATAAATGTACATAGCGCCGTACTAACTCCTAATATTTAAAAAACAGTACAGTCTGAATCCGTTGCAGATGTGACTGGCGCAAAGGCTTTTGCACGTCCCCAGTTTAATAAATGCCAAAACTATTTGTACAAATGTCTGAAACATTTGTATTCTTATGGATGCTAATGTCTGAATGTCCTAACATTCAATTCATGTATGAATGTCCAAATCTGGACGAACAACAAATGTTACACATATTCACCCACATCCCTAGTTACAACATTCGTACACTGACATTCGTACAAATACAAATGTTTCGGAACACTCGTACGAAGCTTTGGAACATTTGTGAAACCAGGAGGCGGGGAAATGGTTGCGCCAGCCAGTCACATATGCAATGAATCCAGAGTGAATCTGACATGGTTTGAGAGCGGATCCAAAGTGGATTCGGGTGGATTTGACACTTTCAGAGCGGATATGTTACGGGATACATATCGGATATGTATGCGTTTGTATCGGACATTCATTCAAATGCATTTGTATCAAATAGAATCCTACCACATTCAAAGGGGATCTATTTGAATGAACATGACTTTTCTTACATTCAATTCAAGCCTTTTCAGGGCTGAATCATGCAGAGCAAACCATCACTTACTTGGCGAACCCAATAAAATCTTCATGGTTTGTGTTCATATATGCCAGTTCAATGTCTATCAGGAGCAAAACCTGGATGAGAACAAGAGAGGAAGAGAAGGGGGGAAACAGAATTTGCATCATGCCTGAAACGAGTGCATGGAATCCATCCTATGGGAAGGCGAAATATGTCCACACAATGAACAAAGAAGTTCATGAGGACCTTTGGTCCATTTAAAGGAGTGGAGAATCACTGGCAATTATGGAGGTGCACGAATATTCAAATCAATTTGGAATTAGAGCGAATTGAGCGAATTTCGAATTCAAATCAAATGTCCTTAAATTCAAATTTAAAGATTCAATTCGAATTTCGGAACTATGCATTCAGATTATTTGGACATTTGTACAGGTCCATACAGGATAAAAACGGATTGCATAAGGGATAGCTACAGGATCCATACAGATGTATGATCCAGCAGGGCTCCTCTGAGGTTCTTAAGAACCGATTAAGGGTCAGAACTCAACAGCCATCTCCTTCTACCTCACACCTTTCCATACCCACCCACACACCTGATCTTTTGTCCGGCTTTCTCGGTCACGGATGTGGGTCGTCACAATGCGTTCCATCTCCTCCCGCAAGTGAGGGTACTGGCTGAGCTGCACAGGAAGAGAAGGGGGGAGAAAGATGTGCATAGGGGGAAATAGGGGGCAGGAGAGAAAGGAAGGACACAGAACCACCCCTCTTCTGTCCTCATCAGGCCTGGGGGGTCATACAGATGAAAAAAGGAAAAGCGGCAGAGAGATTTTCCAAGTTCTGGCTGCAACAGAAGACCCCTTCCCTGTTGTCATCGTCCAATGTGACCACCCAGATCTTCCCGGACTATAACTCCCAGCATTCTGTGCCAGCTGAATTTGGACATTTGCATTCAAACCAAATGTTGGCTCATTCGAAGATTGACATTCGAACCTGAACTGACTGTTTCTATACATTTGTACATTCATGTGGGCTTGGACATCCGTGTCAGATTCAAATGCAACCACATTCAAAGGGGATCTATTCGAACGAATACGAATTTTCTTGCATTCAATTCAATACAAACTGAATACAAAAAGATTAACAACATTTGTGCACATCCCTGGTTTCTACAGGTCTGCAGGTGCTAGACTGGGCCACCCTGGACTTGCTTAGCACAGGGCCCCACTTGAGGATGCACAAAACTGTGTCATTGAAGCGGGACCCCCGGTACACCCCAACCACCCCAAGGCTAGGGGCTGTCCAGTTCTTAAATACTCTTAAGCTGCTCCCTAAAACCAGCTTCTATGAACTCTGCGGCCAGGATGATTCTGAACGGAAAAACAGACCATTCCCATAGGACCAAGATTTGCAAAATGGGGGCATCTTTCAAAAACTGCCCATTTGCCTTCCGGATGGCGTGCAGTGGCGAAGCTGCAGATGCTGTTGAACGATATCTCCCAACATGCTTTGCTACTCGCAAAGGCTGATGGGAGTACAAATCTCACATCTGGAGCCTACTGGTTTCTTAGTGCTGCCTTAAATCATACAAGGCCTCCTCCTTTTTCTTTTCACCCCCTTTTTTGTTATAAAGCCTAATAAAACGGGGTTGAAGGGGAAAAAGAAAAGAAGGTGGAGAGAGCAGGGGGAGCCACAGGAAATTGGAAAATCTTTCTCAGCAACTTTGTGGATAATAATAATAATAATAATAATAATAATAATAATAATAATAATAATAATAATAATAATAATAATAATAATAATAATAATAATAATAATAATAATAATAATAATAATAATAAAACAACAGAAGGAAAAACAACCGTCTTAATAACATAAAAGTACTCCAAGCTTCAAAATGTTCTCACCTGGATTGTTTCAAACACAATTCACACGCAAAAATGGGGGAGAAAGAAAAATAGGGTGGGGGGGATTTGGGGGGACAGGAGAGGGAACAAAACCACATCATAATCATGTCCCCCTCCCCAAACTCATGCAATAATGAGGCCTCCCCCAGGGCATGCGCAAAGGAAAAGCGTAGCCAGGCCACGAAGCACAACACGGAAAGCGTCTCCACGAAGGGGGCCCATGCATCGGGGTACAGCATGGGGCTGGGAAGGGGAACGCGGTAGCAGAAGGTAGCACCCAGAAATGCCATGATCCGACTGAAAAAGGGGATTTATTTTATTTTACTTTTGCACCATTGGCAAGGGGCTTCCGCAAAACCACATATCCTTCCTTCCTTCCTTCCTTCCTTCCTTCCTTCCTTCCTTCCTTCCTTCCTTGGACCTGCATGGTGTGCTTTTGAGGCCAAAAGGTGGCAACCAACAGCAGGTGGCCATGAGCTGTGAAACCTGTCCTGAGCCTCGAAACAGGTTCGGTTTCAGGCCTCTGGTGAGCCGCACTCTATATACTCTTAGAACGATTCTGTGCTGTCCACAGTGGTGTTGGTCTAAGAGAGGCCCCGCCCCTTAGACCCTACCCTCTTAGACCCAGCGCCCTGGGGCAGGGCACCCCTTAGACCGCACCAGTGTGTGTGTGGTCCTGTACAAAGCTAGTCCAGCATAGTAGCCTCTTGCCACGCTAACTGTCCTGAACACAGTTTTCCCTCCTGTTCCAAGGGGGCCTTAATCCAGTTTCAGCCCCTGGTTAATGGTATTATTTTTGCAATACCCCAATGGCAACACTTAAATATCTTTCAGCCACAGGTAATGCCTCCAAGGTAGAAGAAGAAGAGTTGGCTTTTCTACCCCGTTCTTCTCACCCATTTAAGGGGACTCAAAGCTTCTGACAAACCCTCTGTTCTTCTCCCCACCACAGAACACCCTGCAAGGCAGGTGGGGCTGTGAGAGCTCAGAAGAGAGCTGTGACTAGCCCAAGGTCACCCAACTGGCTTCATGCGGGAGGGTGGAATCGAACCTGGTATTCACATCGGATATGTATTCGTTTGTATCCGATACGTATAAAATATTCATAGAATCATAGAATCATAGAATCATAGAATGGTAGAGTTGGAGGGGACCTCCTGGGTCATCGAGTCCAACCCCCTGCTCAAGGCAGGATCTCCTAAACCATCTCAGACAGATGGCCGTCCAGTCTCTGCTTGAAGACCTCCAACGAAGGGGAACCAACCACCTCCCGTGGCAGCCTGTTCCACTGGTTGAGCTGTGAATACATCTGAATAGACTCGTATCGAGTACAATTTTACCACATTCGAATGCAATCTATTCATACAAAGATGGATTTATTTTTGAAAATCCGTTTCGTTGCGAATCGCAGGTCAAAAATGCATCCATGCACACCCTTAGCACAGGCGCTCAGAAAGCAGACGGATTTACTTCCTGCAGCGTTGGCAGGGGACAGGCGAAGATGTGGATCGTCTTGCAGACTCAGGGTTGTCCTTGGTCTGTGACTCACCCAGAACTGCACCAAGATGAGAAGGGATATTGATTGCTGCAAGTTCACTGCAGGAAGTGGAAATCTCTACTGTGCACGCAAGCAAACATACCAGGCCAGGCTTAGAGGTGCCCAGTTTGCTTTTTTTTCTCAGAACTGCACAGGAACTCAGAGAATTTGGTTTTATGTGCCTGGAAAAGGCAGCAGAGAGCCGTGCCGTGAGCCAAGCACACGGAGTGTTGGTTCAGAGGGAAGGATGCCACCTACTGTACTTTCACAGGCAGACTTCCATTTCATTCAGTCAGATCTTTGCACTTTTGAAGTACTTTACTCGTGAGAATAGGCTTTTTCAAGAGGGAAAAAGCTGCAAAGAATGTTTGATCACGAATGCAGAAGTTTGGACGTTTGAATGAATAATTTGACAAAATGAAGTTTCAGACATTTGTTTCGACTGCAAAATGAATGAGAATTTTTCATTTGTGGGCATCTCTACTATAATCATCATCACCTGTCTGCAATCCAGCCCTGGGCGATCTTAAACTGAGGTGGAGAACAACACCTAAGACAATTTTTCAAATATCAATATGTAATGCTGGACTGGCTACTTTATTAATTGGTAAACCAGGTCTCTTCAGCATTCTCATTGCAAGCAAAAAATAGTCACCTGCAGTCTCTCGCAGATGAGAATTAAGGGCCATTGGATTAAAAATTCTTTTCATCTTTCTCTGTGAGGCAGTTTGGTCTATTGTTAGGGAGCCAGGCTCTTATCTGGGAATACTGGGTTTGATTCACACTCCTCCATGAAGACAGATGGGTGACTCACCCTGGGCTAGTCACAGCACTCTTCTGAGCTCTCACAGCCCCACCTACCTCACAGGGTGTCTGTTGGAGGAGAAGAACAGAAGCTTTGTCAGCCACTTTGAGTCCCCTTAAATGGGTGAGAATAGTGGGATAGAAAAGCCAACTTTTCTTCTCTGAAACCTGGAAATATTTCTGGCTGCACAACCCTAAAATGCTTGATCCTCAGTGATTTGTCTAAATTGGGGGAAAGCAAAGGGGCTCTGATCCAGCTTTAATTGGGGAACACATCACCTCCTGGGCAACTCCAAGTCCATGAAGAGGCGTGTGGCGCCCCCTGATGGCGGCTAGAAGTTCAACAGAAAAAAAAATAACGTACACTAGAGTGATTTGGTAAATGGGGACAAGATGGCATCACTTGGAGGATTTTGTGGAATTTCACTATCCCCAGCACTCCAGAATTCCTTCTCTAAGCAGGCTTCCTTGCTTTTCAATTTCCAGATGTGGAAAGATAAAATTTCATTTAGTAAATCATGGGTGGCTACAGACCTGGGGTTAGACTGGAATTATCACCAATAATTTATTCAGACCTATCCTGCGTGTGCAATAGACTAGGGGTCACTAAGGGGCTGTTCACACTTACTAAGGTTAATACAAGCCCCCAATGCAGAGTCGTCTTCCCAGAATACTAACATAACACTCCATTTTCCAGTGCAAAGCTTGCACTAGGGCATCTGGCATAGCTTACTCCACAGGGCCTTCTCAGTGATAGCCCCTAGACCATGGAACAATGTCTCCTTGTTGAGGTGCACCAAGCATCTTCTTTGTATGCGTTTAGAAAGCTGTCAAAGTCACACCTTTCCACCTTGCTCTCTGGTTGAGAGATGCTTCCCCTCCCAACTTTCAGGCACGGTCACTGTTTTTAGTCGGCTGCTCCTAACACGTCTTACTATGCTGACGTTTGGTTCAAGGATGCTAAACCTTGTCCTTTTTTAAAACAGCTTTCTTAAAGGCCACAAGCCGCATCATAAGGCCAATTCCAATTCAGAGTAGGGATGTGAACAAATATTCGTAACATTCCACATTCATACGAATTTGGATATTTGTATACGAATCGCATTTTACGACATTCGTACATTGACGTTCATCAGAACATCTGTGAACCTGGCGGAGGCGGGAAAGTGGCTGCACCAGTCACGTCTGCAACAGATCCAGAGTGCATCTGATATAGATTGAGAGTGGGTTCAAAGTGGGTTCAGGGCAGATTTGATGCTTTCAGAGTGGATATGTTATGGGATACATACTAGATACATATCGGATACATATGTGTTTGTATCGGATATTCATATGAATTCATAGAGTTGCATTCGTATCAAACAGAATCCTACCAAAGGGAATATATTCAAATGAATATGAATTTTCTTACATTTGATTCAATACGAATCGAATGCAAAAGAACCCCATTCATGCACATCCCTAATTCAGAGGGAATTCTGTCTCAAAAAGAGGCCATTCTGCTCTTACCTTTGGCCCCAGGGTCCCCGAGGGGTCCAGAGGGTGCCTACCCTTCTGCGTGCTGGCGTGGTCTACAGGGAGGCCAAGGCCCCTGCTAACACTCTGCATCCACAATGGCTGTCTAAATTGGTACCAGTAGTCCTGCCTAGACCGGGATACCAGTAGTCCTGTATCCTGGTACCGGTAGATACTGGCCCAGAAGGCATGAGGAAAGGTGTGCATCTCTACAGGCCAGTTTAGCAGGGAGATCCATTTTGGTGCTGCACCACTAAAATGGGTCCCACAGGGACTACAGGGTCAGGATCCTTAGTTCCCAGCTACCAGGAAACATGTTGCAGGAGGAAGATCATGAGTATGTTTTCTAGCATTACTTTGAGGCAAGGAACAGGCCTTTGCTGCCAAGACCACCTCTTCTCCCTCAAAAATCTACAGCTTCCAAGTTCACACCTTCACTTGTCACCACCTGTAGATTCTTCTCACTGCCCACGTGGCAATCTCCATCTTTCTCAACCCAACCTCCTGACAGTGGAGCACAGAAACATCGTGAAGGCTTTCTATCAAAGTGGAACGTGGTTCTGCTGAGCTCAGTATTGTCCGCTCTGACCGACAGCTACCATTCATGGTTTCCAGCAAGGTCTTTTTCTCTAGCCGTACTCAGAGATGCTGGGAATTGAATCTGGAACCTTCTGTGCGCAAAGCAGATGCTCAGAAACTATATTCTGAAGGACAGCAGGAGCTTCATTCTAGACCACACCATTGGTTTACCTATCTTTGCGTGCTTTCCTGGTATCTTTCCTTGCTAACCTCTGAACCCACCATGTGCCTACCAGAAACAAGACCTCTGGGGCTGGGTGTCAGCCTTCTAGCTGCTCTTACTAATTGCTGTCTCCCTCCTTGGGTCAACCAAAGCCTGAATTTAGTGCCTGAACAGGAGCGTTAACGTCTCTGGGCATGGGCAATTTTGGTTAGCATTCCCTAACTTTGCAGGGAGGATTTTTTTTACCTTGTTGCTACACTTTCTGATGGTGGATGTGAGCTCACTCACTACCATGTCCACACACTTCAGACACGGCCCCTTCAACTTTTGCACCTGCTTTTTCACTATGGCTTCAAAAGCGAGGTCAGGCGTGAAGAGACCCGTTCTGTGCGGCAAAAGGAGCAGGGAGAGGGGGAAAGCGACAAGGGAGGAAGAAAGCGTGAAGCAGACAGAGAAGGAAGAGAGAGAGGGAGAGCACAGACAAGAGAAAAGGGAAAACAGAAAGAAAGTGAAAACGGGGGAGAGAGAGAGAGAAGAGAAAAACACAAGGCAAAAATGAGAAGTGAGATTTCAGTCTACTCCACAGGCAAATCTAACCCAGGTGTGCATCACCTAAGGGACCCCAAGTGCTGCCAAGCATAAGGTGGACTCTATAAGATGAAGAAGAAAGAAAGGTGGGATGCAAAACCGCAAGCCGAGATGTGGTCAACAAAATAGGCAGATGGGGACAGGGTCAAGGATCCCTCTTCCTCCTTTGGTCCTTCCCCCTTCGTCCTCTGTCTCTACCCTTCTCTCTTTTGAAAGCCCTTGTGATATCTGACTTGACACCTTAGCTCCTCTGCTCCTCTGATCTGATCCGCACACACACATTTACATGATCTGGCCCAAAGTTTCTGGGTAGGGGAAAAGGGACATTTCACAACCACGCACCATTATGTGCCATGACACTGCTGTCAAAGCAAACAACAAATGGAGGGCACAGTTGACCATGTGCTCTTGGCATATGTGACTAGTGTCTAAATGGCCAAGGCAATGAAGGATATGAACAAGGGCCCTTTCCGCATTTGGGTTTATCCTGGAATATATCCCAGAACAGGAGCTTGCTGTCTATGTCCTAGGGTACTCTATGGCAGGCCTACCATAGTCTGCATTAGCATGTAGACAACAGAGCCCTATCTCAAGATATACCTCAGAATAAGTTCAAGTGCAGAAAAGGCTGAGATCACAACGTTGCCACTTATTTCTTTATTATTGACATTAATTCTGGCCTACTTGTGTGTTCCTGGCCTTCAAAGCCTCAGCAATGATCTATGGGGGCTCTTCAGAGGCAGGGGTGGCAGGGACTGTCTGAATGCAGGTCGAACTGCCCTATACAAGTGGTAACCTGGTCAGCTGGCTTTTTCTGGGACAGAGCGGCCCACCTGTCTCAGAGCATCACAGATTTTGACCGCTGCCAAGTCTGTCCCCAAATCTCAGAATTCCATCTCCCTTCTCCTTTATGAACTCCCTCCCTTTTGGCTTTGCAACATACACTGTACATCTGCAATACAAATATGTTCAGTGTTTGCTACCAGAAAAAAAGAAAAGAAAAAGAAACTGAGTCTGGATTTTTCTGTAAGAGGAATTCCTGCAAAATCTCCCTAATTCTCCTCTCTCCTGTGGTGTCAGATGCTCCCCTACTCTTGATTGTCAAGAAATGATCACACATGTGAACAGCAGCTTTACCAGGGTAGAGACTGTATATATTTGGCTGTTCTCTTAGCAGATTCTCAACTGCAAACCACAACCCTCTTCCCAGAGCCAGATAACTAGTGTGTGAGCCTTCCCCGTCTTTTCTGAAATGGAACATTCCTTGACATCTTATAGGAAACCTTCCTCAAGATGAGTCCACGCGATGACACAGTGGCCCTGCGGAAAAAGAAGCAGCCGGCCGCGGCCTCAAATGCCCAGACAATGTGACTGGATGTGCACTCTCTGTACCTTGATCAGGTGGCATCAAAGAGACTATTCTCCTTCAGCAGGGACAAGTTAGAACATCAGGTGACGAACACTACAAAGCCAAGTAAATGCATTTTATGGGTTGTAGGGAGAGAGGGGGCAAGGGGGAGAGTGAAATTACTGGTCTTAATACTTGGGGACTCCAACTGGCCAAGGCATCTCTGCATTCAAAAGACGCTGACAAATCCACCTTCAAAATGTAGCAAGGGACGTTTTCCCGGAAGAAAAAAAGCTGTCAGGTTCCTCTGTGACTGCCAACTCAGTATCAGACCTAATTCAAAGCATCCCGCCCCTGTGCCAGCCTTTTCGAGCTAGGCCACACAGGGACGGATTCCCCTTTCGCACCTAGGCAGGTAGGAGCACGTGCCCAGGTGTTCCTTACCTGCCTAGGTGTTAATGGGGAACGTGTCCCCGCGTGGCCTAGCCTTAGTTCACTACAGCTGTTCAGCTGTAGTGTGAAAAGGCCTCCGGTGTGGAAATCAGCCATGGTCAACAGCTCGGTGACATACACTTGGGGTAGACGTTTCCACTGTGCTTTCTGACTCTCCTTTTCCATCCTGCAAGCTGAATAAATGTAGAGTATTTTGTGTGAAGATCGTGCCAAAGCTGTTTCAGCTCCACTCAGAGTTGCCAGAAAGTGCTGTGGGCACTACCCACACAACGAGGGATGTGCGCAAATATGTGTAACACTTGCTATTTGTACAAATTCAGACATTTGCACACAAATGTTACAACATTTGTATATTAGCATTTGTATGAATAGTTCAGACATTCATAATATTATAGGACACGTATTGCATTTGTATCTGATATGTACTCGGTTGAATCAGATATGTATTTGGTTGTATCGTATATTTATTTGTTCGTATCGGATTCGTATTGGATACAAATTCATTCATACCAGATACGTATTGGATACATATTTGTTCGTATCGGATATTTGTACCAATTCCTATGAATACGTTTGTATCAAATAGAATCCTACCACATTTGAAGGGGATCTATTCAAACAAATGCGAATTTTCTCACATTCAATTTGTTACAAATCGAATAATAATAAAAAAATTCATGCACATCCCTAGTCACAATATGGCAAAAAATAGAAAAACTGAATCCAAACTGGATCTCCCTTCAGCCCTGAAATAGAGAGAATCAACACAGGAAGTGGGGAGAAACTATTCTAATTGGGATCAGTTTGTCTGGACCGACAAGGACGCTAGATCAGATCACAGTATTCCATGGTCTGGAACAGTGCGGTCCGGACAATGACGCTCACTCAGACCAGCCTCTGCATTGTCCCTGAGCCTCCCATGAATCTTCACAGCTGGCCCCCAAGGGCTCCAAGGGGGCTGGGAGCGAATTTCTTAACCTTGGAGATTCCAGGGAATCCATTTTGGTGCATGGCTTGATATATGACCAAAATGATTCCCCTTGTCTGATTCCCCTTGTAGTCCAGAAGATGAACTAGCAGGTGGGTTAATTCCTGCTGGTTCAACCAGTCATCCAGGATGTTGAGGACCAGCAGTGATCCAGACTCAGGTTCTCCTGATTTGGATCATGCCCTGTCCTGATTGGACAGAGAGTATCAGCAGTGGGCAAGATCTCTGTGTTCCACTCTAGCATCCGGAAGTGAGGCCCTTAGTTTACTTGCTGGTACAGGATGCTATCAAGTGGGAAAAGCGACTTCAGGTCCCAAGATGGACCTGAAGGAACGTGTGGTTGAGCCTAGATGGATCCAAGGACCCCCAGTTTCACATGGTTCATTCTAACCACGCCCTGTCAATGTGTTCTGGCACCCAACACCCCTTGGAAAAGCCAACGAGCCTTCCTGTCTCTTCCAGAAAACTCTCCTTCACAGGCATAGAACTGCTGTTCAGGGGGTGGAGGCTGAGAGGAGAAAGAAAGAAACCAGGCATGAAAAAAGGACAAAGAAACAGATGGATAAATATGCCAACAGAAAAGGGATCTGTGGAAAAGCAAAAGATGGTGAGTGGCTCACGGGAAAATGAACAGAGAAAGAAGCAGCTGCTTTTTCTATTCTTTTTCTGGTTTTCTTTTTCTTTCTTTCTTTTTCTTTTTCTTTTGCAGGAACAGGGGGAAGGACACGAAACGTTTGCCCTCTTCAGATCCGGGTATCCGCCAACACCAAACACTTGGCAGCCCAAGGGGCTCTGCTTACCAAACGCCGATGGCAAATTTCTGGGTGCTGCCCGCAGACCCCGGCGTCCCCCCACCCAACCCCAGAGGACAGTGGGGTAGACAAAGATCCTCCCAGCATTCTAGAACCTTCAAGAAACCGGATTCGGGTTCACCTAGCCGTCCTTCCGGAACCCCCACCAGCCCATATCGCGGCTTTCGATGGTGAACAACTGGCCGTATCACATACCCAATTTTTTGAGTGTGGTGGGTGCGTGTGCCTTTAGGTTTTTTTGCTTTTTGTCTTGCCCAAGTTACCTGCTCCCCAAAGGCCAGCGGATTCTCCACCTTACCACCGACTCCACGTGCTTATTTCCAAGGCAGCAAATACATTTTTGTAATTACAGTATTCGAAATTCAGGAAAAAAGAAATCCAGTACCTGGGGGGCCTGTCTGAAGCAGCAGAACATGACTGAGAGAAGAAGTGGTGTTACCCCTGACTTTTGTTCCCCCCACCCAAACTCCTCCGTGCCTGTTTCCCTGGGAAACTAAACCTGCCATAATTTGGGAAGTGGACACCGGCAGCGGTGTGCCTCTCCTAGGAGAACTGACCACAGCCCAAGAAGATGGGGTGCAGGAAATTTCCAAGGCAGGGGAAGATGGCATCTGTCTGGCCACCGACAGAGAGATTTTCACTTTGGTTCTCTTCAGGTACGTGCTGCTTTTCTAAGGCAGGATGCAAACTGAGCCAATCAGAAAACGTGGAAAGCTTGCCGGGCGGCTGGAGCTGGACCTCCGTGGGCTGGGTTGCCCGTTCCTTCAGGATTTGAAGCCCTTCACGTAGCAGAAGCACACGGGAGAGGGGCAGGATACAGCATGGAGAACACCATCACCCATCTTCCAAAAAGGTGCATTCCTACCAATCTGACCTCTGCACACAGAAGGAAAATTGCAGATCTTCAAGACACTTCAGGCTGAATCGAGGAGAAGCCAATGCCAAACTCTACAGGCTAGTACAGGGGGCTCAAAACTCAGCCCTCTAGGACCCTTCCTGGACCACAACTCCCAGCATTCTGTGCCAGTCCACTGGAGCTGGGCCTGGAACGCTGGGAGTTGCAGCCCACAAACATCTAGAGATGTTTGAGATGCATGAGCTACCTCCTCCAGCACTGCCAACTGCCCATCGTGTTGCGCAAATCATTTTTCCTCCTGAACCTTTTTCTTTTGAAAGTATGCAGCCACATGGCCAACATGTAAGGGAGGGAGGAGCAAAGCGGTCTCCCCGCTTCTTGGAACGATATAGCTGCTTCCAGCCAAGGGATTTTTGACCAGTCTATGACTACTTTGGAACCACTGAAGATTTCAAAGTCCTGAAGGAAGCGCTCCACACAGGCAAGGGATGAGGCGCGATAGCATGGTGAACTTTCCTCCTTTGCAAGACCCTGGAATTTTCTGGCTCCGCCCTCCTGATGCACCCGACTGATTCCGGCTCCGCCCCTCCAGCTTTCCCATTTCTTTCTGATTGGCTCAGAAATCCAGGCTGGATTTGTCCAGGTCTAGTCATGCTGTCAAGGAGGAAGGAGGGATGGGGTCAAGAAAGAGAAATAATAATAATAATAATACCCCCCTCCCCAACATAACATCACTGCCAGGCAGGGTGATGGCTGAGATCACGACTGCGGTGCTTCAGCCAGTGGGAAGGTGAGCGAGAGTGCAATGGGACCCCACACTCCTTTTCTGGGTTACCTTCTTGGTGCACTGTCTAACGGTATTGATTAACTCCGAAATGACCATGTCCACGCATTTCAGGCACGGCTCTTTAATCTTCTTCACCTGCTTTTTCACAATGGTCTCAAAGGCCATGTCGGGTGTGAAGAGACCGGTTCTAAACACCCCGGGCGGCACAAGGGACAAGACAGAGTGAGAGGGACGCATGGCAAGGACAAGGTCACACAGCATTACAGACAGATTTTCACGATCACTTGCTCACCAGCCCAGAAAACCCTGCTGGAACCAGGGGAAGGCCCAGTTCAAGAGCAAAGGGGAAACTCCACCGGCAAGAGCCCTTTGAGAGCTACCAGAAAAGCCACCCTTCCTTCTGAGAAGACCTGAATGTCCACCTTGACCCATTAACGGTGGAAGAGACCTTTGTTGTCCTATAAGCAAGATGGCTGCATTTCCTAGTTTTCCCATAAGGCACAGATGACCACGCACTGGCTCTTTGGGTGTTGCCAAACTACAATTCTCACGGCCTCCAGCCACTCCAGCTCCTGGCAAGGGATGATGGGAGAGTCTGACCACCCTTCTTCAAGTGACAGGTTCTCCAGCTACAACTGGTCCCCCACACTGATGAAAGCTGGGAGTTGGCAACATCTGAGGAGCTACTCTTTCCTCACACCAATTCTAACCTGTAGTAGATATCTACCACAAGAATGGAGAGCATCTTTGGCCTTCCAGAATCAGCCCCTAGAACCAGCACAAACACTAGTCGGGCATGAGAGTTTGGAAAAGTCCCATTTAGTGGATGGCTCTTCCCAGAATCCTGTGCCACAGTGGACACTCAAGAATCATGCTCGAAGTTGAGCATGTACTGGCCACTAGTGGGCGGTAAAGGAGGGAAAGGAACAGAAAATGGAATTTATTGACCCACGTCTAATGGAACTTTTTCCAATCCTGCAAGCGAACAATGGGAACTAGAATCCTCCAACACCTAGAAGGCCATCTATGTTACCTTGTCTTCTGATTTTGGGGGGGTCTGTCAGGATTAGGGATGTGCACGAATATCTGAAATATTCATTATTCAGACAAATTTGGACAAATTCGGACATTCGTATACGAATTAAATGTCCGGATATTCAGATTTCCAAATCTGAATGAATAAGAATATCATGAGTTATTCCTATTAATAATTCAGACATCCGTATCTGTACAGGTACCTACCCATCTCGTATGTACCTGTACGCATCTTGTATGTATCCATACGCATCTCTACGGGATGAAACCAGGATGCGTACAGGATGCGTACAAGATGCGAATGTACCTGTACAGATATGAATGTCCAAATTATTTGTACGGATACATGCAAATGGATTCATATTGATTTGAATGTCTGGACATTCGTTTTTCATTATTCGTACAAATTCAGATTTTCGAATATTCGATCCATTACAAATTGAATTTCAAAAATTGCATTCGTGCACACCCCTAGTCAGGGTGCCTCTGGGTGACACCTTCAAGATTATCCCACATATGCCGCTTGCAGCCCCAAGCAGATGCAGTGGGATTTCCTGGGTGTCAATCCTATTTAGATCCTGGCATGCACTAGCCTCCACCAAGCTGGCTTGGAGCCTACTGCAAGTCTGACCCACCTGTTTTATGCACTTTTTGCCAGCTAGCAAAATGGAGTCACTGTTGTTATTTTGTAAAACCAATGGAAAAAAAGCACTGCTTGGGTGAGGTTAGCAGGCAACTTCACTTCCTGTTACAGATTACATCACTTCCTGTTGGGGATGACAACACTTCCTATCACTTCCTGTTAGGGATGACATCACTTCCTCTTCCATCAGACATGGAAAAGAAGTGTTTACCTTGCATGCTGCTGCCTCAGGAAAATAGCGATAGAGATGCATGGGTCAACCTAGCAACATACATCAAAGGCAACGTCCTGGGCAGATATTCCTGCCCACGTGCCAACCTACCATTCCTCTGACGTCTTCTGGATCCTGGCTTGGAAGTTCTAAGAGATATTGAGAAAAAAATGGTAGAGAGGCCCTGCCTCTATCCCATTGATACATGCCTGATACCATGGATGTTCTTGATAGCATAGCTAATCTCTCTTCGGAGCTCCTTCTCGTCAAATTCCATCTATATCAAAAGGACAGGAAAAGAAAAACAATAAGTGGGGCCAATGCAGCACTTCTACCCAGATACATCCCTAGCAGATATCTTTGCCTTTTTAAAAAAAATCTCTCACCAGCACTAGACTGTGGATATTTTGGTAAGATAAAAGGTCGGGACAAAGAGATTATTGTTCCAGTAAAATCTGGAGGGGAGAAGGTTGAAAAGTTGTAACCGCCTCCCTCCTCCACCAATAAGCCAAATGTTACCCCTGAAGGACCATGTGAAGGTGAGGAAACAGAAACAATGCAGTATCGTGGCTAGGATGTCAATCTAGGATAGTTCTATGTGCCCAATGCAGGCAATCATATATTACCTTCACCAGCTCAAACGGGAATCGTTCGTGGAAAATGCGGTTGATTCTGGCACCACCAGAGAGTTCATAGGTATCTATCTGGTCCCCAGATCCTTCAATGCGCTTCTCAAAGTCCACAGCAAACTGCTGGACCATCCTTCATGAGAAAACCATAGTCATCAGCGTAAGAACAACGTAAGAACTTCAGTATCAAAAGCCTCACAGCTCAGAATTCTCCAAGCCCCGGATTTAGGTAGCTATCAATCGGGAAAGTTCACCACGCATTTCATAGAATCATAGAGTTGGAAGGGACCACTAGGGTCATCTAGTCCAATCCCCTGCTCAATGCAGGATTCCCTAAACCATCCCAGACGGATGTAGGTCCAGTCTCTGCTTGAAGACCTCCAATGAAGGAGCAACCTATTTCACTGACTGATGGCCCTCACCATTAGGAAGTTTCTCCTAATACCTAATCTGTATTGACTCCCTTGAAGGTTCATCCTATTCTTTCTAGTCCTTCCATCTTGTGCATGTGAGAATAGGGAAGACCCCTCTGCACTGTGACGGTCCTTCAGAGACTTGAAGACCGTGATCATGTCTCCTCTCAGTCTTCTCTTCTGCAGGCTAAACATTCCTAGATCCTTTGCACTTTACTTGCTTTTGGATTTGGGTTTTTTTTTTTTTTAGGATTTGTATTTTTTTAAAGAAACTAACATGGCGTTTTACTTTCTTAGGAGCCTTTCTCCTTTTATAAAAAGTGCAAAGCTATGAGTAAATGGCGCCCGACTCACTGCAGCAAAGCTTTGGTCTTCCGGGCTGGGTCATCTGGGCGGAAATTCTTATACTCTTCCACTTCCTTCTCAATGGATAGAAGCTGGCTTTGGAGTTTGTTGCGGAGGCCGGGCAACGTGTCTCGGATGTGATTGGTCAGTTGCTACACAGGGAAAGGAGGTATGTCAAAAAGATGCATAAAAATCCTCTTTTGTGGGTGTGATCAGCAAGCCAAAGGTCACTGGAAGGCGTCTTTGCCCTCTGGTTCAACTTATGGCTTTAGGTTTGGCTAACTGCACACCAGCCTCCAAGTTCAACCCAAGGACACATCTTTACTTCAGAACAAGGCAATTAACATCTGGTCCTCCGGACAGAGCTAAACTGCAACTCCTATTAGCCTCAGTCACCAGGGTCAGGGGGAATAACACAGTAATTCAGGGGCTTCTGGGAAGAGATAGGTCAACTCCGTGCAAGGGATGCTGCAGTTCAGGGCTGCTGAATTGGCGGCCCTCCACATGTCCTTAAACAAAAGTTTCCAACTTCCAGCACCTCATGCCAGCTGTCAGTGTTACCCGGCTTGCAGCTCTGCAGACATTCCTGAACTACAGTTCCCAGCATTCCATGTCAGCCCTCAGCACCACATGCTCCTGAACTTCAACTCCCAGGATTTCTCTCCCACCATTCCATGCCAGCTCCAGCTGCACCCTGCACTGAGCGACAGGAGATCCAGGTGGCTCTTTTTGGTGTAACCCTTTCCCTGCCAATGCTGCAGTGGGAAGTCCCGGCCATATCAGCTCTCTCTGTCCAGCCAGATGTTTACCTGGTTCAGTACTTTTTGCAGGTAAGGGGTGCCCATGCGGTCCGCCATATGCCTGTATGCTGGGTGGGAAAGGAAAAACTTTCTCTCCGCAGCCAACGCAGCAGAAATGTCCTTTTTCCCATCAATGTCCTTCTGGCTTCTGTTCACCACGCCGATATAACCTGTGGGGAAACAGACAAAGAGGTTCAGAGGGGCCGGACAGGACTGAAACCTCAACTGATCCAGTTTGGTGATGAGAACCCATCGGCTGGCCACCATTGTAATGCCTCCCGACGTGCCTCCCGACGCCAGCTCCTCGGAGGAGGAGGCAGACGCGCCCACACCCACGCCTGTGCCCCCATCATCACCAGGGGCAGACAGCGCCAGCCCCAACGCCAAGGACCCTGCCCGCGAGGAGCGCGTGATCTCCTCCTCAGGTGAGAGCGAGGAGGGACCTGCCCGCCCCGCCCCACAGGTGTTGCGCAGGGAGAAGCAAGTCACGCGCCGCTCATTACGGATCAGACACCTGCAGAGAAAAGGGCGTGATGCAGCTTCCCCTACTTAAGGAATCGGGTGGCGCCCAGAGCGCGTTGCAGACAAAGCTGTGCAACCTTGCTGTGTGATTGAACTCGTGCCTTGGACCTTGGACTCTGCTGGACTTGCCGACCCCCCGGAACCCCCCGACCCTGGACTGTGCCCCGACCTGCTGAAACTCTGAACCCTGACCGTGGACCATGACCTGACCTTGAGAACGCTACGCCCTGGAGCACCGCTGACGTGTGTGCGCCTGCCTGTGCGCCCTGCCGCCATGAGACAGGACAACCATTGCCACAGAGTAGGAGACCCAGAATTTCCAGCAGGGCGATAACAAGCATTTTGAAAGAAATCATTTGAAAAGCCAACTCAGTTTTCCCAGAAAAGTTCTCACATTGTTTTAGAGGCACAGGAGAAAACATCTAAAGGAACACCTTCTTCCATATCGACCTGCCTGTGCCTTAAGAGATGGAGGGGAGGCTCTCCTGGTGGTACCACCACCTTCAGTATTAAACGGGGTGGGCAACCAGGAGAGGACCTTCTTAGTGTTGGCCCCCAGGCTATGGAATAGTCTCCCCCTTGAGGTGCGTCACTTTTAGGGATAAACATGAATATTCAAAATATCTGTTATTCATATGAATTTGGACAAATTTGGATATTTGTATTCAAATCGATTGTCCAGATATTCAGGGCGCGTCCCCATGCACATTTGGTCTGGTACCAAAACCAGGCTCGGAACCCCATGTGTTTTTTATTTGGTCCGGTTTCCACAGGCTAAATCCCCCCAAATCATGCCAGACCAGGACCAAATTTGGTACCCCAAAAAACAAGACTGAGCATAATTTGGGGTCCCGGCATGCATTGGTTAGCAAGTAGAGAGTGCACATGGGGACAGTCCTGGGCTATTTGGGGAGGAGATTGGCACTCTCATCATTTGGAGGTGGGGTGCGCTTGCTGTTCCTGCCCTGTGCATTGGAGGTCACAGCCGCTGACATTTTTGGGGAGTGGAAAAATCCAGATCGCCAAGGCAGGCATGATAATGGCTTGATTTTTGTCCCAACTCCGAAATTTTTCAATCCCCGTTTCCTGATCGCCAAGGTGATCACGATAAAGGCTTGATTTTCTCCCTTTTAAACTTGGCGGGCATTCTCGCGGTTCCCAGTGGAGCGGAGGTGTGCAAAACTGCTCCAGTGCCTCACTGCCACTAAACCTTTCACTGCACGCCAACACACAAGATGGTGGTGGCTCAGGGGAGATTTACCTCTCCTTAATGGAAGCAGCTTGTTCTCTAGCACATCACGCGCATCGGTCCCTTCGTCCATCAAGTCAAGCTTGGTGATGACACCGATGGTTCGTTGGCCTGTTAAGCGAGAAACACAAACCCGTATCTTAAACCGAGCAGATTCCACTGTATAAAATTTGCCTTTTCCACGGTGAAACTGCCAAAAAGGGACCAGAATTCACGATCCATGTGCTCTCACGTGCAACCCAACATCCGACTGAGCCATAGACGGTTTTAGCATTAGCTGATTTGATCTTGCAGCCCAAGAGACTCTCAAATGTCTTCTCCAACACCATAGCATGAAAACATTGACTCTTTGGGGCTCAGCTTTCTATGTGGTCCAACTCTCAACGCATTAGAGGTTTTCATGCGTGGCCCTTGTGTTCCCAACCCCTTTCTAGCCCTCTTTCTAGCCTAGAATGTTCACAAGACAAGGGAGGAGCAATCTGGCTGGTGAACAAAAGACGTCCCCTAAGCCATCTCCAAACCGGCCCAGAGGCGCCTTCTTTAACCGGATCTGATTGCACCGGAATTGCAAACGCAGCCCGAGTTTACCTTGCGGGTCAACTTCTTTCGCGATTTTGAGGGCATCAGAGTTGGCCAGATCCGAATTGGCCGGGGACACTGCGAGGATGAGGCAGTTCTCCTTTGTGACAAACTGCATGAGCATGTCACGGATCTGGAACTCAATATCAGCAGGCTGATCGCCGACGGGGACCTTGGTCATTCCGGGCAAGTCCACAAGGGTCAGGCTCAGGACTAAGGAGAGGAAGAGAGGACGTTTGGACTGGGTCAGTGATGGCACTCGGTGGATTCCTGGCAGTCATATTAGGGAGGGCAACACACTATTTCAAAAGCTACTACACCTGGGAAAAGTTCACAGTTCCCATCCTGCCCACTGACATGTATTGGTGTTCGCGCTTGCAAAGGCTAGTACATGCCAACCTAACCGCCACCACCCCATGCATTCAGACACTCACCTGGCGCAGATGCGTGGTCTGGGCACGCATGGTTCGTGATGCCAGTGTCACGGCATGTGCACCGTCACAGGGATGGTGGTGAGGTGCCGTGTATGCTTGGTGCTGCCAGCACATCACACAAGGATCAATGCTCTTGCGTGCCGTGTGACGTGCCCCTCCGTGGATGTGCTCTACGTGTAGTTTGTGTGCGTTGCGTTTGGGCACAGAATGGGCCATGTCTGACTTGGGAACGGCCCCTTCCAGCGCAGATGTTCCGTCCGGGAGCACAATGGAAGCAATCTATGGGGCAAAGTGCAGAAGCGCCCCTCTGCACACCCTACCACTCCCGTGCCCGCAGCCTTTTTTCACACCCTGGAAGGGGCCCGATCCACCAGTGATGGCATCACTGTGCAGCCCAATGCAACATAGAAGCAGGGGCAGACAGGGACGTGCGTAGACATACAAATGTCCGAATTGTTTGTACGAATAACTTGAAACATTTCTATTCATTCAAATACTAAAAAAAAACTAATGTCTGGACATACGCATCGGGATACATACGCATTAGGGATTAAACTATTTGTGGTTCAGTGAACTGAGGAGATCCTGAGACGTCAGGCAAGATGGCGGCACCTGATTCCGTCACCCATAACTCGTGATGGTGTTGTTGTTTTTCGCATTAAGTTTGCATTCATTTGAATAGATCCCCTTCGAATGTGGAAGAATTCTATTCAATATGAATATATTTGTACGAATTTGTACGAATATTTGATACAAATGCAAACGTATCCGATAGGAACACATATTTATCCATTTGTGCTGGATCCGTACCAGATGCGTATCAGATATGTATCTCATACGGACGGATACGTATCCAATACGAATGCATACGTATCAAATACATATTGGATACCAACACATACGTATCAGATACATATCCAATACATATCCAATACATTGCAACATTCGATTCATGTACAAATGTCCAAATTCATACGAACAATGACTGTTATGCATATCTGTGCACGTCCCTACTCGTAAGAGCCCCTGGTGCAGCCAGGCTGTGACTCACCGTGCGGAGAATAGACTCGCAGGTTGATTGGCACAGGAGAGATGCCCTTGTTCGAGCCGGTAACTCTGTCAGTCTCGGCCTCGATTTCCTGACGTATCTCATCGAAGTCCGTGAACTTCTTCCCTTTGCAGTGCAGGAATTCGCCATATTCTAGGTGAAAGGAAAGGAGCGGAAGCCGTCAGGAGAAGCTTCTCCCAGCTACTTGGGAGTCTGAATGCCGGGAGCATCATGTTGGTCTATCATCAATGCGCATACATATCCTATATGTACCTGATATGTATTCCGTAATGTACCCACTCTGAAAGCCTCAAATCCACCCTGAATCCACTTTGAATCTGCTCTCAATCCACGTTGCAGATGCGACCGTCGGAGCTGCTTTCCCACCTCCCCGGTTCCCGAATACAAATGTCAGTGTATGAACGTTGTAACATTTGATTTGTATATGAATATCCGAATTCGCACAAATATCAAATGATACGAATATTCCTGCACATCTCTGTTTCAGCTAGAAAAACACAAGGCAAAAAAAGGCTCTGCCAGCCCACACACCTCCCCAAAACGGCCTGGGGTGGTGGTGGAGGGAGGGAAGCGGTTTCCTACCATCAAACATGGAAGACATTTCAGGCCACGCACAGCGAGGTGCCAAATCTCTTGCCAGAGATGTGCAAAACCAAAACTACAAAGCTTTGCAAACAGTACAGGGGCTTTTGCATGTGCTGAGTGACAACTGGACACCCTCCCCCAGATAAAGGCAGCCATTGTTAACTTTTCCATTGTCTCCTGGAGCACAAAAAGTTCTAGGGGGCAAGGAGTGGTGATGTTTGCCTTTAACCTGAGACAAAGGAGGAACGGAAATGCAGGATATACCTGTGGTGGCATTAACCAGCTGCAGGACGAGCGGACGCCGGGTGACGATGCCGGATCCACGAGGCAGGAAATCCCTAAAATGAACAAAGCAAAGTCAATATAAACAGCCAGCACTTTTCAGGGACTTTCTCTGAGCAATCTTGTCTCTAACTGGTGCGTCTGTTGAAGCCCCTTTTTGGACAGAGATGACTTGGCCACAGTTATCCATGCTCTGGTAACCTCCAGATTAGACTACTGTAATGCGCTCTAGGTGGGGCTGCCCTTGAAGACGGTTCGGAAGCTGCAGCTGCAGTCTTAAAAGAGCTGCATTGGCTGCCAATTCACCTCCGAGCCCAATTCAAGGTGTTAAAATGACTTGGACCCCAAATATCTAAAGGAATACCTTCTTCTAACTTGCCTGTGCCTTAAGAGCTGGAGGGGAGGCCCTCCTGGTTGCCCCGCCACCCTCAGCAGCAAAAGGGTGGGCACCCAGGAGTGGGTCTTCTCAGTGTTGGCCCCTAGGCTACAGAACAGTCTCCCCCTTGAAGTGTGTCAGGCCCCTTCACTGTATATGTTTAGGAAGGCAGTGAAGAAACACCTCTATGCCCTCTTTGATTAAATGGGAATACACTGTCTCTTCCCACTTTACAGACACTATTACTGTATTAATATATACTGTTGTTGTTTTAATATATGTCTGATTAATATATGTTGTTACCCGCCCTGAGACCGTCGGGTATAGGGCAGGATAGAAATACGAATGAATGAATGAATGAATGAATCCTGTAGGGTGTTCCTGATGTTTGGCCTTCAACACCCTCCCTTCCAATAAGCCCAGACTAGAGGACGGCAGGTTATCAAAGCTCAGCTTAGGGTTAGTTCAACAGCTAGCTTCACATAACTGACTCCCCATCCAAAGCACCATCCACCTCTACCAGAGATAGACCCAGGTACCGCCACTCATCACTCAAGTCTAGTACACAAGCGTGGCGTTGGACAGAACAGACTTCAAGTGTAAGAACCTAAGAGAAACCTTGCTGGATCAGGCCACAACCCATCCAGTTCATAAGAACCTAAGACGAGCCCTGCTGGATCAGGCCACAGCCCATCTAGTCCATAAGAGCCTAAGAGGAGCCCTGCTGGACAAGGCCACAGCCCATCTAGTCCGTAAGAACCTCAGAGGAGCCCTGCTGGATCAGGCCACAGCCCGTCTAGCCCATAAGAACCTCAGAGGAGCCCTGCTGGATCAGGCCACAGCCCATCTAGTCCATAAGAACCTCAGAGGAGCCCTGCTGGATCAGGCCACAGCCCATCTAGTCCATAGGAACCTCAGAGGAGCCCTGCTGGATCAGGCCACAGCCCATCTAGTCCATAAGAACCTAAGAGGAGCCCTGCTGGATCAGGCCACAGCCCATCTAGTCCATAGGAACCTCAGAGGAGCCCTGCTGGATCAGGCCACAGCCCATCTAGTCCGTAAAAACCTCAGAGGAGCCCTGCTGGATCAGGCCACAGCCCATCTAGTCCATAAGAACCTCAGAGGAGCCCTGCTGGATCGGGCCACAGCCCATCTAGTCCATAAGAACCTAAGAGGAGCCCCTGCTGGATCGGGCCACAGCCCATCTAGTCCATAAGAACCTGAGAGGAGCCCTGCTGGATCAGGCCACAGCCCATCTAGTCCATAAGAACCTGAGAGGAGCCCTGTTGGATCAGGCCACAGCCCATCTAGTCCATAAGGACCTAAGAGGAGCCCTGCTGGATTGGGCTACAGTCCACCTAGTCCACAAGAACCTAAGAGGAGCCCTGCTGGATCGAACTGAATTTTTAATTATTTGAATCGACTCGAATAGAATGTCAAAACAAATTCTTCAACGCCCTAAACTAAACAGACACTTCCCTGATCCCCCCCCCCCCAAATATTCTCCCACTAGCCTTCCAGATTTCCGAGACGGAGCTTAGAGCTTACAGTGAGCCACAGTTTCACAAGCCATCTGAGCAAGTCCCTCGTGAGCACTTATGCCTGGAGATCCTCCTCTTCACACCGGGCAGAAGGAAGGTGTTGCTGGAAAAATCAAGACGCCTCATGAGGATTTTGTGAAACTAATTGTGGGACAAAGGTAATCCACAAGACTTGAAGAGCCCCGGGAGGTTTGGGGAACCAAGCCAAGCTGAGTTTTTGCTTCCAGCAGAGGTTGGGACTGCATTGCCGACATCCGGAAAGGGCCAACAGGAATCCTCCAGGGGCAAAATCCACGGCGGCCAAGTGTTTATTTTCTGCCTTGGGTTGGCCCTGACGCATCGCTTCGGCCCTCAGCAATTTCTGCTTGCACATCAGAGCGCCAGGAACACACATCAGAAACGGTCCGCCCAAGGTGACAAGATGTCCAGCCTACTGGGGATTTGAGGAAAGGAAGGAAGTAGCTGAGGAAGCCCATCTAAGCTTATTTTGGCTTATTGCTGAGTTATCAGCCACAACCCACAAATTGGTTTTTCCCCCCAAAAAAATCTAGATTAAAAACACACACAAAACACCAGCATTCTCTTCCTGAAAGCTTTGCAATGCAAAATCCGTCTCCATCCAGCCTCTCTTTCTGCATCAGCAGCAAGTTTTGGGACCTATTTTGAGTGTGAGGGAGATTCCTTTCTGTTCAGATGTCCCAGTGGCCCATAATAGGAATGTGGCAGATGCTCTTTCCCAGAAGTTCCCTAATCATGCACTATGGGCTGTAATGTGAATAGACCCCTGGACTAACTTACCCACCTATGAGTCCCAGATCTCTATTACACAGGTCCATAACCTGCATGAAGGATCCGTGCAGAAAGGGCCAATGTTTCCCAAGCACAAAACGGATTCTATACACAACCCCAATCTACAGTTACACCGCTGTATTTGCTCAGCGTGATGGGTCTTTGCCTACGCAAATTCTACCAACTCATCTGCCAGACACTGTAACGGATATCAGGGATCGGCCCCTATTAGGTGACCCTATCCGGTTACAGGAGAGAAAGGTGGCAAATGTGTCTGATAGAGAAGGGCGCACAGAGGCGCTTGTAATTCTAATATCATCACAAAACAGCCCCATTGTCGGAGATGTGTGGAAATTATTGGATGATCCATGCATGCTCCAGGTGAGGGAGTGTTTAGGCATGTCAACACGCCCTCCCTGCCACCCTGAGGAACAAGGTAATACATTCACCTGTATTACCTTCTGCATCTTCCTAGGTGGAAGGGGTTGCGTAGAACCTGATCAATGTATCTCAAAAAAGGATATTGTGGAACTGGAAAAGGTGCAGAATAAGGCAACCAGGATGATTAAGGAGCTAGAACACCTCCCTTACTGCAACATCTGGGCCTCTTCAGCCTGGAAAGACAGCGTTTAAGAGGGGGCCTAGTTGAAGTATATAAAATTATGCATGGTATAGAAAAGGTGAATAGAGAAAATTCCTTTTCTCTATCACACAACACCAGAACCAGGGGCATCTATGAAGCTGATGGGTAGGAGAGTCAGATCAGACAAGGGGAGGATTTCTTCACCCAGAGGGTCATCAGTCTATGGAATTGGCTGCCAGAAGAGGTGGTAAGAGCTACCAGCCTAGATGGCTTTAAGAAAGTATTAGACAAATTCACGGATGACAGATGCATCAGTGGCTACTAGAATGGATGCCAAAGTGCATTTTTTAGGCTGGGGGGGGGACAAGTGGGAGGCCTTCAAGGCCATTGGCTGGGATTCTAGAGCAGGAGAAGGTTTGCCCTTGTCTCTGCTTGAGATGCCCATGGGCAATTGGTGGGCCACTGGGTGAGACAGGATGCTGAACTAGATGGGCTGTGGCCTGATCCAGCAGGGCTCCTCTGAGGTTCTTATGGACTAGATGGGCTATGGCCTGATTCAGCAGGGCTCCTCTTCATTCACAGAGGACAGATGTATCACTGGCTACTGGAATGGATAGCTGGGTACCACATCCAGGTTGGAGAGACCGAAAGGATGTCTCTAAAGTTCTTTTGCAGGGATTTGAGAGCAGGGGAAGGTTCTACCTTTGTCTCCTGCTTGAGATGCCTAGAAGCAACCTGTGGGCCACTGAATGAGATGGGATGCTGGACTAGATGGCCTGTGGCCTGATCCAGCAAGCCTTATGTTCTTATGTCTGAAACTGGATTAAACCTTAAGTGTGACCACCGCCCAAGATAGTGCTGGGCACTGCAGGGTCTTTATATCCACGGCGTGGGGGGGGGGCATAGCAAGTGAGGCAGGGGTTCCCAGTGTCCTCTGGGAAAATGAATGTAGTGGTATTGTTTATCTTGGGGGCTTAGCGGGGTCTTTGATGGTTGGCGGCCTTTTGTATTTGTTAACACAGGGGAGGTTTTTATGAGCAGGGACATCTAAAAGAATTGTGACGCGCAATCCGGGAAACGTGGCTGTGGTCGAATTCCCAGGTGGCCATGTGGCCACCTCTGTGCATGCGTGGGCGGCCTCCACACATGTGCAGCGAACAGAGGGACGTCTGCTGCTTCATCCAAATGGTGAGTTCAAGCACTCTTGCTGGACACAGCCCAGTGCTTCCAGATGAACTACTGCACTTGATTTGGGGAAAGGCAGAAAACGGTGAAAGTCAGCCACGTCGCTTCACCCTTCCTCAGCCCGGCACGGTGCAGCCACTTTTAAACAGATGCACCATCCGCTCTTCTGACTCAGCAATGCGCACTGGCCTCAGATGACCTCCAGTGACGGTGGCGGGGGGGGGGGGGGAAGGAGGTTTGGAAGAGCTCAAGAAGCTAGGGCTGGTTTCCAGGTTTCTGGCTTTATCTCTTCCACACCATTACTATAGGTCCTCAGTCCCTCTCTGGACTGGCCTAGGAATTCTAGGCCTGCTCTTTTCCAGAGCTGGGTTAGGCCAAACCCATGGACAGAATGTGCATTTGAACAAACATTCAGATGGAAGGATCCTAGTCAAAAAGGGCTTTCCCTGCTGCTCCCTTTATCCTGTCAAATATCTTTGCCATCTTTGCATCTAAAAGCACCAAGGGCACGGCTGTGTCTTTGTAACGCTCGAGTCGTTTAGGAATAATTAGGAAGGGAACAGAAAACAAGTCAGCAAGTGTCATTTTGCCTCTTTATAAATCTATGGCGAGGCCACACTTGGAATATTGTGTTCAATTCTGGTCACCACATCTCAGAAAGGATATTGTGGAACTAGAAAGAAGAAGAAGAAGAAGAGTTGGCTTTTCTACCCCGCTTTTCTCACCCATTTAAGGGGACTCAAAGCAGCTGACAAATCTTCTGTTCTTCTCCCCACAACAGAACACCCTGTGGGGTAGGTGGGGCTAGGTCCCAAGTGGGCCGCAATTCCGATGTCTATGAAAACTGCATGGGCTGATTTGCTAGGCCTAGGTCCAAACTTAGAAATAATGACCTTAATGGACATTTTCATCCATGGAGCTTCAGATGAGAAAGCAAAACAAAGCATAATATGGCCAATTTTCCTCCTCCCTATTTAGAAAAGGAACATCACTTGGGGACAGAAAATTTGGAGGAGGGCTGAGTCATTACTTTGATACGGACACGTCACACAAATGTGTGCGCGCACAAAGGACCTTTTTTGTTGCTGTTTTTTAAAAATACTGACTAGGCAACTTCACATCTGGCCATATGAGTTTGAGCAACAGATGTATCCAGGCCAAATTTCAGTTTTCGTAAGACATTTTCTCCACACCCAGCCTCTGAGGAGAGATACGTATATGGACGTAAATGCTTTGGTAAATTCCAAGTGCAAAGCTTAGCCGCAGACCTCATCAAAAACTGAGCTGCCTTAGAACTTATGAAATGAAACTGCAGTAAATAAAATCCAAGGATTTTAGATTACAAAGAGGAAAAAAAAAACCACTATGGATTTTAAAGCCATGTATTTTTGGATGAGGAGAAGGAGGAGGAAAAGAAAGTACCTAAATAAGTTTGCATTCCACGCAAAGGACACAGAAATGTATCTTAAGAACCTATGAGGAGCACCACAGGATTTGGCCACAGCAACCATCATCTGCTCTCAGCTCAGAGATGTAACTGCCTGTTTCTTCAGCTCAGAGGTGGTAGCATCCTGGTAGCTGCTAACGGACCTGTCCTCCATGAATCAAGAGAAGCCCTGCTGGATGAGCTGCAGCCCATCTAGTCCAGCATCCCATCTCACACAGTGGCCCATCAGTTGCTTCTGGGCATCTCAAGGCAAAATCTTCACCTGTTCTTGACCTCCTGCAAATGGCCTTTACCTGCCTGTTTGACCAACGTGCAGGTCAGAGGGCCCAGGAAGAGGAAGATATTCTGTTCGTGACTTGCTCGTGGGCTAGATGGGATCCTGGTTCCATTCAGCAGGCCATTTCTACAGTCCATAGCTTAACATCCAAGGGATAGGGATGTAAACGAATATTCAAAATAATTCATTATTTGTACAAATTCGGTTATTCGTATATTAATCGAATGTCCAAACATTTGTACTTTAGTATTAGTTCAAATATGAATATTTTGAGTTATTTATACATGTACGTGTGTGTACGCAATGCATATGTATCTGTAAGCATCTTGTGCGTATCTGTACGCGTCCGTATGTATCCATACTGGGTGAAACTGGGATGCATATAGATGTGTACAAGATTCGTATCATTGGGTACATATCGAATATTCGAACAAATGGATTCAAATGTATTCGTTGCGGTTCGAACGTCCAGACATTCATTTTACTTTATTTGTACGGATTTGGGTTTTCAAATATTCGGTTCGTTTCGAATCGAATGTCAAAAATTGCATTGGCACACACCCCTACTGAAGAACAAACTGGGAGGCCGGAAAGGAAGCACCCCAATGGATTGCATCTCCGTAAAGCAACTTCCCCCTTCGCTAGTGTGCTGTGCTCTCTTCCACGCTTGAAGAACATCTACCTCTATCTATATATTGCCCTGAGGCGCTTCTATTAAAAGTAAAAACACAATCAGCTTAAAGAAATAGGCAGAGATTACCAAAGAGCTCCCAGCAGTCAGAGGCTGAGGTTGCAAATGCATTCGAATCTGACCTGGCTTCTGCCATAGACAAGTATTGATCTATGTCCTAGGAAGGCCCTGTCCCCATCTGGGCCCCAGGCCCCATCTGCAAGGCCCTATCCCCACAAGGGCAGGGGAAATCCACATTTAATGGGTCCTTCAGGTCCTTAAATCTGGATTTTGTGTGGACCTGATTAAAGGTGTCCACAATGGGGTCTTTAGGCATCTTCAAGATCCAGATCTCCAGGAGGACCACATCTCAAAGATCTGGGGAAAGGGAGCAATATTCAATGTCCGTGAGCAGTACAATGCTGAGGCTTCAGTTGTCGTAATTTGGGCACAACATGGTGATGCTAGGAGAAGGGGAAAAGAAATAGCACCTAGGGGCCACCTCCAGGTTGGAGAGACAGGCAGGAGGCCTCTCAAGGCCATTTGCAGGGAGTCAAGAACAGGTGAAGGTTTTGCTTTTGTCTCCTGCCTGAGCTGACCAGAAGCCATTGGTGGTGAGAAGGGATGCTGGACTAGATGGGCTGTGACCTGATCCAGCAGGGCTCCTCTTAATTCACGGGGGACAGGTGTATCATTAGTTACTAGAACTGATGTGTAGCTACCACCCCCAGGTTGGAGGGAGGCCTAGTGGTTAGGGAGCCAGACTCTTATCTGGGAATCCCGGGTTTGATTCTGTCTTCCCCCATAAAGCCAGCTGGGTGACCTTGGGCTAGCCACAGCTCTCTTCTGAGCTCTCGCAGCCCCACCTACATCACAGAGAGTCTGTTGTGGGGAGAACAGAAAGTTTTGTCAGCCTCTCTGAGTCCCCTTAAATGGGTGAGAAAAGCAGGGTAGGGAAGGCCAGCTCCTCCTCCTCCTCCTTCTTCAAGGCCAATTGCGGGTCACTGAGAGCAGGTGAAGGTTTTGCCTTTGCCTTCTGCTTGAGATGCCCGGAAGCAACCGGTGGGCCACTGGGTGAGACGGGATGCTAGACTTGATGGGCTGTGCCTGATCCAGCAGGGCTCCTCTTCATCCATGGAGGACAGGTGTATCAATGGCTCCTAGAATGGATGCCCAGGTACCTCATCCAGGTTGGAGAGACAGGCAGGAGGCCTCCAAAAGCTGTTTGCAGTGAGTCCAGAGCAGGTGAAGCTTTTGCCTTCGTCTTCCGTTTGAGATGCCGGTCGAGATGGGCTTTAGCTTGGTCCAGCAAGGCTCTCCTTATGTTCCCATGACTGGCCAGGAGAGAAACAACCCTCCCACTGAGACCCAACAGGCTGGTTCATCTGCAGCCCAAAGAAAACGTCACATCATCTTCTCTTCCACAGAGATAGGGGTTCGGCTTCGTCGGAAGCACCAGCGCGTCTGCGGCTGTTTCCAAGGGTAACCAGCAACCTCCCTGCCACGGCAGGATGATCTTAATTGCCTCTGAAATGGCAGAGGCTCAAACTGCAGTAAGAAATCCATGCCGGCTGGCTCACAGCCCTTTATCTCCTGCCAAGCAGATGGAGGAGGCGGCAGGCTGAGTTCTCACATTGACGCTCTGTCCTTTGCTGCCTCCCTTAGGGGTGGCGCCGGAGGATACGGTGGAAGACCGTAGAGCTCGGATTCAGATGTCTGCAGATGTGAAGGCGACAGCACTCTGGTGGCAGAAGGGTTCTTGGGGATGGCGAAGGAGGAGACCGTAAAAGCTGGCTTGAAGCTGAACACCAGGGATGTGCATGAATATTCGTCATATTAGAAATTTGTCCGAATCCGGACATTCAAGTTCAAATCAAATGTTGGCACATTCGAAAATTGATGCTCAAATCCAAGTTAAATGCTTTGGAACATTTGTAGGAAAAGAGAGAAGGTTCCTTTCAAAAAATATCTGAAGGCATCGAGGAGGAGGCCTAAGAAACCAACTTCGCCATCACGCATCATCCCTGAGTGGAATATCATCAGCATCGATGGGGAAGAAAGGCCCAATAACATATATACCTTATTGCAAAGGGGGCATTTCAAGCAAAGATTTAGGGCACAGAGAAACCCAGCTGTTTCTCAGTCTTTTGCAGTAATGCAATGCCTTGCTTCACGGATCTCTGTTAGCATGCATAAAACGAGCATCACAGAAGTCTCAAAATGCACGGGAAATTTGTTTTTCCAGGGCTCTGGGCACTTAGGGGACACTGGCACTGCCAGAAGCAAACGGTTAACCCTCTCAGCTGTCTGTCTGCTTTCATTGCTTTAGCATGCACCCTCTGCATGGATCCCTTGTCCGCTGATGAGTCTTCGTAAAGAGAAAGCGACAAAGGCTGGACTCAGGCCTCCCAATAAATTCCCTGCTCAATGCAGCATGACAAATTTGTCTCCTGCAGCGAAAGGAATTAAGTGCTGCATCTTCCCCCAATCATTAACTTTCATCAGGATTTTCCTCCACCAGGGTGAAAAGATGGGTGAGTAACTAAAAGAGGAGGACAAGCCATTATCAGAAGATGATGAAGAAGAAGAGTTGGCTTTTCTACCCCACTATTCTCACCCATTTAAGGGGACTCAAAGCAGCTGACAAACCTGTTCTTCTCCCCACAACAGACACCCTGTGAGGTAAGTGGGGCTGAGAGAGCTCAGAAAGAGAGTTGTGACTTGCCCAAGTCACCCAGCTGGCTTTGTGGAGGAGAGTGGAATCCAACCTGGCATTCCCAGATAAGAGTCCAGCTCCCTAACCACTAGACCAAACTGGCTCCATTGTGGTCCATGAACTACAACTCCCAACATCAAATTCCAACATGGCCTTGCGGCGGGGGGGGGGGGGGACGACCAAATATTTTGGACTATAGCTCCCATCATCCATCATGGGTGTGGCCATTTTGCACTGTGACCCAGATCAGCACCCAAGTGCGGAAGGCTTGTTCCTGGACAATTGGAGCTGTCCAGCTGCTGGAACGCTCTAGTCTGTCCCATTCCTACGGACTGGACCAGTAAGGTACGTGCAGAAACACCCAAGAGTACCTACTGCAAAGCACAATTTACCTGGAAAGGGAAAGATCTTTCCCAATATGGAAACAGCAGATATCTGTGCAGAGCTGAGCAGAAGGGAATCACACAATCGCGGGTCTGTGGGTGGAGGCAACGATCCTGACAAACTCTTCCCCTCCTACACACACCATGCTCAGAATGCAAAGGGCACCTGTTCTCTCCCGGAGAAAACGGGCCGTCCCCATCTCACGCAGAACAGCACACAGCCTGGAGAAAACGTGGTCTTTTTCAGCACCACCCCAAAATAGGACAGAGACTTCTCAGGCTTTTCAGTTTATCATTCATCTCACCTCCAAGGTGTGACAGCAGCTAGCCTGGATGGCTTTCAGAAAGGGTCAGGCAAATTCACAGAGATCAGGTGTATCAATGGCTGCAAGAATGATGAACGCCCAGGTAATGCCTCCAGGTTCGAGAGACAGGCAGGAGCCCTATAAAGGGTTTTTGCAGGGAGTCGAGAGCAGATGAAGGTTTTCCCTTTGTCTTCTGCTTGAGTAGCCCAGAAACAATTGGAGGCCCACTGTGCGAGACAGAATGCTCGGCAAGATGGGTTGTGGCCTGATCCAGCATGGCTCCTCTCAATTCATGGAGGGCAGGTGTATCAATGGATACTAAAAGGGATGCCTAGGTACTTCCTCCAGGTTGGAGAGGCAGGCAGGACGCCTCTGAAGGGCCTTTGCAGAGAGTCGAGAGCAGGTGATGCCGAGAAGCAACTGGTGGACGGCTGTGTGAGACAAGATGCTGGACCAGTTGGGCTGTGGCCTGCAGGGCAACCTATATGTTCTTATGTATAATGGATGCCTGGGTATCAGCTCCAGGTCACAGAGAGAGGTGGGACGCCTCTAAAGGCCATTTGCAGGGAGCTAAGTGCAGCTCATGTTTATATTTTTCCATGGTACATCCGGGTTGCATCCAAGGCCCAGAGATACCCTGTATCTCCCTCTCTGATGCCAAAGATGGTGGTTTCAATGCCGCAGGGCCAGAGTCTTCCTCCAAAGCACATGTAGATGGTTCCATAATGTCCTCTCTCTCCCATCAGCCCCAGCGCATTCACCTTGGAGTCCCACCACCTCCAGCCATCAGAGAAGCACCTCTTTCCACCAAAAGCAGACCCATTTCCTGTGCCTCTCTAGCTGCTCCAACCAAGAAAACCATTTTACCCCGTTCGTGCCTATATATATTTAACGGTGGACCTTAGACAGTGCGGTAGTGATGCGTACAGATATTCGTAATATCCGTTATTCGTATGAATTAAGTGTTACGACATTTGGGCATTAACATTTGTACAGATATGAATTTTTCAGACATGTATGAATAGTTCAGACATTTGTAATATTATGGGATACATACGAATCAAATGCTGAAAAACCCACACTGGGGGTGATAATTAAGAATAAATAATTATAAGAGGAGCAGAATTTAAAGGGAGCGATCGATTGTTTACAGGGAGCCTGGAAGTTTTCAATAACCAGCAATTAAAGTATAAAGGGTACCAATTGATGTTTTTAGATAATTTCTGTGCAATAAGATGTTTTATGCTTAATAAAGATTTATTTATTTATTTTAAAAGGTGGAAAGGGCGATATAAATAAACACCATTATTATTATTAAACATCCTTACAAATTATGCACAAAGTTGCTATTTTTTAAAAAAAGAGGGGAAGAGAAAAACCACCAATAAACAAGGAGATTTTTTAAAAAAATTAAATTAAAGCCCATTCCAATCAAAGGTCTTTATTCCTCTCCTTTTGCCTGCTGCTGCTGCTTCCGATTCATCCCTTCTCCTTTCTGCCTTCTGACCCCACCCGCCCATTGCTTCTCAGATGTTGTTAAATCATGGGTGAGGATGGGTCTTTTCCTTGGGTGAGCAACACCAGCTGTCTCCTAACGCCTTCAGCAGCCTTATCACTATAATCTGATTTTGGAAGCTGCCTTGCTGAATTCTTGGCAGTCCGGGCGTGCGCATGCGCAGGTGCATGGGGGCAGACACAGAGAGAGGAAACCCACACCAGCTTCCTAGACATCTGCTCGTGCAGGGGAAGGGCTCCGCACTGTTGAGTAATCCGCTAACAGGCTGGTAAGTGATACCAGGAGAATAATTGGGAGTGACTTGGGGCTTCATCAGTTCTGGAGGCGGTCGGTGGAGAATTCTGAGTGGGCTGAAATTAACTTGGGCTGTTATTAGAAGGAGGAGGAGGAAGATGAGTTTGTTTTCATGCTCTGCTTTTCCCACACGATTCAGGGGCCTCAATGTGGCTGACAAACATTCTGTTCTTCTCCCCACAGTGGACACCTTGTGAGGGAGGTGTGGCTGTGAGGGCTCAGAAAGAGCTGTGACGCGCCCAGGGTCACCCAGCTGGCTTCATGGAGGAGGAGGAGGAAGGAGAAGAAGAGTTGACTTTATACCTGCTTTTCTCTCCCTTAAGGGGCCTCAAAGTAGATGACAAACCTTCTGTTCCTCTGACCACAATAGATACCCCGTGAGGTATGTGTAGCTGTGAGAGCTCAGAAAGAGAGCTGTGACTCACCCAAGGTGACCCAGGTGGCTTCATGGAGGAGGAGAAGGTTTGTCAGCTGCTTTGAATCCCCTTAAATGGGTGAAAAAAAGCATGGTAGAAAAGCCACCTCTTCTTCCTCCTCCTCCTCCTCCTCCAGGGCCCTCCCTGCCTGAATCTTTTTGCAAAACCAGACCTCAAGAAAGCGCAGACGACCGTACAAGGAAGAGGAATTGTGCCGCGTCCTGTCCTTTTAAACCCCCTACAAGGCGAGCAGCTATTTCAATAATCGTTCCTTCCTCGTTAGTGAAAATTAAGCTAATTTGATTTCTGCCATTAAGGAACCAGATGGTAAGAGAGAATCCGCCGTTGTTCTGCGGGATCCGTCTCATCTCAACAGAAAACTTCCAAACACTGAGCTCCCCAAATGAAATCCACCTGCCGGACTGCGAAATACGCTGATGTTGCAGGAAATTTCCTCAAGTTCCGCGGGAGTTGAGGAATTCTGCATCAGGCGTAATTAAAATACATTATGGGAGACAGGACTACTCCCCCCCCCCACCAGTGCTGTAAGGGGCTGGCGCTTGGCGAACCTCTGCTGGGGGGCTGTTCCAAAATCTGGGGGCCATCACTGAAAAGGTCCCTTCACTGTGCCACAGCCTCCACGCTCCTAAGCATAGGAGAATGACCGGAAAGCCTTTGCTTTGTGATTTCAGCTGTTTTTGCACTAGGGTCAGAGACCCATTAAGGACCCCTGAGGTCTGTCATTAGGTAGAACAGTGGCAGTTGAGGAAGCAAATTACTGGAGGTGGTTTCTGGACAGCAAAATTTAGGGTTGCACCAAAAATGGCCGACAGCTCCAGTTCTACATTAAACTGCAAACAGAGACTTCACAGCTGTGGCTTTCATGTTCTTGGAGAGCCACCCTCTACCAAGTGAGAGGACCAGAAGAACAGAAGAGCCTAAGCAGAACCCTGCTGGATCAGGCCACAGCCCATCTAGTCCATAAGAACCTCAGAGGAGCCCTGCTGGATCAGGCCACAGCCCATCTAGTCCGTAAGAACCTCAGAGGAGCCCTGCTGGATCAGGCCACAGCCCATCTGGTCCATAAGAACCTCAGAGGAGCCCTGCTGGATCAGGCCACAGTCCATCCAGTCCATAAGAACCTAAGAGGAGCCCTGCTGGATCAGACCACAGCCCATCTAGTCCACAAGAACCTAAGAGGAGCCCTGCTGGATCAGGCCACAGCCCATCCAGTCCATAAGAACCTAAGAGGAGCCCTGCTGGATCAGACCACAGCCCATCCAGTCCATAAGAACCTAAGAGGAGCCCTGCTGGATCAAGCCACAGCCCATCTAGTCCATAAGAACCTCAGAGGAGCCCTGCTGGATCAGGCCACAGCCCATCTAGTCCACAAGAACCTAAGAGGAGCCCTGCTGGATCAGGCCACAGCCCATCTAGTCCACAAGAACCTAAGAGGAGCCCTGCTGGATCAGGCCACAGACTTTGTAGTCCAACATCCCATCTCACACAGTGGTCCACCAATTGCTTCTGGATATCTCAAGCAGAAGACACGGGCAAACCTTCTCCTGCTCTTGAATCCCTGCAAACAGCCTTGAGAGGTATCCTGCCTGCCTTTCCAACCTGAAGGAGTCCCTGAGCATCCATCCTAGTAGCCAAGGATACAAGTGCCCTCCATGAATGAAGAGAAGCCCTGCTGGATCAGGACACAACCCATCCTGTCCCACACAGTTGCCCACCAGTTGCTTCTGGGCATCCCAAGCAGCAGACAAAGGCAAAGCCTTCACCTGCTCTGGGCTCCCTGCAAATGCCTTGAGAGGCTCCTGCCTGTCTCCCCAGCCTGGAGGTGGTACCTGGGCATCCATCCTAGTAGCCACTGACACACACTGTCCTCGATGAATGAAGAGGAGCCACACTGGATCAGGCCGCAGTCCAACCAATCCAGCATCCCATCTCACAAACTGGGCCACCAATTCCTTCTAAAGAACCATCAAGATAGTCCATTTGCCAGTCATCTGGAGAAAGACTATGTTTAGTTTGATCTAGTGTTAGGGAGCTGGACTCTTATCTGGGAATACTGGGTTTGATTCTACACTTCCCCCACAAAGCCAACTGGGTGACCTTGGGCTAGTCACAGCTCTCCTCTGAGCTCTCACAGCCCCACCTACCTCACAGGGTGTTCTGTTGTGGGGAGAAGAACAGAAGGTTTGTCAGCTGCTTTGGAGGGAGGGAGGGATAGCTTGGGCCCTGAATATCTAAAGAAATTCCTTCACCCCTATCGACCTTCCTGTGCCTTGTACCACCTCCTTCAATAGCTGGGGATTGGGGAGGGGGTTGATGACCTGGGACAGGGCCTTCTTGGTGTTGACCCCCAGATTGTGGAATAATCTTCTCCCTGAGGAGCACCAGGGGGATAATTATTTTAAAACTTCTATACCTTGGCCTTTTGAGTGAAATAAGGATCCTTTCCCCCTCCTCGCACTCAGTTTTCATTTTAGCGTCTTATCATCTTAATTTTGCTCATTTTGTTTCTGTTTGCTCTCACCCTCCCTGGGACCTGATGCGGTGGGATAAAAATGCAAATAAATAAAGTATCGTTGCTTGTTCTCCCTCTCTTTTTCAAGGCTTCTGGAGCGGTGTGTGCGTGCCCGCGAGCCCACGGAGAATGCCGGCCCCGGTTTCCTTTGGAGCTGTCAGACGCAGGCGAAGGAGAAAGAGAGAGATGCTTTGTCATAACATGGCTGGAAGCTGCCATCTTTGCAATTTATTGCTGTGTAATGCGAAAGGGAGCCAGGGCGCCGCTTGTTTGCTGCCACCGCTGTAGCCGGTCAGCCGGCTGGGCTCCGTATTCCAGGCCCCTCCGCCACACGGGCCTCAAGAGGACACCCGTTTGGCAAAAATAGTTGCACACGGATGTCATCTGCTCCCTTTCCAGCCAAGCCAGCCAAAGCTGAGCGGCGTGTTCCCGTCATTGCCTGGCTTTCTGGGGAAGGAGAACCATCAGGAGGAGACCGGAGGCCGGAACGCGGCAGCACTGCGCCACCCCTCCATCCTCCAGGGAGGAAGATCTCTCCTGTGAAGAATCAGCATCCAAACACAATTCCATTTCCAAGCTGAAGCACCCCCCATGGGAGGCCGGAGTGTCTTTCGCACATAACGTTCGCACCTTTTGAAAATACACACCCATGGTGGACTTTCAAGATTCAAGACATTCTGCAAAGACTCCACAGGGGCCAATATATTGGACCAGAAAAGCATGCCGAGAGCCTCTCTTCCACACGCACCCTTCGGGGCAGGGCCTTCTTTAGGCTGGCCCCAGTGTGCAGAAGTACACTTGCTGGTCCCACACCAGGCAATGCAAAGTCGACCTTAAAACACACCTCCTCTTTTCAAGACTACCTTTTCTGATTGGGGGAAAGGGAAGGGGTCTAGAAGAAACGCCAACGCACTGCATCCAACCATTTCTAATTGGGTCACCTTTATCACCTTTACAGCTTTTTTGTTCATTTATTTTATTTTATTTTATTTATTTAAAATGTTTATATCCGGCCTCATATCCTAAGATCTCTGGGCGGCTTACAATAAAAGACCCATAGATGAACAAGATATTAAATACATACCCCGTTAAACCAGTATTAAACAGCATAGTTAGTTAAAAGCTAAAGTTGAAATTTAAATAGTTCTTGAGTGAATTAATGTCCAAATGCTTTAATAAAGATCCCGTTCTTTACTTGACGCCTAAAAGTTAGGAGAGTTGGCGCCAACCGGGCCTCAAAGGGAAGGTCATTCCATAAGTGGGGTGCCACGGCTGAGAAGGCCCTCCCCCATGTCCTAACACAGCGGATTTCTGTAACTGGTGGTATACAGAGGAGCCCCCTCCAGTAGATCCTAAACCTTGGGCAGGTCTATATAAGAGTTGTTCCCTCAAGCATTGAGGTCCCAAGCCCTTTAGGGCTCTAAAGGTCATTACCAGCACCTTGAACTCAGATCGGAAGCGTATAGGCACCCAGGGCTGTTCAAACAGGTGTTATGTGCTGCCTGTAAGTTGTACCGGCCAGTATTAGGGCTGCCGCATTCTGAACTAACTGCAGTTTGCAAGTCTTCAAGGGCAGCCCCACATAGAGTGCATTGCAGTAGTCTAACCGGGAGGTTAACAGTGTATGGACTAGTGTGGCTAGGTTGCCCCCGTCTTTTTGAAGCCACTCATTCTTCTAGACAATCTGGAAATAATCCGAGAAATAACCCATTACCCCAAGGACACATGAGGCAGAAGCAAATCCTCCGAACACACACCATGGATTCTCCGTTCAGGAAACAGTTTGCTGGATTTTGGCAGCCCTGAGTCCTTTAAGCAGAATTCCCAGTTCAACATCCTCTCCACTCAAAATCAATCAGTTAAAAAAAACCAACCTTCCTGGTCCTATCTGATGAAGAATGTTGCTGCAAAGGTAGCCATTTTATGATCCCTTAACCTTTTTATTTTAAGGCAGAATATTATTTATTTATATTTATTTATTTAAAATGTTTATATCCCACCCATAACCTAGGACCTCTGGACGGCTTAGAATATAGAACCCATCATCTTGCTGCCCAAACCAGCAAAGCGGAGTCAAAAGCATTAGACATATCTAGTGCAGAAATGGGGTGGCGGAGGAAACAGGTTTAGATCTATGGAACCCCCGCTTCCCTTTAGAAGGAATCTCCAACGACCCGTTTCCTCACCCTAGGAGGGTCCAGCCCCGATGTTGAAATTCAAAACAAGCAGAGAAATGGCCAATTCACAGTGATCTCCAAACCTGTCGCACAGGTGAGCAAAACAACGTTTCTCAGCTCATGGGTTGTTTTGCAGCCGACGAGCCAAAAGCTTCACGGAAGGAGAAACTCCACCTGTCTTTTAGTGATAAAATGGGGGGGGGCATTCCAAAATGTTGCCTGTATTTTGCCCATATTGTCTGGAAAGTACAACACACACACACACACGTAGAGGGCACTCCAAACCTAGTGGATTTTCTCCATAGGCACATCCATCTTTTGGTGTTAGGAAAGCGAGACCTCTATAAGGTCAGTCCCAATATCAGTAAAATACAAATAAAAATGATTCCCCTGCTGCAGAAAATGCAGACTATTTTTTGTAGCTTCCGTTGCCTATTTTTTTCTCCTTTCCAGGGCAGAAAAACAAGAACTAACAGCGATTGCGGTTTCTCTCTGGGGCAATAGGATTTTTGTTATTATTTTTAAGACCGTCTAGGCATTGGGAACGCATCTTGCATTGCTAATCTGTTTCTTGAGGGCTGCAGAAGAATTTCAGTTCTGCTTGCCTCCTAAGCATCATGAAGGGGGGGGATACACACACACACACACAAACACACACACACACACACACACACACGGGTAAATTGCATTACCCTGCAAAGCAAAAGGAAGGATAAGTGGTTGATCTCGGCATTTGCAAAAGACCAAAGAGTGGGGAGATGGGGAGAAAGAGAGAGAAGAAGAAGAAGAAGGGATTTCTCCTGTTCCCGATATTCGGCCACCCTTTCTAGATTACATAACACATATATGGTGGCTTTTCCGTTTGGCCTGAAAATGCAGGCCTCCCAAAACCGAGAGATGCCAGTCAGCCCTGGAAGCAACGTCAACGCCGTCTTCCTTCCTTCCTTTCTTTCTCTCTTTCTGATCCCCCACCTCCTCATGTTCCCCCCCATGTTCCTCCAGTGACAGAATTCGAAGGAAGGAAGGAAGGAAGGAAGGAAGGAAGGAAGGAAGGAAGGAAGGAAGGAAGGAAGGAAGGAAGGAAGGAAGGGAAACATTCCCCCCAAGCTTTGCTCAGCCCCAGTAGCGTTTTCCTTCTCTGAGCTTTTCCGCCTCTTCCCAAATAAATAAATAAAATGCTAAAGGCGAAGAGATTAAAACCATTCAATCTGCTCTCTGGCTGGGCTGTAGAAACCATCAGCTGGATCCATCTGCCCCCCCACACACACCATATTCCAACCCTTGTTCACCACCCCATAATCAAGGATTCCTTTTGCGCAACAAGATAGTGCAAGGAATAAACAGAAAAGCAGTGTATGTGTTATATATGTGTGTGTGTGTGTGTGTGTGTATATATATGTGCATGTATGTGTGTGCATGTATGTGCCCGCGTACGCCTTTCTCTGCATTGCCCCCCCCCCACCAGGCCAGTTTTGCACACCTACACATCGCCGCCGCCCCCCCTCCCCGATTGGCTCCTTCTTCTGCAATCTCTCATCCAGATTAACCCTGTTAAGTCCTGTCCTCGCGGTTGCATTTCCCCTCTGCCCAAAACAGAAAAACACTCCCTCTCTTCTCTTTCCTTGACACATAAGAGGAGCCCATTGCTGACAGATCTACACACACACAAACACACCGGGGGGGGGGGCAGAGAGGAAACAGCAGCCCCACAAAACCCAGCTTAGCAACCCTTTATTTGCTCCATCCTATTATTATTGATCAGAAAAAGCGGGGGTTACATTTTCTTTTAGCTAAATGAAAGCATGCCTCCCCCCTCCAATGCATGCAATAAAATCACAGTTGACACATCTCCGAGGCGGGGGGGGGGGGGGGGAGAGAAACGCCTGCAAAGCTTCCTTTTCCCGTCATGAACGTGCCAGGGGAAGGGAAGGCGAATTACACCGATTTCCTTGGACTGCCCTGCAAAGCAAAGATTCGACTCTCCCCCCACCCAAACCCCCCACCCAAAGGATGGGAGTTGGGGAGGAGGGCAGAGAGGACAATGAAATGTCCCAGATCTCGGGGGGGGGGAGGTGGAAGGGAGGCGCCCCCCCCTTCCAAAAGAAGAAGGTTTTGCTGGCTGACTCTTCTCTCCATCCTTTTCTCCTCGCCTGGCAAATTTGGGGGGGGGGGCTTACAGCGGAGGGTAGCGGAAGGTGGTGGGGGGGCGGGAGGGGGTGACAGGGGAGGGGAGGGGAGGGGGAAGAGCAAGCCAGCATCCCCCTCCCCCCTCCCCAAAGGACCACGATGCCGGATTGGAAGGGGAGGAAGAGGCGGCGGAGGAGGAAGGCGAAGATGGGGCCGGCGATGCGGATGCTGCGGACCATGCTGCAACCGAGCGGCGGAGGGGGGGGGGGAGTCCGGGGGGAGGGGAGGGGAGGGGGGAGGGGGTCTCTCGCCTTTACCTGCCCACGAAATTCTCCAGGACGGAGCTCTTGCCCGCGCTCTGCCCTCCGACCACCGCGATCTGGGGCAGGTCGAGGTTGGCGTTCTGCCCGATGGCGGCGAAGGCGTCCTGGAGCCGGTTGACCAGCGGGATGAGGTCCTCCATGCCTCGGTTCCCCATGGCGGCTGCTGCTGCTGCTGCTGCTGCTGCTGCTGCGGGGCCAAAGCAGAGAAGTCCCCTCCGCTGCCCGCTCGCAGGGAGAGGAAAGCGGCTGTGGATGCGGCGGCGGGCGGGGAAGGGCTCGGGGGTCTCCGCTTCCCTCCTCCTCCTCCGAGGCTACTGGGCGGCTGCTGGGCTGGAGGGCGCCCCCGGCTCAGTCCTCCTCCTCCTCCTCCTCATCCGGGGGAGCGATCCCGGGCTGGCTGCTGCGCTGCGGAGCGGAGATCTCCCTGCAACAGCCACCTGGCTGCCGAGCGGGTGGCCAGCGCGGTGCGCCGCTCCGGGTCGGCCGCCAGAGGGAGCTGCGGAGCAGCGGCGGCGGAGGTGTCCGCGAGCACCCTGGGAGGTGTAGTCCCCGCCTGGCTCTCCGCGAGCATCCTTGCGTCCAGAAGGGTGTGTGTCCACACCGAGGCTTTGATCTGGTTTCGGCCCGCTTTCAGAATGAGATAGCACGTCGGCGAAGCCATGTGCTGTTGTCTTTCGGCCTTCCTTCCTTCCTTCCTCCTGTTTCATCCTTTCCTTCTTTTTCACTCTCCTTTTATCTTCCTCTTTGTTTATTTATTTCCTATTATTCTCCCTTTCTTTCCTTTTTTTCTCTTTTTCTCTTCTATTACTGTTCCCCCTTTTTTTTTTTTTTTAAGTTTTATTTATATAATAACATCAACACAAAAAGAACAATGAATATACATACACATAGGTCCTTTCACCTTCCCTGCATGCGCTCAGTTGATAACATTATATTGTTTTTCTCCTTTACCTCTTGATAAGCTTTTAGTTGGACCAAAGCAATAGTCTTAATATACTGTTCCCCCTTTTATTATTCCCCTTCTTCCTTCCTTTTATTATTTTCCCATTTCTTTATTTTGCTCACACTCTCTTTTCATTTATTATTATTTTCTTTCCTTTCATTCCTTTCCCTCTTTCTTTAATTTTATTATTTCTCTTTCTTTCTTTCTTCATTTATTATTCCCCTCTTCGCTTCTTTCGAGACCAATTTGGTCTAGTTGTTAGGGAATACCTGGTTCAATTCTGCCCTCCCGCATGAAGCCAGCTGGGTGACCTTGGGCTAGTCACAGCTCTTTGTGAGTTCTCACAACCCCACCTGCCTCACAGGGTGTCTGTTGTGGGGAGAACAGAAGGTTTGTCAGCTTGGAAAAGGCCCTGATGCTGTGAAGGATGAAATAAGTCCCTTGATCCTCTTCTGGACCCAGATTAATGACTCTTAGGCACTTCCTCCAGGTTGGAGAGACAGGCAGGAGGTCTCTGAAGGCCATTTGCAGGTGGTCCAGAGCAGGTGAAGGTTTTGCCCTTGTCTCCTGCTTGAGATGCCCAGAAGCAACTGGTGGCCCACTGTGGGAGATGGGATGCAGGACTAGATGGGCTGTGGCCTGATCCAGCAGGGCTCCTCTTTGGTTCTTATGGACTAGATGGGCTGTGGCCTGATCCTGCAGGGCTCCTCTTTGGTTCTTATGGACTAGATGGGCTGTGGCCTGTTCCAGCAGGGCTCCTCTCAGGTTCTTATGGACTAGATGGGCTGTGGCCTGATCCAGCAGGGCTCCTCTGAGGTTCTTATGGACTGGATCGGCTGTGGCCTGATCCAGCAGGGCTCCTCTTAGGTTCTTATGGACTAGATGGGCTGTGGCCTGATGCAGCAGGGCTCCTCGTAGGTTCTTATGGACAAATTCACGGAGGACAGGTGTATCGATTGCTACTGGAATGGATGCCAAGGCTGGATCACCAGTCCAGACACAAAGGGTTGAGAGCAGGTGAAGGTTTTTTCTTCTGCTTGGGATGCCCAGAAGCAACTGGTGGCCACATTTTCTTGCCACAGAGATGGTTCTGTGCCAGATCTGCCGGCCACCCCATTAATACTCTGAATAAATCAAAATTATTCTTGATCATATATATTTTAATTTGTTGTTTATTGCCTCTCATTGTAAACTGGTTATACCTATTTTTGTGTATTTTGACACTTTAGACTGAAATAAATTTGATGGATTGATTATACCCAGCTGCCTGATTTTCGAATGGCGCTGAGGAATCATAATGGACATTTCAAGAAATATTCCTCTTAAAAGCATGACTCGTTTCACTGTAATTCAATCAGTGGAATAAACAGGTTGGAACCAACGGCGAGAACATGCTGTCCGCATCAGATGGGAGAAGAACAGATAGGGAACCGGTCCAAAGCCAAACCAAGATAGTTGCTGTTATTACAAAGCTGGAAACAGACCTAGAAAACACTGCAGAAACTCTCTGCTTTCACAGTTACTTTTCTTTTTTCTTTTCACAAAATAAAGGGTTTCTAGTGGCTAGGGAGCTGGTCTCTTATCTGGGAATACCAGGTTCAATCCTGTACCTCTCCACAAAGCCAGCTGGGTGACCTTGGGCTAGTCACAGCTCTCTTCTGAGCTCTCACAAGCCCACCGACCTCATAGGGTGTCTGTTGTGGGGAGAAGAACTGAAGGTTTGTCAGCCGCTTTGAGTCCCCTAAAATTGGTGAGAAAAGTGGGTTATAAAAGGCAACTCTTCTTCTTCCTCCACAAACCCCAACATAGAGTCCTAGAAAACTTGGACACTAATGACTTACTTCATCTTTCTTTGCTTTGTATTTATCAGTTTAATAACTCAATTTATTGCAAACACAACAATTTACTTATTCCGCTATATTTGGACATTCCACAATAAAGCATGGATATTCCAAAACGTGAATATCCAAATATAGCAGAATATCCAAATATAGCAGAATAAATAAGTGATGTCAAAGGCCCAGATGAAGAGGTACATTTTGACCAATTGCTGAAAACTTTATAAAGTTTGCACTTGGCATAGCTCCACTGGAAGCTTATCCCAAAGGTGGAGGCCACCACAGAGAAGGCCCTCCGCCCCGGGCCATCAGAGTTCCTTGTACCTCTGAGGGCAGAAGGTCCTTAGTCACTTTGTGATTTTGAAGTATGTTCCCACCGCACCTCTAATCTGCATTAAACCACAGAACACATTTTGGAAGTGCATATAATTCTGGCCTTTAAAGTGGATTATTAAGAACCAGACCTGCAGACGTAATTCCTCTAAGCTGCTGATTTTGAGCAGCTTTTTTTCTTTTTTACTGTGTGCGGATGTAGTCATGGTTCCCTATTTAAGGCTGAGCTTTCACACCTCTCTTGGCTGTGGTCACTCCTAAGGTTTAATCCAGCTTCACTCCACTTTCAGAGCAGGAGAACACATCCGGAAGGCGACCAGTGATGGTCTTGCCGCATCATCTCTCCCAAAGGTGAATTTTCTGAGTTGTTTAACACTGAAAGAAAGCAGCTGGCCCCTTTGCGGATGTGTTCCCTCACTCCCAAAAGTGGACTGAAGCCGGATTAAAACCTTCAGTGTGACCACAGCCAACGTTCGTTTCTCCAAGCTTTTCCAAATTTTGGAAAACCCTCGCGGAAGCATGATGAGGCTGCCTGCCTGCCTGCCTGTCTGTCCCCGATATTTCGATTCCTAGCCAACGACCTCCCTGCTTTTAGGTTTGAGCTTCTGCTGCTGCTGCTGCTTCGTGCACACGCGCGCGCCTTTGCATCGCAAATTCATGGAGGGAGGGAGGGAGGGCGAAAAGAAAGAGGAACAGCACAGGCATTTCCTTGCAGGTTTATTTAGTGCAGGGCGCGGGTCCGTCCCGCTTTATTCCATCCGATTTTGTGATTTTTTTTTTTTTTGCTCCGTCCGGGGGTGGGTGGGACCGCGAGGGGGGACACGCCTCCTCCTCGCTCCCACCCCGGCCCCCTCCCTCGCGGAAGCGCGTGATCGTCGCCCTGGTGCTGGGTGACCCCCGGGCCAAGGCAGCGAGCATCGCCTTGCCTGCGCGGCCCCTGCGGCTCGCAATCGCCCCGGCGCCGCCTGCGCGCGCCCGTCTGTGCGCCCCGCCGCCTCGCTTGCAGCCCTTGCGCCCAGGAGGCGGGGGCGGCCTCCCGGGGGGGGGGAGAAGAGGAGGAGGAAGAGGAGGAGGAGGAAGAAGAGGAGGGGGAGGGGCCGCCCCCAGCCATGTTCAGCCAGCAGCAGCTCCAGCAGCAATTGCTCCAGCTGCAGCAGCTGCTACACCCCCAGCAGCAGCAACAGCCGCAGCAGCAGCAGGCGAGCCGGTAAGAGCGTTTAATCGAGCCCAGGGATGCAGCAGGCCTGGTCTATAGGGTGCAAGGGGGGGGGGCCTTGCAGGATCCCCCTCCCTGGGTTGTAGTTCTGCAAACTCCCTTGGGCGGACTGGGGCGGCGCCTTGCCTCTTTGCAGGTGGGGCAGATTTAGGGGGCAGGTTTGGATGGGTCGGTTGCATGGCGGTGGCTGGATCCCCTCCTCTCGCTATCTTTCTTTCTTTCCTTTGTGAGGCAGTTTGGTCTAGTGGTAAAGGAGCCGGACTCTTAAATCTGGGAATATCGGCTTCGATTCTGCCCTCCTCCACGAAGCCAGCTGGGTGACCTTGGGCTAGTCACAGCTCTCTTCTGCGCTCTCACGGCCCTGCCTGCCTTAGAGGGTGTGGGGAGAAGGACAGAAGGTTCGCCGGTCGCTTTGAGCCCCCTTAAATGAGTGAGAAAAGCAGGGTAGAAAAGCCAATTCTGTTTCTTCCTCCACAAAGTCAGCTGAGTGACCTTGGGCTGGTCACAGGTCTCTTCTGAGCTCTCACAGCCACACCTGCCTCACAGTGTGTCTGTGGTGTGGAGAAGGACAGAAGGTTTGTCAGCCGCTTTGAGTCCCCATAAATGGGTGAGAAAGGTGGGGTACAAAAGCCAGCTCTTCTTCCTCCGTGAAGAGAGCAAGCTGTATGCCAATGTCCCACTGGGTGGGTTTCAAGGGCAGCCGATGGGCAGAAGGGCCCGCTGGACTAGATGCGCCACAGGTCCACTCCAGCAGGCTACTTCTTGGCTGTTTTTGCACTTGCCTTTGTTAATTTGGATTTCAAGATCCGGTCCGTGAGGATCTGGACCCCAGACCCCATGCGCCAGTAGACGTGCGGCCTCTGATCCGGTCTTCACAACAGTAGACCGGATTGAAGTCGCCTTTAAAGGGGCCTTGTGTTAATCTGGTTTTAAGGGCCCAAAGACACCTTTAAATCCAGATTTTGCTGGTCCTAGTGGGTACAGATGGGGTCCTTAAGGGGTCTTGTCAGTAACTATTAGCCCTGAAGGATCTAGTCTGCTTCTAAAAGTCCATCGGCTGGGAGGCTGGGAGCAGAGGAAGTCATGGCCTCCTGTCCTGGTTGTGGGCTTCCCTGGGTAGCTGGTTGTTCACAGGGAGAGTTGGGCTAGGCCAGCCATGGGTCTGATCCAATGGGGCATTTCAGAAATTCTTGCACGCATGCAACTCTGGACTATCAACGGCTACTAACCCAGGTGGCGGTAGAAGGTGGTCTACCTCTGAAGTCCATCTGCTGGGAGTCTTCAAGCAGAGGAAGCCTGTCCTGCTGGTGACCCTCCTGGGGCATCTGGCCAGCCACTGGGAGAACGGAGTGCTGGACTAGATGACCCACAGGTCCAACCCAGTGGGACGTTCCTTATGCAGTGGAGACATGTCAGGTCACTGCCTTCCTTAGCCAGGTGGGGAGAAACTACTGCATATCTCTAACCCGGGGGCTCTTGATCTCTTCAGAAGAAAGGCAGAATATAAATGCAAAAAAAAAAGAAGTATATAAATACATTTGGTCCCCATATTCACAGGGGATACATTCCAGGCCCTACTGCAGATAATGTAAAACTACAGATAATAGCAAACACTGGGAAATGTACTCTGTTTTCCATAATTCCTGTGGAATCTCATGGGGTTGCAAAGGCATTATGGGAAATTGCACGCCGTTTCAGGCCACTTCCTGCCTGTCCGAGATGTCGGAAGAGCTTAAGGTAGGCCTAGTGGCGCCTGGAGGGGCGGGGTGTCGTTGATCTGGTCACTGCAGGAAACTGAAACCACAGTGACCGGGTCAGTGGATACGGGGGTCCAACTGTACTTGGTGCCATTTTGGCCCAGAGATGAACCTCTTCCGATCTTGAGGTTTGCAGGGGGGTCCAATGTAGAATTTCATCCGCAGAGATCCTGATGGCGGATCGGCCATGGGTCCGTTTCCATCCATGTACCTCAAAGGTGTTTCCTTCCCTTTTATTATTTATTATTTATATTTCTATCCCGCCCTATACCTGAAGGTCTCTTTATTCCTCTCTCTCTTTAAAACAAAATTAAAATGATCTTTTGTAGATGTCTTTTTGCTCTTGTACATTTGCATTTTGTTTTTTTTAATGTGCGTGTTTGTAGGGGTGGGGGTGGGCTTGCTTAGTTTTATTTTTAACCATGCAAATGACTTTTTGCAGCTGAAACATATATTAGAAACACCTTGCAATCCCAAACACACAACCCAAAGGGTCTTTTGCCCCCATTTCAGAATCAACGCTTTAAACATTTCAAAAGTTTGATCTCCGAAAGGGGCGGATCCTATGGAATGGAAGGTACTTTCTGCCCCCCCCCCCCCCCCAGGTTCGATTATGGAGTCAGGCTTTGCTCCTTATCTTGGCTAGAACTGTCCAAGGTTCTGATTCTTTTTAATTGCTGGGAAGTTTGGTTTTATTTCATTGTGGGCTCATTTTTCCATAAAATATGGTTCTCCCTCCTTGCTTCTGGTGTCTTTAACTGTGAGTTTTGCTGGATAAGGTCCTTGACCTTCCATTATTAGCCGATTTTCTAGGTTTGTGGCTAAAATGAGAGAGGTTATTATATACAGAAACACAACAATATAACACAACAATAAACATGTTGGCGTTGATATTTCATAACGCATCGGGATCTTCCCAAGATCCTAAGGAGACGTTATGTACCGGCGGATAATGCAGAACCCAGCAGAGGCGGAATTGCCCTCTTCACGTAACATCCGTTGGGTTCCCTCTATCTTAGTGGGTTTCCTCCTCGCTGTGGTTTATTCAGAGCTCTGGTTTTGGATATAATCCTTTCCTCCCCCCTCTTCCATGGCTGTCTAGGGCTGTGACGCCATCCCAGCGGCAGCAGATGCTGAACTTGCGGGCCTCCAGTCAAGCTACCCTCCTGAATGCCAACCCGATGCTTCAGCGGGCGCTCCTTCTCCAGCACGTGCAAGGTATAGTCCACCTGCCTCCTTGTGCCCTTTTCTGTTAGGGCTACCATCAGAAAACGGTTGGTCTGGTCCTACCAAGGGTGGGCACTGCACTGGGATGCTTGGGCCCTTGGGGGCCTTTTCCCACTTACTGGTTTCCCAGTGTAGCAGGAATCCTGAACCACTTTAAGGCCTCTCCTTCTGCACTCTGGTGTGGAGCAGAAGGCGTGATGCCCCCTTCTAGACCACTCCGTCGGCATTGTGACTTGGCCTAGGTGTCGGAAATGTTCACCTAGACCAGCAGACCCAGTAGACCAGGGGCCACTAGAATCTATGGCCCCTGGTCTACTGGGTCTACTGGCCTAGGTGAACATTTTTGTTGCACACTTCCTTGTTCCGTTTTAACGGGAGGATCCATTTCGGCGGTGCACGCCAAATTGCACCTCTGAAATAGATCCCTCTGGGGCTTGGAGCCGAGGAGGTTTAGTTCCCGGCCATTGGAAGCCTCACGGAAGGTTCCAAAACTGATGCTCTCCCCATCCAAGTGTGGAGAATCTCCACTAGAGGAGCGTCCTAGTAGAAGAGGCTGCAGCTGCCATAAAACGTAGAAACACCCTCAGATTCCTTTCCTTTGTTGAATTCCAGAAGGAAAATGGTTTCCCGAGACCCACAGTGAATACTCGGCGATTTAGCATTTCTGTGATGTTTTTTCACTCATATGCTCTGAAGTGCATTCTGCTAAGTCTTGCGTGTTTTGGGGTGAAGGCGTGTTCCCGTTAGGTCCCACGCAGTTTGCCCACACAGACAAAAAACACGGAGTAACACAATACTCCGCAGCAAGGGTGCTTAAAATAACCGTGGTATTTTCCGGCGTATAAGACGACTGGGCGTATAAGACAACCCCCAACTTTTCCAGTTAAAATATAGAGTTTGGGATGTCGTTGCTGTATAAGACGACGACACCCAGTGTATAAGACGACCCCCGACTTTTGGGAAGATTTTGGGTTAAAAATAGTCTTATGCACCAGAAAATACAGTATTTTTAAAACCCGGAGTATCAGGTGAATAATGCGGAGATACAGTGGAGACTTCCTTCCTTCCTTCCTTCCTTCCTTCCTTCCTTCCTTCCATCCATCCATCCATCCATCCATCCATCCATCCATCCATCCATCCATCCATCCATCCATCCATCCATCCATCCATCCATCCATCCATCCATCCATCCATCCATCCATCCATAGTCTCTATTCTTCTTCCTGTCTTAATGGGACGAGCAGTTCAGGTGTTACACAATTTGTAACAAAAGACGTCTTTGGAGCACAGGCTGTCCTGTAAATTTTCCCAGTCACCTTCAAGGTTTGGGTTACTCTTAAGAATAATTGATGCTCTGATCACCTGATATTGGAGAAATGTCAGTGTGAATAATTCAGCAGGTGTTATAACCTGTAGTTGCCGAGCGGAAAGTGGGAAAGGGTTTTATATATAAGCTGACTTTCCTTCTGCAGGGAGAAAATATCCAGGTGACATATAGGTTTTTTGTTAAGGCTGCCCAATTTAGGAAATTATTCATTGAGTTGAATGGGGACTAATAATGATCTTTCTTCATTTTGTTTCTTCATTTTATCCTTGTATGTTTTTTGTGATTTTATGTTTTGTAAACATGATACGGTCATATGATAAATAAATAAAGTTCAAAGTATATACATATGTGTATACGTACATATATTACATACAGACAAATATGGCAGTGTTAAGGTAAAGAAGCTCTTACATTCTTTCTGCATTCTTTTCATATCTGATTGATTGATTGATTGATTGATTGATTGATTGAGTGAGTGAGTGAGTGAGTGAGTGAGTGAGTGAGTGAGTGAGTGAGTGAGTGAGTGAGTGAGTGAGTGAATTTGGATGGGTGGGTGGTTCTGTTTTTCCTCCAGAAATTCTCAAGGCCACATTTCAGCTTGCCTCCATTTTATTCACACAACCACCTTATTGATCACAAAGCAAGGGCCTTTCGGTAGTTCTACTGCCCTCAGGGGTGTGACGGGGGTTGCAGCATGTCAAAGGGCCTTTTCTGTGGTGGCCCCCAGACTTTGGAACAGCCTCCCTGCAAAGGTTTGCCAGGCACCAACACTCTCTGGTTTTCAGCACCAGGTTAAAACACGCATCTTCACCCAGGCCTTTAATGGGCAGCTTCCCTGTGTCCTGACAGTGGGGAGGAAGAGTTATATTTTATACTCTGCTTTACTTGGTAGAAGTTTTATCTTTTGTTCTTGTGACTTGTCCTGGGGCTCTTGGGTGAAAGGTGAGAGGTAAATGCAAAAAATGTTTTGTTTCTGGGCAGCGTTCAGTTGACTGCTTTGGACAGGATGGGATAGATAATTTGTGCAGAACTAGGGATGTGCGCAAATATTCGCTGTTCATACGAATTTGGCCGAATTCAGACATTCAGATTGCAATCAAATGCTCTGGAACATTTGCACGAAGCTTTGTTATATTCGTGAACCTGGGAGGTGGGAAAGCGGCTGCCCTAGTCGCATCTGCAACGGATCCAGAGTGGATTCAAAGTGGATTGGGGGCAGATTCAAAGTGGGTTCAGGGCAGATTTGACCCGTTCCGAGTAGATATGTTTGGGATACATATGGGATTTGTATCTAATATTCGTATCAAATCAAATCGAATTTGTATGGAACATTTGTATCAAAGCAAATCCTGCCACTCTCGAAGGGGATCTGTTTGAACACATTTGGATCCAATATGAATCAAATGCAAAAATAAAAAATTGTGCACGTTCCTATGCGGGGCCTGAGAATCACGTAAGTGTATGTTTGCCGTGATAACAGAGTTCTAACATGTTGGGGCTTTTTAGGTAACCTGAGAGGCTTCAACATGGCAGCAGCGCCCGTCCTGCAACAGTTCTTTCCTCAGGCAACCAGGCACTCTCTTTTGGGACCCCCTCCAGTGGGTGTCTCCTTGAAGACCGCCCGTCCGGCTTTCCCGGGTCTCCCGTTCCAGCGGCAGAATCGGACGTTTCGCAAGGTGAGCTTGCAGCCTCCTTTGTCCTTCCCTGTGAACTGATGTTTCATCTCGGTGGTTATTTTGCCTGTTCTTATAGAATCATAGAGCTGGAAGGGGCCTCCAGGGTCATCCAGCCCAACCCCCTGCTCAATGCAGGATCCCCAACCATCCCAGGCAGATGGAGGTCCAGCCTCTGCTTGAAGACCTTCAGCGAAGGAGAACCCACGACCTCCCGTGGCAACCTGTTCCACTGACCGATCGCCCTCACTGTCAGGAAGGTTTTCCTAATACCTAATCTGTATTGACTCCCTTGACGTTTCATCCCGTTGTTTCTAGTCCTCCCATCTTGTACAAGGAGAATAGAGACAATCCCTCTGCACTAGAGGCTGTAGTGTGAACAGGCCTCAGTTCTGACATTTTGGTTGCCTGGGATGGAGCCTGTTCCCAGAAGATACCCACCAAGGCCTACCCTGGAACCTGTGAGAAGACAGGCCAGGATACAACCGTTGCTGTTCCATTTGTGATTGTGATTCTAGCTCCCTCAAAGAATATTTCAAACATTTTCTTTTCTTGGGCCCTTTTTCCTCCAAACTGCAGGATTTCCCGAGGGCCCCTGAGAGGAAACAGGAGGCAGATTCGGTGTTGTCTCCTTCCCAAGGCCAGGGCACAGGCGAGACTCTGGAGATGTCCCTGACGAAAGAGAGCTCCAAGCCTCCCACCTCTTCTTCTTCAGGTAGGAGAACACCTGAAGTTGCACCTTCCTCTCTGCCTCCCTTCATCACAAAGCACCCCCTGGAGACCAGCCCACGTGGCATAACCACAGGCGGCCTTAGCAAGCCGTTACGTCCCTCACGTGTTCATTGGAACTTGAGAATGCTTGATGGTTCAGGAGGAATAACCTCCTGTTTTTGGTCCTCAGAGTCTCCGGTAGAATCCTGTCCGGATGGTGAGCCATCGGCTAAGCGACTAAGAAGGTAGTAACAGTTACTTTCAGGTGTATCTTGAGGATAAACAGAAGGAGTCTTGCGTTGGGTTTCTTGCGTTGAGATGCCCGTGGGCAATTGGTGGGCCACTGTGTGAGACTAGATGGCCTGTGGCCTAATCCAGCAGGACTCCTCTCAGGCTCTTATGGACTAGATGGGCATTGGCCTGATCCAGCAGGGTGACAACGCATCATATCTGAAAGTGTTTTGACGGGATCTGCTCGCGTCAAGGTGGGACTAAAACAGCTTTTGTCTCTTCTCTTTTCCTTACTGCATCCTGGCAGTGAAGTTGAAGAGGTCCTGCTGGAAGGGGACAGAGTGTCTCTTGAAGGGAGTGAAGACCCAACCGTGGAAACCTGCCTTGAAGGTGGGCGTGGATTTCCTCTGTTTCCTTTTGTTAAAGAGGATGCCAGTCTGAGAGGGGAATAGGAAATCTTTGGCCCTTTCTGCACGGGCCTTGTGCCTGATTGGGGAGCCTTCGTGGTCGTCTCCTAGCCCTCAGTGACCCACACATTACTGTGGATCTGTGAGGCCACGCACCCCAGATGGAACGCTCTGTTCTTTCTTTCTTTCTTTCTTTCTTTCTTTCTTTCTTTCTTTCTTTCTTTCTTTCTTTCTTTCTTTCTTTCTTTCTTGTCTGTGTCTGTCTATCTGTCTACCTATCTACCTGTCTGCCTGCCTGTCCATCCACCCACCCAACCCACCCACCCACCCACCCACCCACCCATCCATCCATCCATCCATCCATCCATCCATCCATCCACCCATCCATCCATCCATCCACCCACCCACCCACCCACCCATCCATCCATCCATCCATCCATCCATCCATCCATCCATCCATCTTCTTATTTGTATTTCTATCCCACCCTATACCCGAAGGTCTCAGGGCAGGTAACATTTAAAATCAGGCATATATTAAAACAACAGTAATATATATTAAAACAGTCATGGTGTCTGTAAGGTGGGAAGAGACATTATATTCCCATTTAGCCAAAGGCCAGGGCAAAGAGGTGAGTCTTCAGCGCCTTCCTAAACATATAGGAAGAATTCATAGAATTTATACTCACTTGTGCCCAGCACATGTACCTGTGGAGATTTCTTCTGAAGACCTCCAGGGGATTGGTAAACCAGTAGAATACCGTTCTGTTTTATTGGACCGAGTGTGTGTCAGCTTATGGATCTATCTTATTAAAGTTTTTGGGGCTACGTTTCTCCAAGTCCAAAGTTCCCAATTTAACTATCTGGAGAATTTTTTAAGTCTGTCGTTGATTGTGGAATTCCAGCCAAGTTCTTTTTCTCTCTGATAGAGGCAGAAAGTGGGGAGGAAAACCTGGCCACAGATGTTTCCAGAGAGAAGAACTTCACTGGGGAATTGAACCCGTCAGAGGTAAGGAAGATCTTCTGCCATTTTCTCCCACCTTGCTTCTTTCTTCTTGGGGGAACGTGTGTGGGAAGAACATGGAGGGGACCTTTGGGGATGGGTCTCCATTAACAATAGGGTTGGGCACAAATGGTTTTCTGGGCTTTCGATTCATAATGAATCGAATGTTAGAAAATTCGTATTCGTTTGAATTGATCCCCTTTAAGTGCGGTAGGATTCTGTTCGATATGGATTTGGGCGAATATTCGATTCCTTAGTCTTGTGGTCCAAGCATGACCCGAACTCAAACCTCTTGGTCTTCCCAGGTGGTCAGTTCCTCGGGTTCGCTGAAAGTGACCATCCAGCAAAGTAGCGAAAGCCGAGCCATCAGCACTTCTGCCTTGAAGCCCCCCCACTGGGCCTCGGAGGTGGGCGCGGCGGAGAGCAGTCCGGAATCTCCTCTGAAATTTTACTGTTATATTTGCAAGACTAATTGCTGCAACCAACAGGTAATGGAAACTGAAAGGGTCCATGTGCATCATGGGAGGGTCTCTGTGGCAGATTGCCTGTGTAGGCATCTACCACTGGGTTATTTGGTTTTGTTGGAAAGGGAACCATGAAAATGGGAATGTTACTACGTCAGTCGTGACTTCTAGAGGAGGAAGGCGCTCCATTGGTGGAATAGGTTGCTTCTTGAAGCAGTAAGCTCTCCTTCAATGGAGGCCTTCAAGCAAGGGCTGGATAGCCATCAGCTGGGAATATATTGACATTCGTGTGAATATGAATGTTTTGGAACATTCGTACGAAGCTTCGGAACATTCATGAAACAGGGAGGTGGGAAAGTGGCTGCACTAGTCACATCTGCAACGGATCCAGAGTGAATTCAACATGATTTGAGAGTGGATTCAAAGTGGATTCAGGCGGACTTGATGCTTTCAGAGCAGATATGTTACGGGATACTTATCGGATACATATACATTTGTAAAAATACATTTGTATTGAATAGAACCCTACCACATTTGAAGGGGATCTATTCAAACAAATATGAATTTTATTACAAATTTTTATGCTCAGCTTCTCGTTGTTTATCTTAGGGATTCCACGTTGAGTCTGGAATGCTGGGAGTTGTAGTTCAGCTGCAGTTGTAGCTTTGTAGGGTTAGTGTAGAATGTACAAAGTGGGATGCTAGGAGTGTGAGCACCTCCAGTGTAAACTCTGGAAATTATCGTGATGGCAATGGACAATTTGCAACTAATTTGGTTCCTTTGTGTCAGAATTTCCAGTTGCACATGGCAGGGGTGCAGCATCAGCAACGGCTTCGCGAAATCCAGCACATGAGCAATATTTGCTTTGTTTCGTTGCTCCCGGTGGTTAAGGAGCAGTGGCCGCTGCCGGAGAAAGACGGGTACGTGTGTCTTATAAAATCCTCCGGCTTTTGCTCAGTGGCTTCTCAAAAGATACATCTGTTGGCTGTTCCAGCGTCATGCTAAGAAGAACTGTGCCACAGTTGTGATCGTGTGTCAGGGTGAAATCTGACGTGCTGTGAAGACGTAACATGTTTCCATCACATGTCATAATAATAACATTTATTTATAGTGCCCTTTCCCTCCTTCCTGCAGGGAAAGTCCACAGAGATGGTGCAACACTTGCCAGCTCCATTTTACGGGGGATCTGATCAAGCACCGTCGAACTCAAGAACATAAGGTAACCCGTTGCATAGGTCCTTAGGCTGGTCAGGCGTGGATCCCAAAATGGCCGTGTTGATGGAGGCTGATGGGAATCCAAAATGGTTGTGTTGCCTGAGGATGAGGGGAGATAAAGCCCCAAATGGCCGCCCTGGCAGGGGGAAGGAAGATGGAATCTAAACATCTCTGGGACTGATGGAGATGGAGTCCCAAAATGCCCCTCCTGGCAAGAGCCAATTGGAGATAAGAATCCAAAATGGCTGCACAGACGGCAGCTGAAGGGGTGTAAAATTTGAAACAGCCCGGTTGACTGGGATGGAGAAGAGCTGAAAACCCAAAATGGCCGCTCCGTCTGTGTTGTGTTGAGTCTCCTTAACATGTAAGCCACTTTGGTTCAGTGGATAGAGAGCTGGATTCTTATCTAGGAATACCTGTTTTGATTCCACGCTCCTCCATGAAGCCAGGTGGGGGTTCTTGGGCTAGTCAGGCCTCTCTCTGAGCTCTTACAGTTCACAGGATGTTTGTGGTGGGGAGAAGAAAAAAAGGGTTTGTCAGCTGCTTTGAGGCCCCTTAAATGGGTGAGAAAAGTGGGGTAGAAAAGCCAACTTCTTCTGGATCTTAGGTTCTGATTGTGGACAGGCCCCCCACCCCCAGCAACGCCTGCTCTAGTCTGTGAAAGCTTAAACTATTATAAAAGCTTTTCCAGGGCTTCTCTTTCTCTACTTGAAAACACGTCATAGGGACCTGCCGCCCTTCCTAATTCTCTCTTAATTATTCTTCAATTTCTTTCAAATCTCAGCTAGCTAAGCGGGCCCTCCGCCCATTCTGCACTGTGTGCAGCCGCCATTTCAAGACCCCGCGCAAGTTTGTCGAGCACATGAAGTCTCCGGAGCATAAGCAGAAGGCGAAAGAGGTAACAGGAGCAGCAATTCTGGGGAAAGTAGCAAATTCAGAAAAACTCTCACAAGTAACGAAGCCAGGGAGGGACATTGCTGAGGATTAGGGTTTCCCCCCCTGACCCTCAGTTGCTGATCACTGCCGGTTTCCAGCATAGATGTGACACCAAAAGCAGGAAACGGAATTATGGGAATTGGGTGCCTCATGGTCTGCCTGTTTGTCTTTCTCTCTCCTTCTTCTCCTTCTCCTTCTCCTTCTTCTTCCTCCATTCCTTCTGGCCAGGTGAGATTGGGAGAGAAGGACCAGGGCGGACCAGAAGACTCAGAGGAACTCATAACAGTGGATGCCGTTGGTTGTTTTGAAGATGACGAGGAAGAGGAAGAAGAAGAAGAGGAGGAAGAGGAAGAAAGAGGAGGAGGAGGAAAGGAAGATTACGACAAGGGCCAATTGGAGATTGAAGAATGCCTGAGCACAAAGGTGTGTTTTTTATTTAAATGAGCAGGACGTACCTGGCTAGCTTTGATGCAGGTCAGGACTCGAGAATTGTTGTGGGGGACATCAGGCCCCTTGGATTCCTCCTCCAACCTAAGGAGCGACTTTTCTTTCCACCAGTGTGAATCTCAGATGTTCACCCTCTCCTTTAGGTTGGGCTGAAGGACCCATCATTGGAGAACTCAGGTCAAAATGAGGAATATTGTCCAGAGACAGTGTACGGTAAGTTCTGAGCTCCCACAGCCCCACCTACCCCAAAGGGTGTCTGTTGTGGGGAGAGGAACAGAAGGTTTGTCAGCCGCTTGGAGTCCCCTTAAATGGGTGAGAACAGCGGGGTGGAAAAGCCAGCTCTTCTTCTGCTACTACTTCTTCTTTGTTTGGTTCCATGTCAACGTGATCTGTGACTTGCCTTCCCCTCCGTCGTTTCACAGGCCCGGATTTTCTGGTCCCCGTGGCGGGATTCCTCTGCAGGCTTTGTCGCAAATTTTGCCACAGTGACGCTGCCGCCCGTCTCGCTCACTGCAAGTCCCTGATGCATTTTGAGAACTTCCAGGTTAGAGTCTTCTGCTGAGCTTCTTGTCCTCTGTCCATGCTCCTCTGCCTTCCAGCAGAGACTTCTTCTTGTCTCCCCGTTTCAGTGGCCCTTCTCTGTTTCATCTCCGTTGTTTGTAGCCGGTGTGTGCTTTCTGTGCTCGGATCGATCTTCCCTGCTTGACTGGTTGCTTATTCTGTGGGACAGTTCCCTATATCCTCATGATAAAAGCCGGACAGGACACTTTCTGAGCAGCTTTAATCTTCCTTTCACATAGCTGGGACAATTCTCCGGGTGTCTTAAATACCTTTGCTAAGAATGCTTTGCCCCTCTGCTCAAGCGTTTGGCGTTCTGATTTTTTTTACCCCTTACCCCTAACTTCAGGTGATCTCTCTCTCCCTCTTCCATCTCCAGAGGTACAAAACTTCAAAGCTGCAAACGGCCGCAGCGCTCCTGGAGACCACCTTGCACCCGCAGCAGCCGGATGACCCACGAGCGTCGCCTCCTAGGGTGGAGGAAACAGGTGCAATGACAGACACGGGGCAGGAAGCTGCACGGACAAAGGAGAAGGGAGCAGAGGCCCTGGCCTCCGTAGCCCATCGGGGCCACTCGGGAGCCCTCGAGATGGACGATATCTGCGGAGCAATCGTGATAGAAGACGAGGAGGAGGAAGAAAAGGCCGCCTCTCTTGGGGCTGGCAATGGTGTCTCTTGGCGCCGTCCAGGACTGCTCTCCCAGCGGGAAGGGTCCTGCCCTGGAGTGGAGGACGAGGCGGCCGGAGGGAGGATCGCGGTGGACGAAGCAAGTCCGCCGGCAGATGAAGTACGAGACAGCCACCGTCAGGAGGCTATATCGCCCATCCCAGGGAAAGGGGAAACTTCAACCGTGCAGCGGCGCTCCGCTAGGCGTAAAGCCAGATGAGGCGGAAGGATTCCGGGAGCTCTTTCTTCGGTTAGATTTCCCCAGAAGAGTCCTTCCTCCTTTACCTATTTCTTTACCCGATTCAATCTAGGCCCTTTCTGCACTGAGCCTTGCTCCAGATTATATCCTGGAATAGGGACCTGCCCCCCCCCCCCCAGACTACTCCAGACTACAGCAGAGGCCAGTTCACACTTTGCCCCGTAGTTTACGGTCGGTTAACATCTGGGCAGGTGAATCTGCACTTGCAGATGTTTACGGCCTAGAAATGGCTCCTGCCTGCCCAGGGGCCCGTTTGCACTTGGCCATATTTTGGGATGGCGGCTTGCTGTCAGTGAGTGGACACACGCCCGGACACCACTAAGTCTCCAGGCAGTGAAAGTTAGTATACCACATCCTAACATCCCCAAGTGCGAATCCTAGTACACATTAGTCGCTAGTGTCCTCTTCCCGTCCAGCGGACGTGAAGCCAACTGCAAAAGCCTCCCGGGACTCCCCCTGGGCCTGCCGTTGCCCGCACTGGCATGTGGACTGCGCGTCCCTATTCCAGGATATAATCCAGAACTGAGCCCAGAGCACAAAGGGCAAAACAATAGTTTTACTGCAGTTTTTTTTCCTTAGGGAAATGGGGGTTATAAAATTAAAGAGGAATGGGGAAAAAAGCCTTCAAGCGTCTTTTCTTTGACAGGAACCAATCCAACTCGCAGAGCCATGGATCAGAGTAATTTAAAATTCCATCCATTATCTCCTTTATCCATCCATTAATAGAATAACTGTGTCCATTATACAGGTTTTTGCTATAAGGTCTGTTTCTGGAACCAGTCAAGATAAAGGGGATGAATATACTTAGTACAGCATCTGTCTGCGTGCCTTAAATAAAAGGTTTTATTTAAGACTTCAAGACCTTATTGAACCAGTTTGGTCTAGTGGTTAGGGAGCCGGACTCCTATCTGGGAATACCAGGTTTGATTCCACACTCCTCCATGAAGCCAGCTGGGTGACCTTGGGCTAGTCACAGTTCTCTTCTGAGCTCTCACAACCCCATCTGCCTCACACAGTGTCTGCGGTGGGGAGAAGAACAGAAGGTTTGTCAGCCGCTTTGAGTACCTTTAAAAGCCAACTCTTCTTACTCCATGAAGCCAGCTGGGTGACTTTGGGCTAGTCACAGCTCTCTTCTGACAGCCCCACCCTTCACCTGCAATCGACTCCCTGCAAATGGCCTCTAGAGGCATCCTGCCCGGTGGCGTCTGAGCTTTCTGCAACACACCAGGAAAGGGATCTCGGGGTTCTGGTGGACAGTTCAATGAAGGTGTGTGCCGCAGAAGGTGTGTGCAGCGGCAGTGAAAACTAATTGAATGCTGGGAATAATTAGGAAGGGAATAGAAAATAAGTCAGCAAGTGTCATTTTGCCTCATTATAAATCTACGGTGAGGCCACATTTGGAATATTGTGTACAATTTGGTCACCACACCTCAAAAAGGATTTCGTGGAGCTGGAAAAGGGGCAACCAAAATAATTAAGGGGCTGGAACAAAATCTGTTACGAAACCAGCTGCAATGTCTAGGTTTCTGTCTGGAAAGACGGCCTTTAAGAGGGGACCTGATTGAAGGATATAGAACCATGCATGGTATCGAACAGGTGGAGAGAGGACATTTCCTTTCTCTTTCACACAACACCAGAACCAGGGGGCATCTATGAAGCTGATGGGCAGGAGAGTCAGATCAGACAAGGGGAAGGATTTCTTCACCCAGAGGGTCATCGATCTATGGAATTTGCTGCCAGAAGAGGTGGTAACAGCTACCAGCCTGGATGGCTTTAAGAAAGGATTGGACAAATTCATGGATGACAGGTGAATCGGTGGCTACTAGAATGGATGCCTAAGTACATCTTTCAGCATGTAAACTATTTGAGTCAGGTGATGGGTCTGACATCCTCGTCTGGGGCTGAGTTGGCAAAGAGGTCCAAAGGACCATTGGGGGAAAATGTGTTTCGGATAATAATTGTGCCATCACAAGTCTCGTCACAAGAGCTGTTTCAATCATTTATTTGTTTCCTTGCTTGGACTGCGGCCGGAAGGCGCGGTCTGAGAACCGACATGCTAAAACGGTACATCTTGTCTCTTCCGGAGGTTTGTACAGATAAAGACGAAAGGAGGGAGCAGCACCGTGGGAAGGTTTACGTTTGGGGTCTTGTTCCTCTTTAAAAAGCACCTGAAATTCTTCCCAAGAGAAGTTGATTCACAAAAAGGAGATGATCCAGCATAACCGTGGCCCGGCAAAGCAGGGTGGAAAAATCTGAATTATCCTAGATCGGTATAATTTCCAGGCCATTCTTGAGGCCAGAAACTACCGCAGTGGTTCCAGAAAAATGTGGCTCTCCAGATGTCCGGTGGGGGGGGGGGCAATGGCCAACATTATCCATTCCCAGCATTCCACTGAAATTAATGCTGGAAAATCTGTGTATCGTCCAGTTTGGGAACTCGCGCTGGAAGGAAGGATTCTGGTTCCTACGTTCAAAACCTGGAAGACGTCAGAGGACGAGCAGCCAAAGGGCACGGAGACCACGGAGACTTTTCCTATTCAAAGCCTTAACGCTAAACCAGCGGGGCAGCACGGTCCCACGGACCTGCTGCGCCACCTGCGTCCGGCTCTTTGAGCTGAGGGCAGGTGGGCATTAAGTGCCGCCGCTGGGGGGCGGCAAACGGGGCTCCTGGCCTGCATTTCGGACTCCTTCGCTCAGCCCCTGCTGGAACTCCAGGCGGGTCTGCCGGTTCGATTCCAGGAGCTCCCGCAGCTGGGCGTGCAAGTGGTCGTTTCTCTCCTCCAGGTGGTCCAGGCAGGAGCTGATCTGGTCCAGCATCGAATTGATCGCGGCGTATTCTGATTGAGAAAAAGAAACACTTGTTGTTGTTGTTGTTATTTATTAATGATTAAAAGTCGATACATCTTGCAGTCCTGAGTGCTTGGGAAGCACTTGATGTGTGATTTAACAAAAAAAAAACAGCAAAGTGGTCTTGTTTGCTAGGTATTACTGTTTAATAATAATAATAATTAATAATAAGTTGATACATCACACAATTCTGGGTGCTTGGAAAGCACTTGATGTGTGATTTAACAAAAAAACCACCAGCATAATGATCTTGTTTGCTGGATATTACTGTATTATTATAATAATAATAATAATAATAATAATAATAATAATAATAATAATAATAATAATAATAATAATAATAATAACGTGGTAGTTATAAAACTGATCATTTGTTTTAGTGGTACTAAAACCTAGTGGCATCGTAAGCTGCCTGGAATGCAGAGGGCAGCTGGTTCCACCCCTGGAAGTAGGCAAAGGCAAACCACTTCCGTCCCCCTGCCAAGAAAACTGCGCGGATCATCCGCACGGGAGCCCAGGGGTCCAGCGTGACTGGGCGGCCCTTTGGCTTTCTTTAACCGGCCTCAGCGCCCTCCAAAGAGAAACGGGAAGTCCCCGGGGGAGGCAGGATGCTTTCCACCCACCCAGGATGGACGCTGACGCACATACAGTGGCCAGGGGCTGAGTGGCAGCCGCTGCAGCTGACCAGCTGACCGCCCCAGGCTCTTCCGGCTGGCTGCTGAGCTCGTTCCTCGTGCCTTCTCGCCCCCGCTGCCGGGGCTCACTCATTGACTGCGCCGTTGCTAAATGCCCCCCAGCCTGCCTGCCTGCCTGCCTGCATGCATGCACGGATAAGGCACGGGGTGGGGGCGCGTTTCAAAGCCGCCCCATCCACACCCGCCAGAAGGTCAGCATCCCGCTTCCGACGCTTGCGGGGCAAGGGCAAGGAGAGGCTCTGCCATCTGCCCAGCCCCTGGCGAGGCGGCGGCGAGGCGTCCTTGGAGAGCCGCCGCTCAAGGTCTTGCTCACCTGCGTCCCCGAAGCCTTCCTCCTCCTCCTCCTCCTCCTCGCCGCCGCCGCCCCCCCGCCCCAGGCTCAGGGGCTGCTCCCCGTTGGGCCCGCCCGCCATGCCAAGATCATCTGGGGAGCCGGAGACAGATGATCCACCCGGCCGCGCTTGGGCACCTCCTTGCATTGGGAGCCCAGGACACGCCCCCTCCCCTCCCCTCCCTTTTCCCCGGATGAAGCGCTCAGGCCCCCACCGTAGCGCAGCAGCAGCAGCAGCAGCAGCGCTTTGTGCATGTGCAGGCGCAGCGGGGCAGAGACGGGCGCTTGGGAGGTCAAGTCCCCCGGGTCAGAGAACGAGCAGGGCAGGTGCCCGAGGGGGGGAAAGGGCACAGACCGGGTGCCAGGGTTAATCCAGCTTCGTAACACTGAAGAAGGAGAAGAGTTGGCTTTTCTACTTTGCTGTTCTCACCATTTAAGGGGACTCAAAGCAGCTGACAAACCTTCTGTTCTTCTCCCCACAACAGAACACCCTGTGAGGTGGGCGGGGCTGCGAGAACTCAGAAAGAGAGCTGTGACTAGCCCAAGGTCACCCAGCTGGCTTCGTGGAGGAGCGTGGAATCAGGCCCAGTATTCCCAGATAAGAGTCCAGCTCCTTAACCACTAGACCAAACCGGCTCTAAGGTCGTCCTTAAATGTTTAATCCAGCTTCAGTCCACTTTCTGAGTGAGAGAACACGTCAGCAAAGTGACAAGCTGTTTGCTTTCAGGGTTAAATAACTCAGGAAATTCCCCATTGGGACGGATAATGTGGAAATAAAATTACTGCTCACTTTCTTGAAAGTGGACTGAAGCTGGATTAAGCCTTAGGTGCAACTGCAGCCTCTGAAAGTGGATTCACGATGGATTAAAACTTAGGTGTGATCACAGCTCGCTCTGAAAGTGGACCGATGCTGGATTAAACCTTACGTGTGACCACAGTTCTGGTCACTTTGCTGATGTGTTCCCTTGCTCTGAAGCCGGATCAAACCTCAGGTGTGGCCGCAGCCTCTGCTCACAAAGATGCTATGAGAACAGGTGAGCCCGCAAGCGCAGGCATCCTAACCCCCGCCCTGAACTGCTCCCGCCTTTCCTTCCAGGACCACCGAAGCCCCCGGCGGGGAAAGGCGAGGCGCACAACGGCGCATGGGGACCTTCAGCCTTCGTCCGGTGGCCGAACGGGCTCTGCGGAAAGGATTTGCTTCTCAGCCTGAATAGCTTCACCCCTTCCAGCCCCCCCCCTCCGGAAGTGATGCTGGGAAGGAGGGAGGCCCAGAGGGCAGGAGGTGGGGAGGGGCCGAGGATCCCAGTGCAGCTGGGCAAGAGAGGAGCCGTGGAGCCCCTGAGCACCGGCCAAGATCCCCGTCCAGAGGCCATCTAGGTGGGTTTCCCCCTCTGGATCCATGGGGCGCGAAGCTTTGGGAGGGGGCGGAGGCCCACATGCAGGGCGTGGATGGGGCGGGGAGTGGAGAAGGAGGGTCTCTCCTGTTCTGGAAGGGCTGGGGGAGATCATGCCATTTCTGACCCCCCTTGCTGGCTTCCTCTCTCCAGCAGGTAAGACCCTTCCCTGCGCCTTGCTTGGGGTTCCCAGAGACTCAGCAGCGCTGTGGCCTGATCCAGCAGGGCTCCTCTGAGGTTCTTATGGGCCAGGTGGTCTGTGGCCTGATCCAGCAGGGCTCCTCTTGGGTTCTTATGGGCCAGGTGGGCTGTGGCCTGATCCAGCAGGGCTCCTCTTAGGTTCTTATGGACTAGATGGGCTATGGCCTGATCCAGCAGGGCTTCTTTGAGGTTCTTATGGACCAGATGGGCTGTGGCCTGATCCAGCAGGGCTCCTCTTGGGTTCTCATGGACTAGATGGGCTATGGCCTGATCCAGCAGGGCTTCTTTGAGGTTCTTATGGACCAGATGGGCTGTGGCCTGATCCAGCAGGGCTCCTCTTGGGTTCTTATGGGCCAGGTGGGCTGTGGCCTGATCCAGCAGGGCTCCTCTTAGGTTCTTATGGACTAGATGGGCTGTGGCCTGATCCAGCAGGGCTTCTTTGAGGTTCTTATGGACCAGATGGGCTGTGGCCTGATCCAGCAGGGCTCCTCTTGGGTTCTGATGCTCTCTGAACTCCATCTGCTGTGAGCCTTTGAGCAGGGCAAGCCATGTTTTTGTAGTCTGCTGGTGGCCTTCCCCTCCAGGTGGTTGGCCACTGTGAGAACAGGCTCCTGAACGTGATGGGCCTCACAGGTACTATGCCATGGGGGGCTTCCTTATATTCTTATGGGGAAAGGGCTCAAGTGGACACCCCTGCCCTTAACTTGTTTGGCCTCCCTGCTGTTTCCGATGCATTAACCCCTGATGGAGGCTGCGGCTGGATACTCGGGGACCAGAAAAGGCAATGTTCCCCAGGTACGTCGTGGTGCCCCATCAAGCCCAGTCAAGGTCTGAAAACCTGGAAACAAAGTCTGGGGGCAGAAGACGCTCATACTTTCTTTCAAAGTCAGTTTGGTCTAGTGGTTAGGGAGCAGGATTCTTATCTGGGAATACTGACTTTGATTCCCCGCTCCTCCACAAAGCCAGCAGGGTGACCTTGGGCTAGTTAAAGCTCTCTTCTGAGCTTTCACAGCCTCACCTACTTTGCAGGAGGCCTGCTGTGCGGAGAAGAACAGAAGGTTTCTCAGCTGCTCTGAGTCCCCTTAAGTGGGTGAGAGCAGAAGGTTTGCCAGCAGCATTGAGTCCCCTTAAATGGGTGAGAAAAGCAGGGTAGAAAAGCCAAGTCTTATCCTTCTCCTTCTCCTTTCTTTTCCTCTCCCCAGGCAACAGAATGACCGGGGTTCTGCCTGGACCATTTCCTCTTCCTGATGGAACTTCTTCTGTGCAGGTACCAACCGCCGATTCGTGTCGTTTAAGGCTGAGCCTGAGTGTTGCAATATGTTTCCATTTTTTATCCGATTTAACTTTTTAACCTGCCCTGAATGTTGGGAAATACCTTAAATAGTTTCTTAAATAATGTTACAGTATAAACCTAAAGAACATAATCATTCCATCTCATCCTTCTAACTTTAAATAAAAATACAAACATAAAACCCTCCCCAAAACAGAACAGAATAATCCTTAATTCAGACTGAAGAGAATTTTGTTAATACCCTCTTTCAATTTATTATTAATGTCAGGTCTAGCAATGCATAAGTATAAATCCCTCCAACCACTTTATTTATTTATTTGTTTGTTTGTTTGTTTACATTTCTATCCCGCCCCATACCCTAAGGTCTCTGGGCGGGTAACAGCCAATTAATCACAAGATGCACATTAAAAATGAAAAGTAAATTAAAAGCAATATAGACATAAAATATAGATTAAAAACACTTAAAAGTTCAGTAAATTTAGAACAGTACATTCCCTATTGTTCCCATGAGTTCTCATCTTGTTTGTAGTGCCTGTGATTAGGGAAGGGAGAGAATATAATCATCTCATCTCAGCCAAAGGCCAGGGTAAAGAGGTGGGTCTTTACCGCCTTCCTAAATATCTGTAAGGAAGGGGCATGACGCACCTCGAGGGGGAGGCTATTCCATAATTTGGGAGCTATCGCTGAAAAGGCCCTTACCCGGGTGCCCACCAGTCTCACTAATGAGGGTGGTGGGATGACCAGGAGGGCTTCACCACTTGATCTTAAGGCACGGGCAGGTCGATATGGGAGAAGGCGCTCCTTTAGATATTTGGGGCCCAAGTCATTTAGGGCCTTATAAGTCAGAGTTAACACCTTGAATTGGGCTCGGTAGTGAATTGGTAGCCAGTGCAGCGCTTTTAAAACCGGCGTGATGTGCCTCCGGCTAGCTGTTCCGGTCAACACTCTGGCAGCTGCGTTCTGCACTAGCTGCAACTTCCGAACCGTCTTCAAGGGCAGCCCCATGTAGAGAGCATTACAGTAGTCCAGTCTAGAGGTTACCAGAGCATGGATAACTGTGGCCAAGTCGTCTCTCTCCAGAAATGGCTTCAGTTGACGTACCAGACGCAGTTGGGAGTAGGCACTCCTGGCCACGGCCTCCACCTGAGCTTCAAGCGTTAGCGCAGAGTCCAGGAGTACCCCCAAGTTACGCACCTGTCCCTTCCAGGGCATTGCAACCCCATCAAGAACAGGGTGTCTCCCAACTACCCGGACCCAAGACCCTGTGACACACAGCACCTCTGTCTTGTCTGGATTCAGCTTCAATTTATTGGCCCTCATCCAGCCCATTACTGCCTCCAGACACCTGTCAAGCACTTCAACCGCCTCTTCTGATTCAGATGGTAGAGAGAGATAGAGCTGGGTATCATCTGCGTATTGGTGACACTTCACTCCAAAACTCCTGATGACCTCTCCCAGCGTCTTCATATAGATGTTAAATAACATGGGAGATAAGATTGACCCCTGGGGAACCCCACAAGTGAGTTCCCAGGGTGTCGAATCGGTGTCTCCCACAGTCACTACTTGGAATCTGCTCTGGAGATAGGAGCGGAACCAATGCCACGCAATGCCTCCCACTCCTAAACTCCGTAGTCTCTCCAGAAGGATACCATGGTCAATGGTATCAAAAGCCGCTGAGAGGTTCAGGAGAACCAACAGAGTAGCATTCCCCCTGTCTCTCTCCCAGAGTAGGTCATCAATCAGGGCGATCAAGGCGGTTTCCGTGCCATGACCGTGCCATGACTTTTCATCAGGTTTCTTTCATTTCCCCTCAGCTCTTCTTCCTCTGCCTGTCAGTCACTTCTAGAAGCAAATGTTTTCTTCTCTCTTTCAGGGCCAGGTGGCTTTCCAGGAGGTGGCCTTGTATTTCACGGAGAAGGAGTGGACCTTGCTCAGTCAAGGGCAGAAGGCCCTATACCGGGAGGTCATGCTGGAGAATTATAGGCACGTGGCCTCCTTGCGTAAGGATCCTTCTTTATCTTGGCCCAAACCCACTTGTTCTGCAATCAAAGAAAACAAAAGGGCTTCACCTCTCCCTTTTCCCATCCTTCCTTGGGGAAGTCTCTTGGCACAATCCAGGGCTTCTAGGTTTGGTGTTTCCTAGACTCACAACTGTCTGTCCATGGTGGCTTGAATATTTCAGGGTTGATTCTTGTCACTACGTCTCAGAAAGGATTTTGTGGAACTGGAAAAGGTGCAGAAAAGGGCAAGCAGAATGATTAAGCGGCGGAAACAAAATCCCTTATGAAATCAGGCTGCAATGTCTGGTCCTCTTCAGCCTGGAAAGACGGCTGGAGGGGGGGACAAGCAGGAGGTTTGCCCTTGTCTCTGCTTGAGACGTTCATGGGCAATTGGTGGGCCTCTGTGTGAGATGGGATGCTGGACTAGATGGGCTGTGCCTGATTCAGCAGGGCTTCTCTGGGGTTCTTATGGACTGGATGGGTTGTGGCCTGATCCAGCAGGGCTCCTCTGAGGTTCTTATGGACTAGATGGGCTGTGGCCTGATCCAGCAGGGCTCCTCTGAGGTTCTTATGGACTAGATGGGCTGTGGCCTGATCCAGCAGGGCTCCTCTGAGGTTCTTATGGACTAGATGGGCTGTGGCCTGATCCAGCAGGGCTCCTCTTGGGTCCTTATGGGCTAGATGGGCTGTGGCCTGATCCAGCAGGGCTCCTCTTAGGTTCTTATGGACTGGATGGGCTGTGGCCTGATCCAGCAGGGCTCCTCTTAGGTTCTTATTATTGTAAATAACACTGAAATATTCAACGCACAATGGAAAGACACACCAAATCCACAAGAGATCTTTAGAGATCTCTTTAACCATCTACCACTCCATATACTTCTTCTGGTTTAAGAGAAACCAGGCCCCACCTGGATACTTCTATTTGGATTTGTGCCCTGGTTGGAAAGTAATGTAAAAGGTTCTCAAAGGCTTTTGTTCGAATAAAATGACACACCGAACTCTTGTTTCATTTTGTTTGCCTCTGAAGATGGAGGACTCCGAATTCCCAAACCTCATCTCATCTCATGGCTTGAAAATGGAGAAGGAGAGTCATTAGCAGGCCAGGTTTCTGCGGACGGGGAGAGATCAGCCGGCAGGTGGTCGCTAGATTTGGACTTTCCTGTCTCGTGTAATGACCTCGGTAAGAGGGCAGCACTCTGTCCAACGGCATCTGTCAATGATATGGACGGGATGGGTGGCGTGGGACAGTGTTCTGCGTCGGATACCTTGATGAGTGTGGCCATAAGTGTCTCCACCAGACCACATGGTGACAGTGGCCAGTAGATATGTGCACAAATGTTTTCTTTTTGTGTTTGATTTGCATCGAACTTAATGCAAGGAAATTCATATTCATTAAAATAGATCCCCCTCGAATGTGGTAGGATTTGAATGTGATACGAAGGCTGAATCTTGTATGAATCCTGTACGAATCTCACACAAATTTTGGATGAACCCCATCTGAATCCAATAGGAATCTCATATGAGCGCATACAAATCCCATACAAAGCTTCATATGAATATATTAAAAAAACATTATATTCTAATTCGAATGTCCAAATTTGGTCAAATTCGCCTGAATTTCAACTGTTAGGAATATTTGTGCCCATCTCTAGTGGCCAGCCATTTCCTGGGCCGCCAGGTCCGGAGGAAGGGCAGTTAGGCCCAAGGTATTGAGCTGGCTAACAGTGAATCCACTTTCTTTTTAACGTTTATGTTTTTTAAAAAATTAAAAATGTACATAACACTATTCACCTTGGGGCAACAGAGGGAAGAAAGCAATTCTGTTGGCTGATGAGCTCAGTTTTACTAGTTGCCTTTATAAACAATTGAAAATAAGCATCATCACCCTGAGTTGATGGGTAGGTATTTCAGAATTCAGTCTTATTATTGTGGTTAGAGTGTATTATTATTAACTGGTAGTCTCCCAGTTTGATTCCACACTCCTCCATGAAGCCAGCTGGGTGGTCTTGGGCTAGTCACAGTTCTCAGCTGTCACATTCCCACCTACCTCACAGGGTGTCTGTTGGGGGAGAAGAACAGAAGGTTTGTCAGCTGCTTTGAGCCCTCTTAAATGGGTGGGGAAAGTGGGGTAGAAAAGCCAACACTTCTTCTTCCTCCATGAAGCCAGTTGGGTGACTTTGGGCTAGTTACCACTCTCTTTCAGCGAGCTCACAGCCCCCTGTGCCTCACAGGGTGTCTGCTGTGGGGAGATGAACCGAAAATTTGTCAGGCAGTTTGAGTCCCCTTGATCTTAATTTGTTCTTTTTAAGGCTGTTACTTGCCCTGAGATCTTTGGGTATAGGGCAGGATAGAAATATAAATAAGTAACTAACTAAGTAAATAAATAACAGTGAGAAAATCCAACTCTTGTTCTCCTCCATGAAGCCAGCTGAGTGACCTTAGGCTAGTCACAGCTCTCTTCTGAGCTCTCATAGTTCCACCCCCCTCACAGGGTATCTGTTGTGGGGAGAAGAACTGAAGGTTTGTCAGCCACTTTGGGCCCCCTTAAGGGTGAGAAAAGCAGGGTGTAAAAAATCCTCTTTTGCCTCTTCTTAGTTTTTAAGCAGAATATTATTTTATTTTTAATCCATTTGGTACAGACTCCCAGAAAGCGGCGACATGCGTTGCGTCCTCTGAAAAAGCCACACGCAGATCTAACTTAAGAACTCCTAAAATAATTCAAGCGGAAGAAAGACCTTACAGGTGTGCCAGGTGTGGGAAGCAGTTGAAATGGGATTCAAGTCAGGCTGAAACTTCGAGGGGTCAGATAGACGTGGCAGCAAATGAATACCTGGAAAGTCAGAAGAGCCTCAGAGACCAGGCAACCCTCTTTGAATATCAGAAAATTCAGACTGGAGAGAGACCGAATACATGTGCGGAGTGTGGAAAGAGCTTCCGTTTGCTCCGAAACCTCATAGAGCACCAGAGGACTCACCCAGGGACAGAAATGTGCATGGAATGTGGAAAGAGTTTCAGCTGGAGTTCAAACCATTCTAAGCATCAGGTAAGCCAGACAACGGGCACAGAGGAGCCAAGTGTGAAAGACAGGGATGGCTCAACTGTTGCTGACTACTGGAAGACCCAATTTGAAACGGGACTGTATAAATGCACGGACTGTGGAATGAGCTTCTGTCAGAAGTCCCATCTTTCCAGTCATCAGGTCATCCATGCAGTAGAGAAACCTCACAAGTGCAAGGACTGTGGGAAGGGTTTCCGTTGCCTCCGGAATCTCACGGAACATCAGAGGATCCACACAGGGGCCAAGCTGTACAGGTGTAGCGAGTGTGGGAAGGACTTCAGGTTCCCGTCCCGCCTCGCCACGCACCAGGCCATCCACGTAGGTAAGAAGCCATACAAGTGCCCGGAATGTGGGAAGAGTTTCCGTTGGGTTCGAAACCTGACCGAACACGAGAGGCTTCACACGGGAGAGGAACCATTCAGATGTATGGACTGTGGGAAGAGTTTCAGGTACAACTCCAGCCTCACCAAACACCAGAGGACCCACGCAGGGGAAGGACAAAACAAGTGTGAGGGGCATAGGAAGAACTCTGGGGACCATACTGTCACATTTATGGGGCATGAGAAGTTCCAGGCAGGAGAAAAGGTGCATAAATGCGCCGAATGTGGGAAGGGCTTCCGTTGGCTTCGCAATCTCACCGCCCATGGAAGGATTCACACGGGCGAGAAGCCACATAAGTGCACAGACTGTGGAAAGGGCTTCCAGTTTTCTTCACGCCTCGTTGTCCACCAGAGAATTCACACGGGCGAGAGACCCTACGGGTGCGCAGATTGCGGAAAAGACTTCCGCTGGCTCCGGAACCTCACGGAACACCAAAGAATCCATACAGGAGAGAAACCCTATAAGTGTCTGGAGTGTGGAAGTGACTTCAGGTTTTCTTCACACCTCATTTCACATCAGAGGGTTCACGCAGGAGAGAAACCATAGAGATGCATGGAGTACAGATACAAATGTGTCTGAATCGGATTTTAATTTGAATACATTCGCTTTTTCACTGTTCGCTTGAATTTGAACATTTGAATATTCGATTCAAATCTGAAAATTGCATTCACCCACACACCTACTCAGAACAATGCCCTGGTCTTTCATAAGAGCCTAAGAGGAGCCCTGCTGGATCAGGCCACAGCCCATCCAGTCCATAAGAACCTAAGAGGAGCCCTGCTGGATCAGGCCACAGCCCATCCAGTCCATAAGAACCTAAGAGGAGCCCTGCTGGATCAGGCCACAGCCCATCTAGTCCATAAGAACCTCAGAGGAGCCCTGCTGGATCAGGCCACAGCCCATCTGGTCCATAGGAACCTCAGAGGAGCCCTGCTGGATCAGGCCACAGCCCATCTGGTCCATAAGAACCTCAGAGGAGCCCTGCTGGATCAGGCCACAGCCCATCTAGTCCATAAGAACCTCAGAGGAGCCCTGCTGGATCAGGCCACAGCCCATCTAGTCCATAAGAACCTCAGAGGAGCCCTGCTGGATCAGGCCACAGCCATTCTAGTCCATAAGAACCTCAGAGCAGCCCTGCTGGATCAGGCCACAGCCCATCTAGTCCATAAGAACCTCAGAGCAGCCCTGCTGGATCAGGCCACAGTCCATCTAGTCCAGGGATGTCAAAGATACGGCCCGCGGGCTGTATGAATATGGCCCGTGGCGGCCGCCTGCCGCTGCCGCCACCCACCGCTGCCGCCACCGCTGTCCTGCTTGGGCGCGAAGGAGGCGAGGTGAGGCGAGGCGAGGGCGAGCTAGCGCGCGGCGGGACCCTCCACTGTCCGAGTGTGCGGGCGCCGCCATGGACAGCTACCCATGCCCCGGCCACGCCCCGGCCACGCCCCCCTCCCGTCCCCTGTGCCCTGGTCATGCCCCCCCGGTCACGCCCCCTGGCCCTGACTTAACTTTTTTTTTTTTAATCCGGCCCTCGGCCAAATTGAGTTTGACACCTCTGATCTAGTCCATAAGAGCCTAAGAGGAGCCCTGCTGGATCAGGCCACAGCCCATCTAATCCAGCATCCCATCAATTACCCATGATCAAACAGAGATGTCTTCTCCAATACAGGGACGTTTCCTGTTAACCACATAATTCTGTTAATAAAGAGAGGTCACCTTCATCTTCCTCCTGCTAAGAGAGTCTGTGGTGGTCTTTACATAATGTATAATCATTAACCATTTTGCCAGCAGAATTCTCCCGTTATCTGTATTGCCATTAGTTTATATTGGTAGACAGATTTCCATAGCAAACCACTTCTGTATCCCTGCCAAGAAAACTGCAGTTTCTGAGTGGAGCTGATCATGTTGTCCTCCGGCCAGCATGTCTAATCTGGGTGGGCTTCTTCCAGGGGGTCTATGGATCTTGAACCAGCTTGGTCTGGGAGCCAGACTCTTATCTGGGAATACTGGGTGTGATTCCACACTCCTCCACAAAGCCAGCTGGGTGACCTTGGGCTAGTCACAGCTCTCTTGTGAGCTGTCACAGTCCCATTGACCTCAGAGGGTGCCTGTTCTGGGGAGAAGAACAGAAGGTTGGTCAGCTGCTTTCAGTCCCCATAAATGTGTGAGAAAAGAAAAGCCAACTCTTCTTCTTCCTCCAAGAAGCCAGTTGGGTGGCCTTGGGCTAGTCATAGCCCTCTTCTGAGCTCTCACAGCCCCACCTACCACACAGGGTGTTCTGTGGTGTGGAGAAGAACAGAAGGTTTGCCAGCCACTTTGAGGCCCCTTAAATGGGTGAGAAAAGCCAGCTAGAAGAGCCAACTCTTCTTCTTAAGCGATAGGGTGGCTGGAATAGGTGCTGAGGATACTAGCAAAAGGGGAACCAGGGTCAGGGCTGCCCTTGGGGGGGGCACAAGAAGGAGACACCAGAACCCACCTTAACACCCTGCTGTCTGCCCCCGCCTTAGAGATCTGTGACCCCTTGGGAAGCCACATCAGGCCCCCCCATGCTAGAGAGAAAGACGGGAGGGTGGGGGCTGCCAAGGCTGAGCGCCCCTTCCTCTGGCAGGGCCTGGGTGGGAGTGGGGGCTGGAAGGGGGAGGGGAATCGGGGTGGGGGTTTTCCAGGAGGGGGAAGGAGCGCCATGAATCTTGCAAATGGGGAGGGGGCACCATCGGTCTGGAGAAGGGAAGGGAACTTGGGGGGGGGTTGCACGGAGGAAGGGGCATCCAAGGGCTTCTGGGTCCCTTCCTTGCACACGCACACACAGCCACACGCACACTCGCCTGCCTTGCATACAAATCTCCCGGGGGGTGGGGGGTGCCTGCCAATTGTTGCATCGCATCCGCCCAGGTCTCCTTCCTTCCTTCCTTCCTTCCTGTGCGGCTGCCTCGCTCGCTTCCTTCCTCCCCATGTCCCCGGAACTGCTTCGGGGCGGGCGAAGAGAGAAGGGGCGAAAGTGTGCAGCGCCCGGTTGCATGCCTGCCTGCATGCGTCTCTGCTACTGCTGCTTTCCGGTCTCAAAGGCGCTACTGCAACGAAGCTGCTGGAGAGGTGAAGGGAGGGAGGGAGGGAGGGAGGGAGGGGTGCCTGTGGGGGTCAGAGACCTCGGAGTGTGCAGGCTTTGGGGGGGGGGCGGCAGGCGAGCGAGCTCCCGTCTCTCCCTTGCGATGGGGAGGAGGAGGAAGGGGAGGAGCAGGAGAAAGGGGAACCTCCTGGGCTGGGGAAGGGGTTCCCTCCCTCCTCTGCTCCCCCCCCCTTTGCAAGAGGGCAAAAGCAACCAAGGGAAGGATCCTTTCCCTCCTCCCCACATCCTTCCCCCTCTTAGCGGCTGCCAGGGCATCCTCCACAGTGGCCCCTCGTTGCAAAAGGGGAAAATGAGCAGGAGAGACACCCGGGTGCCTTATAGGTCGGGAGAAGGGCAGCCTGGCCTGCCTGCTAGATTTGGCTCCTGCCTCCATCGCTGTGAGTGACACCTGTCACCTGTGGCTGCGACACCACCTTTCTTTCTTTGTAGTAGGAGAAAGGGCCAACACCAGGGAGGCCATCCATCAGGGCTCCTCACTGGCTGCCCTACGGTGAGGGTCAGCAGAGACTTGTGTGTGGAGATGGGGGAAAGCCCGTCAGGCCACATCGGAAGGGTTTCTGTCCACTGAACGGGCTGGGTTTGCCCCGGATACAAACGAATATGTATCCAATATGTATCCGACATGAATACAGATCCAAAACGTATCTGTGCTCTGAAATCCGACCCGAATCTACTTTTAATCTGCTGTCGATCCATGTCGAATGCAATCTCGATCCATTGCGGGTGTGACAGGCGTTCCGTTTTTCCGCACCCCCAGATCTAACGAATGTTCGAACGAAAATCCAGAAACATTTCCATTCGTACGAATATTCGTCCACGAATATTGCAACTTTCAATTTGCGTAGAAATGTCCAAGTTTATACGATGCATGAATATTCGTGCCCATTGCTAGTGACTGGTGAAAACAAAGCTGTTCATCCAAGGCTTTTGGAGAGGAGTTAAAACAATTTTCTTTGGTTTGTTTTCCAGCTAAGAAATAAGTCCTTTGATTTGTTTTCCACTTTTAAGAAATTATTTACTTTGGTTTGTTTCCTGGTTAGGAAACAGTTTTCTCCAGTTTGTTTTCCACCGAGGAAATAACTTTCTTTGGCTTGTCTTCTAACTCTACAGCGAGGTCGGCCTTTTTTTCTTGGTTTTAATAATTTTAGACTGACATGGCTCCGATTGCCCAGCCCCAGGAATAATTTGGGTGGACAAAAAGGTTTTTATGGAATCCGATTCATAGCAAATTGAACGCAGGGAAATCCGATTTCGTTCAAATAGATCCCCTTCAAATGCGGTCGGATTCTGTTCAATATGAATGCATTTCTACAAATTCATACGAATATCCAAAATGAATGCATATTTATTTATTTATTTATTTATTTATTTATATTTATTTATTTATTTATTTATTTATTTCCATTTCCATTTCCATTTCCATTTCCATTTCCATTTCCATTTCCATTTCCATTTCCATTTCTATCCCGCCCAATTCCCGAAGGTCTCTGGGCAGGTAACGACAGATCAAACAACTAAGAACAACTTATTAAAACCCAAATCAAGATAAGGCGCGCAGTTAAAAACTCCTTTAAAATTCAACAGGTTTAAGCTGTGCACTCCATGCTGCATCTCTAGACGGAAGCTGGATTGCGTTGCCTGTGGGATCAGGTCATCATGAAGTTAGACATGGAGCCCGGAAGGGATCAGGACTTCTCCTGCCAGGGTTTAGAGGGACCTCGAGAACTTTGCAACCAGTTATGGCTGTTTTGGCACCAGTACCTTCAGCCGGAGAGGCTTACAAAGAGGCAGATGGTGGAGCTGGTGGTCCTGGAGCAGTACCTGAGCCTCCTTCCAAAGGAACTGGAGCACTGGGTGAGAGAATGCAGGGCGGAGACCTTGTGCCAAGCGGTGGCCCTGGCTGAAGGTTACCTCCTGAGTCAGAGAGAGGAGGACAGGTTGAAGGAACAGGTGAGGAGCCTCCTGATGGTCGCCCTGCAGGGTGGAGGACATCTACCAAGGTATCACAATCCTCGGGCTTTTCTGCCAGTCCTAGGTTTCTCCTCCATGATTTCTTATCCTTGTGTTTTCAGCTGGAGGAACCAGTGATGGAGGTGACCCCAGAATCCACCCTGGGAGAAGAAAAGCACCTTTGGTCAGGTATAGATGGAGATGCCATCCGTTTGGTCTTGTGGTTAGGGAGCTGGAGTCTTTATTTGGAAATCACTGGGTTTGATTCTGCACTCCTCCATGAACCCAGCTGGGTGACCTTGGGCTAGTCACAGCTCTCTTCTGAACACTCACAGCCCCACCTACCTCACTGGGTGTTCTGTTGTGGGGAGAAGAACAGATAGTTTGTCAGCCGCTTTGGGTCCTCTTAAATGGGTGAGAAAAGCGGAGTAGGAAAGCCAATTCTTCTTCTTCTATGTGATGTAGGTTGTGTAGAACGTGGGTGTTCCTGCTAGATGATGCCCACATTTCCAGAGGGATTTCAGGTGCTTTATTTTGAAACACCTGCCCCCTTCTTTCCTCACAGGGAATGGAGCAGCCTCATCTCTTTGCCCAGCCTCATCTCCTCTTCGGGATGGATCTTCTGCCCAGGTAGGAAAGGTGCAAGGGGTCATCAGGCCCAGGTGCCGTTTGAAATAAGTTGGCACAGAATGTTAGGAATGGAACCCTGGGTGTTGTAGTTTAGGAGACTTAGAGAACCACAAGACTTACTAGAGAACCACCAATGCCCTTCTCTTCCTCTGCCTTCCTTTAGATAGCTTTAAGAAAGGGTTAGACAAATTCATGGAAGACAGATGCATCAATGGCTGCTAGAATGGATGCCTAAGTCCATCTTTCAGGCTGGGCGGGGGGGGGGGGGCAAGCAGGAGACCTCTAAGGCCATTTGCTGGGAGTTGAGAGGAGCAGAAGGTTTGCTTTGTCTCTGCTTGAGATGCCCATGGGCAACTAGCGGGCCACTGTGTGCGACAGGATGCTGGACGAGATGGGCTGTGGTCTGATCCAGCAGGGCTCTTCTTAGGTTCTTATGGGCTAGATGGGCTGTGGCCTGATCCAGCAGGGCTCCTCTTAGGTTCTTATGGACTGGATGGGCTGTGGCCTGATCCAGCAGGGCTCCCCTTTGGTTCTTATGGACTAGAGGGGCTGTGGCCTGATCCAGCAGGGCTCCCCTTTGGTTCTTATGGACTAGATGGTCTGTGGCCTGATCCAGCAGGGCTCCTCTTAGGTTCTTATGGATTGGATGGGCTGTGGCCTCATCCAGCAGGGCTCCTCTTAGGTTCTTATGGACTGGATGGGCAGTGGCCTGATCCAGCAGGGCTCCTCTTTGGTTCTTATGGACTAGATGGTCTGTGGCCTGATCTAGCAGGGCTCCTCTTAGGTTCTTATGGACTGGATGGGCAGTGGCCTGATCCAGCAGGGCTCCTCTTAGGTTCTTATGGATTGGATGGGCTGTGGCCTGATCCAGCAGGGCTCCTCTTAGGTTCTTATGGACTGGATGGGCAGTGGCCTGATCCAGCAGGGCTCCTCTTTGGTTCTTATGGACTAGATGGTCTGTGGCCTGATCCAGCAGGGCTCCTCTTAGGTTCTTATGGACTAGAGGGGCTGTGGCCTGATCCAGCAGGGCTCCTCTTAGGTTCTTATGGATTGGATGGGCTGTGGCCTGATCCAGCAGGGCTCCTCTTAGGTTCTTATGGACTGGATGGGCAGTGGCCTGATCCAGCAGGGCTCTTCTTAGGTTCTTATGGATTGGATGGGCAGTGGCCTGATCCAGCAGGGCTCCTCTTAGGTTCTTATAGACTGGATGGACAGTGGCCTGATCCAGCAGGGCTCCTCTTAGGTTCTTATGGGCTAGATGGGCAGTGGCCTGATCCAGCAGGGCCCCCCTTAGGTTCTTACATCCCCTCCAACTTTTCCCTGTTCCTGAATTTCTCCTTGGACCAAGCAGAGAGGAGTTTATCATTTCTTCTCCCTTCCAGGGTCAGGTCTCTTTTGAAGAGGTGGCTGTGTATTTCAGTGAAAAGGAATGGACCTCTTTGGATGAAGACCAAAAAGCTTTATACTGTGAAGTTATGCTAGGAAATTATGAAAACATTTCCTCGCTGGGTAAGGAGGTACTTTAATGTTTACATTTTTTATCGCCTTAAAAGCAAACAAAGAAAAGTAGAAGAGAGATTAGAAACAGTAAAGAAGGAAAAACAAATGCAAAGTGTAGTATTTGTTTAGTGTTGCAGCCTGCCCTTAGGGTCCTTAGATCCATCTTTTCTTTTGATTGTCGGATCCTAAGTAACTTTTAGTCCAACTTTTAGTCCAGTGTTCTCATCACTAGATATTTTCTGAGCCTTCTATGAGGATTTCACAAACAGTGGGATTAATACCTAGGGGATTCCCAACTACGGCAGAGTTTCTGGACAGAGATGACTTGGCCGCAGTTCTCCATGCTCTGCTGACCTCCAGATTGGACTACTGCAATGCAGTCTACATGGGTCTACCCTTGAAGACTGTTTTGAAGCTGCAGCTGGTGCAGAATGCAGGACGCACATCACGCCGGTCTTTAAAAAGTTGCATTGGCTGCCATTTTGCTACTGAGCCCTATTCAAGGTGTTAATTTTGACTTATAAGGCCCTAAATGACTTGGGCCCCAAATATCTGAAGGAATGCCTTCTCCCATAACCACCTGCCTGTGCCTTAAGATCTGGAGGGGAGGCCCTCCTCATTGTCCCACCATCCTCAGTAGTAAAAGTGGTGGGCACCTGGGAAAGGTCCTTCTCAGTGATGGCCCCCAGGCTATGGAATAGTCTCCTCCTGAGGGTGCATCAGGCTCCTTCACTGTATATGTTTAGCGGGTAGTGAAGACGTACATCTTTGCCCTGGCGTTGATTTAATGGGGATACACTTTCTCTTCCCACTTTACAGACACTGTTGCTGTTTTAATATACCCGTATTTTCGGGCATATAGGACGACTGGGCGTATAAGACGACCCCCAACTTTCCAGTTAAAATATAGAGTTTGGAATATACTCGCCGTATAAGAAGACAATCCCTGGCGTATAAGACGACCCCCGACTTTTGAGAAGATTTTCCTGGGTTAAAAAGTAGTCTTATACACCAGAAAATACAGTATATCTGATTTTAAGTGTTGTTATCTGCCCTGAGACTTTTCGGTGTAGGGTGGGATACAAATTCCATCCATCCATCCATCCATCCATCCATCCATCCATCCATCCATCCATCCATCCATCCATCCATCCATCCATCCATCCATCCATCCATCCATCCATCCATCCATCCATCCATCCATCCATCCACCTGTCTGTCCATCCGTCCATCCATCCATAAAAAAACAAACAAACCCTGAAAAACACACACATCTGCTAATCGGTTTTTAAAATGTATTTTATTCCTTTTTGGAGGAGGAAGGGTGAATCTGACTTCCAAACCTGAGATTATCTCCTGGCTGGAAGGAGGGGAAAGCAGGACCATTGGTTGTCACCTGTCTGAAAAAGATAAAAGACCAGCAGGTAATTTTTCCCAGGGAGGGAAACTTATATATCAGTTCTTGTTTTGATTTAGGAAAAATAAGTTATTATTATTACTGAAAAATAACTTGCAAAAGGAGGTCTGTGGAATTCATGAGCAGAAGAGGTGGTGACAGCAAGTGTCTTTGATAGCTTTTGATAGCTTTAAGGAAGGATTAGATACATTCACAGAGGACCAGTGTATCAATGACTACCACCAGGTGGGAGAGGCAGGCAGGATGCCTCTGAAGGCCATTTGCAGGGATTCGAGAGCAGGTGAAGGTTTTGCCCTTGTCTTCTGCTTGAGATGTCCAGCAGCAACTGGTGGGCCGCTGTGTGAATCGGGGGCCTATTCGCACTTGGCTTTATTCTGGAATATATCCTGGAATAGGGACTTGCTGTCCATAGGCTAGTGCAGGCTTCAGCAGGCCCAAAGTGAGGTCTGCCAGAGCCTGCATTAGCATGTGGGCCACAGACCTCTATCCTGAGATATACTCCAGAAAAAGGCCAAGTGCGAATAGGCCCCGGGATGCTGGACTAGGCAGGCTGTGACCTGATCCATCAGGTCCTAAGGTCATACCAAAATGCTTATATCCCATTTGATAGTTCCATGGGGATAAGGAGGGAAAAGACTTCCATCTTTTCATGCTTGTTCTTCCAGAATCGATTGCTGAAGGGTCAGATGTCCAGAACCAAACCAACACCCCTCTGACGGCCTTTGAGAACCACAACGGAGCAAGCAAACCTTTCAAAAACATCACGTGTCAATCGGGCCTTAAAGCGCACCAGAGAATCCATACTGGAGGGAAGCCACATAAACACACGGAGGGCGTGGAGAACTTCATCCAGCCTTCGCATCTCACAAAGTCCCCGGGGATTCTCACCAGGGGGAAACCGTATAAATGCAGGGAGTGTGGAAAGAGCTTCAGTCAGAGTTCACACCTGACGGCGCACCAGAAAATCCACACGTGGGAGAAACCCTACAAGTGCGCGGCCTGTGGGAAGCGTTTCAGTTCACCCACAAGCCTTTCTGCCCACCAGAGGGTCCACCCAGGGAAGGATCTTCAGGGGTGCGCAGAGAACGGAGAGGACTTTGACGCGTTTTCAGAGCTCGGCCAGCGTCCGGCGGTCCACGCGGTCGAGAGGCCGATCGCGTTCATGGAGTACGGAGGGAGCTTTGCACTCTGCGTTGACTTCACCAGACATCAGGCAGCTCACACGGGAGAGAAACCCTACAGGTGCGGCGAGTGTGGGAAGAAGTTCAGCCAGCGCTCCTGCCTCGTTCACCACCAGTGGAGCCACACGGGAGACCAGCCGTACGAGTGCAAGGAGTGCGGGAAGAGCTTCGTCGTCGGCTCGGATCTCATCCGACACCAGAGGAGTCTCAGGGGGTTAAAACCATACAAGTGCATGGAGTGCGGGAAAGGCTTCGGCCAGCGCTCAGGGCTCACGAAACACCAGCGCATCCACACGGGCGAGAAGCCCTACGAGTGCGCCGAGTGCGGGAAGCGATTCAACCAGTCGGTGCACCTGACGGACCACCAGCGCATCCACACGGGGGAGAAACCCTACGAGTGCGCGGAGTGCGGGAAGCGATTCAACCGGCACTCCAACCTTTACATACACCAGAAGATCCACTCGGGGGAGAAGCCGTACGCGTGCCTGGAGTGCGGGAAGAGCTTCATCCACCAGACGCTTCTGACGCGGCACAAGCGGATCCACACGGGGGAGAAGCCCTACGGATGCGTGGAGTGTGGGAAGAGGTTCAGCCGGGGGTCGGACCTCAGCAGGCACCAGAAGATCCACACGGGAGAGAAGCCGTACGCGTGCGGGGCGTGCGGAAAGAGCTTCAGGCAACAAGCGCACCTCACTTATCACCAGAGGATCCACGCGGGAGTTAGGAGCTGCACAGACTGAAACTTGGTCTCCATCTGTAATCCGTGGGAAGGTCAAACTCAGAACCAGCTCTGCCCAGTCGTGTGAACTGACCAGCCTGTTCATTAAACAGTTTGCACACACGCATAGACCCCCAACGTCACCCCCCAGTCCTCCATTGTTCTCAGTGATTTCTGTGACCACACCCTGACATCCTGCCCCTCCCCGCCCCCGTTCCTTGATTGCAGCCTGCATATTCCATCATCCTACCTTGTCCCTAATCCTAATCCTAACCGCTCTGTTGAGTCTGAGGTCTCTTACCCACTACAGTTTGGTCTCGTGGTTAGAGTGCTGGGCCCATATCTCGTGGTCACCGGGTTTGACTCCACACTCCTCCACGAAGCAAGCTGGGTGACCTTGGGCTAGTCACAGTTCTCCTTCTGAGCTCTCACAGCCCCTTCTACCTCACAGGGTGTTTGTTGTGGACAGGAGAACAGAAGGTTTGTCAGCTGCCTTGAGTTCCCTTAAGTGGATGAGAAAAGTGGCGTATAAAAGCAACCACAGCCCATCTGGCCCATAAGAACCTATGAGGAGCCCTGCTGGATCAGGCCAGAGCTCATCAGGTCCATAAGAACCTAACAGGAGCCCTGCTGGATCAGGCCAGAGCTCATCAGGTCCATAAGAACCTAAGAGGAGCCCTGCTGGATCAGGCCACAGCCCATCTAGTCCAGCATCCTTTCTCACGGAGTAGCCCACCAATTGCCCATGGTCATCTCAGGCAAGATCAGGAGAGATTCTGTCTGTACAGAAAGCAGAGCAGACAGTAGAAACCATGGAAGTGTCAGAAGAGCACAGGACGCTTTTGACCCATTTCTAATGGTCCTGTGAAATGTGTGATCTGTGCATCTCAGATTGTTAATGTTTCGGCTTTCTGTCTGGATCCCAGAGAAATGCAAACTTTGGACCCCTTTCTAATATGGTGTAATTATTCTGTGTTTATGGGCAATGGAAGCCTTTCCTGTCCTTGTGGTTTACAGTTGAGGGTGAAGGGAATTATTCCTGACGGCCTTACTGGAAATTTTAGCCACAGAGATAACTACTTGGCCTTGTGACTCTGTCCTAGAACCCAAATTTCATGGCGGCGATGCAACTCTAGCTTTGTACAAGGTTACATTTTGTGTTTTTCCACCAGAATAAACGTATAGGCGATTCTTATCATTTTCACGGGTGTGTGGGCTTTAAAATGTGCAAACTGTGTGCAGTCTCTGGGCATGGCTGGCATGATTTACTCCAGTGGTTGCAACAGATTAAGAGTTGCAAGCCAGAAGGAGCACGGGGTCATTATAAGAGCCCACATGGGGACTTTTGCAGTAAAAGTGACATAGTGACTGCCGCCTGCAGTATTAATCTGCCCCCAAATTCTGCTTTTCTGTCTCCTATTTAAGATTAAGAGGTTCTCCCCCCCCTTCCCCTCCATACAGTTGACTACAGGGTTGGTCTTAATGACCTCTGAGTGCCCCTCCCTGCCTTTGTCGTCGCGCCTGCGCACTCCAGCCTTTCTCACGGGGCTCCAAGAGGAAGCGAGTAGGCGAATCCGGACCACGCAGCTCAGGCTTCCCAGCGAAGACATGCGGGGCTTCCCAAAAGGGTAGGGACTTAAAACTCCACCTCCCCAAAGGACAGAGACTTGATTTTCGACAGAATTGTTGTGTTATTAATAGTACGGATATTAAGCCGAAGCAGAGTTCGGACTGGCTTCCGTTTAAGGCGGAAAGGGAAGGGAGCAGGATGCGGGCAAAGGGATTCCTAGGAGGACAGGAGGAGGAACTGCGTGTTTGCAATAATGCTGGGTCAACAACAGATGCAACTTTCCTCCCCTCCCCATCTTTTACCGAGCGTGGATTTTGTAGCTTTTAATTTGTTTCGAGGCTTCCATTCGATAAACCTCGTGCAATGGCTTGCGGGGAGGAAGGACGGCTCTAAAGTCAGGAAGTAATAATTAATATCCCAGTTTGCACGCTTGTCTTCCTGGGATTCTGCCGGATCTCCTTCGCGTTGGCTCCGCACACGCCTCCCCCTGCAAGAGGCAGCCGGAAGTTTGCGTTGCAACGCGGTGGAGCCGCTCTTTGCTTTCCTAGCTCCCGCGGGCCGGCGCAGCTGCCCTCGCTTAGCCCCGCCCTCTTCCCCAGCATCCCTTGCGCTCCTCCATTGGCCTGGCAGGAAGGCGGAAGGAAGGAGGGCAGGAGAGGCGGCGAGACCCCGAGGGTGAGAAAAGGGGGGTGGGCGCCCCATATGGGTGGGGAGGAGGGGGTCCCGCCCCCTATGTCGATGGAGGGAGGAGTACTGAGTCCTGGGTGGGGAGGGGTGGGGTGCTGCTCCCCTATATAGCTGGGGGGAGGGGTCTGTATCCTTAGGGTGAGGAGGGGGGTCCTGCTGCCCCATATAGGTAGGGGGAGGGGATCTAAGTCTTTGGGGTTGGGAGGGGGGCTTGAAAAGGCGGGTTAGGTGGGGGAGGGGTCTTTGGGGTGAGGAGGGGGCTTGAGAAGGGGGGTTAAGTGGGGAGGGGTCTGAGTCTTTGGGGTTGGGAGGGGGCTTGAGAAGGGGGGTTAGGTGGGGAGGGGTCTGAGTCTTTGGGGTGAGGAGGAGGCTTGAGAAGGGGGGTTAAGTGGGGAGGGGTCTGAGTCTTTGGGGTTGAGAGGGGGCTTGAAAAGGGGGGTTAGGTGGGGAGGGGGGTCTGAGTCTTTGGGGCGAGGAGGGGGGCTTGAGAAGGGGGGTTAGGTGGGGAGGGGTCTGAGTCTTTGGGGTGAGGAGGGGGCTTGAGAAGGGGGTTAGGTGGGGAGGGGTCTGAGTCTTTGGGGTTGGGAGGGGGCTTGAGAAGGGGGGTTAGGTGGGGAGGGGTCTGAGTCTTTGGGGTGAGGAGGGGGCTTGAGAAGGGGGGTTAGGTGGGGAGGGGTCTGAGTCTTTGGGGTGAGGAGGGGGCTTGAGAAGGGCGGTTAGGTGGGGAGGGGTCTGAGTCTTTGGGGTGAGGAGGGGGCTTGAGAAGGGGGGTTAGGTGGGGAGGGGTCTGAGTCTTTGGGGTGAGGAGGGGGCTTGAGAAGGGCGGTTAGGTGGGGAGGGGTCTGAGTCTTTGGGGTGAGGAGGGGGCTTGAGAAGGGGGTTAGGTGGGGAGGGGTCTGAGTCTTTGGGGTGAGGAGGGGGCTTGAGAAGGGGGGTTAGGTGGGGAGGGGTCTGAGTCTTTGGGGTGAGGAGGGGGCTTGAGAAGGGGGTTAGGTGGGGAGGGGTCTGAGTCTTTGGGGTGAGGAGGGGGCTTGAGAAGGGGGGTTAGGTGGGGAGGGGTCTGAGTCTGGGGTTGGGAGGGGGGCTTGAGATGGGGGTTAGGTGGGGAGGGGTCTGAGTCTTTGGGGTGAGGAGGGGGCTTGAGATGGGGGTTAGGTGGGGAGGGGTCTGAGTCTTTGGGGTGAGGAGGGGGCTTGAGAAGGGGGGTTAGGTGGGGAGGGGTCTGAGTCTTTGGGGTGAGGAGGGGGCTTGAGAAGCGGGTTAGGTGGGGAGGGGTCTGAGTCTTTGGGGTGAGGAGGGGGCTTGAGAAGGGGGGTTAGGTGGGGAGGGGTCTGAGTCTTTGGGGTGAGGAGGGGGCTTGAGAAGGGGGGTTAGGTGGGGAGGGGTCTGAGTCTTTGGGGTTGGGAGGGGGGCTTGAGATGGGGGTTAGGTGGGGAGGGGTCTGAGTCTTTGGGGTGAGGAGGGGGCTTGAGAAGGGGGGTTAGGTGGGGAGGGGTCTGAGTCTTTGGGGTGAGGAGGGGGCTTGAGAAGCGGGTTAGGTGGGGAGGGGTCTGAGTCTTTGGGGTGAGGAGGGGGCTTGAGAAGGGGGGTTAGGTGGGGAGGGGTCTGAGTCTTTGGGGTTGGGAGGGGGGCTTGAGATGGGGGTTAGGTGGGGAGGGGTCTGAGTCTTTGGGGTGAGGAGGGGGCTTGAGATGGGGGTTAGGTGGGGAGGGGTCTGAGTCTTTGGGGTTGGGAGGGGGCTTGAGAAGGGGGGTTAGGTGGAGTGGGGTCTGAGTCTTTGGGGTGAGGAGGGGGCTTGAGAAGGGGGGTTAGGTGGGGAGGGGTCTGAGTCTTTGGGGTGAGGAGGGGGCTTGAGAAGGGGGGCTGCCGCCCCATGGTGGGAAAGTGTGTGCCTCCTTCCTAGGATTCGGGTTGCAAAGGATGGGACATGGAACCCAGCAGGCGGCAGAGGGACGACAATCCCCAGCGGCAGCTGTTGAGCGAGTGTGGAAATGCGCTTTGATGACCTGCCTCTGAGCTCATCTTTTCCTTTTTAAATCCGCATCTTTGCTTTTAGCGCTTGGCAAAGCTCCCTCGCGGTTTGTGGCTGAACGCAGCGGCGCTTAGCGGGATGCTGTACCGACTGAGCCCTGCCCTGGAGAGAATCGTTTAGATCTAGTCTCATGGACAGATCTCTGCATTATTATATTCTTTCCGCCAAAGGGACAAGTTCACAAATTCTGGCGGTTTTGTGCAACTCCCTGCAGTTTGAGAGAATGGCCTAAATTAGAATCGTAGAATCACAGAGTTGGAAGGGGCCTCTAGGGTCATCGGGTCCAACCCCCTGCTCAACGCAGGATTCCCTAAACCTCTCCCAGACGCCCCCACCCCCAAAGCCCAGGCTGGCAGCCCCCTCTTCTCCTCCAGGGTGGGTGACCCTCCAAGGCACCCCAGGCTAATGGACGTTTCCCCTTGCAGAGGGCGCTGGCCAGGCAGCAGAGAAACTGGCTGATAATTCTTCACAGTCCTATCCAAGCTCAGGGGTCCATTCCCCCCCCTCCCGTTTTTCCTTTAGTGCCCAATTGGGTATGTTAAGACTGATGCCTTGATGATACTTGTTCCTAGCTTTTGGGGGGGGGGGCTGCTGGGCTGGAGAATAGAGATATGCACGGATGGTTTTTTTTGGCCTTCAGGTCATATTGAGTTGAATGTAAGGAAATTCGTATTTGTTCGAATAGATCCCCTTCAGATGTGGTGGAGTTCTATTGGATATGAATGTATTTGGACAAATACCTGCTACAGACGCATATGTATCCGATATGTATCTGATAACATCCCTTGTTGGGAGTTCTGTTTCGCTGGGATGGAGGAACCGAGGGCTCTTTGCGCCCGGTTTCCTGCTTCCTGGCCGCTGGGCTCCGACCTCCCAGATGGCCGTCCGGAGTGCAGCCTGCAAATCTCTGGCTTGGGGGGAGAGGATTACATCCGGGATAAAGGAAAGGATTTAGTGCCGGCGCTCACACGGGATCCTTAACCGTCTCTCTTTTGCTGACCCTTGTGGCTTGGCGTGCGAAGGTGCGCCACAGCGGTTAGAGCATCGCCCGAAAGCCCAGCCCTGCCTGCCTCGGGTTGGAGTTGCAGTTTGTGTGCGTCCTTCGCCTTGATATCCGGGCGCTGCAAAGAGAACTTGCCATCTCTGCTGGGGACGCGGCCGGCTCAGGATGCCGGAGGCGCCAGGCTTTTAACCCTCTCCTCCTCTCTTTGCAGCCTCCCCCCCCACGATGACCACCCTGGAGGATAAGCTTTTGGGCGAGAAACTCCAATACTATTACAGCAGCAGCGAAGAGGACAGCGAGAAGGAGGAGGGCGATGAGGAGAGCAGCTCCATCCGGGAGGCAGCGGTGACAACAGAGGCCCCCGCGCTCAGCAGCGATGGCAGCGCCATCAATACAGGTGCCCGGCCCGTTTCTCTGGGTTCCCCAGCCTGGGCAGCTTTAGGCGGGGCAAAGAGTCTCTTCCCCTGCCCTTTCACCTCGTTACCACCCTGCAAGGGGCCGAGTAGGATGCCATCCCCGGTCCCCACGTCTTGGCCTGGCGCTCTGATGTTCCAGCTGTGTTGGCAGCAGGTTTGATTATCTGGATCTGGACCATCAGCGTATCCCAGGGTCATGGAGCAGGGATGTGCGGAAATGGGGTTTGGGGGCGTTCAGTTCGTAACAAACCGAATGTTAGAAAATTCATATTCGTTCAAATAGATCCCCTTTGAATGTGATAGGATTCTGTGCGCTATGAATGCATTTGTCCAAATTTCTATGAATATGCGACGCAAATGCATACGTATCCTGCAACATATCCGCTGTAAAATCGTCAAATCCAACCTGAGTCCACTTTGAAACCGCTCTCGATCCATGTCGGACGCTGTCTGAATCCGCTGCAGATGTGACTGCTGCAGCCGCTTTCCCACTTCCCCAGTTTCACGAATTTCCAAACTGTTTGTACGGATGTTAGTATACAAGTGTTGTAACTTTCGATCCGTGTACGAATGTCCGAATACTCGTGCCCACCCTATCATGGAGCCATTTTGCTAGACCACCTAATTTCAAGGTGAGCCGGACAAGACCGCCTTTTCCTGCCGCAGGGGAAGTTTACAGCACTTTGTTGCTGTACGCGGTGGGGTCCCTGAAGTTTCCTGCCACTGCCCGGCCTCCTTCCATTGGCGGACGTGCGGGGCTGATTGGGCAGGCCTTTCCCAGCCCCTAGCCGCGGGCTCCTCTGTCCTTCCTCCCTCAGGTCCCAAGGGTGTGATCAATGATTGGAGGCGCTACAAGCAGCTGGAGACGGAGCAGAGGGAGGCCCAGCGCCGTGAAATGGAGCGGCTGATCCAGAGGCTCTCCATGACGTGCCGGTCCCACCTGGACGAAGAGAAGGACAAGCAGAGGGAAAAGGAGCTTCAGGAGAAACTGAACGGCAAGGTAATGGGCGCAGGGGTGGCCACTCTGTCCTCGGTCGCGCCCGGTAAAGGTAGGGATGCGTGTGACCGTTTGTAGGCATTCGGAATCTGATTGAATGTGCTGAATTTTGACATTCAAACTCGAATAGAATGTAAACAATTCAATCAAAAATTCATTCAAATTATCTGGACGTTTGTATGCGTATGGGTTCGTACAAGACGCGTACTCGAAGATCCTCATCTTTCCCACATTTGTGCAGATCCGTACAGGACCAAAACAGGTTGCATACGGGATAACTACAGGATGCACACGGATGTGTATGGATGCGTGTAGATGCGGGAAACGTTGTCGACATTTGTATGTGCAGATTCGAATAAAAAAATTCAAACAAATAGATTTGAATTTGGTAAATTTGAATCGAATCTTGTTAAATTTGAATTGAAAAGATTCAAAGCAAATCAGTTTTCAGGTATTTGATGCGAACAGAATGTCAAAAAAAACCCATTCGCGCTCTTCTCTAGTAAAAGTCCCCACCTTCTTTGGCCTTGGGATCCTGCGATGGGTGGGCTTTGCTAACTTGAAGTGTTGTTGGAGGGTTGTTCGGTAAATGCGAAAGCGAAGTACAGTGGTAGCTCGACATACGAGTGCCCCAACATACGAGTTTTTTGAGATACGAGCCACCGAGCGAGTGATATTTTGCTTTGAGATGAGAGCAAGATTTGAGATACGAGGAATCCGTCTCTCCCCCTTCCCCTTCCGTCTCTCATCCCCAAGCGCGCGCGCGCTCCCTCCCTCCACCGCTCGTCGCTCGCCTTGGGATGCCGCCAAGCGTCTGTTTTCCCTTCCATCTCTCATCTTCAAGCGCTCGAGGGGCCCTACAGGCGAGAGGTAGAGGGCGCTTCCCCTTGCCCTCCTTTGGGTCCTTTCAGCTGCCTGGGTTCGAGGGAAATGTGGAACAGGAGCACACAGAAAGAGGGAAGAAGGGATGAGGGGGTGTTTTGGGAGCTGGAACGGATTAATGGCATTTCAATTAATTTCAATGCTTTGAGATACGAGCAATTTGACATACGAGCAAGGTTACAGAACGAATTACACTCGTATGTCGAGGTACCACTGTATTTAGTGCTTGGGTCCGTTGGATGGAGGGCTGAGTTGCTTCACCGCTGCCGCTGCCCCTTTCCAGCTGACCATGCAGGAGTACAGCATGCTGCACGAGGGTGCTGACGACGAGGAGTTCCTGCAGCAGTACCGCAAGCAGCGCATGGAGGAGATGCGTCAGCAGCTGCACAGCGGGCAGCAGTTCAAGCAAGTCTTTGAGATCCAGAGCGGAGAGGCCTTCTTGGACGCCATCGACAAAGGCCACAAGAACACGGTGGTGATGGTCGACATCTACGAAGATGACGTCCCGGGCGCGGACTCCCTCAACGGCTGCATGATCTGCCTGGCCGCCGAGTACCCCACGGTCAAGTTCTGCCGGGTCCGGAGCTCGCTGCTCGGGACGAGTGCCCACTTCACCACCAACGCCCTGCCGGCCCTTCTGGTCTACAAGGGCGGGGAGTTGATCGGGAACTTTGTCCGCATCACCGACCAGCTGGGCGAGGACTTCTTCGCCGTGGACTTGGAGGCGTTCCTGCAGGAGTGCGGCCTGCTCCCGGAGAAGGACACGCTGCTGCTGGCGTCCATTTGCAACGCCTCTTTGTGCTACAGCGAGGACAGCGACTTGGAGATCGACTGAACGCGCGGTCTTCCCAAGCATCAGTTCATAGAGGACCACCCCTCTCTTACTTGCCTGCCCTGTCCCTGAACATGGCGCTCCTCTCACGTCTGTCGGGTGGCTTTCTGTGCTCTGTAGGCCTGCAGCTTCGAGTAGAACGTAATGGTCACGCGTGTGTAGAATTGTAAGCGAGCGTTTCCGCTAAAGTTTGGGTTAGGGATGAACTTGGAAATGTAAAGAAAGAAATGTCCAGTGACAAGAAAGCAACCAGACCTTTGTGGAATGAAATAAATGCTAAGGCAGTTTTGTAGATTAGCCTGTTTGCAATAGTTTGCTAGGAAGGCCAGGCTGAATCGCGACAGCCCCAAAGCAAAGCTAATTCTGTAGGTGCTCTCTCTGTTGTAATCCTGTACTTCCTTTATGTATAAATTGACTATTTTGCTACATGGACTTCTATGTGAGAATTCCTGACCTTTTCTTAAATTATTGCAATAAAAGATCCAAAGCAGTTTTGTGGTCTCTAGTTTTCTGATGTAACCTGCACGATCGCCACAACCGTTAGCAAAATCCAGCTTTCGCAAGCCCGAGACACGGCGGTTAAACTTGAAAGTAAGCCAGGTTAAGGTGGACAAAAGAAATTTATTTCATGGCATGCAAATACATTTCAAGTACTGCAAACTTTTTTTTTGATTAATTCTCTCTCAAACACTGAAAAAAAACCCACAGTTCGCTAACGTCTGTGACCAGCCAAAAAGCTAATTTATCTCTTCACTTCAGTGCTACAGCAAACACGCACACAAAGTCACTCTGCTATTCAGGCTAAAATCACAAAGCCCACCCCCACCATTCAACAACCCACCCCAGAAATACAGACCCGTACGGTCTAAGCTTTCTCATGTAAATCCTATTCCTATAACACAAAAGGGAAAAATGATACAATTTGAATTTCTTTTTTAAACAGAACTAAATGGAATAGAATTCTTCCCCCCAATATACCCCTCATTTTACAGATTTTTTTTTTAAATTATATATATATTTTTAAATAGAAGCTGAGAATGCACCATTAAAAATGAGCATTAAATCCATCGTAGCGATGGCGTCTGCTTTATTATACATGATGGGTGTACACCATCTTTTATCTCATTTACATTTCAATCGAACAATAGATTTGCAAAGAAAATGTCTAATACAGACGTAAAAATATTCACACTTGAGAGCTTCACAATCGGTTGTACAATTGACAAACAGGGCCTCTTTTCCCAAACTTTCTAGGCTAAGCAAGTTTATAAAATGTTAACGCAACTAGAAAAAAAAAAGTGTATTTTTTTTTCCTTTTAACTTCCAGGGAAAAGAATATGTAATATACAGTATAAACGTGGACAGCAGATACTGCAAGCTTTAACCACAAGACTCTTTGAGTAGCTGTACAGTGGAGGTTATTTTGTGCGGTATGAAGGAAAAAAACACGCATGTTGTATCACAACTACAGTATTATGTATTTGTCTGCCCAGATAAGGAAACTGCATGCATTTCCCCCATGCCTTGGATTAAATAACCGAGGACTTCTGTGGGTAAGCAGGTGAGATCTGTGCAAAATGTACGTTTTTGCCCTGTTCTCCCGCACTCGGTTGATGCAGCCGGAATTGATCTTTATTTCAAACTCTGTCTTGTCGTATAAAGTGTCTCTTAAAAGCTTCACAAAAGCATGTGCGTGTGTGGTGGGTACAGTTTGGGCTTTCCCAGGTGAGGCTCTGTAAACCGTGCCCCCCGCCGCAGGGATACACGAGGCGTTACGATATCGCTTTGCCAGCAAAGCACCCTATACTCGGACCGATCCCTACCAGGGAGGAAGCGACCGGCAGCCCAGAGCCAAAAGCATCACGCTGTCGTCCTGCCTGTCGCCGGATCTTCCGTTTCTCTTTGGAAGCGCAGTCCCTAGGCGTAAAGGAACCGTCTATATACAAGGGCTTAGTACGGTATAGTACCTACGATGGGTACTGGGACCGCGTGCCTTTTCCCCTCGCAGCAGGACCTGGGGATGGGAAGAGGCGGATTTTTCAAATGCAGCCTTTGCAAAGTAGGCCAGGGTAATAAATACTAGGAAACCAGGTCATTTTGCACAAAACTGGGCTCAAAGACCCTGGGCAAACCTCCTCCTCCTCTAGTGCGCTGTGAAAAAAAGTCCCACAGGCTCCAGTGGCCCTCACACAGGCAAACTGTGTATCGCTTTGTTAAAATTTCTTTTGAAAATAAAAGAGAATATTTATAAACAACTAATCTGGGTTTCTAGTCAAGAAGAAAAGTTCTAGGCGCCTTAGTTAAAAAAGCAGGCTGTGGGCCGCGCTTCTCTTTGGCCGCTCCTCCAGGCCGCCCCTCCCGCCAATGGTCAAGCACCGTGTCCGGCAAGGACAGAAATAAGCTGCGTCCGCACAAGGCGTCAAGCATCTGCTAGCACCATAACTACGTGCCAAGAATGCCCTCTGCGTAACCCTGGCCCTTACCCGGCTCCTGGACCTCGAATGACCACAGGCATTGCAAAATTGTCCACGGGGGCTGTGGCCACCTGTCTCAAATGGCATCAGGCTGAGACCCCGGTCTCTCTCTCTATCCCCCTCTCTCTGCCCCCCCCCCCCCCCGCATTTTCTTTCTTAGCCAACCTGTTTCTTCTAAAGACAGAGCCCCACGAGATGCCACTGTCTTTCCAGCCCTTCGGGTGGCCTTTCAGCAACCTCCCTACGTCCGGACTGGGGCTATAGTCTTCCCCACACCACACTGCATGGAGGGCGGGCGGGTAAGTCGAGGTCCAAAGCAACCTTCTTGGACCTGGTTTTCCCTCCAGCCCGTCCCGAATTCAAGGAGCGCTCTTGGAACAAAGTCTTCCTGGGGAAGTCTGAGCCCATTCTAGGGAGCCGGGTCCCCCTTGCCCTCGCTGGCTAGGAAAACAAGAAAATGGGATTTTGAAGCGCACGCTGCCGGACGCACGGAAGCAAGTCTGGAAACAGTTAATTCCTAGCTGCTTCCTTCAGCAAAGCAGAACTGAAGCCTTAAAGAAAGGAAAGAAAGCAGAAGAAAGAAACCCACAATTTTTTTCTTTAAAAAAAATTAAATAAGTTAGAAGGTATAATACACAACATCCTAGGTTACAGAAGGGCTTTTTCCCTGAGGGCGCATAAAGGTTCTTAAAAACCTTCCATAATTTGTCTATTTTTGTAACAAAATAGCAATGAATATTTTTCTTCCTTTTTTTTTTTAAACTTACATCACCTTCAGCATGGAAGATATTGACGTTTAAATATCCACGTAAGAGTGAGAGAAAGAGAAAGGCTATTTTGCATATATCTCTATGTCTGTCTGTCTGTCTGTCTGCCTACCTATCTATATATATCTGGAGTAACATATAGCGCAACAGAAAACTTCTGGAAGCATTTCAAATGTAATATATAAATTCCTATATACAGAATTTTCCAGCTGGATCGAGAACACCCAACGGCTCTCGAGCTGATTTTCCACAACAAAATGTGTTCATTTTAACAGTCACGAGTTAAAAAGAAAATTAAATTTCCAGTTGCATTGTTTCTCTTGCTGCAGAAAGAGGACGGCAACAGGAAGTCGAAAAAGTTCAGCAACTGTCCCGGAAAATTAAGAGAAAAGATTTGGCTATTGTACGGTCACGTAGGCCTTCGCACCTTAGTAGTATGTTAAATGGCCAAGGTATTTTACAATATCACTGGAGCGCTAATAAAATAGTCCTTGAATTTTCCCCCCAAGTCAATATTTAGAACATGTTAGCAAAGCTTCAAATTAAGCTGTAACCCTTCGAAAACGGTTGTTCTGCCCCCCGCCCACAGGTACGCCAACGACAGTGACTAAAATTTCAGAAAGCCTGATCCTGCATCTCAGGGATGCATGCCAAATGCTAAGCCAGCTCTCTTTTGTCAACAAGAACATGATCGTCTTTTGTTTTAAAGCCATCTCTTAGCGGGATGAAGCCCTTCAATATGGTATATTAGTGAACGCGCCACTTGGCTAAAAGATTCCAGTACGATTTTCAGCATAAACAACTTCACAGAAGTTAATTAACGAACACTAAAAAAAAAAAAATGAAAAAAGAAAAATGAGAGAGAGAGAGATTGAGACAAATGTAAAAAACAAACAAACACTCAACCCATTTAACAAAAGCAAGACGCAGATGGGAAGTTACCTTGCTAGAAAGCATCTGAATTTTTAAAGCAGGGAAGATAAAGGAAAACACAGCTTATGGGGTTTGAAAGTGTGTGTAATGCTTGTGGCTTTTCTTATTTCAGTGGATGTTTCCCTATTTATATTTCCTAATAAGTGCATTGTACAAAACACTTTTATTCACTGTCCTATGTATCCTAAAGCTATATTCCTAAAGTGTTCCAAGGCCTTGTCAGTGTAATCTAGTAAAAAAAAGTGGAATAGTGTTTTTAACTCAACATGCAACCGTGGTCTTTCAGAAGTTCCGGAACTACAACTACCAGCATTCCACTCCCAACATCCTTCAACAGCCCAAGTGCATTCTGGAAGCTGCTGTTCAAAAACATCTGGAACAGATGTAGGCCACCATCGAAGAACCATGAATCTGTTGTAATTTCCAAAGTTCAGCTACAGCAATACTGTGTTCTTTCTCAGTGCAAATGTGACAAATTTTGGTTGATGTTTTGGTGAGATGTCAGGTCCAGTGGTGGGATTCGGCCAAGATGTGTGCGTGGGGGGCCACCACTAGAAGGACCCTTGGAATGGACACAGTGTTGAGTTGAAGGTGTCGGTTCTGCTTATAACTTGGAGAAGAGGAAGGCCGAGGAGGCAAGCAGAAATACACAGGCACTTGTTTTTTGCCCTCTGTATAATTTTAGGCAAATTGTTTGATATATGGAAAATACCAAGTTTGATAGCGGAATAAAATGTTAGGGGAGGCGGCAGGCAGGAATACTGAAAGTGGAGCTCTGCTGCATATAACGCAGTAGCACAAAGATTAGGAAGGAAGGAAAGAATGAAAGAAAGAAAGAAGAAAGAAAGAAGCATTATCAACCCTGAATTAAAGTCTTAGATTCCCAACCTTTCTCTCTCACACACACGATTTTTCATGCAAAGTTCCGCAGCTGAAGAGAAACAAGCAACGGCAACCAGATGCAAATTCCTCTCAATGTGAAATAGTTTTTTGTGTTTTTTCCCAGGAGCGGCCCGGGCGCCACCTCTCCAAACTCCTACAGACTCCTCCCAAAAGCTGTTCCTCAAGATTAAGGAAGGAAAGCAACAATGTTCAGATTCCAAACCGCTCTTGGCAAAAGGACCAGCAGCACCTGAACCTACTAGGAAAACCGGTGGCCGAGTCGTGCGGCTATTTTCACTTCCACGTCCTCTTTTTTTGTTTTGTTTTTTCTTTTTCTCCTCCAGAATGCTAACAGGAAAGGGGGGCCAGATGTATCAAACAGTCCACAGGAAACACATAAACCCCCAGTAGTATTTTCTTTAAAAAAAATATACATTATGTAATATATATGTATATATATTTATATTATATATACATATATAATATATATATCTAAAGAAAGTGTAAATGCTTTCTCAGCGTGAGCACAAGCTCCAAAGCCGGGCGCCTCTCAGCTGTTAACCATCTTGCCGTTGGCAACCGGCCTCAAAAAGTCACCTTTCCCGTCCGCCGCCATCGCGTGGGCCGTTTTCAGAACCAGGTTCCCCCGACTGGCCGGCGTCGTGATGGGCAGGGAGGTCGCGCTGCTCCCTGGACACGCCATTGGCTGGCTGAAGCGTGATGTCACCGGCAAGACCGCCTTCTGCTTCTCCCTGGTGTACAAGGTTAAGAGTTGAGCGAAGGGGAACAAACCCTTTGATCTTCCATCCAGCGTCCACTTAGCGAGAGGCTTTCCCAGCAATTCTGCCACGGCTCAAGAACTTCAGGGGAGCCCTGCTGGATCAGGCCACGGCCCTTCTAGGCCGGCATCCCGTCTCACACAGCGGCCCACCAAATGCTTCTGGGCATCTCATGCAGCAGGCGAAGGCAAAACCTTCACCTGCTGTCTATTCCCTGCAAAAGGCCTATAGAGGCCTCCCTGCCTGCCTCTCCAACCTGGAGGTGGTACTTAGGCATCCATTCTAGGAGCCATTCATACACCTGTCCTCCAGGAATTAGTCGTTAATAACCTAAGGGGATCCCTGCTGGATCTGGCTGCAGCCCGTCTATCGTAGCATCCTGTCTCACACAGAGGCCCACCAAGTGCTCCTGAGCTCTTAAGGAGAAGACGAGGATGAAACTTTCGCCAGCTCTCGACTCCCTGCAAACAGCCTTGAGACGCTCACGCCTGGCTCTCCAACCTGGAGGCAGTAGCCAGGCATCTGTTCTAGTAGCCATTCCTGCCCCTGTCCTCCCAACAGGCATTTATTCCAACCCTTTCTTAAAGCTATCCAGACTGGTTGCTGTCACCACATCTTCTGGGAGTAACCTTCTGCCTAGTTGCCTGGAAGTGCAGCTGGGAAATTTTACACCCCAAAGCAGGTTTTCTGCCACCGAGGGGAGGGGGAAACATAGTACCTGGGACACTATGGGAACAGGATATAACAGATTTCTCAAAGTTCTGGCCACTTAACTCATCGAACGTTGAATGACATTTGACTCTTCCAGAGAGGCAAATGACCCCCTTTTTGTCTTTTCACATTGTGTGTTGTGTTTATATGGCTTTGGGAGCTGAGAACGGGGTGTGTGTCCCCCACCCCCACCCCAATCTGGTCCATATCCTGCCCTGGGCTTTCTTGGACGCATTTTCTTTCCTCAGGGGCTGATGGTGGGTGTGAGGACTCCCCAAAAGGAAAACCCACGCCAACGATTTGGAAAACACACTGCGGGTGAGAGGAAGGGAACAGAAGCCCACCATCCTGGCCCTTTCAACACTCACAGCATAGCAAGGTCTTCACCTAAGCTGCCCGTGGCCTGCGGCTGAGCTTCCTTCGGCGGCTGCTCCAGCGGGTGCCCGTTCTCCAGAGCCGACCCGTTGAACAGGTGATCGTCCTGTTCGCCGATCGCAAGCTGCAGACCCAGGATCTCCTGGAGAGGAACGACAGAGGCAGCCTTAGGTGTTGCTTTGGGCAAAACAGCAGGCAACCAAAATGGCCGCTGCCGTGACAAAGAGCAGAAAGAGTTTCCCGCCAGGGAAGGGACTTGGCAGGCCACAGGGTCATCCTTAAAACATCCTGCTAAGGATTAGAGTCTTCCACAGGTATCGGCAGGCGTGATGTATGGTGATTTAATTAATAAAAGGGATAGGACTTAAGCCCAAGAAGGAGTCATCCGTGAGTGAGATTTGGGAGTCGCTGGGTCAGAATCTCCTTGCGCCAGGTATTCCCTCTCTGCCCGGCCTGCATCAAGGGTAAGACCATTTTCAGGACACCTGCTCGCATTTGGTGTTGGCGACACGGACTTTAGATGGTACCGACTGCTTGCAATTTGGTATTTTGGCTGGCAGGGAAATTCCGTGGCGTACCTCAATCTGCTCCCCTGGCGCATCGGGCTCGTCAGCATCCAGGGTGGACAGCTCTAATTCGATGTCTCGGTCTGGTTTGGCATCTGCACTGTCTTCAAGATACTCTGCCTGGGGGTGGAGGAAGTGGGGGCAAGGGGAAAACAACACGTGAAAGAGAAGATGCCCAGAAAACCGGCTGGAGAAATACCTACAGCAGGCCTAGGGCTAAACAGAGACAGGGCTTGTGGCTGCTGCTTCTTCCTCTGAAACCAAGGTAAGCCAACTGCCATGCAGGGCAGGAAGTTGGCGGGACAGGAAGTGGACAAAGCAGGAAGTTGGCAGGACACTCCTTGGCTGCAGGCCGAGTTCAACATCTTCTCTGCTTGGGAAACAGGGCCTGTTTGCAAATCACACACTGATCTGGGCACCACTTTGTCCTAGAGTCTCTCAGTTTTGCACTCCTTCTGAAGGCATTTCCTGAGTCCCTCTTCCTTCACCTAACTCCCCGGAAGCAAGGAGACCTGAAGGCCTGCCACAAGATGTCGACGGGCACATTGGTGACATAGCCCTGGTTTAGGGGTGGGCACAACATTCGCAACATTCATACATACATCGCATGTTATTCATACAAATTCAGACATTCGTATACCAATAGAACGTTACGACATTTCTACATTGACATTCGTATGACTACAAAAGTTTTAGAACGTTTGTACAACGCTTCGGAACATCTGTGAGATGGGGAGGAGGGAAGCAGCTGTGCCAGTCACCTCTGCAAGGGATCCAGAGTGCATTCAACCTGGATTGAGAGCAGATTCAAAGTGGATTCAGGGCGGGCTTGAGGCTTTCAGGGTAGATATATATTTCAGAGCAGATATATTTGTACTAATAGATTCGTATCAAATGGAATCCAACCACGTTTGAAGGGGATCTACTTGAGCAAATACATTTTTTCCCCATCCGATTCAATACAAATCCAGTGCAAAAAAAACCCTCCCATCCCTACCCTCATTTAAACTGACAGAACTCATCTGTTTCTGAGTGGGGAAGGAGCAGGCAGAGGGGAAAAAAGGGGATGGGGAAGGCAGGCCAACCCATACTACCGTATTTTCCGGCGTATAAGACGACTGGGTGTATAAGACGACCCCCAACTTTTCAGTTAAAATATAGAGTTTGGGATATACTCGCCATATAAGAAGATGACACCCAGCGTATAAGACGACCCCTGACTTTTGAGAAGATTTTCCTGGGTTAAAAAGTAGTCTTATACGCCAGAAAATACAGTAACTGGAAGAGCTTCATCTAAAACGCTAGGGACCATTTCCATGGGGGACATTCAAATGAGCTCACAGACAAGGCAGCCTCTTAAAGTAGAGTCTGTCATGTGGTCAGTCTAGGATGACCTCTTTGTTATCTATCTATTCCTCTTTCCCTCCCTATGCCAAAGGCCTCCGGCCAGGCCACAACAAAAACACCGGCTAAAATGGTGACACTCCCTACCTGGGGAAGGCAGGTGCTCTCTTGTCCAGAGGCCAGGGTAAAAAGAAGCCTCCCTACCTCGCTCCAGAGGCCCAGGTGACTCACCTCGCCATTCCTCAGATCGATTTCCTTGCTCAAAAGGTTTAAGGCCAGGTGGCTGCTTCCTTCGTTCAAGGAATTCCACTTCTGCTGCATGGCAAGGGCGTTGGCCTCTCTCTGAAGCAACAGCGAGTTACTCTTGGCCTGTTTGGAGGAGGGAAAAGGGGAATTACCGGGGGCTAAGAGTCATTCCCAGAACCCACATCCACACACAGGAGAGGCCGCTGGCCTGCGGCACTCAAGCGCCCTTCACCCTCTGCCTTTCGATCAGGCAAAAGAGGGAATTTATTTATTTCTATTCCTGCCCTGCCTTGCGCCATAATAACATATCTGCCCTGAATCCACGTTGAATCTGCTCTCAATACTTGTTGAATGCAATCTGAAGCAGACGTGACTGGCGCATGTTCCGAAGCTTCGTAGAAAAGCTCAAATTTGTACAAATTCCTATGAATATTGAACGTTAGGAATATCTGTGTGAATCCTTCCCAGGGCCAGGTGACAATAAAGCCAGCACTATCAGCAGAGTAAAACTTCAGTTCACTAAAAAACACAAAGGGCTCAAAAAGGAAGGGCAAATGCTAGGCCACATCCCCTCTAAGGGTGGCCGTACGTGACCCTAAAAAGGTCGGACCAGAGGAAAAAGACACTCAAAGACCCCTACCTGCTGCAGTTCAAGGCTCAGCAGATCGCCCGTACTAGAATGCTTTCTTGGGGCAGATACATCCGTGACAACAAACTGGTCCCTTGAAAGAGAGAGAAAATGTCAAAGGCTTCTTTTGGTACAGAGCAGATGCTAGAACTGAGGGTCAGGGTTGGTCGTGATTCTTGCAAAATGCAAGAAAACTGGCCCTGTTTTCTCTTCCTCCTAATGTGCCTGTGATACGGCTACTGGGAGCAGAACACACCAGGCTCGCGGTTGAACCGAAGCTGAGCATCAGCAAACCGCGTAGAGCCAGCCAGGACTGTTGGCTGCTTTGCCCTGCTAGCCTCTCTACGGGCACGACGATGGGCAGAGGACCGCCAGGAAACTCCATGGGGAACCCTGCTTCCTGGCTCCCAGTTGGCCACGCCAACACTGCCTTCCACTAATGATGAACATCAGTTGGGAAAAGGCCGAGAACTCGCCACTGAGCTCACTCTGGTGTCCCTTAGGAAGTATCTATCTATCATCTATCTATCTATCTATCTATCTATCTATCTATCTATCTATCTATCTATCTATCTATCTATCTATCTATCTATCTATCTATCTATCTATCTATCTATCTATCTATCTATCTATCTATCTATCCATCCATCCATCCATCCATCCATCCATCCATCCATCCATCCATCCATCCATCCCTGTCTGTCCATCTGTCCGTCCGTCCGTCCGTCCGTCCGTCCGTCCGTCCGTCCGTCCGTCCGTCCGTCCATCCATCCATCCATCCATCCATCCATCCATCCATCCATCCATCCATCCATCCCCGTCCGTCCATCCATCTGTCTGTCTGTCCATCTGTCCATCCATCTATCTACCTACCTACCGGCATTTCGATGCTACCCTATGCCAAGTATAAATGTATTAAAAGAATAAAAGCGTCTGGGAGTTGGGAGACAAAGCTATATCCCTATTTAGGTGCGTCTTCACTGCCTTCCCCACCTCAAGGGGGAGACTATTCCACAGTCTGGGGGCCATCATTAAGAAGGCCTTATCCTGGGAGGCATTTGGGAAGCACCGGCGTCCTTACATTAAATGCTGTGGGGCTTAACATCAGGCGAAGTCCCTCCCTGACCCCAGGAATCCCCTTTTTTAAAAAGCACCCATGTTGCTCGCCTACCGTTCTATGAAAGACGCTGATGACGTTGAATTGGAAGTGTAAGAACTCCACCGTGAATCAACAGTGCTGACGTATGGGATGTAATCTGGACAGGGAAAAGGCCTCCGGTCAGCTCGGGTCAGTGAGAGGCCCTGTAGAAAGTACCTCTACCCTTCCTGTTATCTTCTCATTTAATGGCATCCTACGGTTCTTCTACGGAGCCACGGTGGCAGATATAGCAGCCTGCGTCCCCAACCCTGCGAGGCAGGCTATGCTGAAAGAATCAAGGCAAGCCAGAGGGCTTTATCCTAAATACAATGTTGGAACCCGTCCTTAGACTTTCGGGCATAGTTTGGGATAGAAATACAAATAAATAAATAATAAATAACTAAAGCATGGGCAAATTCAACCCTGGGAGATTCCTCAATCCCTCAGAGGTAAAAGGAGGAGGAAGGAAGGTGGAATTAGAAGGAGGAGGAGGAGGAGACGGCTTTTCTACCCCGCTTTTCTCATCCATTTAAGGGGACTCAGAGTGGCTGACAACTCTTCTGTTCTTCTCCCCACAACAGACACCCTGTGAAGTAGGTGGGGCTGTGAGAGCTCAGAAAAGAGCTGTGACTAGCCCAAGGTCACCCACCTGGCTTCATGGAGGAGAGCAGAATCAAACCCGGTATTCCCAGATAAGAGTCTGGCTCCTTAACCACTAGACCAAACTGCCTCACGATGAGGAAGCTACTCAATTTAAAAAGTCCCTCCACAAACTACATCGACTGTTGGACAGTGGAAAAACAATCTTCACGGGCGGTTTTCTCTGGTTATCTGCAGAAGGACGGATGGACCAGAGGACAAGGAGCAACACGAGGGTCCAAGATGGTATGGCCCCTGCACTCCAGTTCCCAGACCCAACTGTAGCTGCTGCACCACCACCACCCCGAGTCCCAAGTCTCAGGGTCCACCCAGCCCTTACCTGATATGCTTATTGGCTTTGTAGCACTTCCTTGGGAAGCGGTGGCCTGGATCGGGTCGGTGGTGTGGTACCCCGTGCGTGACGACCGAGAGATGGCCCCCCACTTGGAGATGATCGGCCCATCGCTGAAAGGGATGATGGGATCTTCCTCTTTCGCCCGCCTCTGGGTTTCAAAGAGATGGACTCGCCTCTTCGCGTCCCCACTGTCCATATCCTAAGAGGCCCAGAAAAGTAAACGGGGTGGAGGAGGTGGCGGTGGTCAACAGGGAAAGACATCAGCGGCCGCACTGCGTCTGGACCCGCAGCTGGTTTTTCCCTGCCATCTGTGGTGGGCATCTCTGAGTGTCTCTTGCCGGGACCTGACAGCTGAAACGCTGCCCTATCGATCGGACAACCTTAGCCGTTTGTTTCGATTCTAAACCGCCCCAAGATCGTTAGGTAGGGCGGTGTAAAAAGGTAAATAATAAAGCGGATACAACTAACGGACAGCGCCTGTTGGGAGAACGCGGCGGCTGGGGAAGGCGTCGGCGCGGTTCTGCGCCGCCCTTACCAAGAGGACCGCCCCAGAGTTTGCGATGACGTCCTTGGGCTCGGACTCAATGGCACTGATGCAGGAGGTGATGGCGCCGCAGGACCAGGGTGAGTAGTGGTTAGAGAGCTGCTCGTCCTCATACTTAGTGCCGCTAAGGTCACTGGGGGTCTCGCAAAACTGCAGGGAAAGGGAAGAGCAAGAGAACAACAGGTGACTAGGCCCCCACGGTCCGGGAGAGCAGCACGGAATGCGCAGGAGGCGCAAGGGCTTCTGGGAAGGAGCAAAAAGGGGATTGGAACGCTCCCAGCCCAGAGGGGTTGATGCTAGAAGTGGGAATGGGAGGGAAGGGAAAGGAGCAGCTCGTAGGCGGGCACAGGGGGCGGCCAAGGCCAGGCAGCTGTGTCCACCATGGCCGCATTTCCCCTGGGAAGAGGAAACCGGCAGGCCAAATCAGGGCCCATCTCAAAAGATTTGGTGGCCTTCGGCCGGTGGGAAAGACTCCCCCGTTTCTTTTTCTCCAAACTGGTGCTGATCCTGGGGGACATCCCAGAGGGTTCTGTTTTAAAGGTGCTTTTAGGACTACTGCCCTTTGGCGAAGGGCAGGATAGATATTCTTATACAAAGAAAATAAATGAAAGCAAGACGCTTACACCGATCGACTGAATTTCATCTTCACAAGAAGGGAAGGGAACCATTTGGGGGGAAAGCAAAAGGTATTCCGGCGGGTGCTGCATGCCAGAAGCAAGGCCCAGGGAAAGCGGTGGGGTCCCCTCCCTTGCCCCCCGCCCTCAAGCCAAAGGTCTTCCGCTTTACCTCTGCACTGAAGTCCACACTGAAAAGGGGGGAAGGTGGTGGTGGAGACTGCGTGGCTGCAGGAAGGGTGGAAGAGGAAGCGAGAGGCGTTTTCTGGGTATGGCAAGGGGTCCATTGCTCGGGTTTCCTTCTGAGCGGGTCGTCATAGGGAGGTTTCAGGTGGCCGCAAGGCTCCTGGATGGAGGAAAGCAGCTGTTACTGAAAGTGACAAAATGTGAAGTACTAGGTGGGTATAAGGAAATCTTTGCCAAACCAAGTGCGTCCAAATGGCTTGCCCTAGAATTCCCTACTTCTGCAAGAAACATAAGAGGATCCCTACCGATTCAGGCCAAAGGCTGTCTAGTCCAGCATCTTGTCTCATACAGTGGGGCCACCAGTTGCTTACAAGGTTGTGGGAGCAATGGTAAAATGGTAAACAGCATCTTACAAGGTTGTGGGAGCAATGGTAAAATGGCAAATAGCATCTTAGAGGGTTGTAGGAGCAATGGCAAAGAGCATCTTACAGGGTTTTGAGAGCAGTGGTAGAAGTATGGTAGTAGTAAGCTTCCAAAACCAAGAAGGCACCTACCCTTGACAAAGGCACAGTCCTCTGCTCGGCTGGCAATTGGCAAGCCATGGAGTAATAGCTGTCCACAGAGTTGTACCGTTCTCGCAGAAAGGTCTGGTAGACGGAGGGGTGGACAACATCCATGGGAGGTAAGGAGTTGCTCCTGATGATGTCATCCCTTGAGTACATCTGAGGCCGCCAGATACGCCGGCTATCGTATACGGGGGCATACATCCCAGAGGGAACTGGAGGCACCGGCCCATAGGGCTGGGGTGGAGGTGGCTGGTAAGGGGAATTCAGCCTGTCCCGAGGGGGGAATGCACTGTAATGGTCACCATATGGCACAGAAGCAGCTGGGAGTGGAGGTTCCGGGACGTTGCCAGACCTCACAAAGCGAGGAAGGCAGTGAGCCATACCAGCTGGGACCGTTGGCGGAGGTGGGTAGTATCCTAAAAAAGAAGAGATAGATCTGTTCAACAAGTCCAGATGCTTTAGGACAGCAGCTCCAAACCTTTTAGAGCCTGCTGAAGAGGTGCCACAGGGCCCAGCCATAAAATCCTACTTAGGGGCCTGGGAAAAAAAACCCTAAAATAGTAACCTATAATATACAGACATCCTCCAGCCCATATCCTAGGAATCTAGTTGTGGTTACATCTAGACTCCACAGCTGAATGAAGCACCCTCAGTCTGCATCAAACCTTATTAAATGACCTGAGCGAAAGTGTTTTTTACAGGCAGATTGAAGCATCTTTCTCCCCAGGCCATCAGCGGAAATATAGGGCAACCACCCCACCAACAGTGCAGAAGCTGCCATCTACAGGTGGCAGAAAGAGGGTAGAAATGGCCCAAGGTCAAGGAATCCCAGCTGGGTGTTTTGGGGCACCACTTATCTCCCTCCCAGCCACCGCTGTGGCATTCTGGGTCACTCACCTGCTTGAGGATATTGCGGGGCTTCGTAGGAGAGGTGGGTTCTGAGATCCTGGAAATACTGAAGGTTCTCGGAGTGTGCTGGGTAGACGGGCACCCTGGCAGCAAACGGGCTGGTTTTGGGGGCGATGGGGCTCATCTCAGGGGGAGGGGGAGGAGGGGGAGGGGGAGGAGGCCCTGCCGAGTTTGCTGCAGCTTGGCTGACAGGCGTCTTCGGCGGTGAACCAATTCTGCTGAGTGCAAGGAGAGAGACAGAGACGGAGAGAAAACTGAGCTGGCGCCCTGACTTCAGAGAACACGGGCAGGAGTTAATCCACTCGTCAAATAAAGGTCCTTTAAAGGTTTTGTTTTTTACAAAATCCCCTTTTGCTTTTAGGCAAAGAAAGGAGGGGAGCCTGTGGCCCTCCAGAAACGGCTGAACATCAAAATCCGCACGCTCAGTGCTCAGGGATGACAGGAGCTGATGGTGGCCAGTGAGGCCTCTGGTTTGCCAACTTGAGGTAAAGGCAGAGGGGAAAGAAGCATTTCTGGCAGCTGAAACTCTTGCTTTCTAGATGCTTCAGCCTCCAGCCCCCATCAGCTTCAGCCTGAACAACAGCACTGGATGATGGGATTTGTAGTTTTGAAAACACCATGGGAAGGCAACATCTTGGTGCCTGTCTTGCTATGCCAGAGGAAGCATATATGCAGGGCCTTTTTTGAAGTGGCACCCTGTTCCTCCTCTGGCTTGAGGCTCACGGGGCTCACTTGACTCAGTGACAGACCCACTCTCTAAGCCAAGGTACGTACTTTTCAGGTAGAGGGTCGGTAGGGGACCCGGAGACATTCTGGCTATTGGCACCGGCTTTCCCCATTTTCTTCACACTCTCCAGGGCCCGTAAAGAGGAGGAGTCCGCACATCGGGGGATGAGTTGGGGAACGCCGCTCTCTAGAGCCGAGACGCCATTCGTGCTCGGCACCATCTTCCCGGGGGCTTCTGCACTTCCGATGATGGAAATGACGCTTCCTGCTGTGGTGGAGACGGTGCTGGTGACACTCGCTTTGCCCAGCAGGGGAAAGGTCCTCACGGTGGCGCCAATCTTCTTGTTCCTTAGCCGATACCTGCAGGAAGAGGTATTCCTCCTGATGATAACCGTCTACCCTCAACATCTGAAGGGCCGCAGATACTCCTCTGGATGGGAGCGTTTGGCCATCAACATCTGGAGGGCCACAGGTACCATCAATGTTTTGAGAGCCAGATAAACTTCCCCAGGTGAGAGTCCTGAGGCCTATTCGCACTTGGCTGTATTTTGGAATATATCTCAGGACAGGGGGTTCTTGTCCACCTGCTAATGCAGACTCTGACAGGCCTCATCAGGGGCATCCTATAGCCTGCACTAGCATGTGGACAGCATACACCTATTCCAAGATATATTCCAGAATAAAGCCAAGTGCAAATAGGCCCCTGGTCCATCAAGGTCTCAAGGGCCCCACCCTGCCACTGCATTTGCTGTGAGACAAACCCACCACCACGACTTACTTCTCCAGCTCCTCCTGAGAGTGAGCAAAGGTACAGTTTGTCCCTCTTGGGCACCCGCCTTGCTGACGCAGGTCACGGCACATGCTTGTCTTATACTTGCTGTTTGGCTGTGGCTTTTGAAACGGGGGGGGGGGGGGGGGGAGAAACAAGGCATTGCTTAAAGGGCGCCTGGAAATCAGCAGCCTGTTTGATCAGCGATGGTACCATTCAAAAGCACACATTTCAAACGCCACTTACCGAGGTAGGGTAGTGTGTGTCCTCACTGTATTTCCACAATGCAATGCAAAAAACGCACACAGATGATTTTCACATACAGTGAACTGTCTTTCTGAACAGCAGGGCCCCCTAGCGAATGAAATTCCTCCCCTCTCTCTCTTTTTCCTTCTTGGAATTCCTATTGGCTACTTCCACATGTGAGCAACATTCTGGAATCTGGGGCCATTATGTTCAGCGAGGACTTTGCTATTAACCTTCCAGGCAGGTCGGGTTTCACACTATTGTGAGAAAAGCCGCACTGAGTGTTGCGGTGGTCCTGCGCCTTTCCCAGAATTCCATAGGTGTTGCTCACAACGCTTCCCCACAGTTCCACGCACGCTCTGGACTGGATCGAAAGCGCCGCAAAGCACTGGCCGAAATAGGTGGCCGCTCACCTGAGGAGTTTCGTGGCCCTTGCGACTGAAGTTCTGGATGAAGTCCACTAGGCCGTGAACGACCGTCTTCACAGCCACCATAGCGTTCTCCAGCTGTTCCCACGTAGGAGACGCTGCATCTGAAAGAGGCAAAGGAGGAGGAGGAGGAGAGAAGAAAGGGAAGTAAAAAAAAAAGCAGTTTTGAAATTCAGAGGCAAAAAAAGAGTCCATCTTGAAACTAAGCAGAAATCACTTTGAAATAAGAGAGAATTAAAAAACACAGGAGCCTGGCTGGGTTTTTTCACCCCACCCCCAAGAAGTATCCAGAGTTTTAAACGTTCCATCATGCTCTGTGAATCAACTCCATAATGACAGGACAGCTATGGCTGGTTGCCTTCTACTGGCTCATAGCCACCCCTGGCATTAATGATGAGCAATTAATGATGAGCCACTCCTGGTATTAATGATGCCATAAGACAAAGGCGGCAGATCCGAGTGTGATGCAAGGGGAAATCCACTCCAGCATTTCTGGGAACGCAACCGCGGGAGAGCAACCTGCCCGCTCACATAACTGCCAGACCCTGCGTTCCCCTGGCAGCTTGGATAGTTGTTTAGACTTTCTCAGGCCTGGTCTTGAGGACGGGGTGATAAGGCTCTTTTCAGAGCGCTGTAAAACACCAGTTGCTGTCTTTCGCTATTAGCTCAATAAAGTGAAGCTCTTTACTATACTTCTGTTGCTGTATGAATTTTTTGGTGGGCTATCCTGACAGAATAGCGAAAGACAGTGACAAACACTGAAAAGCCGTGGTCATTTTGAACCCCCCCCCCCCCCCGACAAGAGAAATTAAAAACTGAGCAACAGCCATTCTACACATTATCTACTTCCCAGGACCATACACACCTTTCTCCTGTGGGAGGCAAGACTGTTCACGTCACACGTACCTGGATTAGGATCTATATTAGCCAAGAGTTCCAAGTGGGGTCGGAGCCTATTTAAATTTGCAGGGTCCCCTGTGCGTTGCAGGACGATTGTCAGTTCCTGCACACTTTTTGCAAAGGATTCTGGGGACTGAAGCTGAGGGAAAGAAAGACAGAAGGGTTCTCCGTTAAGGGGTGGCAGGTCCACTGTGACTCACGAGACGTCCGCCCCAGTTTTCCTCCAGTCCCGTTTCAGGTTCCACGCCGTCAAGCAGTTGCTAACTGACCGGCAGCGGAAGAGAAACCCGTACAGGACAAAGGTGGCAGTCCACTCAGGTTGCATAAAGTGGGGATCAGCGCTGAGTGGTCGTCCCGCTCTGCTCAGAATCTGCCCTATGCGGCCTCATCATTGGACATGCCAAGCAAGGGTCATTTCCGAAAGGGGCTCCTCCAAAGCCACGGCCCACCTTGTCAATAATAGACTGCATGTGCGACTTGTGAGCCAAATCCCCGTACAGGAGAGAAGACCACTGCTCTGGAGAGATCCGCAGGCCAGCTTCCATGGCAATGTGGACAATCTGAGCATCGTGTTCTCTCCGCAACGCCTCGTAGCTCCGAAATTCCTCCTTCAGCTGCATCAGGGAGGAATCTTCATCCCTTTTGGTCACCTGACAAGGGGGCAAAAACAAACCAACAGGGATGGCACTGCATCGATTTAAAACGAGCGAGGGAAAACTTTCCAGATCAAAGGCTGCAGCTGCGGTTCACCCACTGGCTGAGGCCTGCAAAGATCCACACGGGAAAATAATCTCCCTTAGTAACAACTCAGTGACTGGACTCTTCTGCTGAACTGATCTGATCTTGAGGTTGGTTGCTGTTTCACCTCTTCTGGCAGCCAATTCCATAGACCAATGGCCCAAAGGGAAGAAATCCTTCCCTTTGTCAGATCCGACTCTCCTGCCCATCAGCTTCACAGATGCCCCCTGGTTCTGGTGTTGTGTGAGAGAGCAAAGAAATTTTCTCTATCCACCTTTTCTAAACCATGCATGACTTTATATCCTTCAATCAGGTCCCCTCTTAAATGCCGTCTTCCCAGGCTGAAGAGGCCTAGATGTTGAGAATGTGTTGGCCCTAGGGATGTGCACAGAGGTTTTTTTTGTATCTGATTCATACTGCATCGAATGCAAGAAAATTCATATTCGTTCAAATATCCCCTTCAAATGCGGTAGGATTTGCATTCGAATGTTCAATCCCATACAAATGCATATGAATAGCATACGGGTCCCATATATGACTTCCATACAAAGCTTCATACGAATGTATCAATACATTTGATTCGAACTTGGATGTCCGAATTTGGTCAGCCAAATTTTGAAAGTTATGAATATTCACACACATTCCTAGTTTGCCTTCCTTTGTGCGTCAGCCCTTGAAGAATCTCAAGGGTAACAATTAGCCACGCACGTGGCATTTTCCTCCCAAGACTGGTTTTCCTTACTAGTGATCATCTGGATAGAGATCTACCTGAGTCGACTAGTACTGTAAAACACTTGGCTCTTACATCCCACGATTTGGGGACTGCAGTTCTGCTAAAGCAACCGAACATCGTATCGGCCTTGTTTGCAGGGACACAAACACAGCTGGCTCATGTCTGTTTGCATTCAACGCTTCTCCCGAGACCACCCGCCCGGCAGTATGTGTAAAGGCCAGGCACCTTGAAGCAAGATGCTCGATAAAGCAACTGCACCACGTGGCCGATGCTGGTCTTTGAGGCCTGAGGGAACCTCGGCTCCAGTCTCTGGACGACAAAAAGCACCAAGACTTTCCTGGAGAGGGCAGAACCGTCTTCCAAGGCTAACAGCACCAATTTCAAGGCTTCTTCCTGCATAGCTAAAAAAAAGCAAAAGCTCAAATTAGGGTCTTAAGGGACCAAATGAAACAGACGGGAAGCAAACGGCAAACTCCAAACAATCTGACACTGGTATCATCAGATATGGAATGGTTTATAGTTACAACAATGGGTGTCTCACTCCAATTGAAAGAAAGGCAAGGTAAAAAATGCACATCCATTTCCTATAAACCAATGGGGGCTTCCAGTTCCAATACTGTGGAACTGGAAAAGGTGCAGAAAAGGACAACCAGGATGATTAAGGGGCTGGAACAAAATCCCTTACAAAAACAGGCTGCAACGTCTGGGCCTCTGCAGCCTGGAAAGACGGCCTTTGAGTCCAGGGGCTACTACAGAAAAGGCCCTCTTGTATGTCCCTATGCCTTGTACCTCTGCAAAAGGAGGAACTACAAGAAGGGCCTCTCCTTGAGATCTCAGTACCCGGGCAGTTCTATATGGGAGAAGGCGCTCCTTCGGATACCCAGGGCCCAAGCTGTTTAGGGCTTTAAATGCTAGTGTCAGCACCTTAAATTGGGCTTGGTAGCAAATAGGTAACCAGTGCAGATCCTTTAAGACCGGCTTGATACAAGTCCAGCCAGAGATTCCCATCAGCAGATGAGCTACTGCACTCTGCACCAGTTCCGACTTCCGAACAGTTTTGCCTCTGCCTTCCGCTGCCCAGACTTACCTGGCCCGAGAAACTGGCACCCTCGTGCCCGGACAGCCGCCCAGAGGTTAGCAGACAGCTGTTGAGGATTCTGGTGCTGCAGTATCAGTTCTGTCACCGTTCGCTCCCCAAGGGAGCGAGCTGCCCGCATGGCCCTGACCCGGCCCTCTTCTTCCACCAGCTGACAGTTCACCAATGTCACCAGTTTGCGCTGCATGGGCCGGCTCAGAGCACTTTGATTCAAACTGGCAACTCCTGTGGGGGAAAGGAGGAGGGGAAGAACGAGCAGAGAGAGAGGTTAATCGGCCTGAAGGGGTGGGTGGTATACAAGGCGCCAACGGGACAGGCAAGGAGACACGAGAAAACAGCACAGGGAGCTAGCACTCTGGAGGGGGATGCTGGGAGCTGTAGCTTTCTTCTTCACCAACAGGCTGTGCAAGGCTTCAAGGCAAAAACAAGCAAAATACTTCCACGCGTAGGTAGACGCACGAATGGGCCAAGTCCGTCCAATCAGCTTCTTGACATTCCATCCCAGGGTACAGTTTCCTCTCCGACCAGGGCGAACCGACGCTCGAGGGGAAGCAGGCACCCTTCCGGCAGCGCGCGGGGACACTCACCTTTGCCGCCACTCAGTGGCTTTAAATAAAGGGCCAGATTTTCGACGCATTTCTTCGCCACCTCGTAGTGCTTGTTCTCTCCTAGGTTACTGAGCTTGATGGTCTGGTGGTCAGGTACCTAGGAGGACCCCAAGGAGAAAACAAGACGAAAGCTTGTTAACCAACATGTTAACTGGAAAGGAGGGGAGAAAGAGACACGCAGAGACGAAGTCAGAGAGGCCGTTTTAAGCTGCCAGCAGAGGACTTCAGCCACCTTCTCCTCTTCTGCACCCACACAGATCTGGTTTGTACTCAGCCTATAAAAAACAGGGCGCTCTGTGCAGAACGCAGGAAGCAGCCATATACAGAAAGGGACAGTTGGTCCACCTAGCTCAATATTTTTAGCCTTGTTTCAAACAAGGGGGAGGAATCTCTCCCAGCCTTCCCTGGAGATGGCATCCCCTATCCGAAGTGGAGACTAAGTCTTCTTCCAAGAGCACAAGGGAGTGATGGCTGGTCTCTTTCTGCTCACCTTGTGTTCACAACAGCCTGGGGGGCGGGGGGCAGGTTAGGCTGAGAGATGAGGATTTACTTGATGACTCCCTGTACAAGGGCCTGCTGTCCGCACACCAGGGTGGTCTACAGCAGGTCCCACGCAGAGCCTAGCATAGTCTTATGTGTCTATGTGAAACTAAACAAGGGAATAAAACCCAAGATCCAGCAGGTCTCTATTCCAGGACATAATCCAGAATAAGGCCATGCAGAAAGGGCGATAGGTTCTGATCTAGCACAGTAGCTACTCTACCACGGCCCTAAAGTGTGGCATTTTATGATTACTATGGAACTTTGGCTCTTTGTTTACATTTTTATCCTGCCCTATACCCAGATATCTCCAGGTGGGTAACAACATTTAAAATCAAACCTTATTAAAACTACAGCATCTGCAAGTGGGAAGGGAAAGTGTATCCCCATTTAACCAAAGGCCAAAGTGTGTACAATGAAGGTGATTGACGCACCTCAAGGGGGAGACTATTCCATAGCCTAGGGGCCATCACTGAGAAGGCCCACTTCAGGATGCCCACTCCTTTTGCTGCTGAGGGTGGAGGGACAACCAGGAGGCCTCCCCTCCAGATCTTAAGAATTTTTCAGACCAGAAAATGGAGGACTGAACAGCAGGCTTTGGTCATGCAAATGATGTACTCCACTGCCCAACAGTTTTGGGGTGCCCCCCCCCCAATTCCAGCACAGAAGGAAACATGTATGGACTGCCAATATGAATTTAAATCTGGGGAAGATGCATTCTGGGAGTGATGCAGAGATTTCTGGGATATTACCTGGGCTCCAACTAACTGGAGGAGTGCAAAGTTCACAGGAAGTACGTCGATATCTGTGTTGATGGCCGTCTGGTCAAAAGGACAGGCCTTGCGGTGTAGCTTACTCAGACAGGTCTTACAGACTGTGTGCGAACAACCTAAGCTGATGGGCTTGTGCACATTCTCGTCAAATTCATTATAGCAGATAGGACAGGACAGGAATTCCGTCCACTGCGCCGCCTGCACAGGCATCGCGGAAGCTGGGCGCAGACTCCGACGGCTAGCAAACCATGTCGTCGTCTCTGCCCGGGATGTGGCGGCTGCGAAGGAAACAGAAGCCGTTTAGAGACACAGGCGTTATTTGGGGTTTCAAGGTGCGGGAAAAGGACCAAAGAAGGGCTTCGTTTTTATATAATCATATTTATAAATTTGTAACTGAGTCCCAGGACGGAGGACAATTGGAAAGAGTTACTGTATTACTCAAGGAGACCCAAGCACCAGAATTTTTGAGAGAAGAAATAATAAGACTATTTCTTTGGCCCAACTAAAGAAGTAGTACCGTGTTTCCCCCAAAATAAGACATGGTCTTAGATTAATTTTTGCTCCTAAAGATGCACTAGGGCTTATTTTCAGGGGATGTTTTATATAACTTATATAGGGCTTATATTTTGAGCATCCTGAAGAATCATGCTAGGGCTTACTTTCAGGGTAAGTCTTATTTTCGGGGAAACAGGGTAGTAGTAGTAGTAGTAGGAGGAGGAGGAGGAGGAGGAGGAGGAGGAGGAGGGGTATCAACAACAACATTTATTTATAACGCCCCTTCCACCAAGGGATGGTACAGGATTGAAAATTACACAAATAATAACCACATAACAACATAAATCAATCTAATAATAATCAGAAGAGTATTAAAATCAATATAATAATAAATTAACAGTAATGGGTTTCCCGAATCATCATTTTGCTAGTCAAAGATGAACAATGTCCACTAAAATAAGTCAATTAAACTCCTTCAGGAGTATTAAAAAGAAAGGTCTTCAGAGCCTTCCGAAATTGAGCCAAATCTTCCTCTAACCTGAGGGCTTGTGGAAGATTATTCCAAAGCTGGGGTGAAAGAGAAGAAATCTAAGAAACGTTGTGAACTGAGTGCACTAAGCGTGTCAAATTATTTTTGTATAATCACATTTTTATGTTTAATATTTTTATTTTATATTATGCGTTTATAAGTTTTAAAATTCCGAAAAAAATCATATTTTATAAATGCCTATTCAACAACCCACGGACCATAACTGCGTCCAGGGTCAGGCAAAGCATAAAACACACGCACACAAGATCATTTCTCTTACTGCACACGCAAGGGGCTTCAATCTGGGATTCTGAAGCACGAAAAGCCACTGGAAGGTGTGTTCAGCAGCATGTGGCAAGAGCAAGTTAAGAAAGTATACAGGGTTCCTATATAAATAAACAGCAGCTCTGGTGGAGACTCAAGGTCTCCTTTGTAAAGCCACACTTTGGGTACTTCAGTTTCGTACAGCCGTTCCCCTCTCTGCACCAGCACAATGGTCCTCCCTTTTTGTGGTTGTCACCAGCCATTTTCACAAGCACAGACAGGACTCCTCTAAAGGCCCTGCGTGATGAACAGTCAGGACGTGACTGGATCAGGCCATGTTTCATCTGGTCCAGCATCCCATTTCACACAGTGTAGCAGTTTGGTCTGACGGTTTGGTAGCCGGACTCTTATCTGGGAATACCGGGTTCGATTCCGTCCTCCCCCATGAAGCCAGCTGGGTGACCTTGGGCTGGTCAGAGCTGTCTTCTGAGCTCCCACAGCCCCACCTACCTCACAGGGTGACTGTTGTGGGGAGAAGAACAGAAGATTTGTCAGCCGATTTGAGTCCCCTTAAACGGGTGAGAAAAGCAGGGTAGAAAAGCAACTCTTCTTCTTTTTCTTCTTCACAGAGTGCCCACTAATTGCTTCTGGGCATCTCAGGCAGAAGACCAAGGCAAAACTTTCACCTGCTCTCAAAGCCCTGCAAATGGCCCTGAGAGGCCTCCTGCCTGCCTCTCCAACCTGGAAGCAGCACCTAGGCGTCAATTCTAGTGGCCATTCATGAACTTGCTCTCCATGAATTTGTCTATAAAAACCTAATAGGAGCACTGCTGGACGAGGCCACAGCCCATCTAAACCAGCCTCCTGTCTCACACCGTGGCTCACAAGTGCTTCTGGGCATCTCAAGAAGACGAGAAAGGCAAAACCTTCACGGCTCTCGAATCCCAGCAAACGGTCTTTAGAGTCATGCTGTTAAAAATCCCACACGCTGAAATGCACCTGAATTCCTCTGCTTCAGATTTTATGTTTAATTTAGGCTTTGGCTGTGTGTCAATTTAATTAGCAGCCACACATCAAAATGCTTACTAGAATGCTGCTGATTTAAGACTTGAGTTTTATTTTTTTGCATACATTTTAATTACAACCATCTGTTTAAAAATCCTGTTTGGCACCTCAACTACCTAATGCCTTTGAACAACAAAACACACTTGATACACAGTGTTCTCATCAGATCTCAAGAGTTCTAACATTTTGTAAGTTTCATTATTCCTGATTTGTTCAATTTTCAATTTCTGTGCTGGCTGGCTAAGACATTTTATTGGTCTAAGGCTATTTCACACAGTTGCTATAGGTATGTAATTTTTTCTGCTTTGAGCTGCACCAACTATGTCCCTTCTGGTATTGTTCCTGTTTCAAGGCTAAGCTAATAGGTTTCTCTAGGAGGCCTTATTGGTGGTTGCATCCATGCTATGGAATGGTCTCTGGCTTTCAGGCCTGACTGAAGACCTATTTTTCCCTATGTTTTTCCAGAGTGAAAGTCTTTTTTTCCATCCTTGAGTTTAATAATTTTATATATAGATATATTGGACTGCTTTAGTTGCTTTTATGCTCAATGTTTTCTACGCTAATTCAAGATGATACTTTTAATGGGAAGCAGCGGGTAAATATTTACAGTACCATATCAGGGAAGAATAGACTTGAAGACATCCTAGAAAGTTAAGAGAAAAAGCAAATACAAGTTATAGCTGTCAGAACATAAGAGAAGCCTGCCACAGCCCATCTAATCCAGCATCCTGTCTAACACAGCAGCCCGTCAATTGCTTTTGGGCATCTCAGCCAGAAGGCAAAGGCAAAACCTTCACCTGCTCTTGACACCCTGCAAAAGGCCTTCAGAGGCAACTTATTGCTTCTCCAACTTGGAGGAAGTATCTAGGCATCCATTCCAGTAGCCACTGATACACCTGTCCTCCATGAACTTGAAAAAGGCTTTCTTAAGCTATCCAGGCTGCCTTCTGGCTGTTGCTTAGTTCCAAGTTCCCGGTACTTGACGCTGGAAAGAGTGGCCACCTTCCAAACACAGGGGTTCCATTCTGATCTGGGAAGGCCAGTAGCAACAGAGAGGAATTTGTCATGGTATCTGAGACTTAGTGCCACTCTGAAATGTCCACCAGCACTCAGACTGGCTTCGACAGCGACAGGTCAAGAACTTCCACAGCCAGTGGCAATATACCTTTGGGCCTGTTTGCACTTGGTCATATTCTGAAATATATCTCAGGATAGGGGTCTGTTATCTGAGGAACTGAGTACATGAACAGCGCTTTATAAATAAACTATAATAAAATAATTATCTGCATGGTAGGCTTCACTTGTGGCCTGCTGTAGCTGGCACTAGCATGTGGACAGAAGGCCCTATTCTGGGATCTATCCAGAAAACAGCCAAGTGTGAGCAGGTCTTCTCATGGTCAGACACTAGAGAAAGACCAGACAAGGATGCTGGGGGAAACAAAAGGAGGTTTAGTATCCTAGCTGAGCTTCCAGCAAAAATGGTTCCTTTACAGGTTACAAACAAACATAAATTAAACAAATACAGAGATGCCTGACATCCAGATCCAACTAGCATTTAATTTAGGATTGTGTAAAACACTGTCCTCTATTTTTATTCTCTTTAATGCTATTTACTTCCATTGTTGGGTGCTGTTCCAGCACGCTCTGGGGCAAATTTCTTTGCAAATAAGTTCCAATGAAAGCCAGCAATCCTTGCTTTTAATACCGCACATTACTACACTTAGAACAGAGCAATATTTGAGACTAAGCACCCTGTTCCATTTGGTTACAAGCAGCAGTAATCGAATGGGCTAGATTAATAAGAAAAGGGCCGCTAATTTCAGTTTCTCTGAGCTGAATAAAAACCTTCCTTGTCAAGCAAAAAGTGAGGGAATCGAAGATTAAGTGTCAGTACTCCTCAAGATATTAAAATTACTTACAGAAAGCGCTGCTGTCTTTTACTCCAGTTTTCTTCTCTAGCAATTAGGGAGAGGTCTGAGTCATTCTGAAAACTCAGGAAAGAAAACCGTCACAATAATAGCACCCCGCATGGCTTAGACGTGATGAGTGGGAGTTTAAATAAACCTTCTCTAGATAGAACAGACTCATTTATTTCTGCATGATGTCCATTACCAACCAGGGCCCACTGTTGCAATCCCCTTAGGGTTCTTTTTTCTTTTTTTTTTAATAGACATGGTCATGAGCACGTGCAGAGGGCCACTCCTATATCTGGGGCAACTGCTTTCCCCCTCACTGTTTTTATTCAACGTTTCATGAACGTTTTTATTCCTGCTTTTATTAACCACCAGCCAGCCGCAATTCCTCAACCGAACTGTGATGAGTCCAACTCTGGTTTGCTGAAACAATCCAAATAGCAAGGCTTCTTTTGAAGAAAGCCCAGTTAATTTTAGCTGTAGACCGCCCTAGCAAGAGCAATGGAGTATGCCTGCCTTCAGCAAGCAAAGGCAGCTTGCTTTATCACATACACCACAGCTGCTAAGCCAAGCACAAACTCTGCTGGTCTCCAAGGAAGCAAATGGGGTTCCCTGTTGCCCCCTGCTCCCTCTCTTGCTAAGGAAGGAGTCGATAATAGGAACCACATCTGCATTTAGGGCAAAGTACTAACTACAGTTTACTGGACTTTGTGATGCAGCATCATAAAGCAAGACCCAAAGCTTTCAACTTCCTTGTAGCCAGCGAAGGAAGTAAGGGAGCGTGCCTCCTCTTCATCATCCCAAACGTATCTGACATATGGGCAGGTGCAGGATATATGGTGCAACAGTCCTAATATTCCTGGACTACATGTCCCAGCATTCCATTCCTAGCATTTTTTGTAGTGGGGCTGGCATGGGTTCCTGGGAGTCGCATTCAGGGGATATCTAGAAGGCTGCAATTTCAGAATCCAGGTGAAGCCTGAGACACAGACAAGATGCAACCGCAGAACTGGAGAGTCACCAACTCAACTGCAGAATAAACACTTTGAATAATAAAGAGTAGCAGCTGAAGGCAAAGCAAAATGCCGCCTCAGTTCTGCCATTCAGAGACTCGTCCAGTTTGTAAAAAATACCACATCATGTCACAGCATCAAAAAAAGTGGGGAAAGAACCATCAACACTACTATAAATCCATTAGACATCTAGTGTAACTTTGAGTCTGAACAGTATTTGAGAGCTACCCTTACCTTATTTTATTTATTTATTTATTTATTTATATTTATATCCCGCTCTGTACCCGAGGGTCTCCGGGCGGCTAAAATCGACCATATCAAACTATATCAAAACAATAACAACCAGTACAAGATTGTAAAAATCCAACATGATAAAAGTGATACAAAAACAGTTAAAACAGTAGTGTTTGCAGTGGGGGAAGCATAAGCATCATTTAACCAAAGGCCTGAGCGAAGAGGTGTGTCTTCACCACCTTCCAGAACACAAACAGAGAAGGAGCCTGACGCACCTCCAGGGCGAGACCATTCCATAGCCTGGGGGCCACTACTGAGAAGGCCCTCTCCTGGGTGTCCACCTGCCTAGCTGCTGAAGGCAGTGGGATGACCAGGAGGGCCTCCCCTCCAGATCTTAAGACATGGGCAGGTTGATATGGGAGAAGGTGTTCCTTTAGGTATTTGGGGCCCAAGTCATTTAGGGCCTTAAGTCAGACTTAGCACCCTGAATTGGCTCGGTAGTGAACTGGCAGCCAATGCAATTCTTTCAAGACTGGCGTGATATGCATCCGGCTAGCTGTCCCGGTCTCGTGTTTGAACAACTTTTTAAAGTTCAAACTTTATTTAAACCGTAACAGGTTTCTTCTTTTTTAAAAAGACATGCAACGGTGAAGCCGAAAAGTAATGGTACTTTTTGAAAGCGGGATGTTCAACTATAGATGGTACAGAATGCTGGGATACTAGAGGTTGCAGGTTAAGCACTGCTGGTTTATGCTACTCTTTAATTGCCTCAACATGAAGTAAGGGTCAAGAAAGTGCAACCAGAATGATTAAGGGGCTGGACCACCTCCCTTACGAAATCAGGCTGCAACGTCTAGGCCTCTTCAGCCTGGAAAGATGGCGTTTAAGAGGGGACCTGATTGAAGGATATAAAATGGTGCATGGTATAGAAAAGGTGGGTAGGGAAATTTTTTCTATCACACAACACTAGAACTAGGGGGGCATCTATGGAGCTGATGTGTAGGAGAGTCAGAGATCAGAGGAAGCATTTACTCATCAGTCCATGGAATTTGCTGTCAGAAAAGGTAGTAACAGCAACCAGCCTAGATGGCTTTAACGAAAAGTTAGACAAATTCACAGATGACAGATGTATCAATGGCTACTAGAATGGATGGATTTATTTAAGAATTATATTTATGTGTTTTTGGAACTTTAGTGAGGCGAGCAATAAAAATGTTGACCCAACTACAACACTGTAAAAAGAGCAAATATTTTGAGGGGTATTTAATGGCAGTCATCTTTGGTGGCTTATACCAAGCTTATATGATTTTGTAGCTGAGAATTAATTAATATGATTAGCAGTGGTTTACTGCAGGATCTTAAACTAATGTATTTTGTCACCAGCTGGCTGGGACTCTTTCTTAAAATTAAAGAAGAGAGACGCGAAAAGGAGACACTCCAAATTTGCCCTTCTGCACACATAAATGTTATAACCCCATAACGCGAAACTGCAATCTAATTACGCCTGCATAGTAGTAAATTCAATCTGTCCGGCCCCATTCCCTTCTCTTTCAATCAACTTGGGAAAATCTGCTTGCATCGCAATCCACCCCAAAGGTTAGGGCAGGGGTTCTCAACAGTGCAGACTTTTCCCAAAAAAGCAATACAAAGGGTGGTTCCACCTGCAGCAGAATTCTATGTTGCTCATAATACTATTCTCTTCAAAACTTACAATACACAAAGCAATAATCTTAAACACTGCTATAGAACCTAAGAGGAACCCTGCTGGATCAGGCCACAGCCTGCCCAGTATCCTGTCTCACACAGTGGCCACCAACCACTTCTGGGCATCTCAAGCAGAAGGCAAAGGCAAAACCTTCACCTGCTCTTGACTCCCTGCAAATGGCTTTTAGAGGTATCCTACCCATCTCTCCAACCTGGAGGTGGCACCTAGGCATCCACTATAGCGTCAAGCATTTAATGGTTAAACGTCCTCCATGAATCTGTCTAATATTCTAAGAACATGAGAGTATTCCTGTTGGATCTGGCCACAGTCCATCTAGCCCAGCATCCTGTCTCACACAACGGCCACCAATGGCTTCTGGACACATTGAGCAAAACCTTCACCTGCTCTCAAATCCCTTGAGAGGCATCCAACCTGGAGATGGTACTTAGGAGACACCTGTCCTCCATGAACTTGCCTAACTCCTTGTTAACACTATCCTGGCTGCTTGCTCTAGAGGTTTGGGAACCTTTGTTCCACAACTTTAGATGATTTAGTGATAGCACACAAACAAACTAAATTAAATAAAGCCCCAGGACAAATGCTAGATCAAAGAGGCGCTAAATTAAAGAAGAGCCATCTACCTAGGTGCCAGAGAAGTCAAGTTCAACATCAGGCTTTCTGCTAATTCCATTCCATCAGGAACTTTATTACCAGAGAAGGATCCAGTTCACATCTTGTTTGAAGGGTATCTCTACATTTCCAAAAGACATTTAAATTTGGAGATTTTATTAAGCTACATGACTTAAGGGGATGTCAACATTAAACTGCTCATTCTTCCTCAGGGTTCAAACACTTGCCTTGAAAGGTGAATGGCCTTTTCCCCCCTAAAGGCTTCTTCTCTAAGAAAAATTAATTTAAAGCCAGAAGGGTTGGTGGCATATGCTTTCATAGACACGTCTACTTCTTCAGATGCTAGGGGGCCCAATCCAATGGGCACGTTTACTTCTTCAGGTGCTAGGTGCCCAATACAATGGGCATGTCTACTTCTTCAGATGCTAGGGGACCCAATACAATGGGTACGTCTACTTCTTCAGATGGGCCCCCTAGCATCTGAAGAAGTAGACACGTCTATGAAAGGTCATGCCACCAACCCTCCTCCTCTTAGTCTCCAGGTGCTACTAACTACCTTGCTGAACTTTTCAAATTAGACTAACATGGCTATTTCTCCAATTTAAAGCAGATTGTGCTAGTCTGCACTATGCTAGAGATGCTGATTTATGATGCATCTGTATGCTTGCTAATGTTCTTATTTAGCTTCTTCTGTTACACATTTGTTGTATGTTTTACTGCCATTTCTTGTTTATTGATATTGGTGCTGGATTAATCAATAAAACCATTCATTCTCACTAGCATTTTGCCTTCTGTTCACCTCCAGGAGACAAAAATGTAAAGAGGTTCTTCTATTTCTACACATTCAATTTTCAGCTACTGAACTAAGGATGTGCATAAATATTTGTAACATTTGATATTGATATGAATTTGGAAAAATGTGGACATTCACATATGAATAGAAGGTTGTGACATCTGTATATTGATAGTCGTATTTCTACGAATGTTTTGGAACATTTGTACAAAGCTTTGGAACATTCGTGAAATGGGGAGGTGGGAAAGCGGGTGTAATGGTCACATCTGCAACAGATCCAGAGTGCATTCAACATGGGTTGAGAGCAGATTCAAAGTGGATTCAGGGTCCTATCGGACATTCATTCAAATTTGTATGGAACATTCATATCGAATATGAATCCCACCACCTTCGAAGGGGATGTATTCAAACGAATACGGATTTTCTTACATTCGACACGATTTGAATGCAAAAAAACCCTTCTGGTTCATCTCCATCTATCTACAGATACAATTTTGAGTAAAATTATCATTTCAGTTATTGGAGAAATAAGTGGTTGTAAGAATAAAGGAGGCAAATTACGGAGGAGGTGTTCCAAAGAATTGTTACCCACTTCTGGATAGAAAATCAAATGCAACACACGCATAGATCAAGACATTTGACAGACACAAAAATTGTGTTAGGTTGTGTACGTAAAACTTGTTCACCTGTGCAGCCAGGACAGCTTCTGAGTCTGATACCCACAATCCTATGTCATACACGTTCCTCTTTGCTATGACAACCACCAAAATCTTTGTGTAACCTAAGCCCAGCGGATTTCAAACAGACTATTCACCATGCATCTAGAGCAGTGGCTCTCATACTGTCATCTTCCAGATGTTTCTGAACTACAACTCCCAGCATTCCTCTCCAACATTCAGGGCCACCCCAGTGGAATATTGGGAACCTGATTTACCCAAGCATCTAATGGACTCGAGGACCACCGATCTATGTGACAATTCTGACAGCATTCTATTCTGCTTCGTCTCACACCATCTGAGTGAAGAAACGCTGCCATTACTGAAAGGGTTTCTGGCAAACATCAGGAGCCCATCTTAATACACAGTACTGAAAAAGCATTGCACACCTGTAGTCAGTCAATCCAGGCTTAATTGTCAAGTCTGAAGAAACATACGGAGACTGAAGCTTTGCACCAAGAAAGTACTTTTCACATTTGTCACCGGCCCCCTTCCAAACTCCCCAAATAACTAGAAGACGAGAGTAGGAAAGAGAGGGACGGAGAAAGGTATTAGGCAGAGGAAAATGGCCAGTGCAGGTCATTCAGGTAGCCAATTTATCCTATTAGAAAGGTCAGTAAGTTGTTCACTTCTGCAGAATACATCATGCAGTCCCAAAGCACCAAGGTTATGTAACCAGTTTAGGATTATTTTAAAGGTGCGCATAAACAGCTTTTCCTCCCCATTTTCTGGCACTGTATTGTTTTAGGCTACTCATGCCTATATTTGGCTTTGGGTATAAAGACCTTTGGGTATGCGGGGGCGGGGGGGGGATAAAAATGCAAATAAATAAATAAATAAATTTACCCCACTAGAATACCACCGCCATGAAAGGTCTGCAAGTTCCCACCACATCCAGCCCACAGGGAGGACGCAGGCACCAGAGGTCTCTCCCCATGTAGGCTGCTCAGCCAGTATTCTGACACTGGGGCTGCCTAAGCCCCTCCTGCTGAGCACCCACCCAGCCTGTCGGCCGTCAACCCAGAGGAGGGAGGGTAAAAGGGCTTCATGTGGGCCCCCCCTTCCCTGCAGCCCCTACAGTGCGCAACACCCTGGGTGCGCAGGGAGGAGAGGAGAGAAGCGAGCAAGAAGGTGCATGGCAGCAGGAATCCTCCACCCACCCCATTCCCTCCAGGGCTCCCCAGCTCCATGCAGGCACTGATGGTGGGGAGGGCGAGGGGGGAGGCAGGGAAGGGAAGGGGCAGCAAAGGGCCCCCAGGCAGGACGGGCCAATCCCAAGAGCCAGGAAGGGAGAAGGGGGTAGGGGGGCCTTCCAGTGGTGGTGGGGGGACTCCCCTGCCCTCTCTCCCACCCAGCAGCAGAGCTCCAAGGGGAGGGGGAGAGGGTGTGGGGAGGGGCCTCCTGGCGAGGGGGAGGGGCTTCGCTTACCTGTGGAGCACATGCTCCTCCCACACCCAGAGGGGGGCGGGGGTAAGGAAGGGAAGGGGCAGCCAGGGCACCCCAGGCGGGAGGGGCACTTCTCCCTCCCCATCCGGCACCCCCAGTCCCCAAACCGAGGAGCCACGAAGTGGGAGGGGGAGGCAGGGGGCTTCCAGTGGGGGGAGGGGAGGGGGCACGGGTGGGAGGCGCCTCCAGGCGAGGGGGCGGGGCTTCGCTTACCTGTGGCGCGCATGCCCCTCCCCCATCCAGAGGGGCGGGGAGAGCCCTCCTTCCGGGAGGATGGGTAGGGGCGCCGTGGGGAGGCGTCGCGCGGGGGTGGGGCAATTCCTTCTCCCCCCTCCCGCTCCCGCCGCCACCCCCTGCCCTAAGAGCGGCCCGTGAGGGGAGGGGCCCGCCCCCTCGCGCCCCTCCCCCTCCTCCGAGGCCCGCGAGTGGGGAGGAAGGGGCGGGGTCCCCGCCGCGGCCGCCGCCTCCGTCGCCCACGCGCGCTCCCGCCCCCGGGGCCCCTCACCCGTGGGCGGGCGCCGCCGCTCCTCACACCCCCTGAGGGGCGCACCCCGTAGCGGCGGCCCAGCGGCGGCGGCGGCGACGACGACGGCGTCTCCTCATCGCGGTGACAGCCGGGAGCCCCGCCCTCTTCCCGGGCCCCGCCCACCTCTCGCGAGACTAGCGCTGCGGCCGCGCACTTCTCGCGGGAGGGCGCGCGCCGGTCCGAGCCCACGCCCCGCCCCGCCCGCAAGCGTGTGGCCCCGCCCACCGCCCTGCGGTCACGTGGGCCGAGGCGTGTGTGCGTCTGTGTGTGCGCGGCGGCGGCGGGAGCTCAGATGTGGGCGTGGCCTCCCTCGGGGTTTATTTACATACCGCGTAGCGCCGCCCCCGAATTGGGAACAGGAGCGGCGCGCACGCGCAGTGAGGCGACACAGTGTTTCTGGTTGGCGCGTTAGCCGCTAATTCCCGCGCTATTCGTGGTGAGCGGATCGTCGCGGCTGCGGCTGATGGAAGCGCCTCCTGCTGCTCCTCTTAACAGGACTGGGAGGGAAGGGATCCCTGACGTTTAAGCAGCAGGACACGAATTGTTTAGAAAAATAATCCGCTTCATTCACCTGGGCTGGAGTCACACCTAAAGTTGAACCCGGCTTCAGTCCACTTTCAGAGCGGCTGCGGTCACACCTAAGGTTTGATCCGGCTTCAGTCCACTTTCAGAGCGGGAGAACACATCAGCAAAGTGACAAACCGGTTTCTTTCACTATTAAATAACTGAGAAAATCCACCTTTGGGGTAGATAATGTGGAAAGAAAACTGCTGGCCACTTCGCTGGCGCGTTCCCTCACTCTGAAAAATGAACAAATGCAAAACGAATAAATGCATTTTTATATCAACACAAATGTGTGAATATTTTAATCGTGTGGCTTTACTTTGCTCATTTATTTTATTCCAGTGTATAGATTTCAGTCTGTGCATTAAATAAATACTTTGCCCAGCCAGGCCCTGCTTCTGAGGCTGATCTCCTTCATAGGCTGCTTTGGAGGGGGGAATGGGGGAGAAGTCCCCAGGGCTGGACCTGAGAGGTTCGGAAAATGTGGATTTCCTACGCTGCTCTAGGGGTTAGCGCAAACTGTAACCCCCCAAATGCCACTAATTTCCCTCTTACCTGGTTACCTGGCTGGGGAAGCTTGTATTTTTTTGCTATAAACCAAGCACATAGCAGGAAAAAGGCACAAGAGCCAATGAGCCTACATCACTATCCATTAGCTTTTTCACCACAGGAAAAGCGAGCATGCCTGTCTCAGCCAATGGAGGCATTTATTTCTTATGATACCTGGACTGAAAAGACAAATGCACCCGCCAGCCCATCAGGAGCCCTTGGGAAAGGACAGTTCCCACACTGGTTTTCAGGAAGAGCTTCCAGCTGCTCTCACCCATGGCATTAGTCACAACTAATTAGACGTACTGCAATTCCCTCCACTGTGGGAAAACTTTATTTTTGCTAGAATCGACCATACAGCAGAAAAAAGCACACCACCCAATAGACTGGATATCAAAGACGTCCTTTCCCATCAGTGTATGTTGGCTCTTTGAGCACAATAAAAATTAGCATGCCTGTCTGCACAGAGGTGGGCACAAATCTTTTACAAAGTGCTGGACGACGAGGGAACACCTGGAGACGAGTGGGCAATAGCTTATTGCTCAATCAGAAAGCTTTCTGCTGAGAGAAAGCTCGGGGCTTTAATTAATAGCATGCCAAAACAGAAAGGTTTACAACCGAAGGTTTACATAAAATTCCAAACCAATGGGTCATAAGAAAAGAGTACCGTAATATGAAGTCAGGTAATAGTAACGTACAATATATATCAATATTGAATTTTGTCTTGGGAAACAGAACAGACTGGACAAGACGTAGATAAACGTCAACCTCAAAACAGGACACGATACTTACCAACTAACTCCCAAACAGAAAAATGTTTCTCACTCAAATGCAAGTTTTCTCAGTGGTGATCATTGTGTTGCTTCCCAGATGTTACTGAAAACAATCCCGAACAGCACTGCCAAAATGCAGCAACTTCTGGAAAGTGGTGAATCTTATTCAATAAAAGTGTGCATCGTACAACAGCAAAAGAACATCATATGGACTGGAACCAAGGTACCCATGCAAAGAAAACTCAGAGAAGAACACCAGAAATATATTATTTCCCCCCTCACCTTTATATATAAACCAAACCTCTCTTCATCAGTGACTCAACTGCACGTAAGAAACTGGATAACGCAAGTACACCACAAATTGGAGTCCATTAACCACACACCATCACATCAATAGTAACACCCAATTAAAAGTTCCAGATGTTTTATTTGGATGCAGCCAGTATGCCTTAACCAAGAACGGCTGACTCAGAAAAGCAGGCTAGTTTGTTTTGGTTTCAAATGAACACTTAGACTTGGTTTGGTCCTTCTCAACACTTGTCAATGTTTTGTGATAGAACAAAACTGAGGTTACAAGTGTATTTTATATTTATTTTTTTAAGGACCTGATTCCTTTTCTCTGTCACTGGCCCATCTTTTATGCAAGAGTTTTAATTTAATAGCAAATCCACCATGATCGTTCTTTCTAGACGTATATAATTTGCTTTATATACGTTCGAGGTCTGAATGAACTAAAGCATTTGGGATTGGAGGGGGCAGCAAAAGAATGAGAATTATAAATAAACAGTAATCTCTGTTTCCCTTCTCGGTTGCTTGACAGACCTTCTTAGCCCAAGCAACTGGCTGTATGGCAGATTTGGCAATTCAGCCCAAGGAGATCCAGATGGAACAGAGCTTAGTCGTTTCTTTAAGCAACTTGTCCCTTCCTAGACCCTCACCCCAACCGCTTCTAGTCATAGACTATCCTGACTTCTGTAATCGAGTCAAAGGGAGCTTTATCCGCCCCACCCCTTCCATGCACCGAGGTCAGGTGCTTTTTGAGGGCTGATTTGTGCTTGAAGTCCATGTCGCAGCAGTGGCATTTGTAGGGGCGGTCCCCGCTGTGGATGTTCAAATGGTCCTGGAGGGTGCTTTTGGCTGTGAAGGTTTTCAGACACACCATGCACTGGAACGGGCGGATCCCCATGTGGCCGCGAATGTGCCGGTTTAGGTTCTTCTTCTGCGTGAAGGTCTTTCCGCACTGCAAGCAGAGAAACAGCTTGTGCATCTTGAGGTGGCGCAGGTAGTTCTCCAGGTGAAGGAACCCTCGGGGACATTTGGGGCACTGATGTAGCCATGAATAGTTAGAGTCTTCGGGGTTCTGAAACCCGCCCACGGCAGTCACAGCGTCTTCCGGGTCCTCCCTCCCAAAGCCCTGGAACGGACCGCTGGGGACTTCCGTGTTTCGGCTCTCCATGGTGGAGTTGATCAAAGAGTGCTGGGTTTCAGGAAAATATGGATTTGATTTTGAGGAAGTACAAGGTTGTGGAAACTGCTCATTTTCGGCCTGAGGGGCATTTACTGAATCCATTTGGAAAACGCAGATTTCTTCGTCCTTATACCCTATCTCAACTGTTGATATCTCAGCGGTCCTGACATTCTTCCTCTCTGATACCAAATTTTCCCCCTCTGGCTGCTGAAGGTCCCCTCTTTCTTGCTTCACGTTATCTGTAACGGGGCTTTCTTCTGATATCTCAATTATTTCACAGTCCTTATCTGGGCAGCCGCGGTCTTTGCTTCCCAGCTCCATGTCGGAAGAGTGGCATTTTTCAGCACTGCTGCTCTCCATGGAAGCATCGATTTCCAGATACCTGGAAAGCGCCTCTGTACATTTCTCCACGATGTGTACCATCTGTAGGTAACTTGCGGCCGTGAGATACTTCAGGAGCTCCTTCTTCTTGACCTCCAAAGCTCCAGTGTAGCAGGAGAGTAGCAGCTTCCTGCCCACCTCGGCGCTTTGCAAAATGGTGATCCGCACCTGCTGGGACTGCGTGAGCAAAAACTGGTCCCTCATGAAGGTGGAGCAGGCGGCGAAGATCACCTTGTGCCCATGGAACTCAGTGTCATTGATATAGATCGAGACGTCGCAAAAAAGGTTCTGCTGCCTCAGGAGATTCATCTTCTGAAGAATAGCGTCTCCCTGCTGCTCAAACTGGAAATGCAGTACATCGGAATCAGCTGCCATGGCCACAGACCTGCAGGGTGAGGTGGGAGGTAGAAATGAAAGAAGAAGAACAGTGCATTGCAGGGAAGTTTGGTCTATAAACAGTTTTCTCCATAATTAGAAGAAGAGATACATAGTGCAATAGCAAAGTTTGTTGATGAGACTAAATTATTCAGGGTAGTAAATGAAAGAGATCGCCAGGAGCGTCAGAGGGATCTCTTAGCATTGGGTGAGTTTGGTCTAGTGGTTAGGGAGCTGGACTCTTATCTGGGAATACCAGGTTCAATTCCGCCCTTCTCCATGAAGCCAGCTGGGTGACCTTAGGCTAATCACAGCTCTCTTCTGAGCTCTCATGGCCCACCGTGTGTCTGTGGTGTGGAGAAGGGCAGAAGGTTTGTCAGCCACTTTGGGTCCCCTTAAACGGATGAGAAAAATGGGGTAGAAAAGCCAACTCTTCTTCTTCCTCTGCAAAGCCAGCTGGGTGGCCTTTGGTGAGTCACAGCTCTCTTTCTGAGCTTTCACAGCCCCATCTACCTCACAGGGTGTTCTGTTGCAGGGATAAAAACAGAAGCTTTGTCAGCCACCGAGTCCCCTTAAACGGGTGAGAAAAGAGAGGTAGAAAAGCCAAGCCTTCTCCTATCTATCTGCATTTTTATCCTGCCCCTTACCCAAGGGTCTCAGGGCAGGTCACAACATGCAAAATGAACATGTTAAAATCAGTAACATATTGAGCATATTAAAACCATGGCAGTGTCTGAACGTGGGGGAGGAAAAGGCTGTTCCCTGACTTAGCCAAAGGCCAAGGCAAAGAGGTGCGTCTTCACAGCTCGTCTAAACACATAAAGGCGCCCGACGCACTTCAGGAGGGAGACTATTCCACTGCCTGGGAGCCACCATTGAAAAGGCCCTGTCCCGGATGCTCACCGCTTTTGCTGCTGCGAGTGGCGGTACAACCAGAAGGGCCTCCCTGCAGATCTTGGGGCTCGGGCAGGTCAATATGGAAGAAGGCGTTCCTTTAGATACTTGGGGGCCAAGCACCCCCGGGCATACCTGCCTGCCGCCCTGCCCTGCGCCTGCCCGCCCCCCGCATCCCTTGCCAGCTTTGCCTCCCCTGCCCCGGGAGCCGCCCCTCTGTGGCCTCACCTCAGCCACCGTCGGAGGCTCGCTGCAGGCAGGGGAGGGGAGTTCCGCAGGCTCCTTTTCCAGCTGGCCCGGCCCCAGGAATAAACTTCCGGGACGCCCTCCGGATCCAAGCCCAGCATCCCTGTGCCTGCTCTCGCCCCCACCTTGACCCGGAAGAACAGCAGCAGCAGCAGACGCCTGCCCTGCGCCCCCTCCCCTCCGCCAGACGCATCTCCATCCTCATTGGCTAGGCCCAGCAGCTCTCCCAGCCAATAGGGGAAGCCCTGGGTACCACACCGCCTTCCCAGCCGCATCTGCCCATCCAGAGCATCCCACGAGGGTGCTCAGGTGAGTGAGGCGGCGGCGCCAGGAAGGAGAGGAAGCCCAGGAGGACGAGGCGGCATTCCCGGCCGGGAAGAGAAGCCCCCAGGCTCACGGCTCGAATAAACAGACCGAACCGGGCTAAAACGATGCCTGGCTGCTGCTTGCTAGCAAGGAAGGGATACATTTTATATATGCTTTAAGAGTATTCTATGGATTTCATTGTTGTGACATATACATATGTGTAAAAAATAAAATAAAATTAACGCTAATGTCTAAAAGTGGAAAGTAAAACTGCCACTCTGTTTAAACCCTGAATTAAACCTCACCTTGGGTTTAACTCTGGGTTCCTGCCAGGAAAGCAGAAGGGCACAGATCCTAACACTCCCATCTCTAGCCAGGTTGGGCTAGTGGTTAGGGAGCCAGACCCTTATCTGGGAATACCAGGTTTGATTCTGCCCTCATCCATGAAGCCAGCTGGGAGATCTTGGGCTAGTCACAGCTCTCTTCTGAGCCCTCACAGTGTCTGTTGCTGGGAGAAGAATAGACAGCTTTTCCAGCCAGTTTGAGCCCCTTTAAATGGGCAAGAAATGCCAACTCTTCTCCTTCTCTTTAAGGAATCTGTACTTGTTTATAACATATTTGGTCATTTTTAAATATTAAATATTTCTAAGCGTGTATGAAAAACAAATGCTAGCCAGTTTCTAGCAGTACCACCAGGAGAATAGGTTTGCAGGGCTTTCACAGTCGTGGCCTCCATTTTATGGACTAACTTACCCTTGGACATTGCTCAGGCATCAGCGAGAGCTTCCTTTCTCTGATATGTGAAACAAAACCTGTTCATTTGGGCTTTGGGGACTAAGAAAGTTTTATTTAACTTGCCTGTTTCTGTATGTTTTCTATTGTTATTTTCACCACCACCATCTCTTCTCTTTTTGTCAATTTTAGATAGCTAGGTTAGTTCACCAACCTGGGACTCTTTTAAAATAAATAAATAAATAAAGGCTTGGCAAAGTAGTTCCATACATTAGTCAAGAAAACTGCAAGGGTACATATTGTGAAGCACTCAGTGACTCTTTGTAGGCTTAAGGGCAGCATTCAGATAAATGCATAAATGAATTTGTAGTCCTCCTGGTCACAGAATCATAGAGTTGGAAGGGACCTCTAGGGTCAAGTCAAATCCCTCTGCTCAATGCAGGATTCAGCTGTCAGCCTCTAGCAGAGCCAATGGAAATGGGGAAATAGTAACGTTAGTTGTAGAAATGTGTGCATATAGGCACAAAACCATGGTGTTTTATTAACTGTGTTGAATTTGACAAAAGTCCTTTCAACTTTGCTAAGCTGGCTGGTCGTCTCCAGATCCAATTCTCATCTTTCCCATCTGGTGTGTTCATTATACATCCAAGCCTGCTATTATCAGGTCTGCAGCCCTAGAATCATACTGGTACTTGTGGGTACCAGTATGATTCCAGGGCTGCAAAGTACAGTGGAATTTCTAATGCCTTTCTTAAATTTCTGTGTAATTGAATTTTTACTCATTTCTGAAAACCTTGGCCAGAAATTTGATCGAAAGGGGCTAATCCTTACATTCTATAGACTTTCTGATATGAAAGACACCCACCAAGAATTTTGCCAAAAGTGGGAATAAAATACATAAGTTAGGTGTCATAGCTAGCTTACGTGATTTTATTTCCATTGTTGGTACCCATTCTTGGTGGGTCTTGCTTCCTGATATTAAGGATCTATAATACCAGTCTTTCTTTCACTGACAATATTTAAGCTTTAAGAAACACCATCTCTGTGTTTGTGACAGAGCGGGCTGCATATTTAGAACTGGCATCATTCTCATTGATTTCTACATCAGCCCATTTGATTAGGCCAGCATTAACATTCCTGTTAATGGACAAAGCTTAAGCCTGGGATTTGAAGGCCAAAGACTGACCTTATGGCCAGGTTTCATCTTGCAACTTGATCACTCCAACTAGTATTTCTGTGCCAAAAACGGTTTATGTTGAAGCTATCAGGATGGCTTGCTGCACTGTAGGACGAACGACGCGTCAGCCACCTTAAATGTGGAAGCACACACACAGGGCCTTTCCAAACTTGGTCTCACTCTGGAATATACTTCAGAAAAGGATCCTACTGTCTGCCTGCTAGTGCAGACTGTGGCGGCCCACAGGCAATATATACATATAAGTTTAAGGAATCATTGTAAATGAAAATAAATCAATATAAAAGTCCAAAAAGTTTTATGCAATTAAGTTTAAAATCACATATAGAATCTAATGTCCTTGATATCTTTTCATCTACAAGGATTCCCGGGTGAGGCCTGCCATAGGCTGCATTAGCATGTGGACAACAAACCCTTTTCCCGAGATCTATTCCATAATAAGCCCAAGTGCGGAAAAGGCGACAGGTGAGGCCTGTCATACTATGCATTAGCTTATGGCTAGAAGACCACTATCCCAAGATGTATTCCAGAATAAGGCCAAGGGCAGAAAGGGCGCTGGTCTCACAGAATCCAGCCCAAGAAAGAACTTGAGAGGAGTCAACCTCGCACCCAAGCCATCCAAGGGTGTTTTTTCCACCCCCAGGTGCTCCAGCCATGCGGCCCTTGCTCTGCCAGCTCTCCATCATTGGCAGTATGAACTCTAAAATTTCTCTGGAGCAAGATGAGGCTAAGCAAATGGGATTGAGGACTATGTGGAAACCTAGGATGCTATAAAAGACCCAAGAAGATTTTTTTTAAAAAGGTGGGGAAGAGGAAACCATTCTCTCGCTCTTTTTGTTTAGAAAGACAGACACTCCCGACGTCCTGTACTTTTCCTCCACAAAAGCTTCATGGCTGCAGCCGAAGTAAAACAAGGAACCAAAAAGTAGGAAGAGATACACAGCGAGAATGATACATAGCAGGGTTCCAATTCCAAGTTGGGTTAAGAAGGAAGGAAGGAAAGAAAGAAACTGAACCCACCACTGAGACGCAACAGGAAAGGTTCAAAGTGGGAAGGCCGTCCAGTTTTAATCTTCCTACTCTACGCACACAATTCCAGAAAAGGGGGCGCACAAGAGGACAGTAAAAGGACCCCAAGAGAGGCATGCTCCTCCTCTTCCAGTCCAACCGCCCCTCTTTTACCTAAAGGGGCAAGCCACACTCGCTTTAATTCAGAACAGACATTTCACTCAGAGCCAGTCAGGGTTTGGGTAAGACATACAGAAGGCTAGAACACAGTTTGTAACAAAAAATTACAAATTAAAAAACACACGCACACACACATAAAAGACATACACAAATGACCCATCATGTGTCAAGAGCTTATAGTTATCCAGTGCTTCTTAGCTTTTTACCCACCCGCCGAAAACCTCAAGTGGTTTTCTTAGCTTAAAACCTTTTCCACCATGGGGTGTATCTGCTCCCTGTGTTCATCGCCCCGGCTCACAAAGAGGTAACTATTTTGGGCTCCTATGCTCCAGTGTCCCTCTGAGTCAAAAAATGGGGGTGATGGTGGATCCACCCCCACCTTTATCGATATTAAGAGGAATATCTCAGCCAACCAAGTCCCTCTCACAAAAGGTCACCGTGGGAAATTTTCAAGGACCTAAGCAGTTTGCCTGCCACAAGTCTGTGAACTGACATATGAGTCAATGACCAAAGCAGCTCCTCAGGGTTTCGTTTGGCCCGACGCTCACAGAGACAGCTCGCTGGGAACCTGGGTCACGCCAGAACCCTCGTTCCGCAGGCTGAGAACCGCCTGAGCCAGCTTCCCGGCGTCAAGCACCTGAGTGGCGTCGTTTTGCTGGCAGCCTTTCGAATCTGCCCCCGAGCTGCAGCTGAAGGAGTCAAAATCGACCGTAATGTCCTGGACGTTCCGCTCGTTGGCATTGTCGAAGCTGTTCTTCCCGTGAAGTTGCTTGAGATGCTTCCTCAGGACGGGCTTGTGGGCAAAGACCATGTCGCAGTAGTTGCACTTGTGGGGCTTGTCCCCGCTGTGCAGGTTGAGGTGGTCCTGCAAGGAGCATTTCTGAGAGAACGTCTTTCCGCAGATCTTGCATTGGAAGGGCTTGATGCCTGCATGCACGCGCATGTGCCGGTGCAGGTTGCCCTTCTGAGTGAAGGTCTTGCCGCACAGCAGGCACATGAACAGCTTGTGCATCTTCAAGTGGTTGGCGTAGTTCTCCAGGTGCCGGAAGACCCGGGTGCATTTGGGGCACTGGTGGTGCCACTGGAAGCCCTTGTCCACCCCCCGGTTGCTGGGGCCAAACACGTCTTTGGAAGCCACGATCAGGTTGTCGCCGCCTGCGTACGAGAGGGCGTAGTTGTGGAGGTGGCCCTGTTTCATCTCCCTGGCCCGGTTCTCCACCGTGGAATTAATGAGGGAATGCTGGGGCTCCGACGAATGGAGCGTGCTCTGCTGCTCCGTGGAAATGAATGGGCTCTGGTCCTTTTTGCTCCTGACCTCCGCCACCTCCCCAATGGATTCCACCCTCACGATCTGAATGTCACTGTCCTCCATGTCCATGCTGTCCTCAGAGGGCTGGATGCAAGGAGAATCCGGCTGTAAGGAGGAGGAGGAAGAGTCATCATCATCCTCCCCTCCTGTCCCTGGCTGCTCCTTGGGGTCTGAAGAGGTCATCTGCTGTTCCCCTGCCTCCTTGTTCTCAAGCTCCTGTTTTGGCCGGATGAACTTCCACAGAGCCTGGGTGCAGCGCTCTACAATGTGACTCATCTGCAAGAAGCTGGCTGCCGTCAGGTAGTTGACCAGCTCCATCTCTGGAAATTCAAGGACTCCGCTGTAGCAGGAGAGCAGGAGCTGCCGGCCAACCTCCGAGCTCTGCAGGATGGAGATTTTCACTTCCCTGGAGTCGTTGAGCAGGAACTGATCCCTCAGGAAAGGGGAGCCGGCGGCAAAGACAATTTTGTGGCCGTGAACCTCCAGGTCATCTATGCGGACGGTGACATCGCAGAACTTGTTTTCCTCTCTCAGTTTGTCCATTTTCTGCAGCATGGAGTCTCCGTAGTTCTCAAACTGAAAGTGGAGGCTATCAGACCTCTCGCTCATGTTGACAAGCCTGAAGAAAGGCCACCGAAGACAGAAAATCTTGCGATGCAATGCCCAAACTCTAGCCAGAAACGGTGGCTAATTACTGTTCATTCTACTTCTGGAAAAATTACTCCCAATATGTCAAAGTTTTGCATTAGGGCAGAAATGGTTGGCACAGATGTTGACTGAACTTCTTCCACATTCTTTCCCACTGACAACAGCTCCTGGGGGAGGAAGGGCTGATGAAGGTCACACTTCAACAACATCTGGAGGATAACATATCAGCCATTTTGCCTCTGATTAAAACATTAAGGTAATCTCACAAATTCATGGTGGAGGAGTTCCCAGCTTAGAGTTGTAAACCACCTTTCCAGGTATTCTTACCGGAGAACCATAATAACAATGCAGTATTCACCACCCGAAGGGTATGAAGTTGGTGTCTGTTTTGGTTTACCTAATAACAGGTGTTATGGAATTTTGTATTGGAAGGCAGGGCTTCTTGAAAACAGGCTTGTTGGCTCAATGAACTTTCCATGCCCATAGACAGTAAATCAAGCGGATTGAGTGGGCTACAGCCATCTTTTCTGTGCCTGGCTTTAAATTTTCCATCGTCTGGCTGCCACCTGAAAATAAAAAGAAATTATTAGGACGGGCTCTGTTGGAAACGGTGAAAGCTATAGAGACTCATAGGGTTGGAAGGGGCCTCTGCTCTGAGACCCCCCCTCCCATGGCAACCTAGCAGGACACCACCCTGGAGGGCCCGCCAGCCAGATGTGTCTGAGCTGCATTTCCCAGGATCCTCCGCTTCCAGTCTGGCCAAGAGGCGGGAGGCTCCGTGTGGGGAGCGGAGCAACGCCCTTCTCCTCGCCCTCCCGCCGCCCAGGTGGGCTTTGTCGGTGGCCGCGAGTTCCGCAGACCCAGGCTGAGTGGGGGAGGCAGGCAGGCAGGGGAGTGGGAACTCGCAGCGCCTTCCCCAGGTAACAACGCCCGCTCACCTGACGCCCGCCGGCCGCCTCAGCCCCAGGGCCGGCCCGGGCGGGGGAGAGAAGCGGGAGGGAGGGACCCCCGCCCGGCGGCTAGGCAGGAAGGGAGCGCTCCTCCTCCTCCTCGCCCAGCAGGGAGAGTCCTTGCTTCCTTCCGCTCCCCGCGGGCCGGAAGTGCGTAGGCCAGCTTCCGGTTCCGTTGGCGAGAGCAGGAGCAGATGAAGGACCGCCCGGCCGGGAGGGGAGGGGAGCGGAGAAGCCTGTTGTTGTTGCTGTTCCTGAGGAGGAAGTCACTCCGGAAGTCGCCGCCGCCGCAAGCCGCAGAAACCTCTCTTTTCCTCTCTTGGCACCGGAAGTGGCCGGCCGCGCTTCCGGCCGCGGCCCCCCGGTCACGTGACAGGGGCTGCTGCTTCTGGGAGGGAGGGAGGATCGGCGGCGGCGGCGGGCTGGGAGAGCGGCTGGGTGGGTTGGGGGGAGGGGCGGGGAGAAGGAGGCGGAGGAGGCGAGGCCGGGAGCAGCGGGGCCCGAGGCGGCGGCGGCGGCGGGTCGTCGCCCTCCTCAGGAGGCCCGCAGGAGGAGGAGGGGGCGGAGGAGAGCGCGAGGCCTGCGAGAGGCCAGGGTGAGTGCCCCGATCGCGGCCCTGCGCAGGAGCCCGAGGCGCCCGTCGCTCACAGGCGCCCCCTGAGGGCGAGGGGAAGGGAGGGTGGGGTGGGGTGTGGGCTGGGAGGCGGGAGGGGAGGGGGAGACTAAGGGGAGGGGAGAAGGGGGTGCCGTGAGAGGCTGGTGGGGTGGGGAGGGGTGAGGGAGCAATGGAGGGGAGGGGAGAAGGGGTGGGGCAGATTAGTTGTCCCTGCCTCGGGAGTCAGTAATGGGTCCCGCTCCTGCTGTCGCCGCCGCTGCTGCCGCTTCTCCGGTGTTCGCCTTTTGCCCGATCTGCTTCCACCCCAAGCTCGGTTGCTGCTGCTGCTCCTGCTGCTGCTGTCGCGGCTCTTGCCATGGCGGCCCCGCCTGCCTTCCCACCCTAGTGGCCAGAGGGGCCCCGCCGGGCTGCCCTTGTGGCGGCAGGCTTAAACGTTCGGGATGGGGGGGGGGGAGGCGGCTTGCTCCCGGTCCCCACGGGAGAGGCCTGTCCGGGGCCCTCACGCCACGCGAGCTGTCCGTTTATTCCTTTGGTGGCCGTCAGGGCGGTTGGCCTTGAAGCGCCACACCTCTGCCGGCTCTTCACGGCCGCTGCTGGCAAGTATAGTAAAGTCACGCTCGGAGAGATGGACGGTTGCCGTTTGCGTGACTCGGACCTCTGTGTGCAATTCACTGTTACTGTACTGAGGCGCTTTTGTGTTGTTGTCGACCTCGGGGTTTCCTGCAGCGATTCCCTCAGCCCCCTTGCGGCTGGGACGCGGGTCTGTCCAGAAGCGAGTTCCATTGGGAAGGGAAGAGTTCCTTCTGGTACTGCAGCTCCTTCCGGGCTTTGTCGGCTCCCTAGTTTCAAAAAGGGAATAATAATAATAATAATAATAATAATGATACCCTCCTCCCCAAACTTTGCAGTAGGCACACCCCTTGTTGACATGTGTGGCCTTTAGTCTTGGGCTCCCACAGATTTGCGGCGCTTGCTGAACGAGAATCGCAGGATATACATTTGTACTGCTGTTGATGTATCGGACGTTGTTTCTTACTCAGCTTTATCCTCAGGATAGTAGCAATAGGCTGTTCTTGTACGAAATGCTATTCTACCGAAAAGTAAATAAAGGGAAAAAAATCTTAGGAAGGCAACGGCTGTGTTCCGTATCATCTTGAGCTTACCGTGTTCTTGAAGCATGGGAAGTATATTTGGGCCGCGGTTAAGCGTGCCGTATTTTGGAGTCTTCTTTTTTAGAAGTTGCTCCTGCACGCATGCGTGTTGGAGAAAGACAGTGAGGAAAGAACGATCTCTGGAAGATCAGAACAGAGGCCCTTTCTGCACTCTTTAGTAAAGATGACCAAGGAGTGCCCTAAAAGAGGGCAGGGACCTGCTGTCCACATACTAGTGCTGACCCGTGTAGGACCCAACCTATTTGTTGGTATGTTCTACAAGCAGACCGTCTCTGGCATGCTGGTTGTATCCCATGGGGGACACACAGGACGCTTCTGAGACCAGGGACAGGGCAGGATAGTGTGGGAAGGCCCGATCCAGCAGGGCTCCTCTTAGGTTCTTATGGACTGGATGGGCTGTGGCTTAATCCAGCAGGGCTCTTCTTAAATTCTTTCATCCTTATTAGCATGATCCAAGTAAACTTAAATATCTTCACAGTTTTTTGGGGGGGAGGGAGGAGTTAAGTATGAAGCTAAGTAGAGGATATGAAAGTGTTCACCTTTGCACGTATGCGTCAACTTCCCTGTTTGCACATTTTCTTTAATTTCTATAATTGCAAAACCTTTGAAGGGGACTGTGTCTTAGGGTTTTGAAAGGTCAAGATGGAACAGAGAAATTCTAAACTATCTGGCATATTACACAATGGTTTGAAGAAATTTTCAAGCTGTGGGTGGGGAAACATTGTGCAACTGTGAGGAAGGCTCGATTTGTGAGGACAAATAGCAGCAACTATAGCCAATGCATCCTAAAAGCTAGTGAGTTGGTTATGTTAGTGCGATATGGCCTGGATAGAACTTGTTTCACGACCAGTGTCTCAGCAGCAGTTAAGACAAAAATTCTTTTTTTTTCATACCTGTATTTTATTGAGATACTCACCTCTAGCAGTTTGTTTTTCAACCTCTTTGTAAATTGTTTCAAGACTTTTTATTTTGCTTAAGAGGTGTAATAAAAATGGCTTAAGCTGCAATTGTTGTAACTGCTGTTTTGGCATAGATCCTAAGGGTGACTTAACCAGGTTACTTTATCGCCATGAACCTGACAGGTGTGAAAACATTAGTTGCTTACCTTGCTCAGGACTTTGCAGATCCGAAGAGTCTTCAAGGGTTGGAATGTAGTGTCCACTTGCTTTTCATTGGCCTGCTGTCCTGAGATGGTCTGTGGGTTTGGTTGTTTATTTAAAATGTTTCTGTCCTTCCCCATATCCTAGGATCTCTGGGTGGCTTACAAGAAAAAAACCAGATACATACAAGACATTAAATACATACCCCGTTAAAACAGTACTGAACAGCATAGTTAAAAGTTAAAGTTGAAATTAAAATAGTGCCTGAGAGAATTAATATCCAAAGGCTTTAATAAAGAGCCAGGGCTTTCCTTGGTGCCTAAAAGAAGAGTTGGCTGAAAGTGATGGATGTGGTTCTCCTTGTTTCCCTTTTTATCCTCACAGTTGCCTTGTGAGGAAGATAAACAGAGTATTAAAAGGCTATTTGCTGGGATTCAAGAGCAGGTGAAGGTTCTGCCTTTTTCTTCAGCTGGAGATGCCCAGAAGCGCCTGGTGGGCCACTGTGTGAGACGAGATGCTGGACTAGATGGGCTGTGGCCTCATCCAGCAGGCTCCTTTTAGGTTCTTATGTGCTGCTTTCAGCAGAGAGATGTAGCGTTTGCACAAAATTGGCTCACTTTTAGACGAGAAACACTTCAGGGGCTTTGGTGTGGAGTTCCACATATAAATGGGCATGTCTGCTTGGTGTTTCTGTAACAAATGCTTCTTCCCGCCCTCACCCCCTCCTCCTTATTCTGGGTACTGAAATGAGAAAACCTGGGGAGTGAGAAAATAAGCAGGAGAGGGGAATTTAAAAACTTGAAAAGCCAGAGCTGCAGAGAGGTGGGACTCCGTATCCCTTCCTAGTTGCTTCTGTCTGGTTGCTTCCTTTGCTAGAGCAGTCATGTCTGATATGTCTGAGCGAAATTGCAAGCTTAAAAGGGATATTAAAATAACTTGGTCTCGTCAGGCTTTGTTTGTATGCAGCAGGGCGAAATGCCGGATACTCCACGTGTCGCTTTGCAACTGTGTGTGTGTTTTAGCCAGGCGCTCTTTATGAAGCCCTGCAAAGACACCCCAACCCCGGTGCAGTACTTTTAGCCATATGGGGACGTGACATAAGGGTCTGGAGGCATGTGGTGACCGAGAGCTGAACTCAGTTCAGCCCCTGGAAATTATCTCAAGGTGCAACTTGACGCTTTAACTCTCTAGACTTGGATTGGCTCCAAAGCCAGCCTCAAGAGTGGGGTGGGAGCGAACGTGGGTTCCCTGAAGCACTCTTTGCCCACTTCTGTGGTGGCCAGGGACTCCCCCTAGACCACCATAAATACATTTCACCTGCTACAATTGGTCTCTCTGGAGCATAATCTGCCTGCCCTGCCCTGCCTACACTCACACAGACGAGGAGTTATTTATTCAGTTTATTTATAAGCCACCCTTAAGCCAGGAGATTCTCAGAGCAGCTTACAATACTATACTTTTAGAAAAATTCCTGCCCTGAGTCTCAGGACGACGCACAGGAAAGGGACTGGAACGGAACAGGAGGAGAATGTGGCGGAGCCAAGGGAAAGCCGTACTGTGCTTCCATAACCCACAGGCTAATGGCAGAATGTTTGTTTAGGTGGTATATGGGGGAAGAATCCAGCCCTGCAGTGCTACCTTGCCTCCGTGCTGCAGGGGGAAGCTTCTGTTCCACCTAAGCAGGATCCTACCCTCATTCTGCTGTCCCCCATCTCACTCCTGGTTTGCATAAAGTAGGAAGACAGGATGATAGAACTGAAATGACTTGGGCCCCAAATATCTGAAGGGGAACATCTCCCATACCGCCCTGCCCATGCCTAGAGGGGAGGCCCTCCTGGTTGCCCACCAGCTTCAGCAGTAAAAAGGGTGGGCACCCGGGAGAGGGCCTTCTCAGTGGTGGCCTCCTAAGCTATGGAATAATCTCCCCCTTGAGGTGCGTCAGGCTCCTTCATTGTATGTGTTCAGGAAGGCAGTGAAGATGCAACTCTTTGCTCTGGCTTTCAGACAAATGAGGGTACCTTTCCCTTCCCACTTTCCCTTCATTTGCAGATACTATCATTTTAATATAGATTGTTTATTAATGTATTGGATTTTAAATGCTGTTACCTGCCCTGAGAACTTTGGGAATAGCGCCGGATAGAAATATAATAAAGAAACAAACAAATAAATAAATGGCTGCTTAGGCTACTAAGTCCAGCCCTGTGTTTCTGGCTGGACCATAGAGGGCTGGCCCTGTCTGCACTGGGCTTTATTCCAGATTATCTCCACGTGCTGCTACAAGCAGACCCCACCTGGGGGCTGTCATAGTCTGCACCGGCGTGCGGATGGCAGGTCCCTTTTCCAGGATATAATCCGGAATAGGGCCCTGTGCAAAAAGGGCCTTCGACCCCTAATCACTTTTGCTGCACAAGTAGAAGAAGAGTTGGCCTTGCTATTCTGCTTTTCTCAGACATTTAAGGCCGCTCAAAGCGGCTGACAAACCTTCTGTTCTTCTCCTCACCGCAGGCACCGTGTGAGGCAGGCGGGGCTGTGAGAGCTCAGAAGGAGAGCTGTGACTAGCTCAAAGCCACCCAGCTGGCTTCATGGCGGAGTGTGGAATCAAGCCCGGTGATTCCCAGATAAGAGCCCGGCTCCCTAACCAGAAGGCCAAACTGGCTCTTCCCTTGCTTTTCCATTGACCCCCTGCTGCTATCCCAGGGATACCCAAAGGGATTTGAGCCCCAAGCCTTCCTTGGTCCTCCTCCTCCGGCCCTCAAAGCGCTCTGGTCAGCAGGAGACCACTTGATCTTTCAGAAAACCTTGCTTTCTTATATTGCTGTGATTGGAGAAATAACCCTTCAAAATAGAATCCTGTTGGTGTGATGGTGTCTGCCAGGGGCGCTGCTGAGTTGTCGGGTTATAGTGAGCAGCAGTGAATAAAGTGGGAGCAGGTTGCTTGCAAGCCCCTTTCATGTTTTTGTGTTCCAGGCGCATGCAGTTTGAGTCCTTTCGTGAGTCGAGCTTCCTTTTTTAAAGTCATGGACGACAAAGCTTCTGTTGGAAAAATCAGCGTGTCTTCAGACTCCGTCTCCACTCTTAACAGTGAGGATTTTGTCTTGATTTCTCGGCAAGGGGATGAAACGCCGTCCACCAACAATGGTAGCGATGATGAAAAAACTGGTTTGAAGGTAAGGCCCTGGGGCTGAATTCACTTAGACGTGAGGAGGGAGGAGGAAAGGATCGTAACGACCGAGATTCTTGCTTTTTGGGCCACCTTACCGAAGCTTGTTTCTACATTCTCAGGTTATTATTCAAATTAGAAGTGATAAGCAAACAAGTCAGAAATAAGACTGTTGCTGCCTCTTAGGTCTGCAGTCTAAAAGAGACGGCACAAAAGGAAATGGCTTCAGGAGGGAGGAGGAAAAGAGCAGGCTGGAGATGGTTAGATACTGAAGTCACAACACCTGGCATTTCCTTCCTAAACTTTGCAAGCAGTTTTGCAAGTCTTTTCGTTCATCCTTCCCAGGTCGGTGCCCTCCAGGTACTGTCAACTGAGCCAGGGCCAGAGACAATATCTGGATAACGACTGTTACATTTAGCTGTGTTCTAGTGTCAGTTGTCTTAACCGCTGTAGCCAGGAAGAGGCTTAGACCTGGAAGGATTTTTTCGGAGTCCATATTTGCCTCTCTGTCTATTTTTCTCATTGCCGAAGGGCGTAACTCTCAGGCTGAAACGAATGAAAGACTCCTTTTCCAGTTTTGATCAGTCGCTTGCTGAACTGAGAAGATTTGTTCTTGCTGTGGTTGGTGCAACTTGTTGGAAAATCCGTTGGACTGAGCTTTCTGCGCTTGCAGTGGCTTGCGTTGACTTGGCCTCAATCTGGCACTTCCTTTCTTCGAGAAGTAATTCTTTAGAGGAAGATTAAATGCTTGCCTTCACGAAATCCTGGCGTGCAGAAACGGTCTGCTCTCTTGCATGCAGAGGGTGACGCTGGATCCCTGGTGCTTCCTCTGTGCACGGCCTGGCTTGGCGGTTAAAACATCTTGTGAGGAGAACGAGGAAGCTTCATGGCTGGATGCAGAGCAAGCACAGGCCTGGCCAACCGAGATAAATGGAAATGTCATGCCGACAGTTGGAAACTATCTGGGACTAATGACAGCCAGGGAGATGCGAGCACATAAGGTTTTGTCTTTGCCTTCTGCTTGAGATGCCCAGAAGCAACTGGTGGGCCACAGCGAGAGACAGGAAGCCAGACTAGATGGGCTGTGGCCTCATCCAGCAGGGCTCCTCTTATGATCGTCTGGACAAATGCCCGGAGGGCAGATGTATCAGTGGCACTAGGATGGGACTGATCCAGCAGGACGCCTGTTAATTCCTGGAGGACAGGTGTATCGATGGCTGCTGGAACGGATGCCCAGGTACCACCTCCAGGTTGGAGAGACAAGCAAGATGCCTCCCAAAGCCGTTTGCGGGGAGTCAAGAGCAGATGAAGCAATTGGTGGCCACAGCGTGAGACGGGATGCTGGACTAGATTGGCTGTGAGGCTGATCCAGTAGGGCTTCTCCTAATTCACGGAGGGCAGGTGTATGGCTAGTAGAATAGATGCCCAGGTACCACTTCCAGATTGGAGAGACAGGCAGGAGGCCTCTAAATGCTGTTTGAAGGGATTTGGGAGCAGCAGGTGAAGGTTTGCTTTTGCCTTCTGCCTGAGTCATCCGGAAGCAATTGACAGGCTGCAGTGTGAGACAGGATGGCAGTTACTTTCTCCTTCCGTTACCTTTCAAGCCAGTCTGTGACGGCCATTGTTCGAGCCCTTTCGCAAAGAGAGGACTTTGTAGGCCTGTTCCTAGAGATGGCAAAGGCTGGCTTGCAGACATCTCCCGCATGGAGGGCGGGTTCTGAGGGTTCATTACCTTCTGTGGTGAATCTCAGGGCGAGAGCTTCTGCCCGCTCTAATGCGGCAGATTAACTCAACAGGCTTAACTGGATTTCAGTTGGTCATGGTGATTCTTTGCAGGTGCAAAGACCCAGTGTTTCTTTCAGCTGTAGGCAAAATTGCCTTGACTGTGGTTTGGGGTTTTGAGAAGGAACCGAGGGAGGCCTTTGTGCCAAGTTTCTGCCTGTTGCTTCAAAAGGCAAAAATCATTTATTTCTCCGCTGGCAACGGGCAGGAAAGCCCTCTGGTTCTGTATTCTGGGAACGGTCCCTCCCGCCTGCTTTGCCTCCTGCCTGAAAAGGGGATGGAAAGGAAGCTATGGATTTGCATCATCAATATGTAGGCGGTGTGGAGACTTTTAGTTCTGTACTTATTCGGAGCACTTAGTGCCCTGTTTTTAGCCGTAGAAGTCGAACCTGAGCAGTTTGTGCAAAGAAATGCAGACCACACAGTTCCTCGAAACCACATGGGGTTCGGTAGAAAACGGAGACGGAGAATTTACTCCCCTTGGGTTCATGCAGAGTTTTGGAGCAATTCCATCAAGAATCCCGAGTCTCAGCGCTGTGTGGTTTGGAGTCCTAGGGGACCTGGTCCCACCTTGTCTCCAAAGCTTAAGCTCTGGATTTTGTAAGCCTCTCGGCTGTGCGGTTCTGCCACCAGAAACTTTCTGGGGTTTCTCCCGTGTGGAGGAGAGAGAGGCAGCATCGAATTGCAAGCTGCTTGTGCCTGAACTTGCTGGATCTTCGGGGGACAGAGGTGTGATGTGTGCAGGCTTTCTTAAAACAACAAAAAAAGACATTTGCAGAATAGGTCTGGAGGCGTTCTAACAATCATTCTTTGTTACCTGCAGGTGTGTCAGCAGTGAGAGTGTTGGGTTGAGACACTTCCTTGACTCCCAGACCGTACTGATCCATCTCTCCCTCTCTCTTCACTTCTCTCAGTCCAACACCTCTCAGTTCTCTTCTTTTCCCGAACCTTTTTCCTGCAGATAATCGGAAACGGGAGCGAACAGCAACTTGAGAAAGAACTTGAGGATGTCCTGATGGACCCCCCCATGGAGGACTCGTCAAATTTTCGGGATCAGGAGGAGGAGGAGGAGGAAGAGAGCACCCCCGATGGAGAGGGAGACGAGCCGGTCGTTCTTGAAGCCTCGGCTTCCTCCACCATCAACCCTGCCTCTGTCTCAGGGCTCCAGAAACCTGAGATGATCCTGCCTGTGAAGCCGGGCCAGGGAGGTGAGCAGGCTTAGAGGCAGGGCCGGGAAGCCAGTGGGCAGACCCTCATTTTGAGAAGCCGTGTCAAGAGCAGGGCGCAGATTAAAGTGAGCTCTTTGGTCGTGGGCAGAAGGGCACGGTAGTGAAATGCCTTCTCAGTAGTGGCACCCAGAACACTTTCCCAAAGAGAGAGCCATTAGGTGACAGATGAAGGCCGTTTTATTCACTCGGGCATTTAAAAAGATTTGCCTGGCTGTGTTAGTTTCTGCTTCTGTTTTCTGCTTTTTTAATTATATTTTTTAATACAGTGTCTTTTTTATTTAAGTATTTTTAAGAGTGTCTCTCTCTCTCTCTCTCTGGCTACAAGCTACCCTGGGAAGTTTGGTTATTGGGCAGCGGCAGAAACACGAGTAAAATAAATGGCCTCTTGATTCTGGGGCATTTTCGCTCTTCCAGCAGACAGGAAGCGAAGAGCAAAAATATCCCAGATCAGAAGGCTGTTTATTTTACTCATTTTTCTGCCGCTGCCCGATAAGCGCTCACACTTGAGCCTAGTCAACTTTGGCCCTTCCCTCCCCCTGGGATTGGATACTCACCTTATTCAGTCTGGGCCCCGGCCCTCTGCTGGCTGCTGCCATTTGTGTCAGCACCGTCACCTTGATGATGCCGATGCTCTGTGCATGCACAGTTGCGTCTGATGGTCGCCTGAGGCGCCAGCGCACTTGCGCGGTGCCTCAAACCACCCTGGAGCACCGGCAAGAGCGAAAGGTTGTGCCACTGGGCACTTCAGATAAGTCTCTGGTTAACACTGGTTAACCTGTGCATCACAATTTCCTGCTCCACACCTCATCAACGATCCGTGAGCGTCTGGTGAGGGCGGGCACACTTGGAGGCTGTGACAGGTTACTCTACGTGTGGATCCAGTTCCCCAGGAGTTCACTAGTTATGCCCTAGAGGCTGTAGTGCACATAGGCCTCTGCTATCAAATGGGCAACGAAGAGGTTTAATTTCCACGTTCTGTGCTCATTCCCCTCGTCCATGCTCTGGCTTCTGTTCTCAGCAACTGCCAGAGATGAGAACGAAAGGGGCAGCTTGCGCGAGTGACGTCTCGTCCCTGCCAATCCCCTTTCCCTTCCTCTCCCAGGTTCAGAGGAGTCGAGTCCTTTCACGCCGGTGGCGGACGAGGACAGCGTGGTCTTCAGCAAACTCACCTACCTGGGCTGCGCCTCAGTCAATGCCCCGCGGAGCGAGGTGGAGGCCCTGCGGATGATGTCCATCTTGCGAAGCCAGTGCAAGATCTCCGTCAGCGTCGCCCTTTCAGTGCCTAATGTCTCTGAGGGAACTGTGAGGTACTTCCCTGCGCGTGGGGATCCGTAGGGACGGCGCGTGTCCGTGGCTGCCGTGGGCGTAGAGAGAGTCTTGATAGGATCTTCGGCCATGTTTCTGCCCCACCCGTCAATGGGAGGGAAATCCAACCTCTGCATTTCACGGTCACAGCCCTGTGAGGGAGGGAAACTTCAACTCTGAGCAGGGATTTGGATGGTGGTCTTCTAGCATTTATTTGGACCCCCGCCTGTTCTGCTTGGGTGCCTCAGGTACACCAAGAGGAGTCTGTTTGGTTTGTATTATTTCTGGCTTTCCCTTCACCCCAGGGGGCTTAGAGTATGTCAACAAGGGTAAAAAAAAGATAAAAACCCCTGCACTTAAAAGGAATCTGTCTAAAAGGTGCAGCCCCCAGCTTTAGAACAGTATGGGGAGGGAAACCCTCAGTGCCAGAAGTCCAGACAAAAAGGTGCATCTTAATGATTGGACAAAAACTTGTAGAAAATTGGCACTTGTGGTACATCAGAGGCCATCACAAAGAAGACCCTGCCAGATGAGTAGAACTCACCTCGTGCAGTATTTATAGGCATTGACAATAGAAAGAAATAGAATTTTAAATTTCATCAGCACAGGTGGGATAACGCAGCTTTTGCCTGTTTCTGTCCCTCCCTGCTGATTTTTTTTTCATTTCCCAGGTTGCTTGAACCTCCTACAAATACCGAAATAGCCAACTATCCCATTTACAAAATCTTGTTCTGCGTGCGAGGGCACGACGGGACCCCAGAAAGCGACTGCTTTGCATTTACCGAAAGCCATTACAACTCGGAGCTCTTCCGGATTCACGTGTTTCGGTGTGAAATCCAAGAAGCTGTAAGTGCCTGGTAGAGCGTGATGCCCGTTCTCCCTGCAGTGTAGACTGGTCTGGGTGCTGCCCCAGTACGTTTGGTCTAGTAGTTAGGGAGCCGGACTCTTTATCTGGGCATACAGGGTTCGATTCTGCAGTCCCCCATGAAGCCAGTTGGGTGACCTTGGGCTAGTCATAGCTCTCTTCTGAGCGCTCACAGCCTCACCTGCCTCACCTACTAGAGACAAGAGGGGTTGTGCTGTTTTCTCACTGGGAATCTTTCCTAAAAGATTTCCAGTGAGGAAGAGGAAAACTGGTTTTTCTAGAAAGTGAAGGAAAGGGTTTGCGGCCTGGCCTGGCATAGTTCTTGCCATTGGCTTGGCAGGAGATCAGTTTAGACACTGGGTGCCCCTTGCTGCCCCTTTCTCCCGAGTGGCGCCTCCTTAGACCCTTTCGCCGCTTTTGTCGCGATCGCTTCCTCTTTGCTCCTGACTCCCGTTGGTTCTCTGGGCCTGCAGGTCAGTCGGATCCTGTACAGTTTTGCCACTGCCTTCCGCCGTTCTGCCAAACAGACGCCGCTTGCAGCCCCCCAGGTGCCCGACAGCGACATCTTTACCTTCTCTGTGTCTCTTGAGATCAAGGAAGATGACGGGAAAGGCTACTTCAGGTCTTGTTTTCTTCTGACCCAGTGTGAATTCTGTCCGTGATGACCTTGGAATGGCGATTGATGCTTTTGTGTCAACATTCACAGTTTGGCCTAGTGGTTAAGGAGCCGGGAATACCGTGTTTGATTCCGCCCTCCTCCACGAAGCCAGCTGGGTGGCCTTGGGATAGTCGCAGCTCTCTTCTGAGCTCTCACAGCCCCACCTACCTCACAGGGTGTCTGGTGTGGGGAGAAGAACAGAAGGTTTGTCAGCCACTTTGAGTCCCCTTAAGTGGGTGAGAAAAGTGGGATAGGAAAGCCTCCTCTTCTTCCTCCACAAAGGCAGCTGGGTGACCTTGGGCTAGTCACAGCTCTCTTCTGAGCACTCACAGCCCCACCTACCTACTGTTGTGGGGAGAACATATTGTCCACCAGGTAAAGAGGCAGTTTGTGATACAATTGCTTAAAACCTCCAGTTCCTTTGGGCACCCCCAGTCTGAGCTAGAAGCTCTTGGGAACTGAAAAACTGCAGAATTTTGCTTTGCTGCTGCCTAAATCTCTGTAGGGCCCATGGCGACATCTGCCGTCCAGCTGCAGAATAGCGCCTCCTGTGAACCAAACAGATGATGACTTCTCCCTTTCCCAACCACAGCGCTGTTCCTAAAGACAAAGACAGACAGTGCTTCAAACTTCGCCAAGGGATTGACAAGAAGATTGTTATATATGTGCAGCAGACGACCAACAAAGAACTGGCCATTGAAAGGTAACTCGGCATCTGTGATTACCTATTCACAACTCCAGGACGGTGCCTTTTCAGCGGGGGCTCCACATCTCTGGGATTTGTTGAATGGGCACTGACGTCTCTCCTGCTCCCTCTTGACTTTGTGGGTCGTGGGCTGGTGAGGAGGCCGCACGTGTGCTCGGCAGAACTCGGCCGTTTTGTCCCACTGCACCCCAGGAGTGAGAGAATGCCGAGAGGGGGTTGGATGTGGCTTCGGTGTTTTTCGTTTATATCAGTCACATGTGGAAAGGGGGAAATTCGGCTTAAGTGCATTGTTGGAACTGGAGGTGTTCAGATCTTCAGGAGACAGGCTGGTAGAGAGAGGCCTGCAGTGCGCTTGGAATCTACCTTCGCCGGCGTAGAGCAAAAACATGTTTTTCCAGAGGACAAAATCATGCATTTGGAGGACAGTTCTTCCATTAGAACTCTCAGCGTTACTCTCACTAATTGCAACAGCTATTAGCATTTCTAACAGTCGGACCCCCTGTATCTGTGGGGGATACGTTCCAGGCCGCACCGCGGATAATGTAAACTGCGGATAATAGCAAACTCAGGGAAATGCACTCCATTTCCTATAGGTCCAGTGAAATCCTGTGGGATTTTACAGAAATCATGGGAAGTCTCATTCGAGATGCAGTCCGTTTCCCATAATTCCTGCGAAATCCTGCGGGATTTCAAAGGCATTATGGGAAATCGTGTGCCACTCCATGTGCCCTGCCATCCCAGGCCTTGGACGAGCTTAAGGTAGGCCTAATGGTGGCCCTGTGTGTGTGCGTGGCTGATCCAATCACCACAGGAAACTGAAATTGTGGTTACTAGATCAGTGGATATGGGGGTCCAACTGTAATTCCATTTAAACATTAAGAAACCCCAGAAAGTGGGGAAATAAACATTAAAATTATATAATAACATCCAAGTTCTTTTTCTTTAAAAACCCAGGTGCTTCGGCCTTCTCCTCAGTCCTGGGAAGGATGTCCAGAGCGGCGACATGCACTTACTGGATCTAGTAAGCGACACTTTAATGGGTCAACTCTTCATACTGTGCCCTCCCCTGGCTGACCACCCCAGCCTTCCTCTTTCTTTTCGTCTTCTTTTTTAAAGGAGTCCATGGGCAAGAGCTCGGATGGCAGGTCCTACGTCATCACCGGGAGCTGGAACACCAAGTCGCCACACTTCCAGATAGTGAATGAGGAAACGCCGAAAGGTTGGTGCTGGGCGCCCTTCCTTCCTTCCTTCCTTCCGACGGGCAGAGGGGGCTGGGCTTGCCATCCGCTGGCCTGACGCCCTCTTGCTGTCCTGATCCTTCTCCCAGATAAAGTGCTCTTCCTAACCACAGCGGTGGACCTGGTGATCACAGAGGTGCAGGAACCTGTGCGCTTCCTCTTGGAGACCAAAATCCGCGTCTGTCCCGCCAGCGAGAGGCTCTTCTGGCCTTTCAGCAAACGGAGCTCCACAGAGAACTTTTTCCTAAAGCTGAAGCAGGTAAAGAAAGACGGATGCCCTGGGTGGACCTCTCCTCCTCCTCTTCCTCTTCGGGCCCTTTCTGCACTAGCTCTTATTCCAGGTTATATTTTTATTATTTATTTATTTGCATTTTTATCCTGCCCTACACCCAAAGGTCTCCGGGCAGGTAACAACATCTAGAATCAAACTTCATTTTAGCTACAAATATTTCTTCCCTCTTAGAGCAGCAGGCTTGTTAATTTAAGGAAGTTTATTTTGCTGAGCTCATTCTGCCGCCTTTTGTCTTGCGCCGCAAACTCTCATTGTGGTGTTTTTTTCAATCTCATCTGCTCTCGGCCTGTTCTTAGGCCAGCCTGGAGCTTTTCCAAGGGCCGGCTCGTTTGGCCTGTGGAGAGAAAGCATTGTTTTGGCTTCTCCCTTTTGAAACTCTGCTAGAGACATTGTTGCTTGATAAAATTGCAAAGGGAAACCTTTTCCTTCTTTTTTAAAAACAAAGGTACACAAGGTTTCTTTTGTTTTTAAAAAAACATGCACAACACTCAGCCAGTGGTTCCGGAATTCTGCTCCAGGACAGTCTGGTGGAAGTAAGATGAAATCTAGGGGTTATTGTGAGCCAGTTTGGTCTAGTGGTTAGGGAGCCGGACTCTTATCTGGGAATACCAGGATCAATTCTGCCCTCCCCCTTGAAGCCAACCGGGTGACCTTGAGCTAGTCACAGCTCTCTTCTGAGCTCTCACAGCCCCACCCATCTCACACGCTGTCTGTTGTGGGGAGAAGAATCAAAAGCTTTGTCAGCTGCCTTGAGTCCCCTTAAATGGGTGAGAAAAGCGGGGTAGAAAAGCCAGCTCTTATTATTATTATTTTAGAAGTATTTCTAAACCATTAAGAAATGTGTTAATCTTATCTGTTCTATTTACATTGTCTACTTACGAGTTGGTATAAAACCTTTCCCCTTATCTGATATATTCCTTCATTTGTCTGTATTACTTGACTGTGTTTTGCAATTCTGTTATTTGGTTGTTCTCTCATTTAACTGTCTTTTTTAGAAACATATTTTTTGGTTTTTAAAAAAATTACACAAATGTAATGCATTAAACGCAACTCATAACAGAAACAAATCCCACTCTGTCCTGGAAAGCTGCCCGCACACCCAACAAACACACGGCTGATAAGAGACTGCTCAGCAAAGGTACTTACTAGGCTCCCTCCCAGGAGCACAGGCCAAAGACGAAGTCCAAAGAGAATAAGCCAAGAGCCAGTCCAAGGTTCAGGGTTAAGGAGAGCAATACAACCAGTCCAGTCCGAGGTCAGAACAGCCAGAAGAATGGTCAACAGGTACGTTCCGAGGTCTAGGAGTTCCAAGCGGTCAAGGTCTAGGAGTCAGGTACGGCAGCCTTCTCTTAGGAGAACCAATAGCCTCTGACAGGAGGCCTAGGCATCTGCCAGGTGTTTTATCTTGCAGTTCCAGATCACAGCTGCTAATCATCTAACGAGTGCCTCTGTGCAAGTCTTTTCAAGTGTCTTAACCCTTCCTTTTCTGCTCTCCTCTGCTTGAAGCTAGGGATCTCAGTGCTCTGATGCCCCTTGTCTTGCACTTCTGCTGTGGGGGCTGGGAAGTCAGAAGTGGGTCCTGGCACCACCTCAGGTTCCTCCTACACCTGAGGAAGTACCTCCTCCTCGTCCTCCTCCTGGCTGACCACGACACACTCCACCTTCATTAGGGACGTGAACAGATGTTCTAAACATTTGAAATTCAGTTGAATGTGGACATTCAAATTTGAAGAGAGTGTCTTCACATTCAAATTTAAACATTCGAACGAATTTTGAATGTTCCAAAATGTTTGTTCGAATGATTCAAAACATTCAAAAGTACAGATAAGTATGGATCACATACGTATTTGTATGAATCTAATGTGTATCTGTACGCATTTGCACTTATAATATGGGACTAGCCCATCCATCCATCCATCCATCCATCCATTCATCCATCCATCCATCCATCCATCCATCCATCCATCCACCCACCCACCCGTATACCTGGCAGGTAACAACATCTAAAATCAAACATCATTAAAACAAGAACATTGTGTATTAAAACAGTAGCTTCTGCAAGTGGGAAGGGAAGTGTATCCCCATTTAATCTAAGCCAGGGCAAAGAGGTCTTCACTGCCTTCCTAAACATGTTCAGTGAAGGGGTCTGACGCACCTCAAGGGGGAGACTATTCCACAACCTAGGGGCCATCACTGAGAAGGCCCTCTCCCAGGTGCCCATCCATTTTGCTGCTGAGGGTGATGGGACAACCAGGAGGGCCTCCCCTCCATATCTTAAGGTATGGGCAGGTTGATATGGGAGAAGGCATCCCTTTAGATATTTATTCTCCTAGTCAAGTTCTGGAGAGGGAAACAGTCCAGACAATAGCCTCTCTTCGAAGCAGTGGCTGGACCATTAAGATGGTCTGCTGTCCACAATATGGGGAATTTGAGACCTTCCTGAAGATTCTGGGAAACTCTCTGATCAACAGCACTAGAGATTGCATGGTGTCAGACCTGCACAAGGCTATTTTGTGTGCTGCTCAGTGCATTTCCCTGCATTTGAGAAGAGATCAATGTGATGCCCTGACCTCCTGCCCTTGAAAGTTGCGCCATTTGCGTTCGGAGGCCTGGGCCTCAGTTTGGAGGAAGCCAGGAGTGAGATCCGGCCGGTGTTTCTTCTCTCTTCTTCGCCCACGGGGGAGTTTTTGCTGAACCTTTGCTGCTTTTTCTTCCTTCAGATCAAGCAGAAGGACCTGAAAAGCAGCACAGACACCCTCTATGAAGTGGTCAGCCTGGAGAGCGAGTCGGAAAGGGAGAGGAGGAAAACCACAGCCAGCCCAGCTCTCCGCTTGCCACAGTCGGGGTCCCAGGGCTCCATGATCCCCTCCCCGCCGGAGGACGATGAAGAAGAAGGTTGGTTGGTTGGTTGGTTGGTTTGGGCTGTGGTGGAGACCCGCCTGCCTTCTTGGTACCCGTTGGGTGCAGGGATGTGCATGAATATTCGTAATACTCACTGTTCGCAAGAATTCGGACGTTCATACACAAGTTGGGCACATCTGAAGGCAGCTCACGCGCCAGATGTCAGCAGAGGGACAGGTTTCTGGCTGTGGTTACCTGTGCTGCTGGGCAGATTCTTAGCAGAACTGGTCGTGTGGCCCTAGGATAATGGTCGTGTGGCCCTAAAAGCATGGTGTTCTGAGGACAGCCATCTTGGGTGGATGGATGGAATTTAGTTTAACAGTTCCATAGCACTTAGGCAAGATTCCATTCCTTCCCTGTGCGTCTTCCATCCTCCTCTTGCACATTGAGATCTCTGTCTGCTCCTCCTTTCCTGCTAAAATGTTGGGGTCCCAACCCCCAGGCCCCTTTTGGCGTTGTGCTGCATTGCTCTTTAAGGCCATTAGGGCCCCGTGGATTCAGGGAATCACTAAAGGGAGCGGGTGACGTAGTCTGCTCTTGCATTGCCTCTGCCCTGAGCAACTCTGGTGTCTTTCAGACAACGACGAACCTCTCCTGAGTGGCTCCGGCGATGTTTCCAAAGAGTGCGCGGAGAAGATCCTAGAGACGTGGGGAGACCTTTTAACGAAGTGGTGAGCAGTCGAGGGTCAGGCTGTGGATGAGATTTCCCGCGGGAGGGAAGAGGGAGTTGGGATCCAAAATGGCTATCGTGGCAGGGGCTGATGGGAACTGCAGACAGAAACACACGGAGGGAAGGAGGCAATGCCTAGATGGATGGCTCTCTGGCCTGCCAGTTTGGTCTAGTGGGTAGAGAGTGCGGCGTGACAGGCGGGGGCCTTGTTCTCTCTTCCAGGCACCTGAATCTAAGCGTGCGGCCAAAGACCTTGTGCCCCCTGGTGAGGAGTGGGGTCCCTGAGGCCCTCCGGGGCGAAGTCTGGCAGCTGCTTGCCGGTTGCCACAACAACGACCACCTTGTGGAGAAGTACCGGATTCTCATCACAAAGGTAGGCGTTCTGTTTCTTGTGTCTGTGAGACTGTGCATAGGGGCAGACAAGCAATAAATGCCCCAGGAAGTGGCATCAGGGCTTCACAAAGACTGGCAACCTGAGTTAGCAGGGGACACATTTGCCCTGCAGTTGTTCAGCTCTGATTTTGGCTTTCGCCTGTAATGTGCGCGGTTGTGGAGGAACATTAGAGACAGCGGACACTCAAGGGCCAGTGAACTTCAGTGCCTTGCAGGGTCCAGCTAGAACCTGGTTCATCCCAGTCCACTCTGTGACCGTGGACAAGGCTTCGACTCTTGAATCCAACCTGCCCGTGGTGTTTGCAAAGAGAATGGGCCAGCGGCTGAGATTCTTAATGCCCAGTGGATTCTCTTCTATTCGTCTCTGCACCAAGCTCATCCTGTTGCCTTGAGATGTCCCAGAATCCTCTGCAGCACCCCCAGAGGATTCTATGGAAGCCTGTAAGGGGTCCGGACAAGCGAATCAACGGAAGAAGTGTTCTCTAAAAGCTGTTTTGAAAGCAGTTGCCCTAAAATAACCGATCCTTAGCAGAGTCTAGGCAGTGCTGCCATCTTGATTCTTTCGGTAATTTTACCGTTTCTCATTTTGATAGAACGGTGATTTTTTTACCTAACTGGGCTCAATTCTTTTTTTTTAATGTTCACCTATGGATTTTGAAGCCTCAGACTCCACAATGATTCATTTGGGAATTTAAGGTCAAGTAAACGTAATGCAGCCTTTTACTGAGTTCTCTGGTGGCCATAAGGCAGAAAAGAAAGCAAACGGCACATTGTCTCCATGGGTAATTCAATGTTTGCATCTTTTTGGGAGAGGACAACTTTATTTGGCATAGGAAGGAAGCAGGGTTCTTATTAAGAGGAAAGTTCCTATTCAAAAATCAAACATCCCCTAAACGTGGATGCTGGGCATGCCAGTGCCAAAAGTGCCGTCCCCCTGATAATCCTGGCTTTGAACCATTTAGACCAGAGGTCTGAAACTCAATCTGGCCGAGGGCCGGATTAAAAAAAAAAAAAATACTGTGAGGGCCAGGGGGCGTGACCGGGGGCGTGACCGGGGGCGTTGCTAGGGAATAGAGGAGGGGCTGGGGGCGTGGCCAGGGCATGGCTAAGGCGGGGCTGGCTGTCCATGGCGGCGCCCGGGCAATGGAGGGTCCCACCGCGCGCTCGCTGGCCTCGCGTCACCTTGCCTCGCCTCCTTCGTGCCCAAGGAGGGCGGCCGCGGGCCGCGGGCGACGGTGGGCGCGGGTGGCTGCGGGCCGTATTAAAACGCCCCGCGGGCTGCATTCGGACCGCGGGCCGTATCTTTGACATGCCTGATTTAGACAAAGGGAAATCTTTTACCTTGTTCTGCTGCCACCTATAGGCAGAAGGGATAGAAAAGAAGGGAAACCGGTAGGGGAGCTGCTATAGGCAAACTAGAGCTGTGTGTATTCAATCGGGGCTGCGAGGAATCGGATCTCCGCCCCACAAGCCTTGGTCCGTAAAAATGTGTGGGTTGATGGCTGTGCAGCGTTCTCTGGAATGAGCCTGGCTGAACAGCCTCTGTCTTAAGTGGCCTTTTCCAAAAGGGATGGGGGTTTACCTCGTCTTCCTGTCCGTGTACTGGACATCCTGAGGCCTATTTGCACGTTGGCCGGTACTCAACAATTAATGAACTTCTGGTGAAGAGCGGAGTAGGCTGCTACAGCCTCCAACGCCCCCTGCCTCCCCAGAAGTTCACTAATAAATAATAGTTGATTGTGTGTGGAGCACTAAGTCATGCTCCACGCCTTTAGCAGTGTTGACCAAGAGCTTACTTGAAGTGTCCAGCAGCACAACCGTTCGCTCTTCTTCCAGTTCCCTCTGCGTGGTGGGCGGGGGAGGTGGAGTCCGTGCCGGCGCGGTGGCGGCCATGATTGATCGGGGACCTCCGATCCCCAGGACCATAAGAAGGGCGTTCGATCGCAGCCATGTTAGGTCACCCCCTGACATGATCGGCCACAATATACCCCTGCTCAAACATGCTCCTCCTTGGTGGTAGCCAATTGCGGCAGCGAGGAGGTAGAACTTCCAGCTTTGGACGCAGCAGCACGGGCCGGTCAAGAGGAGGACCATTTGCACTTCTGGCCAGTAATGGATGCTTTGGGGAAGTTTTCCTCGTGACAGGTGCGAATGGTCCACCTTTACCACAAGTTTACCCGCCCTGGTGCATGACAGCTTAATCAGGTAAGTGTGAAAAGGCCCCTGGTGTTTCTGGCAGCCCACCTGCAGGCTACCTCTAGCAGCCGGTGTTGCTTAATGGCACATTGTCTCACAAGGCTGATGTGGCCAGTTGAGATCCTGGGCCGCCTTAGCAGGAGCAGGCATGCTGTCGGTCATGTTTTACGCACCGGAGAGCTATCAGACGTGGGTGTGAAATGCCTCCTTTGCAGGGAGTACACTGAAGTTACGTCTGAACCCTGACATTATGGGAACAGGAAAAGGTTTCAGCCACTTGGGCCGCCCTGATAGCAAGACCAATGTCCACGCCTGGGACAGCCAACTCCTGAATTACAGCCGTCACAAGGCAGGGGGTGTAGCTTAGGAATCCCCGTTCAAATCCTTGCGCGGCCATGAGTGTTTCCTGATGACCTTTGACTATTCGGTGCCGTTCAACCCGACCTGCATCACAGGGCTGTTGTGAGGGGGAAGCCAAGGGGAGGGGAACGGGGTGTGGCGCCTTGGGGGTCTTTGGATGAAAAAGAAACAGAGACATAGAGATTGGGAAGACGAGGAGCCTTGAATAGCGGTCGTTTCTGTGCGTCTGCGATGCCTCCATTTTGGCTGTATCCAAGAGGGACATCTTTTTAGGCTAAGGCCCAGAGCGTTGAACATGTCCTGCTGTGGACTACACTTCCCAGAATCCTTTGCCAGAGAAGGCTAGGGATTATGGAGGCTTTATCAAGGGGGTGTTTGGTAGCTTGGACCTCTGCATGTTATTAGCGGCTGCTATTTTGTTCCTTTTTGAGCTGCGGTCTCGCTTGGTGAACTAGTTAGCAAGGCTGAACGTCCTGCGGTTTTTCCTGCCAGTTAGGACATTTACACTGAATTTTACCTTTCCTTCAGCAGAAAGGCAGCATTGCTAGAGGTTTGTTCCGTCTGCCTTTGTGGTCTACCGTATAATCTATTGTGTACTATTTATTGATTTGTTTATTATTTGCATTTCTATCCCGCCCTATACCTGAAGGTCTCAGGGCTGGTGGGAACGTTGAAAATCAGACATGTATTAAAACACCAACAGTGTCTGTAGAGCGGGAAGAGACAGAAGTGAGGGGCCATCTTGACTTCTTCTGCCCCTCTTCTACGACAGGCTTAGCAAGAGCTGGTTCCATCCTCCTCCTCTAATTCTGTCACGTCGGGAGTATCTTGGGAAGATCCAAGCTGGCTCGATTTTGTAGAGGGCTTGGTGCTGATGTGGCAAATATCACATCGCTCAGCCTGGGTCAGGCCCGTGGGAGGCTTGAAAGAACTCAGAAATGTCAGCGTCATTTGGGAGTGGCATGTCTTCCTCCACCCAAGAGCTGAGAGCGTTCTCCCTCCCTGATCACATTTCTTCGCTGTTTGTGCCAAAACTGGTAGCTGTTTCCTGCCCTTTGGGGACTGGGGTGGCCGAGTTTGCTGGCCTTGAACTGGTGACCCGGTGGTCCCGCGCTTCCGGTTTCTCCCGTGTCCCTCATCCAGGCCTGACTCACTTCGTTCCGGGCCAGCTGCAGGACATCTGGAGCACCAAGGACCTCTTCCCAAAGACCTGGTCTGGGATCTTTCCTGTGCTTCATAGCCCACCTTGTGAGCCGGTTTGGTCTGGTGGTTAGGGAGCCAGACTCTTACCTGGGAATACTGGGTTTGATTCTGCTCTCCTCCATGAAGCCAGCTGGGTGACCTTGGGCTAGTCACAGCTCTCTTCTGAGCTCTCACAGCCCCACCTACCTCACGGGGTGTCTGTTCTGGGGAGAAGAACAGAAGGTTTGTCAGCCATGTTGAGCAGCTTTAAATGGGTGGGAAAAGCAGGGTGGAAAAGCCAACTCTTCTTCTCCTTCTTAACAGTTCCTTCCAAGAAGCCTTAAAGGGAATTACGAGGTGCCTGTTCCAGGTTGCCCTTCTGAGTGGCTGCAGGGGAATTTCAGTCCATTGCCTAGGCTGGATCCCGATCCAGGCCCCTTTCCTCTGCTCCCTTTTTGCCCTTGTCCCTTTAAACCCGCCTGTGCTGTGCTGCGCACACAGAGACAAGTGACATCTGGTTGGGCGAGGAGTCCTCCTTCCACATGAATGACCGCTCCAGGGACCCAGTGGACCGTCGCCATCAGCCGCCTCAGCTTGTGCTGCCTGAGCAGGAGGAGTCAGGGTGAGGAGGGCTGCTCGGGAATCCTGCTCATCCTGCCGGGCTCCTCAGCACGGCCGCTGTGGCGCTCGGGGTGGAAAGAGGCCCACTGGGCAGACAAAGCTGCTGAACACCAAGCAGAAAAGGCAATGGGCCGTGCAGGGTGCAAACCGCAGTGCCAGCAGGGGGCACTGAAGAACCTCAGTCCTGAGGACCTCCTCAGCCTCTCCCTAGAAGTGACAGGCAATGGCAAACCACTTCTGTATCCCTGCCAAGAAAACTGCACAGAGGTGTCCATGCAGTCAGGCAGGAGTCCGTCACGGCAACCTACGCTGAACACCCTGTTTCTGTTTTGAAAGCCATTTCCTATCTGTCCTCACCTGACGCCCCGGCGTGGCTGTGTGGAAGAGCCTGGAAGAGCTACAGACACCCGAAAGGTGGCGTGGCATGCTGGGATTTGAATTCTGGAACCTGGAGAGGGCCAGAAGGTGTGAAGCCCTGGCATAAGTGGGGAACATGTTCAGAAGGCACCTGTAGCCGTACGAGCAAATTGGCCAAGGCCTGGTTCTCTTCTACTCGCCTCGAGCATCATACTGGGACTCGGTTTCCCCGCCGGTAAGCCTGCCATGTCTGCATTTTCCCATGGATTGGAACTGACCTTCAGTCTCCAATAAAATGCTTTGCAGTTAAACAAAGATGAAAGTGACCCACACTAAGTGGCTGTAGAAGGAGACCAGGGGCTTCCTATTACTGATAGCCGAGGATGTGGAGGCCTAGGTGTGAGGGTTCTGCATGGCTGAGGGGCATTTGCCAGCTCCCGGAAGGCCTGACGCCAGCGCTCGGGGGCAGGTTGTTAATGGGAGGCCTCAAGGCGCTTTGCAATAGCAGGTACTTGGTTTTTTCCAACTTGCATGGCTTCTGATGTCACTATGAGCCAGTTTAGTCTAGTAGTTAAGGAGATGGACTCTTATCTGGGAATACTGGGTTTGATTCTGCACTCCTCCATGAAGCCAGCTGGGTGACCTTGGGCTAGTCGCAGCTCTCTTCTGAGCTCTCACAGCCCCACCCAGCTCACAGGGTGTTCTGTCATGGAGAAAAGAGCAGAAAGTTTGTCAGCTGCTTTGAGTCCCCTTAAATGGGTGAGAAAGGCATGGCAGAAAAGCCAGCTCTTCTTCCTCCTCCCAATGAAGCCGTCCAGGTGGTCTTGGGCTAGTCACAGCTCTCTTCTGGGCTCTCACAGCCCCACCTACCTCACAGGGTGTCTGTTGTGAGAAGAACAGAAGTTTTGTCAGCTGCTTTGAGTCCCCTAACGGGTGAGAAAAGCAGGGTAGAAAAGCCAGCTCTTCTTCTTTTTCTTCCTTACCTGTCTGGAAAGCCTTTCACCAGCGGCGGCTGGAGGCCGCTGGCATGCAATGCCGCCTGGGCTGTGGGAGCCCTAATTTGTCGCCCACCCCAGGGAGCTTCCTGAGCTTGCCGGCCCCAAACGGAGGACGCCTCTTTCTGTGGGCGCGGTTGGCGTTTCTCCGTTCCTATGGAAGCGTCCACCTTTGGAAGGCGCTGCCTTTGTCGCGGCGGCAAATTGGCCTCTAGGAGGAAGTTTTGAGCCTGATCCTGGGGGCAGAGAGCTAGTTTCCATGGCAACAGGAGACGGCGAAGTGAATGGCAGCCGCTTCAGGTTCGGCGAGCGGAAGGCTCCTCCGGGGCTCCGCCGTCGGATCCTGGCCTTCCTTACAGGTTGAGCCTTACCGGAACCCCCTCTGTGCGCAGCCCCACGAGGCCGCCTCTGTCCGGAACGAAGAGCAACGTCCCTCCGGCCGTGCCGTGGATGATTTAAAGTTTCTGCTTCGATGCTCACATGCGGACGGTTCTCATGAAAGGGCCTGGCCAAATATAGAACAAGGGCAGGCAGAAAGCCTGTGTCCAGCGGCCTCCGAAGACTCGTGCCATCACGGGACTGGGAGCGCCGCCCGTCCCTTCCCAGAGAGGGATCTCCGCCGCCCGGTTTCCTCTGCCTGCCTGCTTTCCTTTTAAGGCCAAGAGCTGATCCCTCCCGGTTACGGATGTGCACAGATGTGTATTTTGGCATTCGATTGGTAACAAATTGAGTGTTGGAAAATCCATATTCGTTCAAATAGACCCCCTTCAAACGTGGGAAGATTCTATACGATACGAATTCATAGGAACATCCGGATCTGGGATACGGATCCTGTACAAACGCATACACATCGGATATGTATTCTATACCAATGCATATGCATCGATACATATCCCCAGTGTAGCAAATGTGCAAACTATTTGTACAAATGTTAACGTACGAATGCATTACACGAAACATTCAATTCACGTACAAATGTCTGAATTCGTACAAATAATCTTACGAATATTCGTCCGCACCCCTCCCTCCTCACGGTTCCAAGGGAGCTGGTTTTCTGCTACCCTGACCGCCCCGTCTGGGAGTCACCTGGGACCGGCGCGGCACGCCAGTGGGTGAGGGAGGGAGGGAGGGAGGCGCCAGGTGAATACCCCTGCCCTGGACCGGTGGGCGAACCAGGGTCAGGCGAAAGAGGCCGCCGGCGGTCTCCTTGCTGGCTGCCGCCGCCCTCCTGGCGGAAGGTGGGTTGCCCACAGAGAACCACCGGGTACTGGTGGTCAGTGTACACAAAAGCAATTGCGCCCGCTCTGCTGCCGGCCGGCGTTGCTTAGCCGCTCCTGGACCAGCCGTTCTGCAGTCATATGGAGGGAGTGCGGCCCGGAATTGGAGGCGAGACCAGGCAGGCATTTAGCCATTTGAGGTCCTCCTCCTGCCACAGAACGTGCCCGCAGGCCTCTAAGGAGAAAGGGTGCCCCAGGGTGGCCCCAGGCTACTGTGCCACCAGCCTGAACCCAGGTTCCACCACCCCCGCCACCCCCTGTGGCCCCTGACCCAGCGCCCAACCGGGAAAGTGTGGAGTTGGCAGAGGAGGGAGATGAGTTGGAGGTCGCTGGTCTTGCTTCGTTTCCATCGCGCAATAAAGGAGGCCGGGCGGGCGCTTGAGGGAGAAAAAGAGAGAGAGAGGAATCCCGCGGGGTCGCCTGCCCGGCTGTGCGCCCAAGCACATGACATGGAAGCCAGGCGTCGCCTTTGCCCTGCTCTCCCCTTGGCAAGAGGGCGCCCGCCTAGCGCTTTGGGTCAGCCCTGAGGCCGGGGAGGGGCTCCCGCCAGCTGGCCCGCACCCCGGAGGAGGGGGACTCGAGGAAGCTTGGCCGCTGCCGCCCGGTGCCTTCGAGCCTCGCCGGGACACGTGAAGCCGCGCCGGCTGGTGCGCACGAAGGCAGGAACACGTGGACGGTGCCCTTTTCCGCGCGGCGGTGGGCGGCCCACTCCTCCGGGACACGCTGAGAAGCGCGAAGCGGGTTCGTGGGGATGGGAGCCGGCCGGCGTGGGTGGGTGGGTGCCCTGGGTGCCCACTGCCTTGATGCTCCGCTAGTTACGGCGGCGCACCCAGGCCGGCCTTAAGGGAGGGGGCGCGTGCAGATCTCCCTCCCTACAAGGGCGGTGGCAGAAGGGCGCGGCTAGCAGGACGACCCCGAGCTGCCTGGCTCGGGAGTTCTCGCGGGTGCCTCTGAGCGTGTGCAGAGCGCCTCCAAAACGCATCCGCAGCCTTCACGGAGATGGGTGGGTAGGGGGGGGGAGGGACGCCGCCGCGCGCGCGCACCGCGACCGTATATGTCCGGAGAGGGGCGGCGCACTGCTTGGAGACCCCTCCTCTCTCTTTGCCCAGGCCCGGGAGGCGGTGCCGCCCGTCCGCGCAGGCAGGCAGGCAAGGAGGCGGCGGTGCAGGGCACCCGCGGCTTTGCTGCAGCTGGCGAGGCGGGGAGGGGGCTGGGCAGCTCCCTCCCTCCCCCTCTTCTTCAGCTGCTCCTCCTCCTCCTCCTCCTTTTGCCGCCTCCGCCCCCCCCCCCCGCCCTGGGATCCCCCTCCCTCCCTCCCTCCCCTCCGCGCGCCTCTCCAAAAAAAAGCCGGTGCGCCCCTGCGCGCTCTGCCGACGGTGTCCTCGCCTCTCCTTTTGTCCCTTTGGCTGCAGGTAGGCAGGGTGGGGGGAGCCGGATCGGGGGGTGGGTGGATGGAGGAGGGAGGGGTGCGCGTGCGTGCAAAGTGGCCTTTCGCGCTGCCCACCCCCGCCCCGAATCCTGCAAGGGCAGCACCCTGGACGCCTCCCTTCGCCGCTGCTGGACCCTGGCTGGCTGGCTGGCTGGCGCTCGCTCGCTCGCCCGGCCGCCGCCGCCTCCTCTCCCGCAGTGTTGGGGAGGGAGGGAAAGAGTCCGGCTAGCGCATCCTGGTGGCGGAGGTGGGGGGGGGATGCTGTGGGAATGCATCGCTCCCTCCCTTCCTCTTTCTTTTCTTTCCTAGGACCCGCCCCCGACTAGCCATTGCCGCCGCTGCTGGATCTGCTGTATCTCTCTGCCCCCCAGCCCTGGTGCAAGCAGGCCAGCCCCCTCCCCTCTTTTGCCTCTCCCTTCTCCCCCCCCCCCCACTCGGCCTCTGTGTGTCGCTGAGCTGCTGCGGGCAGAGCCAGAAGGAGCGGCGGCGGCTTGAGAGGGGGCGGCGGTGGCGGCCGACAGCCCACGGCTAGACCCCCACGGCCGGATCTGGGGAGGAGAGCCCTTGTGGAGGATGCCTGGCCGCCCCGGGGAGCCCCTGCGCTGCCGCTGCCCTCCTCCTGCTCCCCGGCCCGCGCACTGACAGCGCAGCACGTGTGGCTGCCGCAATGAGAGCGGCTGCGGTAGCCTTGCCGCCGCCGCCGCCGCCGCCGCCGGCCGAGTGAGGGAGTCCGCCTCCCGCCGCCGCAAGATGAATGCCTCCCTGGACGGCAGCAACCACAGCGGCGGCGGCGGTGGCGGCAGGCTCTTCTGCCTCCTGGCCGCGGGCTACCCGGAGACCCTGGACATCTGCCTGCTGGAGGTGATCATCATCGTCTTCCTGACGGTCCTCATCATCTCGGGCAACGTGGTGGTGATTTTCGTCTTCCACTGCGCGCCGCTGCTGAACCACCACACCACCAGCTACTTCATCCAGACCATGGCCTACGCGGACCTCCTGGTGGGCGTGAGCTGCCTGGTGCCTTCCCTCTCCCTGATGCATTACCGGGTCACCTTCTTGCCGGAGTCCCTGGTCTGCAAGACCTTCGGCTACGTGGTCTCGGTGCTCAAGAGCGTCTCCATGACCTCCTTGGCCTGCATCAGCGTCGACCGGTACATCGCCATCACCAAGCCCCTGAGCTACAACACCTTGGTCACGCCGTGCCGGCTCCGGGCTTGCATCCTCCTGATTTGGCTGTATTCCGGGGCCGTGTTCCTGCCCGCCTTCTTCGACTGGGGCAAGCCCGGCTACCACGGAGACGTCTTCCGGTGGTGTGCCGACTCCTGGGACACGCGGGCCGCCTTCACCCTCTTCATCGTGGTCATGCTGTACGCGCCGGCCGCCTTTGTGGTCTGCTTCACCTACTTCAGCATCTTCCGCATCTGCCAGCAGCACACCAAGGAGATCAACGAGCGGCGCGTCCGGTTCAGCTCCCAGGAGGGGGAGGCGGCGGAGGCCCAGCCGTGCCCCGACAAGCGCTACGCCATGGTCCTGCTGCGTATCACCAGCGTCTTCTACGTCTTGTGGCTCCCCTACATCATATACTTTCTCCTGGAGAGCTCCTCCGTCTACCGCAACCGCGTGGCGTCCTTCTTGACCACCTGGCTGGCCATCAGCAACAGTTTCTGCAACTGTGTCATCTATAGCCTCTCCAACAGCGTCTTTCAGAAAGGCTTGAAGCGCCTGTCGGGCGCCGTTTGCGCCTCTTGCGCCAGGCACCGGGCGGCCAAAGAGTCCTCGGCTTCCCGGAGCAAAAGACCGTCCAATGGGTGCCATGCGTAAAGAGAAAGATTGCTTTGTCTGAAAAGTAAATAAATACAGTTTCCAGGTTTGCAAAAAAATAAATAAATGCAAGAGAGCGTGAGAGCGGGTACATGCCAGGATTTGCGAGAAACGCGGCCGATTCGGAAAAACTGGGCATTTCCGCGAGCCACGTGGCCTTGGGTTTACAAGCGTCCGCGCAGGGAGATTGGGGCCCGCCGGCCTAGGCCGCCTGTGTTCCAAATGAGCACTTTCTCTGTCCTTTCTGTGACTGGCACCCAAGGGCTCGCGAAAGGGCGGCATGCGTAGGTCCTCTCTGGCAGCTCCAACAGGGTGTCCAGATATCTGTTCTCTTGTGTGTCACTGTGGGGATGTGTAAATGGTCTATTGGTGAATTTTTTTGGCTATTATATTATTATTAATTACTATTATTAATTATTATTATTATTATTTTTGTGCCTATGCCAAAGTTTAAGTCAGGGGGCCAGGCGATAATGTGTCTTCTCTCCCCAGCCTCCTGGCTCCTTTCCCGTAGGCCTAGAAGCAAAGAAGGAAGCTGCCTGAGCCCTTGACGGCGGTGCGTGGGGTGGTGACGCAGGCCGCACTCTGGGCCTGTCCGCTCGCTTCCCTTTTGCACCGTGGCCTGGACCCTGCTTTTTACTGGGGCGTCCCTCTCCTCTGAGATAACCTCTTGGAAGTCCTGAGTCCCATGGGAATGTTTATTTGTGGTTTTGAGTACAGTATTTGCATTTTTTAAAAAAACATTGTCCGCGCGGTCTGTGGGGTGACATTGGAACAGACCAACGTTCATGGTTGAATAAAGTATTTTCTTGCCCTCCTCTTCCCTTCCCACCCCCCTTTTTTTTCTTTTCCAAAAGCAGCAACTCATTACTCCTTCTCGGTTTGGATTTCTAACCGACGGAACGAAAGCTGGGCAAAACGCGCGTTTTGGAAAAGGCAGGGCACTACGCTATTGTCTTCTGGGAGCTTCTCAACATGGCCTTCCTCGAGAAAGGACTCCTTTAAAAACCAAATGCCTTTGATGGTTTGCACGCTAAGGGCTGTAGCAGGAAGGAAGAGGGCAGGCGGCACAAACTCCTAAACAGCCGGTAAAAAATAATTTTAAAACACATCAAGCAGAAGAATTTGCAGAACCGGGAATGTTCCCGGCCTCTCTAGGGTACCTCTGAACACCGTTACCAAGGAGACCAGAGCAGGTGAAGGTTTTGCCTTTGTCTCCTGCTCGAGATGCCCAGAAGCCACCGTTGGACCACCGTGTGGGACAGGATGCTGGGCTAGATGGGCTGTGGCCTGATACAGCAGGGCTCCTCTTAGTTCATGGAGGACAGGTGTATCAGTGGCTACTAGCATGGATGCCCAGGTAACTGCCTCCAGGTTGGAGAGACAGGCAGGAGGCCTCCGAAGGCTATTTGCAGGGAGTGGAGAGCCTTGAAGGTTTTGCCGTGGTCTTCTGCTTGGGATGCCCAGAAGGAACCGGTGGGCTACTGTGTGGGACGGGATGCTGGACTAGAAGGGCTGTGGCCTGATCCACAGGGCTCTTCTTGCTTTATCTCATATTCTCTTTCCACCGTAAAAGGAAGGTGGGTGTGTTGCCCAGCAGGCGCTCATTTCTTTTGGCAAAGTTGTGTCTGGTGTGCGGCATTGGTGCTGGAGCCGCGGATGGTTCTGGGAAGCCCCTGTTGTGTGGTGTGGTGTGTTCTACAGGGCACTGATCCCATTTCAGGGGCGCATGGTTTGGTGCTTCTGTAGAATTTGGCGTGGGGAAAGGGTCTGTGGACAGAGAGCTTTAGTAGTTCCTTTCTTTTTCCTGTCTGAACTTCAGTTCTGAACTGTAGGAGAATATGGTGCATTTTACTTTGTGTCGTGTTAAACAAGGTTTAAAACGGGCGTCAAAGGGTGGGGACTTTGATTTGGCCTCATCCTGCTTCAAGGGCTAGAGAAAGCCAGGCGACGCTGCTCACTAAATGGAGGGGCCTCATACCTCCTTGCCTCAAGATGGCTGCCCTCCTGTGGTTTCGATGCCCTTCGGAAGGCTCCCCAGCCTCTTCAGGGCCACCAGACCGTGGGACCGGTGGTGAAGGGAGACGGTTGTTGGAGTCCAGCAAGATCTAGGGCGTCTCTGATTCCTTCCCTTGCTTTCTGCTGAGGAAAATAAATCTGCAGAGTTTGGAAGTGCCATGAAAACATGCAATTCCCAGGTTCTGAGTACCAGTTGCTGGGGCCCTCGCTGCCCCCACATACCGTTGGACCCCCGTATCTGTGGGGAATACGTTCCAGGCCCCACCACGGATAATGCCAACTGCGGTCAGTAGCGAAACGGCGTCCAGTTTGGTCTAGTGGTTAGGGATCCGGACTCATATCTGGGAATACTGGGTTTGATTCCACCCTTCTCCATGAAGCTAGCTGGGTGACCTTGGGCTAGTCACAGCTCTCTTCTGAGCTCTCACAGCCCCGCCTTCCCCACAGGATGCGTGTTGTGGGGAGAAGAACAGAAGGTTTGACAATCGCTTTGAGTCTCCTTGAGTGGGTGAGAAAAGCGGGGTAGAAAAGCCAACTCTCTTCTTCCACAAAGCCAGCTGGGTGATCTTGGGCTGGTCACGGCTCTCTGTGACGGGAAGGGAAGCACGAAATTGTTCCTGTGATTGATTTTCATCCTCGTGTGTCCAGGAGTTGGGTGGACTGAAGGTGTCAGCAGGTGTCATTTTGCCCCTTTATAAATCTACGGTGAGGCCACATTTGGAATATTGTGTACAATTCTGGTCACCACACCTGAAAAAGGATATTGTGGAACTGGAAAAGGTGCAGAGAAGGGCAATAGAATGATTAAGAGGTTGGAACAAAATCCCTTTCCAGATCAGACTGTAACGTCTAGACCTCTTCAGCCTGGAAAGATGGTGTTTAAGAGGGCTATAAAATCACGCAAAGTATAGAAAAGGTGGACAGAGAATATTTTTTTCTCTATCTTACAACAGTAGAACCAGGGGGCATCTATGAAGCTGATGGGCAGGAGAGTCAGATCAGACAAGGGGAAGGCTTTCTTCACCCAGAGGGTCGTCCGTCTATGGAATTGGCTGCCAGAAGAGGTGGTCACAGCAACCAGCCTGGATGGCTTTAAGGAAGGGTTGGACAAGTTCATGGATGGCAGATGTATCAATGGCTACTAGAATGGATGCCTAAGGACATCTGTCAGCCCTGGGGGACAAGCAGGAGGCCTCTAAGGCTTTTGCTGGGATTGGAGGGCAGGAGAAGGTTTGCCCTTGTCTCTGCTTGGGATGCCCATGGGCAATTGGTGGGCCACTGTGTGAGACAGGATGCTGGGCTAGGCGTGCTGTGGCCTGATCCACCAGGGCTCCTCCTAATTCATGAAGGACGCATCTATCAACGGCCACTAGAATGGATTCCTAGGTGCCATCCCTGGATGGGAGGGGCAAACAGGATGCCTCCGAGGCCATTTGCTGGGACTGGAGAGCAGGAGAAGGTTGTCCCTTGTCTCTGCTTGGGATGCCCATAGGCAGTTGGTGGCCACTGTGTGGGACAGGATGCTGGACTTGATGGGCTGTGGCCTGATCCAGCAGGGCTCCTCTGAGGTTCTTAGGAAACTGTAGCCCCATGACCCCAAAGTCCTGCCTGGGGTTACCTTCCTTTGGGTGTGATTTGAGGCTTGGCAGCCCAAGGGATGCCCCAGAAAATGCCCCCACATTCAATCTCTGGATTGTGCTGCACACTTACAGCAGCGCAGGAAACCAGCTGGCTGATCTCAGAAATTGTGGCCCCTTCCAGAGAGGCGGCCGCAGTTCAGACGTGCGTTGTGCCAACTCTGGAGTTCCATCCTCCCAACCCTGGTTAAAGAAAGGGTTTGGCGCAGTATATGAAAGGAGGAGCCTCTTTCTCTTGGGAACGGCTTGCTCAGCTTGAGCTCATCAGATGTTCCTCAGCTACAGTGCCCGGCGTTCAAGTGCCTTCTGGTAGTTGTAGTTCAGGAAGATCTGGGCTGAGTGACGTTTGGTCATCGCCCTCTTCGTTGATGCCGATGGCTCATTGTATCCTTTCTTCCTTTAGGTCTCAGGGCAACTTGGTCTAGTGGTTAGGGAGCCGGCTGGGTGGCCTTGGGCTAGTCACAGCTCTCTTCTGAGCTCTCACAGCCCCACCCGCCTCACAGGGTGTCTGTTGTGGGGAGAGGAACAGAAGGTTTGTCAGCCGCTTTGAGTCCCCTTAAATGGGTGAGAAAAGGGATAGAAAAGCCTCTTTTTTTTCTTCTGTGTGAACCCCAGGGACTCCTGGGTGGAGTTTTTGAGCCCTGCTGGGGCTTTCTGAAGCCATTCAGCAATGCTACTGGTGTTCTGGAACAGTCTCTTAACATTTGTTGTGGAAAAGCAACAGAGAGGCACAGGGCCGGTTTCTTAACCCGGGTGGGATGTTTCCAGAACTTGGAAGCTGTGGCGCCGTTGTACCCTCCGCATTAGATCTGTCTTTCCTTGTTTTCAATGCAACTTTCAGACTCTGCGTTCAGGGTTGATGCTGAAAGAGCGCTCCCCCTTTGGGCGTCTCCTCAGCTTTTCTGTGCTCTGTCTACGCTTCCTGCCCTCTTCCCAAACCCAAGAAGGCCCCTTCTTGATTCTTCAGGCTCCTCTGCTTTTCTTAAATCTTGCGTTTAAGGCCTGAGGTCCATGCACCGGAGGGGGCAGAGGGATGGTGGATTTTTGTTGTAAAATGTGCCGCACAATATAGTAACGCTTTACAGCAGCGTGAACAGTCTAGCGTCAGTCTTAATCTTAGGTAATCCGTGGTCGTGGCTACATGGCAAGTTCCTATAAGTGACTCTTTCTCCCTAAATCAGTCCATATGTTTTTTATAAAGCTTAACGTTCACGAACTAGAGCAAGTCCAAAGGAGGGCTGATCCAGATCAGCCCCACCCCCAGCCCCCACAGGTGCCATCAGGCCTACCTTAACCTCTTTCAAAGCCCAAGACAGGCAGGAAATGGCCTGAAGTGGTACACTATTTCCCATGGTGCCTTTTAAATCCCGTCATTTCACTGGAATTATGGCAACTGGGGTGCATTTCCCAGCGTTCGCTATTATCCGCAGTTTACGTTATCCGCGGTGTGGCCTGGAACGATGTATCCCCTGCGGATGCAGGCATCTGACTGTACCTGAATTTTTATCTCCATGCTGCTTAGGACGGTTGTTGGAGCAGCAAGGTCCCATCTCGGAAAGCAGGAGGCGGTTTTTGCACGTGCTTTTTGTTTGGCACATCACAAAGCGCATAGATGTGCGGTCTTTCCTTCTGGGCTCCAAGCGGGACACTCTGTTGCCTTCCCCTTCCCCTTGAGCCAAGCGTCTTTCTGAAACCACCTCTTACCAACACATCCTCCCCAGTCTAAGCCGGGGTGGTGCCTAGCTGCCGCCTTCCAGCTGTTCCTCATCAGGAAGGAATGCTGGGAGGGGGGGTGCATTTCAGGAACTCTTGGAGGTCCCTGGTTGAAGCGCGCACATACATCGATTTGAACAGACCAAACCAACCACCCCGTGTTCCGTTCTCTGGAGCCCAACTTTGGCCATGTGTGTCTAGACGACGCTTACATCTTTAAGCTTGGCAGAAGAAATTGCTTGCTCTGGTTTTTGGGGAACGTGTTTGGCGTCATACGGTGTAATCCTAAGGCTGTGAGGACGGGGGGGGGGGGCTCTGTGGGATGCCAGAGGGACCCACCAACTCCCAGGCAAACGCGGCAGTTCTGAAGGTTGACAAGTCCTCCTCTCTTGGAAGCAAGGAGGCAACATCCATGGAAGCCAATAGAAAGATTTAAAGAAAAAATTGTATTTGGCTGCAAGACTTAAAACGGGAAAGAACCAGCGTCGTTCTTCCAGACGCTTCACCCTGATGCCATCGATGGGTCAGTTATCGATATATCTATGTATTTCTAAATTCCAGCAAACTGTTAAGTGCCAGATCTTTTCCAGCTGCCCTTAGCTGCTCTGGAATGTTTTCAGGTTAAGAAGTAGGGATAAAACTGGTTTCATAACTACATAAAGAGTGGTGATTCCAGGGAAGCAGCATTTTAAGTTTTCTACTACATTACCCATCAGTCCATGCTGCCTTTAAGGCTGCTGGGAGTTGTATTCCTGAAGGCTAGGGCTGATGGGAACTGTAGTTCCAGATGCAGCAGTAGAGCACCAGGGTGGGATGGGAACGGCTGTCAAATTCTTCTCCCACCCTTCCTCCCACCTGGCTTTCAAATTGCCCCTTTCTACATGCATCTTTTAGAAATGCTCTGATTTTTATTTTCATTTTGCTCCTTTTTAAAGAGTCAGCAGTACGCTTGCACTTATCCAAAGAGAGTTTGGGTAATCAGATAAATACATCAGAACTTAAGGGGCTGGAATAGCTCCCTTGCAAATTCATGCTGCCTCTATGCCTCTTCAGCCTGGGAAGACGGCGTTTAAGAGGGGACCTGATTGAAGCGTACAAAATCATGCATGGAGAGAGAAAAATTGTTTTCTCTATCCCACAACCCTAAAACCAGGAGGCGTCTATGAAGCTGATGGGTAGGAGAGTCAGATCCGACAAGGGGAAGGATGTCCTCACCCAGAGGCTCATCGGTCTGTGGGATTGGCTCCCAGAAGAGGTGATAACAGCAACCAGCCTAGATGGCTTTAAGGAAGGGTTAGACAAATCTATGGATGACAGATGTATCAGTGGCTACTAGAATGGATGCCCAAGAACATCTTTTAGGCTGGGGGGACAAGCAGGAGGCCTCTAAGGCCATTTGCTGGGATTGGAGAGCAGGAGAAGGTTTGCCCTTGTCTCTGCTTGAGTTGCTCATGGGCCACTGTGTGAGGCGGGATGCTGAGCCAGATGGGCTGTGGCCTGATTCAGCAGGACTCCTCTTAGGTTCTTACACTTGTAAGTTGGGCTCCCAGTCCTGGAGATATGGGTTCCAGGACATGCAAAGTAAATACAGACAGGTGGGAGGAGGCATTTGGGTGAGCTAGAACTTCCCCTCCAGTTGCCTTGTTCTGGCCACATGACTTTGGAGACCCATCAGTGTCTTCTCAGATCATTCTCCAGGTCTGGGGTTTACATTACATTTTTCATCTGCCAGTCACTTTTGCTACCTTGTTAGATAGGGGCACCCAGCAGAAACCAGGTGTGTAGACACTGCAGATCAGGACCCCTCTGGAGCAAAGTATATCCTCGTCCCTCCACTTGCCTTCTGAGTCCTGATGTGAAGTGGAGCTCCTGAGATGGTTGGATGGCTTATCTGTCTGTTAGCTTGGGGGCCTCCCTGGTGAGACTGTGAGTGAAAATACTGATGCCCAGGAAATTGAGATAGGCAGGATGCCTCTCGAGGCCACGTGTAGGGAGTCAAAAGCAGGTGAAGGTTTTGCCTCCATCTTTAGCTTGAGATGCCCAGGAGATGCTGGACTAGATGGGCTGTAGCCTCACCCTGCAGGGCTCCTCTTAATTCGTGGAGGGCAGGTATATCAACGGCTCCTAGAATGAGGCAGCCAGGAGGCCTCTAAGAAGCATCTGCGGGGATCTGAGAGCAGGTGAAGGTTTCACCCTTGTCTTCTGCTCGAGAGGCCCAGAAGCAATCGGTGGGCCGCTGTGCGCGACCGGCTGGATGGGCCGTGGCCTTGTTCCATCGTGGCTCCTCCAAGGTTCGTTCAAGTTTCCACACCTTCGTGTCCAGGCTGCTGTCTCCACTGTCTTTTGAGGTATCTTCACATTTTGACTTGGCTTCATCTTGCTCTCCGGAGCAGGTTGCGGGGATTCTGGTAGCCTCATTTTCCAGGAAAGCCGGCCGATTTCAGAGATGGCCTCTTCGTCCAGTCAGTTCTTGGAGAGACCCTCTAGAGATTGATGAGTCCATGCATATTTATTTAGGAAGGCTGCATATTTAAAGAAAACGCACGTTCTGCTCCGTGGAGGAGCCCTGACAGATCTGATCAGGTAATGGCTTCCTTTGTGTGCTTCGTTCTCCGCCTGTCACGGCTAGTGACAGCTTGACAGAAACCGGCATTTACTTTCCGGCACTTATTTATTTTAGAGAAAATGGAAAGCAGAATTCTTCTTGTTCTTCTTCCGGGTGTGGGGAGGGGGAGAAGAGGGGCAGGGGGTCCGGGGTGGGTGTTGAGTGTGTGTGGGGGTGGGGTGGGGGGAACCTCCCGCAACCAAGAAAAATCAACATTTCCAAGCGGCGTATCTCTCCGGCGTTGGCAGGCGCATAAAGGAATTCTGTGATCAGGCAGTAAAAATAAACCCCATTTGGTGTATTTATAGCGCTGGTGGGTTTTTTTTTTCCGTGCAGAATCTTTTGAGAGTTTGACAATTGTGACACGCCTTTGATCTTTTGCTGTCTCCAAGCAGCGGGATCAGGTGAGTGGCATGTGTTTCAATACCAGAACCCGGTGTTTTGTGTTTTTTTAATTTTTAAATAGCTTTAAAGGCCACGCAGGCTATCTGAAGAATTTAGCAGCTTCGTTCAAAATGGCACCTGAGCTCTCCTGGCAGGGAAAGGGGGAAGAGGTTGCCTTGGTACGTAAACTGGAGTGATGGATGCGGAGCTGTCCGGATGTGGTTCCTAAGCCATCTCCCGTGGGGCAGCGAAGGTCTGGGACTTGGAGCAATGGCAGGGGGTTTCTTCTTGGAGATCCATTGGAAAGGCTTTGCTTGTGTGTGTGGGTGGGTGGGTGGGTGTGGCATTGATCGCCAGCCTACCTTGTGGTCCTCTAAGCACTTCCAAACCACAACTCCCAGCATTCTGTGCCAACTCTCCCCACGCCCCCACCCCAAGGCTGCCAAGTTTGCATTCTGTCGAGGGTTCCTGAACTACAGTCCCATTTCCTGCTGCAGGAAGACGTGGCACTTTGCAGCCATTGCACAGGTAAAGATGCTCGTGGAGTTCGGTTCCCATTATGCCACGCTGAGGATTGTCCTTGCCAGAACGTCCGGAGGGGGCACGGCTGGGCATCCTGTCCGAACAGCAGGGGGAACCGGTGCTCAAAGGCGGGCGGCGTCCTTCCGTTCGCCCTCCCAAAAGGCTGCACCTCTCCGCACGCGTGACTTGGAGCCGTTTGGCGATCTCCAGATGTTTACGTCTGCAAAGATTTCTGTGCGCAAGTCTCGGGGCGGTGAGCAAGAGTAAACAGAGAGGGGAAAAACCCGCAAGCAAGAAATCCATTAAAAACCCATTAAAAATTGATAAAAACCATAAACAGGTACAGGACTGTATCCAGAGAGAGATCAAAGGGAGAGGAATCCTCGCTTCTCACCTTACAAAACTGTGCATTAGAAGCTGTCTTGCGCTTGTCTTGCTTTGTGTGGAGGAAGTGATTGGAGGGGGGGGGCTGCTTGGAATCAGCACATTTGGGCCAAGGGACCCCCCCTTCCCCCCTCCCCTCCCCACCGCAAGGCATGCATGATGGCAGCCGCCTGGCATCCTAGCCCAAGGCTGCCCGAGTCCTTACTCAACACGACTCTTTTCCTTGACCTGGAAACTCTGGTTCTCAAAGCAGAATTGAAATAAACCAACATTTGCGTTTGTTTTTTGTGTGAGGTGCCTTTATATCTGCTTTTGTTGGGGTCAGATTTTCTTTCTTTCTTTCTTTCTGAAAACGAAACACACTTTCTTTAAACATTCCGACAAAGAATTGGCTGCCACATTTTGCCTCTGGCACGAAATCAGGAACGGGGCATCTTGTGTTCTTTCTTGCCGCACACGGCTGCAACTGAGCTTTCTTCTTCTTCTATCTGTATATATTTTTTTAACCATATACCCATGTGCCTCTTTATGATTTTCCTGTGGGAAACTTGAGCCCTAAAAGGAAACAGTCTCAGCTGAGAGGGGCTGGGGATCACTTGGGGATTTGCTCTTATTTTTAGAATCCGATTTATAGCCATATTTGGCCTGAAACGTTGTCAAATTGACGCTTTATTCTATCAAAGAGCGCTGGCCGTTCCTTCTTACCTGGCCTCCCTAGGAAATGACGTGGGGACGGACCCTCCTTTCCCCATCTTTGTCTTCAAGAAACAAACCGGGAGGGGAAAGGCATCGCGGCCGACTCAGCACCAGCCGTCAGGTCCAGCACAAAGCTTTAAAATCTTGTGTCACTTGAGAGAGGGAACCAAGGGCCAACTCTTCTTCATCCTCCATGAAGCCAACTGGGTGACCCTGAGCTAGTCACAGCTCTCCTTCTGAACTCTCACAGCCCCACCCACCTCACAGGGTGTCTGTTTTCGGGAGAAGAACAGAAGGTTTGTCAGCCGCTTTGAGTGCCCTTAAATGGATGAGAAAAGAGGGGTATAAAATTAAACTCTTCTTCCTCCATGAGGACAGCTAGCTCACCTTGGCTTTGGCGCAGTTCTCTTTCTGAGCTCTCTCAGGGTGTCTGTTGTGGGGAGAAGAACAGAAGGTTTGTCAGCTACTTTGAGTCCCCTTAAATGGGTCAGGAAAGCCAACTCCTCTTCTTCTGGGGCACATGGGAGGTGTTGCAAGGCTCTGCTTTTGGCACAAGATCCTTCTGTTGGAGTCGGGTACCCTTCCGCATATCTGGGTCTAGCTGGCCTCTTTGACCACTGGCTGGAGCTCACGGGAATCCCGGACAGCAGGGGCTAGGTGGGAGTTATGCCATCTGCAGGTGGTGGGGGCCCAGACGGCCAGACGGCACCTGCACTGTGGCCTTAGAGCAGGGCCGCTCACCTGCCGCCTTCCAGGTGCCCCTGCGCTACAGCTCCCAGCATTCCTTTGCCCGGAGGCTGGGAGTTGTAGTGGGGACCTGGTGGGGCGGCTGCCATTGGGCTGCCCGAGACCCTGAGGGGATGGCATTCTTCATTGCAACAGTTAGTCTCTCAGCTTCACCTTGACGCTGCAGTTTGTGCAGACTAAGGCCAGCCGGGCTGGTGTGGAAAAGCAAAGGAAAGTGAACCCGCCCTTGCGCCCTTGCAGTGCCCTTGGGGTTGGAGAAGCGGGCGTCCTTCTTTGCCCCAAAGCAGGCCCAGGAAGGATGAAGCATTTGGAGGCCCTTTAGCGCGAACCGCACCTGCTTGCTCGTCTTCGTCAGGCGAACGCACGATTTGCAAAAGCCGTGCCTCCGCCACGCTTTCCCCCGGCCAGCCTTTGACCCTCCCGTACCCTCTGGTGGTGTTGGGGCAGTCCTGGGAAACGGCCGCAGCGGCCTGACGCTCCCGGCCTCCCCCTCTCTCACCGCCGGCTTCCCCTTGGCGTCCTGCACCGCTTTCTTTTCTTCCTGCCATTTATCGCTTGCTATTTTCGACCCCGGATTGAATCGGGTGTGCCCTCGTGAGGGTTTCCTCTTTGCCTCGCTTCCTTGGCCCCTGCTGGAGGCCTGAGAAAAGGCCCGGGCGGCTAATTCTCACAGAAGGGTATAAAAATAGGAGCCCGAGAGGGTTTACACAATGGCTTGGCGGCGCTTCCGTGTACCCACCGAGCCCTGCTTGAAAAGAAAGGAAGAGACAGAGCGATCCTTCGCTGGACGCCGCGTTCCCCTCTCCTCGGCTGCCCTTTCCAGCTGCAGGGGGGAGCTTGGGAAGTTGTGCCAGCCGCCCTTGGTGAAACCTTTCGAGAAACTGCCCTTAGGGCCAGCCCGGTGCCGCACAGTGCCAGCCCTTGGCACACGGCTCCTGGCTGCTCTGGAGCAGCTCATGGGGCTTCCCTTCAGTGGGGGGCCCTGTGATGCCATCGGGCCAGGTGCTGCTTAAAGTGGCATTTAGAGGGGCATCTGGAAACGCTTACGGCTCCCCTGGCTCCCCTCATCGGCCCCCAGTGGCCCCGACTTGCGGGCCAAGGGGGCAGCGGGCAGGCGGGCAGCACCGTTGCTGGGGAGAAGGGCATTTGGGAACCCAGAGGGAGTGTTCCTTCGCTTTGGTTTGGCACAGGCGGCGGGGTTGTCCTTGGGGCTGGCATTTCTTCCCTTCGCCACAGCTTCACAAAATCACCGTTCAGGCAAAATGCCCCAGAAGCAACTTTCTCATTTGAGTTTGGGGCCAAACAGACAGATTGAGGGCGGGGGTCCATCCCGGTGTCCACTTTCTACTTGACCGTGGAGGTCTTGGGTAAGATGCTGTTCCTGACGTCAAGAGCAGCAACAGGGTGGCGGAAATGGTTTCCCCCGTGGGTACGGTCCCACGTTGAGCGTTCTTGCCCCTCTGGCTAAAAGGATCTGGTGTTGAGGAATGGGGGCAAAGGGGCTCCTTTGGTTTTCCACGCCGCCTCCAGTTCCTTGAGGAGGGAAAGCTCTGGGTCCCGTCCCCCCCCCCCCCGGGTCCTGTGGCGTCCACGACGTTCGTCCCTGCTCTCCCTTCAGCCATAACAACGAGACTCTTGATTTGGTCCCCAAACGACTGAGAAACCTTTTCCAGCCCCGGGTTGCAGAACCCTTCAAGCGGGTGCCATCAGGCAGGGCACTCGGCTCCCGTGCGCGGCCCTCCAGTCCATCGGAGGGTGATGCGCGGGCTTTAGAGCCCGGCACAGTGTTGTGCTGCAGGTGGATCTGTGGGAATTCAGGGGCCTCTGCAGCCCCTAGTGCATGATTAGGGAGCTTCCGGGGAAGAGCGTCTGCACCTAGAGGCCCCCTTCCTGCCCAGAAGTTCCCCAATCATGCGCTAGGTATGGAGCATGAAATCGCGCTCCGCACCTTTACCGACCTTAACCCAAAGCTTACCTGGTGCGTCCAGGCACCGGCCGTTCACACCTCTTCTGGCGCTCCGGGGTTGTCTGAGGGGCCGCGCAAGTGCCCTGGCACCTTGGATGATCACGGATGCAACCGTGCGTGCGCAGAGCATGGGCGACGTCATTGCAACGGCAGTGATGCATGCGCGATCGTGCAGGGTGCCACAACCAAAGTAGAGAACCGGCCATGGGATCGAATCGGGTAGGTATTTGATTGTGGGAGAGCGGGGGAACGGCCAAGGTTGACGAGCGCTCCAAGTGTGAGCGCCTGTCGACGTGGGTTAATCACGCTCCTTTCCCGTCCAGCGCACGGGAAGGGAAGTGCAGAATTGCCCCAGGTTTTCACTGCCATTTCACACTTTCCAAGGCAAAAAGGTTTGCCCCTGGTGGCCTTTTGGGAGGACACACCTCTGTCCCCCCCCCCCCCCGTCCCTGTGACATCATGGCCTCCCCTTGGCTTTGCAGGAGTCCCCTCAGGACAGCGCCATCACCCGCGACATCAACCGGACCTTCCCAGCCCACGACTACTTCAAGGACACCGGAGGCGACGGACAGGACTCCCTGTACAAAATATGCAAGGTACCCGGCGCAGGGAGTTCTCGCGCATGCGCAGGACACCTGGTGGGCGGAGGCAGCTTCGGGCGGCAGAGTGAGCCTTTCAGTCCAGACCCGTCTGGACTTGGGGGCAGAACCGCCCCTCGAACCCGGAGGCAGGGAAGAGGCGGGACGATGTGGCAGGGGCCTGCTCCTTCAGATATTGGGCCCCGGGGTCGTGTAGGGCTGGATATGTGAGCGTTCAAACCTCGAATTGGGCTTGAGGCAGGCTGCTCTTGCAGTTAGAGTGCTGGACTCACATCTCGTAGTCACTGGGCATGATTCCGCACTCCTCCGCAAAGCCAGCTAGCTGGCCTTGGGCTAGTCACAGCTCTCATTCTCAGCTCTCACAGACCCATCTACCGCAGAGGGTGACTGTTGTCGGGGGAAGAATAGAAGGTTTGTCAGCTGCTTTGAGTCCCCTTAAATGGGTGAGAAAACTGGGGTACAAAAGCCAACTCTTCTGCCTCCACTAAGCCAGCTGGGTGGCCTTGGGCTAGTCACAGGTCTCTTTCTCAACAGCCCCACCTACCTCACACTGTCCGTTGTGGGGGAAGAACAGAAGGTTTGTCAGCAGCCTTGAGTCCACTTAAGAGTGAGAAAAGCAGGGTAGAAAAGCCAACTCTCCTCCTCTTCTCTTTCTTCTTAAGAACAGCAGTAATGTCACTTTGTCTGGAAATGGCTGCATCCTGCCTGATTTTCTAGCACAAGCTGGCCAAGTTCCAGCTTTTGTGCCAGGTGGGAGCCGAGTATATCTCGAAAAGGACCTCTGCCCCCTCCCTGGCATTCACAAGAACCCCCCTCGGGTGCCTCGTTTGTATCGGAAGGCAATTAAATTGCTGGAAACAATTAGCAGGTGTCTGGGGTGGAGAGGTGACCTCGCTTTCTTTTGATGCCCTTCCCTGGCTTGACCGGAGGATCCGTCCCTTTGAACCTGGCATTTGGAAAGGCGCTGCTTCCTCCTTCTCCAGCGGGAGACCTTTTGGGCGGAGGGAGGCAGCGTGGCGCCCCGGCTCCCCCTGAAGCCCTGCAGCAGAGAAGGGCGCTGTTAAAACTGATGAGCTCGGCATGAGGCCCAGGTGGCACCCGGGGGAAGATGCCTTCTCGCTGTTGCCTATAGATATAATTTATATTCAGTTTGGGGTCAGATTTCTCTGCATGGAACGGGGGGGGGGGGTCTGGGGGGGCTGGAGGGATCCCACTAAAGCCCTTGGGACTCCTCCACCTGCAATTCACAACACAAAACCCTTGGTCATTTTCCCTCCCAGCCCAAGTCAGATGCCTGTGGGCAGGTATGGGAGATGGCCGTCCTGCCCTAGAGCGTCGCCTTTTGCAGGTTCTTTTTCCGGAGTCAAGATCCCGCGCCTCTGTGGGATGCCAGCGGGCTAGAGAAACTCTCCCTTAGGGTCTACCCAGGATGTCGAGGGGCTCCCAGTTTGGCCTAGTGGTTGGGGAGTCAGGCGCTCAGCTGGGAATTCCGGGCTTGATTCCGCACCCCTCCATGAAGCCAGCTGAGTGGCCTTGGGCCAGTCACAGCTCTCTTCTGAGCTCTCACAGCGTCCGTTGTGGGGAGAAGAACAGAAGGTTTGCCGGCCCCTTTGAGGCCCCTTAAGTGGGTGAGAAAGCCGACTCTTCTTCTTCCCTGGCCTCAAACGGTCCTTCCAGAGGCAGAGAGAAGCCCTCCGTCCTGCGGTGCCATCTGGTGGGCACTGGGCATGAGTCTCGGCCTGCGCAGCGCAAGGGGGAAAGCTTCAGTGTGCGTCCACCCTCGACAGATCCCCTGAGTCCCTGGCTTCCAAGAGGCAGGGGTTAACGTGTTAGGCTTCATACCTCCGCCCCCAGGTTCGGCTCTGTCCCTAAGGGGAAAGCTGTAACCCAGTTGTCTTCCTACAGCTGGCTGCTGAGTTTGACCTGCAGGGGAACTGAAGGGGCAGAAGGGCATCAGTTGCAAAAGCGGTTTTCTCTTCCTTTCCAGGCGTATTCTGTCTACGACGAAGAGATCGGCTACTGCCAGGGCCAGTCCTTCCTGGCTGCCGTGCTACTCCTGCATGTGAGTTTCACCTTCCCCTCTACGGTGGGATTCTGCGCGGCTGTTCCCCCAAGGGTGGAGAGCTCCGCAGGGCGTTTATAGCACCCAATGCGGGGCGCCCATTTTGTCTTCTGTCCCCCTTGTGAATCCTTCCTTAGGAAGGCTGGGGGTCCAGAGGAACCCCCTGCGGCTGCCCGGGTGCTTGGGGAGGGACCAGTGGCCGTGGATCTCCAATGGGGAGGGACAGAGGCTGGGAGAGGCGGCTTCACAGCGGAAGGACTGGCCTGGCCCGCTTCCCTGTGGGTGTTTTGGGGAAGCAGGGAGAAAGGGGGGGTGGTGCACTTGGGATCAGCATGGACTTGGATCAGAAGTTCCCCTTGGTTGGGGGCGAGGTGGCCTTGGTCCTGTGGGTAGTGGCAGACTCGTATCTTGTATCTCACTGGATTCGATTCCGCATTCCTCCATGAAGCCAGTTGGGTGACCTTGGGCAAGTCACAGCTCCCACCTGCCTCACAGGGTGTCTGTGGTGGGGAGAAGAACAGAAGGTTTGTCAACTCCTTCTTCTTCTTCTTCCTCCATGAAGCCATCCGGGTGACCTTGGGCTGGTCACAGCTCTCTTTCTGAGCTCTCACAAACCCACCTGCCTCACAGGATGTTCTGTTGTGGGGAGCAGAACACAGTTTTTCAGCTGCTTTGAGACCCCTTAAGGGAGAAGAACAGAAGGTTTGTCAGCCACTTTGAGCCCCCTTAAGGGTGAGGAAAAGCTGGGTATGAAACCCAATGCTGCTTCTACCCATCCCTCCTCTCATTCACCACCTTCACAAGCAAAAGGCAAACCAGCACAATGCTGGGGAGGGGCTTCTGCCTGTGCCCCCCCCCAACCCTTCAGGACCGCCCCTGAATTTCACCTGCAGCGTCCTGCACTGGGCTGAATCTTTCCTTAGCCGATGGCCCAGTAATACCCTGTTTTTGGCTGAACCGTTGCTTATGTTTTGGAGGAATTTACCTCCGTGCTGCTTTCTGCTGCCGAGTTATTTTTAAACCAGCCTCCAAGTGCTGGACCCTGTATCCCCCCCCCCCTCCCGGGCCAGCTATCTCTCCTGTCACTTGCTGAGTGATGCTGAGCAGAGTTTCCGGGCCCTCCCCCCTCCCCCTCCCCTCCCCCCTAAGAAATTTCCCACCCCTTCAGCTCTGTTGAGTGATGGCTGTGCCATCCTCTGGAACTAAATAAAGCCAGGCAGCTGAAAACAGACTTCCTGGCAGGTTGAAGAGAGGAGCTTGTCTCTACCCACCCGCAGGGAAGCCGGGAGGTGCTGCAGATCTGGCTGCTGAACCGGCGCTTCCAGTGTATAGACTGGGGATAACTCGTGGCTCAGGGAATAACAAGCATAAACAAGCCTTCACCGAGGTCTCTGAGCCAGTGTGGTCTTGTTGCCTGCCAGACTCATAGCTTGTAGACTCCTGGTTCTATTCCGCACTCCTCCCTGGAGCCAGCGGGGTGACCTTTGGCTAGTCACACCTCTCTGAGAGCTCTCACAGCCCCATCTGCCTCACAAGAACAGAAGGTTTGTCAGCTGCCTTGAGGGCCTTAAGGGTGAGAAAAGCTGGGTAGGAAAGCCAACTCTTCTTCCTCCACAAAGCCAGCTGGGTGACCTTGACTTAGTCACAGCTTTCTTTTTGAGCTCTCACAGGCCCACCTACTTCCTAGGATGCCTGTTGTGGGGAGAAGAGAAGAACAGAAGGTTTGTCAGCCACTTAGAGTCCCCTTTAATGGGTGAGAAAAGTGGAGTATAAAAGCCAGCTCTTCTTCTCCCTCTTCTCTGGGAGGCTGGCTTCAGCAGCACAATCCGTAGGAAACAAGGATTGAGCCCTGTCTGAACTAAACTTCAAAATAGCTTTCAAATATTGGCTTTTTAGCAGTCTGAAGATTTGGCCTTTGAGCAGGGGCAGCTGAGGCTCCCACCAGACAGCTAACCCTCTTTTTTGTGACCTGATAGGGAGGCAAGGGGTCCCTTGCTGGTTCAGGATCATGGTCCGTCCAGCCCAGTGGCCTTTTCCCACAAGAGAGTGTCCAGCTGCCCCTAAGAAGTGCCCAAGCAGGACAGAAGCTGCTCTTTCAGGTCCAACAATCTCTAACCGTGGAGTTAGCTTCAAGCCGTCAAGTCTGGTAGCCACAGACAGGCCTGTCCTGGCCCATGAGGTCTCCTAGTTTCTTGCCCACAGGTTCCATGTCTGGGGTGCTTTTTATTGGGCCTTTCGGCTTGTCCTGAGTCACTTCCATGGGGTGGGGGGTCTCCTGAGACCTTCTGGGTTACAGCATTTTGTGACCATCCGCCACCCAAGCGTGTTTTTTCAGTCCTCGGAGGTCATCTGTACAAAAGGGGACAGAGACAGCGTTGCTCCCGTCCCAGATGGGGTTGCCTAGGTGCACCCAGGGGCCATATTTGATGTGCCCCACACAGACGCACCAAGGGGCAGCAAACAGGTGAATGTTCTGGAATCAGCTGCCCATTGAAGGTCATCACATCTGCGGGTTGTACCAGAGACTGGTTCCTGGTTGGGACTGCGGCCTGAGGTGGTTCAGTCGTGTCTTGGCTCCGCTTGACCCTCTCGGCCGCAGGGCGCCAGGGCTTTCTCCGCTCCACCGTCACCCAGATGTCCCCAGACTCGCGTTCACTGCTTCCATGACCTTATCTGCCCACCCCCTCTGCTCTCCCTTCCACCTTCCCGGCGTCAGAACCCTTTCCGACGCGTCCTGCCTTCTCACGACGTGGCCAGAGTACCCGAGCTTCAGCTTCACGCTTCGTGGCTGGAGGGCTTTGAGGTCCACCTTTCCCGTGGAGGCACCGGGCCCCCTTTGGCCCGGTCTCAGGCTGGATGCCGCAGGTCCCAGGAGGGGGACGCTGCGTGACTTGCCAACTAGAGGCCAGGAGCTGCTTGGACCCGGCTGGCGGAAAGGGCTCCGAGGAAGAGCTTACGCGGAACCTCCCGTTCCCGGTTTGTTCCGTTCGCCTAACTGACGGCAGTTTTTCTTCTGTGTCCCCACAGATGCCTGAAGAACAGGCGTTCAGTGTTCTGGTCAAAATCATGTTTGACTACGGACTCCGGGAGCTTTTCAAACAAAACTTTGAAGATCTGCATTGCAAGTTCTACCAGTTGGAGCGCCTCATGCAGGTAAGGGGTGGGGAGGCCGGGGATTCCCGCAAGGAGCATGGGCGTTTCCAGAGCGGGAGGTTCTGGACTCCTGCAGTCTGGAACTGGGGTCGGCTACTAGACTGGATGCCCAGGGTCTTCCTCCAGGCTCGAGGGGCAGGCGGGGAGTCTCTGAGGGCCGCCTTTTGCGGGGAGAAGCACAGAAGGTTTGTGAGCGGCTTTGAGTCCCTTTAAATAGAGGGGTAGAAAAGCCGACTCATCATCCTCTAAGCTGCCTTGGCGTATTATTTATTTCAAGAGAAGATAATATAAAAACGCAGGCGAGTGTTGGGCAGGGTCACACTCAGCAGTGCTGCATCAAAGCTCTCTGGAGCACCAGCTGGTCTGACCAAAAGCGAGGCCGATGGGATCGCTCCTCAGCCTTGCCCCAGGATGCAGGACGGCTACAGCTTTAGCCCCAGGTACCAGGGATGATGAGAGCTGCCAAGACAGTGATCCCTCCCCCTCCCCCCCAAAAAAGAACCCTTAGACACAAGGTTCCTTTATCTCTCCTTTCCAGGAGTACATCCCTGACCTCTACAATCACTTCCTGGATATCAGCCTTGAAGCCCACATGTACGCATCTCAGTGGTTCCTCACGCTTTTCACGGCTAAATTTCCTCTTTACATGGTCTTCCACATCATCGACCTGCTGTTATGTGAGGTACGCGGGGCCAACACCATCAGGGCACCGGTGGCTGGTCTTTAACAAACCCCAGTAACTCTGGTCCTCCCTGAAGAATATTTCCTATTGAGTACTGAATGTGTGGATGTTGTTTGTTTGGAGCCTGAGTGTGTCTGCGTGGTTTTTTTTTTGCCACTAACAGTTTCAAAATCATGATTCATTTCTGCCCCCGGTGTTCTACAGACGTGACATCATCAGTCTTACAGCTTCCGGCCATTTTTGGGCTTTGGAGATTTTAATCTCCCCTTTCTCAGAATCCGCCCATTGTCCGTCCCTGTGACCTGAACATTAAGTCTCTGGGAAAGGAGGTCACTTTGTCTCTCTTCATCTCCAAGTGGAGGCGCGTCAGCGTCAAAGGCAGAGGAAGGAAACGGCTCAGCTGCCCCGGAAGGTGTAGGGAGAAAATGTCGGGGCGCCGGCGAGTGGTTGGCACTGCCAAGGGGTCATTTTGCAAACCAGAAAAGGCCCCGTGGCGTTGGTGGCGATGGCAAAATGTTTGGTGGTAGAGAAAAAATAATTCTTCTGGAACAATACGGGCAGTTTCTCAAGGAAGAGCATTTCTCTGCGTTCTTTAGCGCAAGAGCGCGGCTTCTGTGCCTTGATAATGCCAAGCAACTAGATAGGAGAGGGAGGGGAGCTGGTCAGGGTCACCAGTCAAAATGAGGCTTTCGGAGAAGAGTCATGGGAAAGGCCGACGCTGGAATGTCCCTATGAATCCCTTTGGCTGGGGCTGGCAGAGAATGATGGGAATTGTAGTTCAAGAACATCTGGAAGGCTGCAGCTGAACCTCCCGGGTGTAGGCTGGGCTTCAGCTGCCACGGTTCCCTCCAGACGTTCAGGGCTTGATTGCCCTGGGAGCTCTAATCACATTTGGCACCGCGTGTGGCTGAAGCAACCGGGTTTGTATATGGATGGGAGACCACCAGGACAACACTCCTAGGCTGTTGAAACCACTTCCACAGGGCTGCCTGTTCCTTCGCTCTCCCCCAACCCCTCCCCCTCCAAGCACTATCTAGAGGTTTCCAGGCTGGGGCTGATGGAAGCTGTAGTCCTAAAGTCTGCCGAACGGTTAAGGGCTTTATGCTTGGTTCCTGCCTTGGGCTGCATCGATGCGCCTTAAAAAAGAGGCTCAAGAGCAGCTCAGAAGAGGCAGGATCTGGCCGCTAGTGTGGATCTTCTGGTGTTTAACACGGACTGGAAGTGGGATGGAGACAGTAGTGCTCCCTCTCAGCTGCGTTTGAGGGACTTTCTTCCCTCTTGAATGAAGTCTGGATCCTGTAGGGCCCCTGGAATTGCTCTTTGGTGGAACGCAAAAGGGTGATTTTATTTTATTTTTTAAGGAGAAAAAGAGAATTGTAGGTTTTCTCCAAGATTTGACAAATGAAAGCTTGCCTAAACCTGCCTGCTTCATTCTAGTGTGTGAGAGGAAAAGCCAAAAAAAAAAAAAAAAGCAAGAAAAAGGTACATTCCAGCCAGGCGTCCACATCAGCATCCTAGGAGGCAGTTTTAATAATTTGTTTACCCGCGAGCTAATTAGCAGCGTTCATTAATTCCCAGCGGACTCTTCCCCTCTGCTGGCGTGCAGCGGCAAAGTTCTGCTGAATCCGCTTAGCCAAGAGAGCATTCTGTGCCAGCCATTTCCCAGCTGGGGTTGTATTCCTGGGTGTGTGTGTGATGTGGGGGGCCTGGTGTGTGTGTGTGTGCATTGGGGGGGGGGGCATGCATCCTGACATTTGCTGATGCCAGAAAGAATGCTGCCAGGAGCATCACTGTGGCTGCTTTGGGAGCTGTCAGGCGAAACCGCCCACGTGGCTTCCAGTTTCTTATTCAGCACGGCAGGAGGACAAGGTCTCTCTCCTCGTAGGTGTGGGCAGGTTGTTCTTGAGCGCCGGACGCAAATGCTTCCCACCTGGAACTGGTTGGAGACGCGGCGGCACAAGCAAAGAAATCAGTTCACAGGCCCCACCTCAGCCCAGTCAAGATAAAGGGCAGATGGCTGGTTCTTTAGGCACTAGGTGAGGGCCTACCTTTCTTACCCAGGCCTTTCATAGCATCATAGAGTTGGAAGGGATCTCCAGGGTCATCCAGAAATGCAGGATTTCCTAAACGGTCCCAGACAGATGTAGGTCCAGCCTTTGCTAGAAGACCTCTGGAAAAGGAGAACCCACCACCTCCCGTGGCAACTTCTTCCACTGACCGATCGCCCTCACTGTCAGGAAGTTTTTCCTGATATCTAATCTGTATTGACTCCCTTGGAGTTTCATAAGGTTGTTTCTAGTCCTCCCATCTTGTGCAAGTGAGAATAGGGACAATCTCTCTGCACTGTGACGGCCCTTCAGAGACTTGAAGACCGTGATTATATCTCCTCCTCTGAAGGCTGAACATTCCTAGATCCTTCAACCTTTCCTCCTAGGACATGGTTTCCAGACCGCTCACCATTTTGGTCGCCCTCCTTTGGACTTGCTCTGGTTCATCGGTGTCTTTCCAGAGTGGATGTTTGCTTGCTTGTTTCACCCACCCTTGATTTTAATCCTGTTTTTCGTGTATCAATTTGTGGTTGTAGCTGTTTTTATTCTTTGTATCTCTCATGGGAAATGGCCTATGAATAGTTTAAATAAACAAACAAACGTCTGTCTCCTCTGATGAGCGGCCCTTTCTGGAGAACTGCATTGCTTCCATCCATTTGGTGTCTTCATATTTTTCTTTGTCCTTTTTTGCAGGGAATCAGTGTTATCTTTAATGTCGCCCTTGGGTTGTTAAAAGTAAGTATCTGCCTTGCTGGGCCTCGTGTGTTTGTCCCTCTCATTCTTTGGCATCCCTGGAAAGGTAGAGAGGGAATATTTCCCCCTTCTCCTTGCCATCATTTCTCCTTGAGAGAGTGAAGAAATAATTGTTCAGTGGTTCTTTTTATTGTTGTACATAGTTCTTGGATATGTTATTTGACTGCGGGAGTATATCCTTCATACAATTCAATAAATGCTGTTTTAAAAAGAGACTAGAGCAGTGCAAAGGGGGCAGAACCTTCTATGATGTTTTTTTGCCATCCTTTCCCGCTCTTCCTGCATCCTCTCTTCCCTTTGTCAATCACATAACCATCCTTGCATCCCATTCCCTGCCCTTGCCTGGAAGTGCGATCAGGAAAACAAATCCGGCCTATTTTTGACACCTTCATGTGCGATAAAGCTGGTTGTAGCTACGCGGTACGGCGAAATATCTGCCCAGGCCCCCACAAGCCAGCAAGCAGATATTAAATAGCATCTCTCTTTCTGCTTTTTCAGACAACCAGGGACGACCTGCTCTTGACGGACTTTGAGGGGGCGCTCAAGTTCTTCCGGGTGCAGCTACCAAAGAGGTACCGATCCGAGGAGAACGCCAAGAAGCTGATGGAGCTGGCCTGCAGCATGAAGGTACTTTTGAGAGCTAAGACTTTCCTTGCGACCTGTCTGGTTCGGCAGCCCATTCTCCCACTGGTCAGCCTGAAGGAGGAGGGCGGCTCTCTTGTCCAGCCATAACCACTCACAGCTACCCCTTGTGATAGTGAACTCCGTGGCTTAGAGGCTGTTTTAAAAAGCACTTTTCTATGCATGGTATAGAACCGGGGGGCATCTAGGAAGCTGAGGGGCAGGAGAGTCGGATCAGACAAGGGGAAGGATTTCTTCACCCAGAGGGTCATTGACCTTTGGAATTTGCTGCCAGAAGAGGTGGTGACAGCAACCAGCCTGGATGGTTTAAGAAAGGGTGAGACAAATGTATGGATGACAGATCTATCAGTGGCTACTAGAATGGATGCCTAAATCCATCTTTGAGGCTGGGGAAACAAGCAGGATTCCTCTGAGGCCATTTGCTAGGACTGGAGAGCCTTCATCTTCTGCTCGAGACGCCCAGGGACAATTGGTGGGCCACTGTGTGGGGCAGGATGCTGGACTAGATGGGCTGTGGCCTGAACCAGCAGGGCTCCTCTGAGGATCTTAGGTTCCAGTCTGGGTTTTCTCTTTGCCCACTTTGGTGGATGACTCTGGAGGGAGAGAAGAGCGGCATTTTGTGGCCACGCCATGCATCATATTTTTTGCCTCCTTTCACATTCCTCGTTGCTCCCCTGACTCTTCCATAAACTTCACAGTCTCCCAGATGTTTTAATGCTCTCTTCCAGGGTCCTTCCAGCGCCAGCTGAAACGTTGGTGTCTCTTTAAGTAGTGGTCATGGAATTAAATTCCGGCATCTTTGCACTTTGCGGGTGGCTTGAGGGTTGCTGGGAATGAAGGACTCACGGCTTGGAGGTGCCTTTCAGCTTTCCTTTTAAGCACTGCTTTCTTCCTCTCTCTTCCGCTGCTTCTCCGGCAATGCGTCCTCAAGCCCTGCTGTCCATCCTCAGTGCCGCTTTAGCCTTTCCATCCCAGGATCCCTTTCTTCCAGACCTGCCAGCGCTCTCGGGGAGCGTGCAGGGTCGGCAGCATTGCCCTGGCTTGCCAAGAGACAAGCCTCTTGGCCAAGCCAGCTCAGGCCTTTGGGGTCATTAAACATTTACACGCAGCCTTGTGATGAAATATGCAGAGGGAGACGGTCGGCAGCCGGCAGCTTTGCCTTAGGTTTTTGCCACAGATAATTTCCAAGTAATTAAAGCCGCGATGAAGGTGAGAGCAGAGACGACAGCTTGAAGGGCGGGTGAGGAGAGACAGCAAGAATGATGGTGAGTCTGCCACGGAATTTGGAAGGGCTGCGTGGCTCCTTTCCCGTGGCAACTCAAGCCTTTTCTCTTCAGCTGTCTTTCTAATACTCGTGGGGCAGCTAGTGCAGAATGGTCCTCCTGATTGTCCCGCCACCTGGGAGAGGGCCTTCTCAGTGGTGGCCCCCAGGCTGTGGAACAGTCTCCCCCTTGAGGTGCGTCAGGCTCCTTCACTTTACATGTTTAGGAAGGCGGTGAAGACGCACCTCTTGGCCCTTGTCTTTGGTTCAACGGGAACATCCTGTCTCTTCCCACTAGCAGACACTGTTGATGTTTAATGTATGTCTGGTTTTAAATGTTGTTACCTGCCCCGAGACCTTCAGGTATAGGGCAGGATAGAAATACGAATAAACAATAAATAAATAAATAAATAATAAGATCTGCTCTTGGAATGCCGCCGTTGCCGCCGGGACTTCCCGAAGCGCTTGCTAAGGGCTGCCGTTGGAAACGCTTCCGGTTCCTCCCCGACGCGACATCTGTTTCTCGAGACCAGATGCCGTCTCCCTCCTCCGCTCCGTGCCCTGGCGCGGGCGTCCAAGAGAGCGGCTTAATGAGGTCTTTGTGGCCTCCCGGGGACTTGCCGCTCTTTCCGCTGCAGCCGTCTCCCGGAGTGTGGTGGCCCCAGCCTCGCCTCCTTCTGGTTGCTTTTCCACCCAGGTGATGGGGGCGGGGGGCGGAGAGCAGGCAGCAAAGCCTCCCGCGTGTTGCCTGGCGGTGCTTCTGCGTGAGCGGCACTAGGGGGAGCCAGAGGACAAGCTTCACGCTGCCTGAGCCCCTCTACCCTAGGAGCTGGGCGGACCTCGGTTTCCTTTGCCCTGCCAGCCAACCTTGCAGGACGGGTGTGCTCAGAAACTCACCCTGGTTGGCCAGTGCAAACAGCTCTTGCCTGCTTGCCTGCTTGCTGGCTTGTTTGTTTGTTTATTTGTTTGCATTTTTATCCCTCCTCATACCCAAGGGTCTCAGGGTGGGTCACAGCATACAAAATGAACACGTCCAAACCAGTGACACATTAAGCCTATTACAACCACGGCAGCGTCTGAATGTGGGGAGGAAAAGACGGATCTTTTACAGGGCAAAGAGGTGCGTCTTCACCGCCTTCCTAAACGTGTACAATGAAGGTGATTGATGCACCTCGAGGGGGAGACAATTCCACAGCCGGGGGGCCATCACTGAGGAGGCGTTACATTGAAACCGTGCAAAGCGAATTCACTCAAAATGCTTTCTGTTCCCTCAGATTAGCCAAAAGAAGCTGAAGAAATACGAACGGGAATACCACACCATGCGAGACCAGCAGGCCCAGCAGGAAGACCCCATTGAAAGGTTTGAGGTGAGGCCCCTGTCCGTCCCTGGAGTCAGCCTTAGACCCCTGCCCTCTGTGCTCCCCGGTGGCCCCCACGGCAGAGCAGGACAAAGCCGTTTCCGTGGCTGTTTCTCAGGCGGCTTCGGGGGGGGGGGCAGCGTGGGGGAACCGTTGAGTCAGGAACACGATGCTGCTTGGGGCTCAGGGTTGCCCGGAGATCAGGACAGCTGGACCCAGGGGCAGATGTTTTGGAAGGGCGGGCTGAGGGCGCGTCTTGGTGGGACGCACCGGGGATGCCTGGGGGCAGTTAGTGGGCTCCGGCCACTTGATGAGCAAATCAGCAAATGGCAGAAGCCGCTGGTCACTTGGCATGGGTTAATGTCTCCAAAAGCCTCATGGATCCCAAACCCTGTGAATGATGAAGGGGCCAGAGTCCGTCCCTCCCTCCCTCCCTCCCTCCCTCCCTCCCATCCATCCATCCATCCATCCATCCATCCATCCATCCAGTTGGAAGTCACCTCTAGGGTCATCGAGTCCAACCCCATGCTCAATGCAGCATCTGTCCTTCCATCCGTCCATCTATCGGCACTTTGATCACACCCTATACCCAGAGGTCTCAGGTCAGGTTGCAGCAGTAAATGGAAGGGATAAGGAGGAAAGTGACCAGCACCAGATCTCGATTTGCGAATCTTTGGGGCTTTTGCGTGCTTTTTTACTCGCGCGCGAGAATATGTGTGTGTGTGTGTGTGTGTCTGCCTGACTCCCCCCTTCTCTCCCCTCTCCCCTTCCGTCCAGCGGGAGAACCGGCGGCTGCAGGAGGCCAACATGCGGCTGGAGCAGGAGAACGACGACCTGGCCCACGAGCTGGTCACCAGCAAGATTGCGCTGAGGAAGGACTTGGACAACGTGAGAGCAGGGAGCCCCCACCCCCCCACCCCTTTTGCCTAAGCACATGGGGGCCAGAACTGCCATTGGCAGATCCCTCTGGCCCTCCCCATGTCGCTGACCAAAGTCGGATCCCTCCTGCCCTTTGGACCGGTCTCAGCATGTCACGGTTGGCCCCTGGAAGACCCCAGAGAGTTCCTCTGTGTGAACAAATGGTCACTCCTTCTTAATCAGGAACGGCTGGCAAAGGGGAAAAGAACAGAAGGTTTGTCAGCCGCTTTGAGCACCCTTAAATGGGTGAGAAAATCTCAAAAGTTGTGCAGCTTCACTCTTCTCCTTCATGAGCATGATCACTCTGCAACAAGATCAAATCTCAAGATCTTATCAAGATCAACAGAAAAGTGGTGTAGAAAAGTCAGCTCTTTAATCCCTCTTGCTGCCAGCTTTTGAGGCCTGGTGCGGAGTGGGCATTCCTACTTCAGGCCTATCTATATCTTTCAGAATGTGCTTTCTACTGATTTGGCCACAGGCCTTTGGACGCACTTCAGAGCTTCCCTCTCCTCCTCATAAACCGGCTGCGGGCGTTCTCGTGCCAGGGGGAGGCAGCAGGAGTGCTAGAGCGGCAGCGGCAGCAAATCCACCTCCTTGCCAAGGAGTCACTGCTCTCCAAGAGCCACAGCAGCTGCTGCCTCCGGAATTGCCGACCAGTCACCGGCTCACCTCTGGCGACCCTCCTGCCCCCATGCCAGAGGAGAAAGGGGCAAGTGGCCATGGGGTTGCCCTGGAACCTTGGTCCCTGGAGCCCAAAACCACGTGCCTGAAACCTGCCTGTAACCCACAGATCCCTTCCTGCTCTGCAAGACACCTCTGGCTCTTCCACTGAACAGCCATGCGCCTTTAAGGTCCGTGGGGGGCGGGGGGCGGTGTGTGGATCCCCGAAGGTGTTTAGAGGAGGCAGAACCGTGCCTGGGCATGTTTGCCTGAGGAGACCCACTGGACCATACCCAAGGGTCTCCTCTCAGTGCAAGCAGCGGAGGCCTGTCTGCACTCCCAGCCCTGGTCCTGCTGGCTGTGCCCGGGGGCAAGTGGAATCCGGTGCCGTCCCTGCTGTGGGAAGAGCTGGCCTGAACCCCTGGCATTCGTGTTCTTGGTGCTTCTGTGACCCTGCACAACGTATTGGGGATCGTAGGTACTTTGTTGGGCCCCGATGGACCAGGAGGTTGGGCTGCCTTTCCTGGCAAGAGCCGTGTGGCACGCTGGTTCAGACTACCAGGTTCTATTCCACACTCCTCCATGAAGCCAGCTGGGTGACCTTGGACTAGTCGCAGCCCTCTTCTGAGCTGCTCTTTCTCAACCTCACCTCACAGGGTGTCTGTTGTGGGGAGAAGAACAGAAGGTTTGTCAGATGCTTTGAGTCCCGTTAAATGAGTGAGGAAAGTGGGGTAGAAAAGACAACACTTCTTTTCCTCTTCCCAAACCGAGGGACCTCTCCAGTGCCTCAGCGTCCCATCCACCTGCTCCCACACTGGCCAGCTCTGGCCCAGCGCCTGGCGTCCTGGCGATTCTGGAGCTGTTTCCTGAGCCCTGGGTCCTCGGTGACGCCCAGTGCGCCTGTGTTTCCTCTCGCAGGCCGAGGAGAAGGCCGACGCCCTGAACAAGGAGCTGCTGATGACCAAACAGAAGCTGATCGACGCGGAGGATGAGAAGAGGCGCCTGGAGGAAGAGTCTGCTCAGGTCTGGGCCTCTCTGGGGCCAGCCGCTGCCCGTGGTGGGGAAGAGAACCAAGGTGTTGCCGGGAGGGCTCATTTAGGGGTTCAGAAACCTCCTGGGGGGGGCCCTTCCCCCTCTGGACCCCAGATATCTTGATTTCTTGGCTCCAGTGTCTTGCTCAGTGCCTGGTTTGACCTTGGGGTGGGGGTGGGGGAAGCTGTGCTTTTCAGCATGACGGGCGGCTGAGGGGAACCTGGGGCAGCTTGCCAAAGGGTCCCCAGCATCTTGCCTCCGATGGTGTCCTCTTCTGGGTTTCGTGGCCGGGCTCTGTGGGGCACGAGGGTTGGAAAACTCTTTCTGTCTCAAGGGGTGACATCTTTGCTACCCTTCGGGCTTTTCCTAGGCTTCTCCCTTTCCCTGTCTATTGTATCTGGGGTTAAAAATGAGCCCCGGTGCACTCTGGGAGAGCGGCCAAGCTCGCCGCTCCGGCAGTTTCCCCTGCTGAGGGCGGCCAAAGAGACGCTTCCCTGAAAGGGACAGGCCGCGCAGTCCGGGCTTTCCCAGATCTGCCCGTTCGGCCTTCCAGCCGAGAGTCAGGACCCCCTGGGCGGTTGAGAAAGAGCAGCTGACCTTGGGGATGCGGGCAGGAAAGCGTCCAGAGCCGCTGCCTGCAATGGGGCCCGTTCCTCCCTTTCTGCCACAGCTGAAGGAAATGTGTCGGCGGGAGCTGGACAAGGCCGAGTCGGAAATCAAGAAGAACAGCTCCATCATTGGCGACTACAAGCAGGTGAGGGGGGGGGGAGAGTCACACAAGCAAGCGTCAGCAGTTGGGGGGCCTTTCCTCTGCAGGGAGCCCAGAAGAGGTGAAGGTTTTGCCTTTGGCTCCATCTTGAGATGCTCAGAAGCAACTGGTGGCCAGTTTGGTCTCTTACTTGGGAGTACCGGGTTTGATTCTGCTCTCCTCCATGAAGCCAGCTGGGAGGCCTTGGGCTGGTCACGGGTCTCTTCTGAGCTCTCACAGCCCTACCCACCTCACAGGTGTTTGTTGTGGGGAGAGGAATAGAAGGTTTGTCAGCCGCTTCGAGTCCCTTTAAATGGGTGAGAAAAGCAGGGTAGAAAAGCCAACTCTTCTCCTTGGCAGATCTGTTCCCAGTTGAGTGAGCGGCTGGAGAAGCAGCAGTCGGCAAATAAGGCTGAAATTGAGAAGATTCGGGTAAGGGAGGCCTTTGCGTGATGGCCGGGGCCTGGGCTTCATACTCCGCCGAGGGCAGCGGGATGCGGAGGGTCCTGCATTCGTCCTGTTGGCACTCTGGAGGTTGCTGATGTAGTCCTTGGGAGGACTTCTTGCTGGCCCGGTCCCCTGCTGGTCCCGTCCCCGTCCACCCAGACTAACCAGTGAAGGCACCTGCAGGAGTTCATGCCCGAGGGTGAGACGCTCCCCAAATCGGGTGTTTCTTCCCCCCCAGCAAAAAGTGGACGACTGCGAACGCTGCCGGGAGTTCTTCAACAAAGAAGGGCGCATCAAGGTGGCCAGCGTCGCCAGGGAGGGCTTCGACGAGGACACCGATGAGGAGAAGGAGGCCCTGAAGAACCAGCTCAGGGAAATGGAACTGGAGTTGGCCCAGACCAAGCTGCAGCTGGTGGAGGCAGAGTGCAAAATCCAGGTGGGTGGGTGGCATCCCGGCATGGCGAGAGGCGCTTCCACCTGAGAAGGGGGGGAGGGCAGGCGCAAGAAAGGGCCCCCACCTGCAAGGCAGGTGACCCTGCAGGACGCCCTGAGGCAAAGAGCCGTAGCCCTGTGTTTATGGGCGATCTGAGAGGCCAGGAGATGGCTTGGCGAGAGCGGAGGGCGGGCCACAGGGAGCCGGTAGGGGGGTGCCAAACGCAGTGTTCGGCATTCGATTAGATCCGAACCAAACGTTCAAATTTGTACGGACAGAGAAAAAACGAACGTCTTCAAATTCGAACCGATTCATATTTGATGATACGAATGTCAACAACATTCCTATGTGTCTACACACATTTGTACGCATCCCATTTTTATCCCGTACGCATCCCATTTTCGTCCTGTAGATATCCACACAAATGCACATGGATATCAATAAGATGCGTACGGATATGTACACATAGGAGTATCGGAATTATTCATATAAATGGTTCGAAACATTAGAATGTTAAAAAGCGAATGTCCAAATTCGATTGGATGTCAGATGCTTTGAATATTCTCGCACGCCCCTCGCAGTCGTCCCCTTAAGCCAGGGGCGGCGTCCGTAACCGGAGGTGGTACGTGAGCGAAGACCAAGTGCGCAGCATTTGCCTCCTTCCAGACTTCGTTCTTTCCTTGTATGTCGAAGTAGACATTTCCCAGAATCTTAATTAACAAACAGGCTGCAGAAGCGTCGTGCCCAGAGGATTCTGGGGGATGAGTCTTTTTGCAGAGAGGCCATGTTTTCCTCTCTGGCTGAGGGCAGCGCAGGGGTCCGTACGGGAGTCGCCTCGCCTCGCCTAGCCGAGGAAAAAGCCGCTCTTCTCCCAGGCCAACGGAGGCCACCATCTTTGACGTTCCTCCTCACGCCCTCCTGCTTGTTCTTCCTTTCTTTCAGGATCTCGAGCATGACCTTGGGCAGGCTCTGAACGAAGTGCAGGCCTCCCGGAAGACCTGGTTCAACCGGACGCTGAGCTCCATCAAGACGGTGACGGGCGTTCAGGGCAAAGAGACGTGCTGAAGTGCCGCCGGCTTCCCTCCGGGCTCGTCCCCCTCGGGCCGGTGTCTCCCGGCGGACGCCTCCCGCCTCGTCCGGACGTCACGCGGGGGGGACAGGACCAGAATGTACATATAGACTCTAGCAACACAGCACATGTGGGGGCTTTCCGGGTGCGGGCAGGCGGGCCGTCCGTCCGTCCGTCCGTCCGTCCCAGCCGGAAGCCAAGTTCATGTCACAAGGCTGCTTGCTGTGGGATATTCATACTACTGATTATTTAACCGGGGGTTTAGCTGTAGGCCGAAGGTCGTCTTGGAGGGGGAAACACTCCATTCTACAGTCTGGCTGTGTGGAGGCATTCTGGCAGGCCTAGGTACGAAGTCTTACCAAAACCTCTAACTTATTAAGTTTACAGATGAGAGCTTTTTTTTTCTTTTTTTTTTTTACAGTTATAACTTTTTAAAAAGATTTTATTTGAAAGGAACAAAAGGAAAATAGAAAAAAAAACCACCCAGATTTACTCCGTAACAATAAGTTAACTCCAGTGCCAGAGATCAGACCTCCTCAACTAGTTTCTCCTTTTTTGCCTGAGATTGCAAGTGAAGAGTTTGCATGGTAACCTTGCAGGGCCCCTCCCCAAATGTCTGCGTGCGTGCGCACACCTGTCCGTGTGTCTCTGTCGTCCGGTGTTTGATTTCTGTCCCCAACCAATTCTATGCAACTCTGTGGGAGTGTCGTCTTTTGTTTCAAAGGAGGCTGACACGCTGGTTTGCGCCTTCTCACACCCAAAGGAAAGCTGAGGTTTCTCCTTGGGGGGGCGGGGGGCGGTGTCTCCCTTGCCCAGGCCGCCGCGGCTGGAGCTGTTGCGGGCACCTTGATTGTGGCAAGGTCGCTGGCCCGGAAGCCGGGGCCCTCGGAGATCCCCGGGACTTTGGACCTGGTGACCCTTTCTCTGCCACCACTTTCCAGAGGACCCAGGCCCAGTTAGCTTAGTCCTGGTCCAGCCCAGCTGCTTCATGGAATCAAACGCTTTGTACTTTAACCTAATCAGCATTCATTCTTATTTAACCTATCTCCGTTGTGTGTGTTTTTTAAAATAAAATTCTAGGGGGCTTCTATCTGTCCCTAGGTTTTGCAGTAAAATAAAAATTAAAAAAAAAACACAACCAACCCAAGAGCCAGGGGAAAGGAAAGAGGGACGCACAGATAACTGCTGCTGTGAGAATCATTTCTAACTTTAGTTCCCCAGCCTGGGACATTTGCAGACGTGTGTTCTGGTCACTGCAAATGGCCGGCTCTCTTTCCGTGGTTTCCCATTTATGTGTCTTCTAACTACATCGGTAGGTACTGCTTGGATTTCTGAGCGCTTAGATTTCCCAATACTTCCCACCAGGAAAAGCTATAGAATGGAGGTTTTTGCACCTTTGTATTGTTATTATTATTATTATTATTAAGGTTTTTTTTTTAATTTATACTGGTTTTGCTATGCTGAACTCGCTCTCGTTATCAGCAGATAAAAACCTTTTGTGTGCAGCGTGTCACTGTAAGCCAGGGAGGGAATGGCACTGGTTTGTATATAAAATGGATTTGCATTTCGGCGTTATTTTTTTGTTGTTGACCAGACTAACACTAGCTAATGCAGCCCGAGACGACAAAAAGTAGGCTCAGCCGATGCCCAGGCCGTTTCACGATCCCTCTTCTACTCTTAACTGTGTATATGAATATCTTTATTGTTTAATAATACCAAAAAAAGAAAAAAAATTAACTGTAACTCCATCAATAATAGATGTGTGCACATTGTAGTAGAACTTTGGATTGATATATAAACTAGTAAAATTGTAGTGCTGTTTTTCTTTTCTTTTTAATAGCCCATTTGATTGTCTTTCGCTCTTTAATGGCAGCATTAAGACCTTTATAGTGAATAGACAAATTTGTGGATGACAGATGTATCAGGGGCTACTAGAATGGATGCCTAAGTACATCTTTCAGGCTAGAGGGGACAAGCAGGAGGCCTCTAAGGCCATATGCTGGGACTTGAGGCCAACTGGTGGGCCACTGAGTGAGATGGGATGCTGGACTAGATGGGTCGTGGCCTGATCCAGCAGGGCTCCTCTTAGGTTCTTATGGACTAGTTGGGCTATGGCCTGATCCAGCAGGGGTCTCCTTCATTCACAGAGGACAGGTGTATCACTGGCTATTAAAATGGATGGCTGGGTACCACGTCCAGGTTGGAAAGATAAGACAGGATCTCTCTAACACCCTTTTGCAGGGGTTTGAGAGCAGGGGAAGGTTTAACTTTGTCTCCTCTTTGAGATACCCAGAAGCAACTGGCGGGCCACTGAGTGAGATGGAATGCTGGACTAGATGGGCTGTGGCCTGATCCAGCAGGGCTCCTCTTTATGTTCTTATGAATATGTGGCAGGAAGTCCTTTTAGATTTCCCTCCAAGCGGGATGCAAGACCCCTTCCCAGAGTCTGAGATTCAGTTCTTCTTGCTCTTTCTGCTGCTTTGCTTTGCTGTGGTGCCAAGGAAGTTTCTTTCAGGATCGGATCTAAGACCTTCTGCAGAACAAAGCAGACATCTCCTCTGTGTCTGCGCCGCCACATATGAGAGTTCACAATGAGAGTTCACAATTATTATTGGCCTGGGGAAGCAAGCTTTGAGCGCCCGGGTCATTTCAGGGCAGGTGATGGGCTTTTAATGAGTGGAAGATGCCGGTCCTTGAAGGTCTGGGTGATGATATGGCTTCAGCCCTTCGTTGCAGCCCAGCTCCTGTGTGCTCTTGGCCATATTCTGGTATGTATATCTCAGGATAGGGGTATGTTGTCCACATGCTAATTTATCTATTCCAGAATAAAGCCAAGTGCAAACAGGCACCAAGCCTAATTATAGACCCATTTTACAAAGACTTAAGGGCAGGAGAGTAATTCGGCAGGGCTTCCGATTGAGTGCATCCATGCAGTGAGAAATCTCCCAAGGGGTCTCCGATCTGGTTCTAAAAGCCTCTGCAGATATGTCCTACAGCCACAGGGAATTGTTGCCACCCAGAATCCCCCTAGAAGCAACACAGGACAGGGTCTGCACGCTTCACCACTAGCAGAGTGGTCCTTTCCCCAGTCTTGGTCCCCCAAGCCCGAGGATGGATGCTGCTGCCCGCTGAATCACAACATCCTTTTAGCAGCCTGTTTCTCTGGGTTCCCCTCCCTCTGGATATTTCAAAGGCTGTTTGCTGGGGCTCTGGGATTAGAGGCCACCTCGCGTGAGGCCCTGCCGCTTCCTACTTCCCCTTTGGACGTTGAGTGGGGCTAGACGGGGCAGACATTGAGCTGGAAATATCACCTGCAAGGAACCCGCTGTTCAAAGCACGCTGCATTTTCCGCATGACAGTGCAAAATGTGCATTAGTGCATCCTCTCCTGTGGACAGGCAGCCGTGCTCTTGGGACAGTGCGTGTTCTCACGCCCGTTGTGAGCCAGTGGGGTCTTGTGGTTAGAGTGCCGGGATTGTATCTTGTAGCCACTGAGTTCAAGTCCCCACTCATACACGAAGCCAGTAGTGACCCACTCTCTGATCTCACAGAGCCCCACTTGCCTCAAAGGGTGTCTGGTGTGGGGGGAAGAACAGACGGCTCGTCAGCACCTGTGAGTCCCCTTAACGGGGAGAACAGGTTTGCCAGCAGCTGTGAGTCCCCTTAAAGAGAAAAACGGGGTATAAAAGCCCTAGACCATTGCTTTGCAGCTAAAACAAAGGCACAGGTACAGTGTCTTTAGCCAAAGGGAGAAAGCTGCTTTACCATCGACCGCATTTCTTCAGTGTGCTGTGTAACTGCCGCTGGTGCAAGGGATTTGACACAAGGAATGGTGCAGAGAAGTACAAAGCTGCCAGAGACAGTGGGGGAGGCGAGGAGGGGGAAAAGGCTTCCAGAGATGAATTTCAGGGAGCAAAAGGACTTCCAGACAGTTGGTGCTCCTGGCCTGTGGCCCAAACGTGAGCCGCTGCATGGCTTGAAAACCCTGGCGTGGGGAGTAGCAGGTTCCTCTCGCCCTGGGTGACGTCCACCTCTGGGCGCCGGAGGCAGCCTGTGCAAAGATGGGTCGGCGTCCAGTGGAAACATTCTAGCTCTGACCTCAGGCAAGCTGTTTAATTTGGCACAAGTGATACTGCAGGGACGCAAAGGGGAGCTTAAGGGAAGGGGAGCGCTGGTTCTTCCAGCACTTCCTGCGTGAGGCAGAATTGGTGCCCGGGGTTTTGTGCAAGTTGGGCTTGCTCCCCAGGAGACGCTCTTGAAATCCTCCTGAGCCGCTTCAGTTTGACTTCGTTTCCCTTAAAGCCGCAGAGGGGAAATGGCCCTTGCATGCCCAGGTGCGTCCCCCAGGCTGGGAAGGCGGGCAGAGTGCTTTTAGGGCCCTTTGCTGGCATTTGAGAGCAGGTGAGGGTTTCGCTCCTCTGTTTGAGATTCCCACAACCAATCGGTGGGCCACTGCGTGGGACAGGATGCCAGGCTAGATGGGCTGTGGCCTGAACCAGCAGAGCTCTGTTCTTTTCTTACGAGGGACCTTTAAACTCACTGCTGGGTACCAGTGCAGTACCTGGGGGACGGAACCTCCGGTCCTCCTTCCAAGCCAGGTGGAGAACCCTGAGCTGCACGTCTCCCGGAGACAGGCAAGAGGTGGTCGCCTTAATGCCCATGGATTTTGCCTGCCTTTGTGGCGCACCCTTTCTCTTAACCTGAAAGCGGAGTAATCTCAGCAACATGCAGCTGAAATCAAATGGAAGCCACCAAAGCTGTGGCCGCACCCAAGGTTTAATCCAGCTTCAGTCCACTTTCAGAGAGGACACATGAGCAAAGTGACCAGGGCTGTGGTCACACCTAAGGCTTAATCCAGCTTAAGTCCACCTTCAGGGCGAGAGAACACAGCAGCACAGGGGCCAGCAATTTTCTTTCTGCATTATTGACCCCAAAGGTGAATTTTCTGAGTTATTTAACACTTGAAGAAAACAGCATGTCACTTTGCTGATGTATTCACTCGCTCTGAAAGTGGGCTGGAACTGAATTAAACCCTCAGTGTGACCACAGATTCTGAACGAACCCTGAAGTACAACCAGTGAGGGCTAATTTACGGCTTCGTGGGTCAGAGCTGTGGTTTAAGGAACAGCAATTATGAAGTCTGACTTGTCCCAGCTGGTGATTTGTCACATATTGGGGTTTTTGCATCCTTAAACATTAAGTCCACGTATTTGTCCCCACTGGATAGTTTTTGGACTGCAGTTTGGTTGCTTTCACAGCTGTCTTCCAGCTCCCAGCACATCTGGATATCTCTCATTTGGTCTTGGAATTAAGTCAGCCATCTTTTGAAATAACGACCTGGCGTGCATTTCCAATCAGCGCTCATTTCTCCGGTTTGGAAAGCGCCCTTTTACGCTTGCACCTATTTCCTTCCTGAAAATACTTCTCTACCAGAGATCTAGTCTTTCCACATCGCAGTTTTAATAAGCCTGAATTTCTTCTTCTTCTGCATCTTGGCTGCAAAACAGCAAAGGTTGTTTTGCTCTCTGCAACTCACTCGCTCGTGGACTTCTCCCCCCACCATTTCATCTGGGGCGGGTGGCTGGAAGCTGTTGGCCTCATTCTGCCTGGCCAACTGTAGATTCTCCAACTGACAGGATTTCCCTGGAACCATGTTTCCATGCATGCATCCATCTATGTAAAATATTGATATCCTGGCCCATATCCCATATCCCTGGGTAGCTTACAGTAAAAACCCATACTAAAAACATTAAATCCATACCCCATTCCAACAGTATTGAACAGCATAAATAGCTAAAACGTTAAAATAGATACCCTTGGGGAGGCAATACTTCCTCCAGACTTGATGCTTTGGGTGTTGTTACTGCATTTGGGGGTCTTTCTGCACTTGTCTTATTCTGGAATATATTCCAGAAAAGGAGGCTGCTGGTTTCAAGCTAGAGCAAACTATGGCTTGCCCCAGACGAAGCCTGCCATGGTTTGTATCGGCCTGAGGACAAGAGATCCCTGTCCCAAGATAGATTCCAGATTAGGACCAAGTGCCTCAACACATCTCAACACACTGCTTCAGAGGTCCTGTCCTTTGAGCCACAGCGCCTCCTTCAGCACGCGCGCAGGCATGACGCCGATGGAGTAAGTTCTTGTTTTTGCAATGACTCCTTGGGACGTCAAGCGGGTCCCTTGCGTAAGACCTTCTGGAATCTGCTGGGAGCAGAACCATGGCCTTGCCAAACTGACGAAGAGCCCCCCACTACGGAAAACAGGAGGCTCTGGCGCGTCGAGGGAAGCCAGCATCAAATGACTTTCTACGTGCCTCAGGTTATTTCCACAACCTACCCTGGTGGGCACAATTCCCACCAGCAGCCCTTGGAGACCCAAGGACCAGAACTCACAGACCTGGAGCTCTGCAGCCTCAAAAGGGGTCAGAAACCGACACGGGATTGTCAGTGTCTGCTGAACAAGCCATTAACTCCAGGCATGTAGTGGAGCATTGCTGAACGGCTGGCCAGTTCCTGTGTGGGCTCCTGGGAGTTGTGTGTTGTGGCCCGCCCACCCCTGCCGCCGCCCCACATTCTAGTCCCAGGGTTTGAAAACAGCTACAGAATAAAATAAAAAGTGCTTCCCCTTCTGCAGTGAGTGTGCAGCCTACAACAGCCTTCCACAGCCAAGTGCAAATGTTCAGTGGAGACATATTAGCACTTTTGCAAGACTCAGATCCTTCCACCATGAACCCCCCCCCCAACCGAACCCCAGGGACGAGCTTTGCTCTCAGTTGTCAGTCAACGTGGGGGTGGGTCCACAGAGGGACCATCAAGCTCCAGGGAGAGCCTTGGACCAGTCCACTGTGAGGCTGTGACCTTCTGTAGATGTACTCTGCCAGAAACCGGCGCCGTTTCCAAAGCGGTCCACGCACCAGAGGCTTGGATGCAGCAGGTGAGCCTCCGTAAGGAGTTGGCTTTTCTACTCTGATTTTCTCACCCTTTCAAGGGGACTCCAAGCGGCTGAGAAACCTTCTGTTCTTCTCCCCACCAGACACCCAGTGAGAGAGCTCAGAAAGAGCTGTGCCTAGCCCAAGGCCACCCAGCCGGCTTCATGGAAAAGGGTGGAATCAAACCTCGTCGCTGCGAGGCACAAGCCCGGCACTCTAACCCCAAGACTGAACTGGCTCACGGTGGTGTTTCGCCAACAGTCCAGGGTGAAGCAGCCCATCTTCACCAGCTGTCTAAGCACGTGAAACTGACGGCGCCCAATCCCCCCTCGTTCCACATGTTGGGGCTTCTGGGAATGCCAGGTTTGATTCCACCCACCCCCATGAAGCCAGCTGGGTGACCTTGGGAAAGTCACAGCTCTCTTCTGAGCACTCACAGCCCCACAGAGTGTCTGTAGTAGGCAGAAGAACAGAAGGCTTGCCAGCAGCTCTGAGTCCTCTATAATGGGTGAGAAAAGCAGTGTAGAAAAGCCAACTCTTCTCCTCCTTCCCTGCTCGTCCAAAGCAGAGCTGCTCCTCCAACCACCACAAAACCTTCTGCTTTTCCGCAGCAGATGCCGCTGCCTTAACGAAGTGGCATTTCCAAAACCCGAACCCATTACCCAGTGCCGCCTGGTTGCATATAAAGCTTTGCCGACCTGCAGCCTCCCGCGATACTAAAGCTGTTTATTAAAGTCTCCCAATCCAGAGGCAGCGCAGGGAGTTAAACACGTTTTCCCCACGCTCCCTTTTCCACCAGCCAAGGAAATTAATTTGCTCTATTTATAACCTGCTCTCTGCAGATTTGGAGCTTTACTTTCTCTTTTTTTTCTTTTAAGAGAGGGGGAAAGAAAAAAGAAGGAAAAGAAAGAGCCCAGAGCCCGAGTTATAGAGATCAGCTTTAATTATTGATAGGAAAACATTCATTTCTTATTCATCAGGGTTACCACGGGCTCGCCTCTTCTGCTCTTCCAGCCAGCGAGCGGGGCCAGCCTTTTCAGCACGGACTATCGCAGGTGACCAGAGGCAAGGAGGGGGAGACGGAGACCCTTCCCACGGACACACACCAGCAGCAGGCCGGGCACATCCGCGGAGAGCTCCAAAGCGCATCGGCCAAGCCAAATCCTCACTGCAGGGCAGCCATTGTCCTACCTGGCGGCCTCTCCGGCTTCCGGGCTCCCAAGAGGAACCCGCTGCTGAGGCTCTGTGGCCGGTCCAGATTCCTGATGTGCGCCCTTCCCTGTCCTGGGCGGCCTGGCTGAGCGGGCAGCACCGGTGGTGGCTGCAGTGCTGGTGGGGGGGGGGGAGCGTAGCACCCGAGAAGGCCACCACACCTGGGTCCGACTCGGGAGCTCGCCGTGTCTGTCTGTCTCGCTGGGAAAACCTGCTGCTAAACCAAAGAGCCTTTTGGGCAAAGGCAGAGAGCGTTTCTCTTTTCTTCCCCGAAAGGCCAGCTTTTGGAGCCCAGTCTCTTCTCTATTGTTTGTTCTCCTTTAATACTGTTGTCCTGAGCTGTGTCCAGACGTGTTTATATTGCGCAGTGGAATGCGCAGTCACAATCGGGGTGTCACACACGGCAATCCGTGTGTCATTGTGGTGTCGCATTATCTGACCACTACTGCGCACTTAGCTTAACGCTGGTCTAAGGACACTCTCTGCATACTAGAAACAAAATTCAAATTCTCCCACCAGTATGGGCAGAATGGCCAGAAGAGTAGGACGAGCAGCTCAAAGGTGATTGGCTGCCTGAACCCATGTGACAGAGCGCCCCGACGCAGCTCGCACAGCTTCAGATGGGAAGCTATGGAGCTGCTTATCGAGTGGGGACGGCCAGTTGTCACTGCGCAGCAAATAAGCTGTGCTTTTACCTGCAACTGCAGATTTATTCTGCAAGTCTGGAGACAGCCCTGGACAGGCTGTTGCGAAATCCAGGCGGGTGACAATGGCGGATGCAGAGCGACGCTTGGAACAGCAGCCCTCAGACCGACCTTGCGCGGGAACTGTGTTCCTGCCCCCTCCCTCACACCCTTTCCCGGTCGCCAGCTGACCAAAGACAAGGGGTTCAAGGCGAGCAGGCCAAGAGTGCAGCGAAAGGGAGAAGGAGAAAAGGGCTTAAAACTAGGGGCGTGCACGAATATTCGAAAATTCAACATTTGATCGAATTCGATCGAATTTGGACAATCGAATGAATTTTTGAATCTTTTGAACCATTCGTACAAATCATTTGGACATTCATATGTTGATAGATATGGATGCATTACATACATACGTATCTGTATGCATCTAATAGTCTAGCGGTTAGGGAGCCAGCCTCTTATCTGGAAATACCAGGCTTGATTCCGCACCGCTCCGCAAAGCCAGCTGGGCAACCTTGGGCGAGTCACAGCTCTCATTCTGAGTTCTCACAGCTCCTCCTACCTCCTAGGGTGTCTGATGTGGGGAGAAGAACCGGAGGTTTGTCAGCTGCTTTGGGTCCCCTTTAATGGGTGAGAAAAGTGGGGGGGAACAGCTAACTCTTATTATTATTATTTGTATGTGTACTCATTTGTACAGATACGTACGGGACAAAAATGGGATGCCTACGGGATGCAAACAGGATGTGTACGCATATGAATGTTGTCGACTCGACTCTTTGGATATTCTATTTGAATCCAATCCCAAATACCGCATTCGTGCACACCCCTACTCGCGACGGCTTCCGGCTGCGGGTTCCTTAACAAGTCTCCGGAAATGAGGAGCCCACAGGGTCCCTGGACCAAGCGCGTTCCTGCCACGCTGTCCAGGTTTCAGCAGGACGGACGGAAAGACGACGCACAGAGGCCTGATTTCCGCACGGTTCATTTCTTAGCATCAAACGAAGACAGGGCCCTTAGCCTTGAACTAAGCTTTCTCTTTAAAAAATAAAGCACAGCACTGTATTAAGGAGCGGGGAAAATAAATACTATTTACATTCTCTTCTGTCGTGAAAAGGCATAGGGGGAATTCTCGCACACCAGTGTTCCTGCGAAGGGCGGCGGCCAAGAGAAAACAGGGTGGGCTCAAAAGCAGCAAGAAACCTCCTCTAAGGTGAAGTCTGGCCTGCTTACCTTTTACAACCTGCCTGAGCTCAGCCTAGGGCCACCGCTTTGAAGTTTCTTTTAGGCAGGAGCTCCTGTAACTAAAGAAGCCCAGAGAGCTGTGGAAACCTGCTTAGAATCTGCCGGCGAGGATGCGTCCGCCTCCAAGCGACGCCTCACCTGCTCTGGCATCCCTTCTGCAGCACACCTGGACGGCGAAGCCCGCACGCCTATGGGCTTTAAGCACAAGGGGTTTTCCTTCCGACAGGCCCAAAAATGTGCTCAACCGGCTCTCCGGTTCAGTCGCATTTGAAGCCAAGCGCCGCCGCCATCTTCTCTCCTGCGGTCAGCTGTCGGAGCCCTTACTAAAATCCTGGCCTCGGGTGTTTCTACAGATTCACAGCCTTCTCAGGAAACGCGGTGCGCCCTGTCAGGTTTTGGGGGCCATCTTTGGAGAATGGCTGGACAAGGAAGCAGCCGGGGAGGGCGCCCATGTTCACCTGAGAGGGGTGATAAATGCCACCTGGGGACACATTCAGAGTGGAGCTTTTGGAACTGTCCCTGTACACCCCCACCCCACCCCCCCAAATCTTACCCTGAGGAAGGAAATGGGTGCCAAGAAGGCTTAGGGTGAAGACAGGGTTGAAACATTCATTTAATCATAGTGCAAAGCAGAAGCGGCCCGGTGGTTCTCTCTGTACATCTATTGCTGTGGTGTTTTAAGAGCGAGGGTTGGAGACATATTGCTTTCTGGAGTTCAGGAAAGGGAGGATTTAAAAAAATATAAACACACTTTTTTTTCTTTTTTTTTAGAGGGGCCGGGGAAGAGAATTGCAAAGTCCCAATCTCCTCTCTCCCTGGTTCCGAGTCCTGTTAACTTTTGCTTTTGAAAGTTGTTTTTGGAGAGGGAAAGAAAAGCACCTTTTTCGAACCGCGTAACTTGTGTGCTCTAGATGTCAGAGAAGAAATCTTGATGGCCCAAGTGAATGATAAAAGGAGCGAGGTCTATGGCCGGGCAGTAAGGGCTGTCAATGAAAAAGCCACCTACAGCAGAGATAAGAGCAGAGAAGCAAGGAGAAAAACAAACAAACAAGATATCGCAGGTTAATTTACAAAAAAAGAAAAGAAAATGGAGTTCGAGCACCATTTAAATTTCTCTGCTCTTTCAAGCTGCAAGTGGGGTTTTCATTGCAAAATGGGCGTGTTTTCAGATATCCTTTTTTCCCTTTTCTTTTTGATAAAGCAAAAGAAAAAAAAAACCCACACGAAACATCGAATCATTCTGCGCTATCCGGCCTCCAAAAACTGAATTACACCCCCCCCCCCCGCGATATTCGCTATGCAGATATCGAACGAAGGAACAGACACAGCTTAATTACTGAGGCTTTCAAATACAAGCAGAGAAATGTAAAATATACAGCAAGAGGGCAAGTTTACAAATGTGGTTAGTAACTCCCGACATGACAAGTAAGTAAGTCAATAAATAAATAAATAAAATGGAAAGGAGGGGGGGGGAATATGACTTCAAATATCGATTATCAGAAATGACTGCCATCCAGTTGGAAAAGAACATAGCACCTCAAGACAGCGTCCATGGCTGATGGACGGAAGGGCGGGCAGATGGATGGACGGATGGGCGGACGGAGAACCCACTGCTGAGCGGATCCCCGGGAAAATATTAATGCAGATTTGCGCTTAAAAGGCCTTTAGGATCAATTTGAAGGATTTACACAGTGTTATCAGTCCCGAGGGTAGGGGGAACGAAGCATCAGAATTTGTGGAGGCGCCAATTTTACGGGAGGCATACTGGATTGTCTTTATCAGCCATGCTTTTCCAAGCCAAGTGATGGCTTCCTTTCATCCATAGGCCAGCGAGACGAGTGGCGGCGGTCAAAACTGTTCTCGATTTGAAGGGCTCCCATACGTTCTAGGCCCTTTCCCCAAATCTACAGCACTTTGCGAGGAAAGGCGACCACCATCTGTGCCCCCACCCCACCCCCCAGAGTCCATTAAAGCACCACCTCCGGCAAAGTCAAGGCGGACGGCACAGGGAAGGGTGGGGAGAGGTATGGAAGGCTGAGAGACCGACATTCCAAGAAGAAGAAACATTACAGGCACCTGGGGGGGGGGTGCCCACCCACCACTCCTTTCGAATCCCACTGCTGTGGCTCATCGCAAAGCTACTGGCATCTCGATCTACTCTTGGGACACTCTGGTGACAGCAATGCCCCCTCCCCAGAGGTTCAGCTCACCCGCTTTGCTCGCCATTTTGTTTTCGTTCACCTGGCATCTCCTGGTACGCAGAGCGACACAGAGAAAACACACAGGACAGGACAGGAGGGTTGTAACAAGGGAGGAAAAGGAATCGCTTAGGTTTGCGTGGAGGTGGTTGCGTTAAGGAGTGGGGGTCCCGCCTTATTTAGGACCCCCCGTTTAAGAGCGCCAATAAAACCCTCGAGAACAGCAGACGCCCCCTCTCTTCAACCCCAAAGTGGCAGCGATGTGCGTGCAAGGCAGGCGGCACATACTGGGCGCGGCACCACTTTCGCTCCGATGCCCGACCTGAAAGAGAGGGCAGGAAACGCTGGCCGATGGCTGAAAACAGCTTCAACTTTCCACAGCAGCACTGGACAAAGACCAGGACAATTATAGGTAGCGAGTTTTCATGGGTGACCGTGTTGCTGCTTTAGATTCTTAAAGAGCGGTTCAAGGCTACGGGGGAAAGAGGGGCAGAGAAGGCTGAACCTCACGTTTTGGCTCTAGAAATCAATAAACGAAAATAAACAAACAGAAATAAATAAAACCACAAATGAGCTGCGAGATCAGAGATTGGAAAAGAGGCCACAAGAACGGACTTCCATGCAGTTGGCTTATTTGGAATTAGTTTCTTTTTAAGGAGGAAAAAAAAACCCTTTGGCCTTGAAGGGTGAAGGTTTCGCCCCTTGTCTGGGATGGCCACACTGCAGGGTTCTCATTCATTATCTGGGAAGGGTCTTAATCTGAATTAACAAGTGTCAGAAACAAGTATCTGCCACTTATAAATGGTGCCTGAGCCAGTTAGGGAGCCGGACTCTTATCTGGGAATACCGGGTTCGATTCCGCCCTCCCTCATGAAGCCAGCCGGGAGACCTTGGGCCAGTCACAGCTCTCTTCTCACCTCTCACAGCCCCACGCGCCTCACAGGGTGTCTGTGGTGGGGAGAAGAATAGAAGCTTTGTAAGCCACTCTGAGTCCCCATAAATGGGTGAGAAAAGCGGGGTAGAAAAACCAACTCTTCTTCCTCTTTGTGGCCTTCACTTCTCATTCCGAAAGAAGTGAAGAATTAAAAAAAGCAGGAAACCAAAATCCTGAACCTTTGGGTGGGTGGGTGGGTGTTACCTGAGCCTGCTCCTATGCATCCCATAATATTTCGGTGTGCCCACAAGAGCTAGTAGAACCGCCCATGTTAAAGTTGTGTAAGTCGTGGGGGAAAGCTTGCTTAAACCATTGTGTGTGGAATTATTCCTTATCTGTTACATTTAAATTAGCTAGAAAATTTTAATCGTATTTTGCTAGGTTATATGTCTTGCAAAACCAGGCAACCTAAGTGGGGTTTTTCCCTTTCTTTTTAAAGGAGAAAAGTATCTTGAGGTTCTGATTCCTTTTAGCCTAAGGTGAGAAACACAGTCTGTGCATCTGTGTCAGAAAACAAGCAAATAACTCTGTTACATCGAAAACTGGTTTTATTTTGTGATCAGTGTTTTATACTCTATACATCCTTCACAAGTTTTTTTATTTTTTTTGTGTGTTTTTTTGTTTGTTTTACATAATTTTGGGTACTTCACTTAAAAACAACAATTTTTTAGCATCTTAAGTTTCTTCCCTATAACAGAAGGCTGGTATAAGTTATTTTGGAAAAAAGAAAAAAAAATGAGGTAACCATTTTCACAGACCATTTTGCTTTTGTTACTTCAAGTTTTTAAGAGAACTAGATTTGCATTTTGTGTTTTTTTTCCTTAAAAAAAAAGAAAAAAGAAAGGAAGTAGGAAAAGGTGTTTCTCTACAAACGCTTTTTGCTCAAGTACGTGTCCAAAGAAAACCGAGACGTAAAAGGCCGGCGGGTAAAGACAGCCTTCCTCGTCTCCTAACGTTCCACACTGTTCAGTCATGGGGGGACTGGGGCTGCCATTTTGCTAATAGAAGGAATAATGGGGTATTGGGTAGGTGGGGAGTTTCATTACAGGCAACAGGACCATTCTCTTGGGCAAACCTAAAGAGAGAAGAAACCAAGAGAACTGAAGGTAAGTTTGGCAATCTAAGACAGGCAAGGTGTTTTCTTTTTGAAGAAAGCAGAATAAAAAAAGAAGCGCCTTAGTTCAGCCTCCTGCCTGAAATGGCCGCAACGGACTAGAAACAACGGGATGAAACTTCAAGGGAGTCAATACAGGTTAGATATTAGGAAAAACTTCCTATTCAGTCAGTGGAATAGGTTGCCATGGGAGGTGGCTAGCTCTCCTTCGCTGGAGGTCTCCAAGCAGAGGCTAGACCTACGTCTGTCTGGGATGGTTTAGGGAATCCTGCATTGAGCAGGGGTTGGACTGGATGACCCCAGAGGTCCCTTCCGACTCTAGGATTCTGATTCAGGGCCCATGGGTTCCCTCCACCCGAAAAAACAGTCTGTTAGTCCACTCTCCCCCCATTTCTCTCCCCCCCCCCCCCCCGACCACAGTGGCTCATTTGCTTGGTGGCTAGTTTTGGGCCCAAACTAAGTGTGGTTAACCTTTCACCCTCTGCCTGTGGTTGAGTCATAAGAGAGAGAACGGCCAACAGGTGTCAGGGGCTGAATGGCACCAGGCCAGAAAGCAGCCAGGGCTACATTAAGAAGACTGTCCGGAGATTTCTGGCACACTCTATCATGGGAAGCTAGGTCAGAGTTTGAGCCAGGTTTTATAGGTCTGCCAGGGTAGCCTATCGTGGCACCGATCCAACCCTGCGTGCCAGGGAGGAAACAGGGTGGGCAGCTTGGGCGGTTCCTCCAAATTTGCGCTTCTTGGCTAAAAGCAGAGGGGGCGTTTGAAAGTCTTTTGCAGCCTGATTTCATGGTTAGATTTTAACATTCTTGTGGCCTCAAAAAGAGTGCTTTTTGGCTTTTTTTTTTTTTTGGTCGTTGTTTGAAGAAGAAAAAAAAAAGAAAACAAAAACACATTCTTGTTTACGAGTTTCCCTAAAGATCTTTTCGTCGGCAGGTCCCTTTTGGGAAAATCAGAAAGCAGCAACAACAGGTGTTCCAAGAGGATTGAGATGACCAGAGAGTGATCGTTTCCCAACATGCAAACAGCTTCACAAGAGGCAGAGGAAGAGAGAAAGGAGGGAAGGGGGAAACCTTACAGCCAGGAGCAGCACTTTTGGCCTAAGACTTGGCACCACAATCAAGCAATTAACCAGACACTTTGACAGGGGGGGAAATAATCCAGTGAAAATCCTTTATGCAGAGAACGTGGGCAGGACTCGTCTGAAAAGGCCGTTGGAGTCAGCGATGGGCCAGGCTTGCCCGGAAGCAGGACCGGGAAAGAGTTAAGAATCCGGATTTGGGAGCCTTTCCCCGTCACCTCTCAGGCGATGTGGAACCACCAGGTTCTGCTTCTCTTGAGACTATGGGAGCGAACGGAGGGACCCTTGCCAAAGGGAAGCCTCACAGACCTCACGCGGCTTGGCGAGGCCTCCTCTCGGGGTTTTCCAAAGCGGACTATTCCCTTTCGCCTCCTTCGAGGACTGGGAGGTTGCTCCTGCGCACAGACAGGACGAGAGCAACCCCTGGCAAAGGAGCAGCAACTTCAGCAAAGCAGATGCATCCAAGGCCAGAGGTCTGGGGCCAGCAGTTACCTGCCCCCCGTCGTGGCGCCCGGCTTCACCAGATGGGTGCCCAACCCATGGGCTGCTGCTACTAGGTTTTGCTTTAAAATGGCCGCTTTCCGCCAGTTTGCCCACAGGGCTGGATCAAGACACCCACCTGCCCACGCAGGCAAACGTCCTGGGCTCTCCTTGGGCTCAGCTCTGCTCCGCCTGCGTGGATTCATACGCGAGGGCAGACAGTTCAGGAACGGCTGCGGCCGAGGACGGTGGGAATCCTGATTGAAGCTGGACCCTATCGCCGGCTCCAAAAGCGCTCTGCCCGTTGCTGCTGCATAAAACTACATTCAAAGTCACCCAAAGAGCCACTTTTTTCTGTCTTTCCCAAATATACAAGGTGTGCCTGCCTGCCTGCCTGCCTGCCTCTGCGAGTGTGAGTGCGTGTGTGCTGATGGGTCGGCAGTGCAGAGAGGCAGGGAGAGGGAGGCGGATTGCAACTCATGTTGCGAGGAGGAAAAGAGACCTTTCGCCCAGCCCTCACAACCAAGCTGTGCGGCCTAAGATTTTGGGGCACACGTGTGGAGCAACCCAGCCAGCCGTGCGCCGTCGTTCCAGGGGCTTCACGGGTCTTTTATCACAGCTTATGCTGCACAAAGCCCTCCAGTGTCTGTCTGTGTGAACCTCACCTGTGCCATGATCACTCACAGCCACCTGTGAGGAAGCCAAGGGGACCTGGCTGGGGGATGGCTACAAAGTAAGTATCTCTGGAGACAAAGAGAAGATTTGCTGCACCCAAGCAAAATCAAAATTGAAAAAAAAAATCAAAAATCAAATGCTAGTGGGGCCCCATCACCAACCCCTGAGCCAGGAGTGTGCATGGGGGCGGGGCAGAGGACAGAGGCTCCTGGTTTTGGCCCTTCGGTGTGCTTTGAATGGAGCATACAATGGCTGTAAGAAAGCAGAAGGACTGTTGGGGGGACGGGGAGACTCAAAATCCTGGTACGAAAGAGGAGCAGGCAGTTAGAGCAAGCAACCCTTCCACAGTCAGGCAAAAGCAAAAGGAGGGAAAACAGAAGCCACTTGGACTACTAGAACGAGGCCTTCCAGGGAGGCAAAAGGAGGCACTGTGGTTGCCTTGGAGGGGGGGGGGATTCCCTCCCCGGGCTGCTCATGCCGCCTCCAGAGCAAACATACATGACACACCTACTAGGCCAGTCGCGCACGTACCGTAAGCCGGAGCAGCAGAGGTGGCAGCACTGTATCCGTAGGGCGGTCCGTAGCCTGCAACCAAAGCACACGGCGGAGAAGGCTGGTTGGTTGTGACGCACAGGTAGGAGGAAGGGGGGGACAGGAAGCTGCCTGCCCCACCCCACCCAGCCCCCCAAGCAGGAAGCCTGTTCGTGGTTCCAAGCATACCTGGTCTAGGAAACCTGAAGGCCTAGAAAGGGAATCATTCCAGCATGGCTTTTTTCCCAGGTGCCCACAAACTGATTTTGCAGAAGCAGAAAGTGCCCACCTGCTCTCCTTCCTGGGTTTCCGGCACTTTGCTCAGGCATCCTCTCCGCCTCAAATCACGCCGGCCAGAGTGGGATGTAAGCCCCTCCATTTTGGAGCCACGTAGCCCCTTCGTGCCCTTCCCAGAATTCCTCACCTGCCCGTTAATACCCTGCGCCTGGAACCTAACCTGCAGCCTGAGACACGAGAGCGTGTTCTCCTGGGCCAAGCCGTGACGGCCCAACCAATCATACCGGCCGGTCGTACCTGGTGCCAGATAACCGGTTGCCGCAGCGGCGGCTCCAACGAAAGCGCCCCGGGCGAGAGCGCCCCTCCCTCGGCCCCGCGCTGCCTGAACTGCTGCCGACATGGCTGTGTTTACGATTCCTTTTGTCTGTGTGGAGAGAAGCAGAGAGGAAGGGGCCCAAGTCATACTCCAAGGTGAAGGCCTGCAGTATTTCTGATCGCCAGAGCCAGGCGCGGACGCGCAAGAATGGGAAGGAGTCGCCATGGAAGAAACAGAATCAGACTCCTGGAAGACAAGGAAGCCAGCACAGCTGCCCAGATTTCATGTGCCAGAAGTATTCTGGGTCAGTATGAAGGGTCAGGGAAAACTCCCTGGTTCTTTTGCAAACCGTTGCTTACCTTTGCCTTCCCCAGAAAGACTGGTTTGCTCCATCTGACCTAATCCTCAGCAAAGCCATTTCTGCTTTGCTTTGGGTCTGACTTTGTGGTCCAAGTACGTGTATGTGAATAAGGTTCCCCTTTCAGGAGTTCAGCCTGGCCTCCCGATTATTAGGTCATGATAGTGTCAGGTGAATTGAGGGTTAGGCTGTAGGGGTCATGGTCATTATGCGGCAATGACACTCAAAAAGAAGAAGTTGGCTTTTCTACCCTGCTTTGGTCACCCTTAAGGGGACTCAAAGCGGCTGACAAATCTGTTCTTCTCCCCACAACAGAATACTCGGTGAGGTAGGTGGGACTGTAAGAGCTCAGAAGAGAGTGGTGACTAGACCAAGGTCACCCAGCTGGCTTCATGGGGGAGTGCGGAATCAAACCCAGCATTCCAGATAAGAATCCGGCTCCCTAACCACTAGACCAAACTGGATCACCTACCTATTCTTTCCAACAGGGCTTAAATTTGTCTACCTTCTCAGCAAAAGCAGCAGCAATTGCAACACTTACGGCAGAGACGGAGCTGGAAATGTTTCTGATCCATCTCGAGACGGTACTTGAGGGACAATTTTTACCAGCGTAATGGCTAGTTGAGTTAATAAAAATCTCACTGCGCTCAAAATTCAAAGCTCAGCACCAGACACGCTTGTTTATTAACAGTGTGGGTTTTTTTAAAACTTATTCTTCAAACCTAAAAGACTCTCAGTGTGATTTGCAAAAAGCCAGTAACGGGGCCTGCAAAATGCAAACACGCTCAGGCGGTTAAAGCAAATTGTGTGTGATCTAAAGAGGAAAACCTGCCAGTCAGTCAAAGACACCGTGATATAACAGCGGCTTGAAAATGACTGATGTGCAAAAAACACGTGATTTCAGGTTGTTGCTGTTTGCACAGAGTGAAATGTATAGTTTATATATCAGACTGAGTCCTCTTCCCAGCCGCTGACACAAAACAAAAGTGATGTGCGTAATTATTTGCTTATTTTCTAACTATGTTTGTATAAACTGTTCAATAGGAAGGTTTTCTGGGTTACTTATTGACAAAGATACAAAACATAATTTTAAAAAACTGTAAAAAGATACTGTCATCACGCTGTGGTTTCGTAGTACCTGGAAGAGAAGGACCCCTTAAGGACCCGATTAGGACCCCATTCGGAATGCGCTGTACCCATGAGTCCTGGTGAAATCTACATTTAATGGGGGCAATGGGGTAGCGGTCCTAGAGCTGCCATTCTCAGTGCGGCACCTCCAGCTCCACCCCTCGACACACACGCTACGTAGGCCCACACATCCTTCGCAGTGGTCTACAAGGCTGAGTTCAAGCTTCATAGCGGCTACACAGGCAGCTCTGAAGCCACGTCTCGCTGCCCTGAACACTGTAACCGGAAGTGACCCCTGACTGACAGCTACATGGGCCAATTGCACGCTTCCCTGCTCAGGTCCAATCAGAGCCTCGGGATGGGCACTACACGGCAGAACTCTTTAGCACCCACTGCAATCGGGTGCTAGATGGCTTGTGTGGACGCACGGGGTCCTCACCATGATGCAGATCTTCAAGGACCGGATTAAACCAGGACCGGATATCAAAGATCTGGATCTTCTCAATTCGGATTAATGGAAGCGTGTGCAAACACAGCCCTGGGTGCGCTCTGTTCCTCCAGGGACCCAACGAGACAGACTCACCTGGGGGAGAATCTTCCTCTTCTTGTTGGCGGCTGCACTGGGACCAGAGAAAAGCTTCTCCAGGGCAGCCAAGGCGGCACTGGCTTTCGCCACCTTCTTGTTGGGGCCGGCCCCTCGGAATTTCTGCCCGTCGACTTCTACCTGGAAGCAAGAGGAGGGCCATTGTCACCTGCCTCTGGACCTTAGCTGGGCCCCCAGTGCCAAGGAAACATCGAGAAAGCTCAGGCATCCGGTATAGAGAGACATTATACTCTACTCTTTAGAACCCCACGCGCTGATGTCCTCTAAAACATCTAGAAGGCAGTTTTGGGGAACCTCCTTTAAGGTTCTTGATACATGTCCTGATCTCCTGACCCCAAAGAGGTTGCAAAGGCCCTAGGTAATCTAATCTCTTACCAAACACAGGGTATCAGAGGACCACGCGCTCTTAGTGACACCCCACTGCAGGCTGTTTGCCAAGTCTTTACAAAAACAGCCACCATTGATGCAGAAGTCGTTTCTCTGAGCGTGAAGCCCCGGGACCCTCCCAGTTCTGAGGCAGTCTCTCGCGCAAAACACGTCCTGCTTCAGATTAAGTTTTGCAAAGCAAAAGTCGGAATTTCAGAAGCAGGGCAGAGGCCTGGCTAGCCTGGCAGGCATGCAGTATCCTAGGTCAGAGACACACAGCACACAGAACCGGTGGTCACGGGGCTCTAAAATGCTCAAACGGTGCCCCTGCCTGCTGAAAAAGGAGAACTAAAATGGCAGGACTATATGCTTGGACAATGCCATTTGCTGTTTGGCACGTATCTCATCTCCACTAGGGAATACGAGTTGGCTTTTCTACCCCACTTTTCTCACCCATTCAAGGGGACTCAAAGCAACTGACAAACCTTCAGTTCTCCTCCCCACAACAGACGCCCTATGGGGTGAGTGGGGCTGTGAGAGCTGTGGCTAGCCCAAGGTCACCCAGCTGGCTCTGTGGAGGAGTGCGGAATCAAACTCGCCGAGTACGAGATATGAGCCCAGTGCTCTAAGCACAAGAACAAACCGGCTCACACAAGCACCCTATGCGACGAAGCCTGCTTCTCTGGCTTACCTCCATCACAAAACGCTTGTCATGGCTGCCACCTGTCTCGGAAATGAGCTCATACTTGAGACCTCGCCGCTTCTCATTGAGTTCCATCACAGGATTCTTGCCACTAGCCGTGAGGATGGGACCCTGAGTTCTTACCTAAGAAAGGGAGGTACGGTTCAGGATGAGAATGAATAGAATCCAGGTGATCACAGGAGGAGCTGGCGACTCCCGTTATGGGCAGCGGTCACCTCACTCCAAGGCTGGGCCTGGCAGGTGTTGAATCTAGTAAGTTTTGCAAATAATTCAAAACGATGTTTTGCACACCCCTGTTGGAAAGTCCCAATTTCGTTGTTTGAAAACCGCAAGAGAGCCTAGAGACACTGAAACAGAGCTGGAAAACTCTGTGCCAAACCAAGGCTAATGGGGGCTCACGCTGAAAGGGGGGTAAGACGGAGAGGAGGAAAGCCCACGACCCACCTCCATGGTAGAGGAGGTGTCGATTGTTGAGTTTCCAGCATTATTGCTTGAGTTTGAAGACAACGTCTCGTTTTTGCCTTCTGTGTCTGACTTCTCGTCAGAGCTCGTCCATTCCATGTCTGCATCGAAACCGGTGGGGTAGCCCATGGCTTGCAAAACCTGACCATAAATGAAAGCAGAATGCGATGACGTGCGGACACATCAAATGGATCGCAGCAGGGGGCAACGGCAGCCGTGCGGCTCCATGCCACGGTGAGGGCCGTCTCTCTCCACCGCAGAAACTTACCTTCACGGCAACATGAAGTTTGGCGGTTTTCTTGGAAGGCCCTGAAGCTTCGTACGTTGTGCCGTCCACGTCGACGGACATCGTGAAGACGGGGGCGTGGACGGGACCGGACTGGGAGAGCAATTTGTACTGCAAACCAGGCCGTATCTGATTCAAGCGCATCAAGGCATTCATGAGGTCTATTGCTTTGCTGTCCAGGACTGGCGGGAGAAAGGAGAGGCGGCAACTGAGAAGAGGGATAAACTGGCTCAGCTATCGGTCTATGGAATTGGCTGCCAGAAGAGATGGTGACAGCAACCAGCCTAGACGGCTTTAAGGAAGGGTTGGACAAATTTATGGATAACCGATCTATCAATGGCTACTAGAATGGATGCCTAAGGACATCTTTCAGGCTGAGGGGACAATAATAGTGTCTGTAAAGTAGAAAGAGAAAGTGCGCCCTCCTAAACATATACGGTGAAGGAGCCTGACGCACCTTAATGGGAAGATTATTCCATAGCTTGGGGGCCATCGCTGAGAAGGCCCCCTCCCGGGTGCCCACCCCTTTTACTAGTGAAGGTGGTGGGGCAACCAAGAGGGCCTCCCCTCCAGATCTTAAGGCATGAGCAGGTCGATATGGGAGAAGGCTGTACAAAACCGTTTTAAGAATAAGTAAAGGAATACACACTTAAGGCCTCCACCAGAATGTGAAATAAAGCTAATCTAGAGTTGCCTCATTTGACCGGAGACAAACTACCCAACTGTATAATTAAGGGACATCCCCAAATATCCACTGGAGGTTTTTTCGTGTCATGCCGTGCCAACCTCAGCATTCACGACACAAGTTTCATATTTTAAGTTTCCTCACAAACCACCTTCCTGTGCCTGTAACATCAGCACCACCCATCAAAGGCAGGTTTTCCCTGTAAAACCTGCTCTGTGCCAAGAGTTTGAAGAGTCAGAAAGCCAAGGGGGAGACACACTGCTAACCCTGGCCTACCACCTGCCCCGCGTCCAGCAAGTGCCTGTGCACAGACCTTGCGGCGGTTCTGTCTCGGAAGGCGGGAGGCATCCTGAAGGGTGGACAGGCAACTTGGTTGTCATGGCACAGTTGACAACTGTTCCTTCCATGGCAACGGGGCAAAATATTCTTGGCGATGCCCTGTTCTCCTTGGAATTCAAAAACGCTCAGGAAGTTAAACAGCAAAATGGCACTGCCAGATACGTGAGTGGGCACAAGGGAAGCTGGCCAGAAAATCTGAAGTTTAAAAATCAGCAGCTTGAGGATTTCACAGTTTTTAAATTAGTCTCACTGTACCTCTAGCCTAGGATGAAGGGTAGGCGAAAAGGGGTTTTTGACATTCGATTCCTAACGAACTGAACGTTAGAAAATTCATTTCCGTTCAAATAGATCTCCTTCGAATGCGGCAGGATTCTATCCGATACAAACGTATTCGTATAAATTCGTAGGAATATCCAATACAAATACAGATCAGATATGTATCCGACACGAAAGCATATGTGGCCAATACGTATTCCTTAACATATCTGCTCTGAAAGCGTCAAATCCAACCTGGCTCCACTTTTAATCCGCTCCCGATCCACGTTGAATGCAATCTGGATCTGTTGCAGATTTGTGGCACAGCCGCTTTCCTACCTCCCCGGTTTAACGAATGTCCAAATTATTTGCACGGACAGAGGATGCTCCTCAACTTGGGATCAGTTCCCGAGCTCAGCCGATGCTCCTATGTGCTTTTGCTCTCAGTTCAGAGAGCCCTTCTGGTCAGCAGAGCCTTGATTTTGCAATTGGCTCCAGCTGATGGAATTCTATCCATTTGCTGGGCCCTAGTTCAGTTTCCTAGAACCACGGTGTTAGGAGGGGGGGCCCATCAAGGCCGCTGAATACAACCTCCTGCTGAGAGCAGGGATCAAAACCAAGGGGTCAGGACAAAGATCTTCTAAGCTCTCACCCTCACGGGTCAGACAATGCCGTAAAATGGAAACGCAGACGCCTTTCCGTCACCGTTTGAAAAATGTGATTACGTAATATAACGCTGCAACTTTAGGACAAGGGAGAAGCCCTTGCGGAAATCAGCAGAATGCCATCTGTGGTTTGGCTAAAAGGATTCAAAACAAATGGTATGAAAGACAGCTCCACCGTCTATAAACCGGGCTATTTTTCACTCCTACCAACGAGGCAAGGAACTTGGGGAAGGAGATGTTTTGGGAACACCAGATGGCCGCTTTTTCACAGCAGGAGCGCCAGCGGAGAGACTGCTGTGGACGCTGCGTTCTGAATGCGCATCTCCTGACAATGGTTTCCCCCCAGAAGCTGAGAAAAGGCACAAAAGTGACGCTAAATTGAGCCACAAACGGAAGAGAGACTCACTTTTCCTCAAGTTGCGCTTCATCTTTTTACTGGGGTCCTTCTCATCCCCCAAACCGTCTTCAAAAGGCCTCTTTAAATTAGAAGACCCCGCACCTAAAAACACAAGAATCCGTTCATTATATGAACTTCGAGGCCTGGCACAAACTGAACATGGAGGCCGGAAAATTATTAGTTGACAGAATTCTGCTTGAAAAACAGGGAGCTAAAATTCTGTTAAAAGGAACAAATGGCTCTGAGGACATTAGTTTATATTCACAGAATTTCCCCTAATTTCGCATGCCAGCTGCTATACTGCGGCTTCTGCACACACATCCGCTTTAAAAATCTCTAAGAGGAGAAAGGACTTTCCTATGCACTGAAACCACCTTCCTTATTGCAGGTCGTCATCTTTAAATGCTCCCCTCTAACTACAGAAATTTCAAGATGCAGAATTTGTGAAACCTAGAAGCATAATCTTTTCCTATTGGTCCCTCCACCACCCAAGAAAGCTTAAACTTTTATGAGCCTAAATTCTGCACTCAAGGCCAGTTTCTGTGTCATCGTGCTTTTTTCAAAACTGAATCAGGGGAGGAGGTTATGTGTATCAAATGAGTGGGAAGTGGTCTCACATTGGAGCAGGAGGTTTTTCTCTACCTCGCTTTTCTCACCCATTTAAGGGGCCTCAAAGCAGCTGACAAACCTTCTGTTCTTCTCCCCACAACAGACACCCTGTGAGGTGGGTGGGGCTGTGAGAGCTCAGAAGGGAGAGCTGTGACTAGCCCAAGGTCACCCAGCTGGCTTTGTGGAGGAGTGCAGAATCAACCCGGGTATTCCCAGATAAGAGTCCAGCACTACAACCACTTGACCAAACTCTAGTCCAAATCACCTGGAGAGCACCAGGTTAAACTAAAGGTGAACCAAGAATGAACTCCCTGAAGAAACGGGAGATAGAACTAAGCATGAATGTCACACAGCAACTCTGCACTGTAAAGCGCTTTCTGTACTGTACATTCCAGGACTATTTTACTTCCCAGCAAAGACCTCAGGAGAAAATAAATTGCTTTGGCAATTACAAAAATGAGGCCAAAGCTGGAGAGAGATTCATCTTCCCAGGAGAGCCTTTTTCTCTCCCACATTCTGTAAGATTTCCGGACCCAGAAAGTGTGGTGGGGCCTAAACGCCCTTCTTTCCTTCCTTTCCCTGGAGGTGATGAGACCGAACGTGAGGCTCTGCACTCCAAGTCTATGAGGAGGATGCCGCGCTAACCTCTCCGTAATAAGCATCCTGGCTTCAGCATCCATCACAGGCATGAAAAGAGAGGCCGCAGAGAAGAACGGGGCTATCTGCCGACATCCATCATTTGCCTTAATAGCCATAAACTGCCTCGTAATAGAGGGTGTCGCAAGATCAATGTTCGCACTTTAAAAATAAATGGCTGGGGCTCTCTCCACCACTGCCAAAAGCGTCAAGAAGACATTATATTCTCGACAGCTCTCAGTACGGAAGGAGGCGCGACCTTAATGGCTGGAGGCCCGCGGGCAGCGACGGGGCAGGTGGAAGAGGGAGCTCTCTAAGGCCAAGAGACGGACGGCCATCCAGCTGCCAAACCAAACCTCACCTCGCGAACTGCAAACGTACGACGGTACCCTGACCCTCCGGCCCTCTTAAAACCAACAGACTTGCTCCCCATCTGCTGGTTTTAGGGATCTCGGTATCAAATGGCAAGGGCTCTGGTGCATGGCCGGCTGGCCAGCTGGTGAAGACCTCCCCCCTCAAGCCAGAAGGCGTGTGGCTCACCACACCAGAAGAGGTGGTGACAGCAACCGGCCTGGATGGCTTTAAGAAAGAGACAAATTCACGGACAGGGGTATCAATGGCTGCTAGAATGGAGACCGGCAGAGCGCCTCCAAAGGCCATTTGCAGGGAGTTAAGAACAGGTGAAGGTTTTGTCCTCTGCCTGAGATGCCCAGAAGCAACTGCTGGACCACTGTGTGAGACAGGATGCTGGTTTGGGTGGCCCACTACTGAGAAGGCCCTTTCCCGGGTGCCCGCCTGCCTCACAACTGAAGGTGGTGGGGCAACCAGGCGGGCCTCACCTTTTGCTGGCCTTCCCTATTTTTAAATATAAAAACTCTTACAAAGGTTCTCATTTCCACTTTGCCCCTTGAGTCACTCTTTCTTGCATGCCAGAAAACTCACCTTCTTTGTCAGCTCCTGACCAGGAATATTTCTGGAATGACTTATTGGAGGGCAGAGGATCCATTTCCAGCACCTTATAGATCTGCCCAAAAGCCGACAGCCTCAACGCATGCTGCGAGTAAAAGAAACAGAACAAGGAAGAGAGTTTTTTGTTCAAGGTCTGCTCTGCTAAAGCTCTGTTCGCTCCGTTCTGCCCCAGAGACTGCCCAGCTAAAAGACTGCAGTGTCTAGGCCTCCTCAGCCTGGAGAGACAGCGTTTAAGAGGGGACCTGACTCAAGTATATAAATCATGCAGTGTATAGAAAAGGTGAATAGAGAAGATTGCTTTTCTCTATCCCACAACACTAGAACCAGGGGGCATCTATGAAGCTGATGGGCAGGAGAGTCAGATCAGACAAGGGGAAGTATTTCTTCACCCAGAGGGTCATCGGTCTATGGAATTTGCTGCCAGAAGAGTTGGTGACAGCAACCAGCCTGGATGGCTTTAAGGAAGGGTTAGAGAAATTTATGGATGACAGATGTATCAGTGGCTACTAGAATGGATGCTTGAGTACATCTTTCAGGCTGGGTGGACAAGGAGGCCTCTATGGCCATTTGCTGGGTTTGGAGAGCAGGAGAAGGTTTGCCCTTGTCTCTGCTTGAGAAGCCCATGGGCAATAGGTGGGCCACTGTGTGAGACAGGATGCTGCACTAGATGGGCCATGGTCAGATCCAACGGAGCTCCTCTTAGGTTCTTATGCTCTTAGTAGCTGTGAGGAAAGTGCGGAAGAGAAAAAGGCTTGAGCAATTCCTGAGTTGTCATCCACACCAACCACCGCTTTTCATTTCTTCATGGAAGAGTGGCCCTTGAGTTCTTGGGAGACTCCAGAAGTCGATTCTTTAACCTTCTACTTTCTGGGCAACTGCTCAGCAGCCTAAGCAGCCGGAGTCTTTTACCTGGGCATTTTGGGTAATGGCTTCTCTTTGTTGAACAGTCAGGCTGGACGAGGCGTCCGTCGGCTCCCGCTCACAGGGGTCATATACTCCAGGTCCACCTATGGAGCAAGGAAGTGCATCATTAGCTGAAAAGTTGCCTCAGTATATAGAGAGATGCAGGTCTTTTGTCAGGAGAACATCAAGATGAACAGAGAGACTCTTGACGAATGCATGGATACTGCTACTCTGGATTCCATGTCCAAAACAAATAAATTTATATCAAATCAGCCCACATAGGTCAGTCCAACCTCGCCAAGGTTTGCAGAAATGGATTCCAAACCTTTACCCAGATATTGAGCTGTGAAACTCAATAACTTAGATCTGGGGTGTCCTTCAAGACCGGAAAAAACAAGCAAAGCTGAGGAGTTCATGGGAATACTAGAAGAGGGCAGGTCACACTAGTGGTTCTCCATCCCATCATCCCCGCCACTGGCACTCACGGGAGTTGCAGTTCAGAAACAACTAGAGGTCCATAGCTGGCCAACCTAGGGTGTCAGGTTAAGACCTGAGAGGCTAGAGGCCTTTTCGCACTTAGGCTGGTAGTGCATGATTAGGAAACTCCTGGAGAAGGGCAGCTGCACTTGGAGGAGGCTGCTACAGCCTCCAGGCGCTCCCTGCTTGCTCAGAGGTTCCCTAATTATTCACTAGGTGAAGCGTCCAGCAAGCATCTGCCCCTCTTCCGGTGCTCCGGGGTCATCTGAGCACCTTCAACTACCATAGGCGTGACTGCGCGTGCAGAGCACCAGTGTTGTCATGGCTATGATGCTGATGCATGCACAAGACACCGCAACCAAAATGGCGCCAGTCAACGCTGGGCAACTGGGCTCCTTTCCCGTCCAGCCGACGGGAAGGGAAGCGCGAAATCGCCCTAGGATTCCATCTTCCTACTCAATGCAACCTTGAGTGGGTTGCTGCCTCTTGATTTAGCCCCTCTTTGCGAGGCACGGAATGACATCCCTGGACCTGAGCATCTTGGAGGAAAGGTTAGACACAGAGGGAGGGATACCCGCAACGTCGCAGCACTCACCAGGCAGCAAGATCCCTGACGCCAGACACTCCATCACTCGCCGCAGCGCTTCACCAGCGCCCAATGGCCTATTGCACGTGCCAATAGCTTTCTCACAGATAAGCTCCAGGGGCTGAAAGACATACAGACCAATATCAGACAGTGGAGACACTTAGGTCCACACTTATTACTTCTGGGGGGGAGGGCTGTAGTTATTCTCTGGAGTGGGGGGAGAAACACTCATGATTTACAATGACCTAAGGTCTCCGGGAGAGAGAAACGTCAACTGGTGTGCCAGTTGAAACCTCTTCTGAATAGAGATGTCTTGGCTACAGTTATCCATGCTCTGGTAACTGCCAGACTAGACTACTGTAATGCGCTCTACATGGGGCTGCCAGTTTGGAAGCTGCAGCCGGTGTAGAATGCAGTTGCTGGACTGCTGACCGGGACAGCTGGCCGGGTGCACATCACGCCAGTCTGTTTTAAATGTTACCCGCCCTGAGACCTTCAGGTATAGGGCGGGACAGAAATACAACTGACTGACTGACCAATTGAGAAAGAGCTCACGTATGAGTTTCCCCATCTTTGATGGAATTCTGGGAAGGGACCGACAGCACAGTTGTAAGATCTCTGCCATAAGACATGGAAAAGGGGAGCCAGAGAAGCTGGGTTTAAAGAACAGAGCCTCCTGCTCCTCCGAGAAAGGAACGGAAGATAATATCAGGGCCCAGAGGCGTATTTAAATTTTGCGCAGAGTTCTGAGCCCATTCTGTGCGAAGAAAGCAGGAAACGACCTTTCCAGGTTGCCATTTTGTTTTGGTCAGCTCAGGTCCTTGGCCACCAAAAGGTGGACGCCCCCCTGCCCCAACTTGCCAAGCGCCCACCGCTCTTTCTTCCCCAACAGTTCCCCAACTGGCAAGAGTTCCACGTGATCCTGCGACTTACCCATCCTTTCAGCGGCGCCCAGGCAGGGACCCTGTTGCACAGATCTTGGAGAATACGTAGTACAATTACACAAGACTTTAGTCCGTTTGCCCTGGCCTGAAACAAACAGAGCTGTTCCAATACACCTGCAAATTGTCCAGCCTAACCAAGGCTTTTAAAAGAAAGTCCCCTGAATCCACAAGGTTTTTAGAGACGTTCAGAACGGCTGCTTTAAGGAACTACTGTTTTCTTTTAAATCAAATTCATGCCAAAAAAACAAAAACCAAGCAAGCAAAGAAATCGTAACTAACAGTAAGCTCCAATCAAGTGGAAGAAACTGTGTTGGGTTTTCTGCAGAAGGTGGACTTGGAAACCAGCAGAAGGAAACACCGCTTCCTAAGGACACCTGACCACCAGCTGTGGAGATAGAAGTGCTCATAAATCCACAGATCTTGTGTGCCGGAGTGGGGAAGGGGGTACTGAAACCCTCTTTTTTTTTTTTCTTTTACGAAAACAAACCCTTTGGAGGCCCCTTTTGCTGAACTGAAAATTTTAGTAACAATCAGACACGAACAACTTTGTAGTAAGGCTACGAGAAGGTAAGAAAAAGCCGAACCTGGAACCATTTGGCGTGACGCAGAGACGCCAAAGCATCGAGGCATTTCTGCCTGTCCAGCAAGTCTGGAGGGTCTTTCATCGGAACATTGTCTACTGGGAAGATGGGAATATAAGAAAAACAAGAGAGACAGACACCATTTGACCAAGGGGTTCCTGTCACAAATACACACAGTGGCAGCATGACAAAGGATTTTAATAAGACTCCCAGAATTTCCTTCGCCTTTCTCCCAATTTTTTTCCTCTTCTTCCCAAGAACGGAAACTGTTACTGAAAATAAATAAAGCCTGCCAATTTCTTCCTTTTTTTTTTTAAATGGTAATAAATACAAATCATGTTTTTGAAAAATAAAATGATTATTTTTGTCCCCCTTTCTCCAAAGGCTAGTCAATCTGGGATCTTATTAATTTTGTTTTGTTTTTAATGTAACATATCAGTGGGGCAGATGATAAAAAGTATAACGCTTTGCCTTGTTCCAGCTTAATATTAGAGAATTTTGCAGGCAAAAGAAGACGAAAGAACAATGTTCACTTTTAGTCTGCTACATCGGAAGGACCGGGGGAGTGTTAGCATCTTTGGCTGTAGGGCTTAATGCTGTAAGTACAGTACAGCGCTGTTGAACCCATAAACAAGCAGACAGGCTGAAAGACAGACGGGCAGAAACATTAAGAGAATCCAGAATGCCTGGTTCTGACCGGAAGGAACTGCAAAGCGACACACCATTATCACCAGCCTCCTATGAACTTTGCAGCAAATATCTGCGCTGTCTGGCACCGTCCTTCCTGGCATGGCACTTGATAAAAGCTGCAAAGTCATACATGAGATTAGCTGCTGGGTGGCTCACAAGCACAGAGAGGGCACTTGGAAATATATAAATATATATTTAGTTGCTGTTAGGGTTTTGTTTCCCCTCGCCACGCCGCCTCGAGGACCCCATTCCTCCTGGGAGGCAAGAGCGGCGCCATTTGCAATTTTCAATGGTAAACCCGGGACCCCTTTGGCGCAAAACAGAACCCGTTGCGTGCGTCCGGGAGCGGCTAAGGGGAGACAACAGCAACATCCGCTTTAGGTTCATGCTCTGAATAAAGACAGCGACCGTCAATGAGTGAGTAAGAATCTCTTTCTGAGAAGTTAGGGGGAAGGGGAACATGAAGGTATTGACCGGCTGCAAAGGCCATCCGGCGCGTAACGGAGTCGTGCAACCGGGTAAACCGTTCAGGACGGCACCGTGACTCGAGGGAGAATTCCGCTCAAGTACAAGGTATATATACCGGGCTCCAGTGGGTTACGCAGAGGAAGGTCTCCATGGCCAGAGGTGCAGGCACTGGACTCCACCCATGGGCCTCGTTCAACGTTGGTTGAAGGGTCCACGGGGTGGGGGACCACCAGAAAGCGGGAAAACCTCCGAAAGCAGCGAGGCCAGAGAAATTTGGGGCTGTGCGTTCCCGCAAGGCCTGCACCTGCCGCCACTGCAGGCAGTCAATGTGTGAGAATTCAGTGCGTGTATGGGAAACGGAAAGATGGAAAGGAAGAAAAGCGGTACAGAAAGGGTCGGGTAAGGGCTTACAGCGTCAGGATACTTCTCCTCATCCGTTCGAACAGCCGCGTCCATGCTCTGACCGTCAGAAAAAACACCTGAGGTGAACCTAGGATGGAAGACTGCCCTGTGGAGCTATCATCCAAAGGCAAAACTCACCCCAAATATCTAGTGAACGCGCTCTCCAATATCAGCCTGTCTCTGCCTTCAGATCTGCGGGGGGTGGGGGTCGTCTCCCGGTTGTACGGCCACCTTCGTTAGCTAAAGAGGTAAGGGCCAGGGATAGGGCCTTCTCGGGGGTAGCCCCCTCTGAGGTGCACCAGGCACCTTCACTATGCATGTTCATTAGATCGGTTAAGGGGCATTTCTTTACCTTGGCCTTTGGCTGAGGAAAGAGTTTCACTTCTCCACTTTCAGGCAGCATCATCTGTTTTTATTGTGTTCACTTTATAGTCTGTTTTTATGGTTATAACCCACCCTGAGACCTTCAGGCATAGGGCAGGGTAAATATGTAAGCAAGTAAGTAAATAAACAAATATTGCCTTGTGGCCACTGCCTTCCTGCCTGTGGAAGGCCGAAAGATAACCGCTTTTCTCTCCAATGACCCACCTTTGCAAAACAGGATTGTGAGTCAAACCCACGGGGCCAAATCCTGCTGTTTCTAACACAGGTTTGGTTCAGCCAACAGGAGCTACAAATCTGATATTCTTTACGGACTCCCTTAGCCCAGAACAAAGGAGATCGTAAGAAGCTTCTTGCTTCCCTGGCCTTCCTTGGATCTCATCTCTTTCCACCAGCTGAAGGACAAAGAAATCCTGCAAACTTTGCTTTCCACAAATTTCTCATGCTACCAGTTCTAAAGTCTGGCCCACCTCTGCCTCAGTCGGCCTTTAATTTTTTCCACATTTGTTTGTTTTAAAATTGTGTGGATGCATTTTTACAGAGTTTTATTTCCAACTCGTAAAGCACTCGGTTTCCTAAAACATGCTTTTGTGTAAAACATCTTAGTTAATATTTTTTTTTAAAAAAAGCATGATCCCTCCCCTAAGTTTGCATGCCTCTGTTCCGTTTTGTAAAATTGCTCCCTCGCCCCTCTCGCTTTGACTCCGTTGTCTGAACTCTTACTGAGCTTTTTAACCTTTTAAAATATAATTTCCAAACTGCCCCGTGACCTCTGCATGAAAGGAAGGAGATCAACTGAAACAGTCCATAAATCTTGCCACGGCTGAACTCCCGAAAGCTGCTCTTCAACATGCAATCCACAGGTCCTGCAGGAATGAGAGTCCTTGGCTCGTAAAGGGAGGGGGGGCAAAGGCAGGGCCGTCAGGGATTGCCACAGAATCACAGGTGAAAAGCTACTTCATACTTCAGCAGCGACTGCATCTCTCTCTAGTCTTTCTACTGCCCATGCTAACTGGCTCCAGGAGCCTGCTTGCACTTACTGGCCTGGTATGATATAATATCATCCTACCAGGCCCTAAAGGTTGAAGAGTGGTGGAGGCCATCTGCACTACGGGCGCTGAACTAGCTTTATCCCTAACCAGCAGCACTCGCAGTGCAAACGGCCAGCCGAGATCGCCAAGGAAACAAGTGAAGCGCACAATTGTGCAGCTGCAACTGCATGATTTCACTGTGCAACACCTAGAAAGGGACACAGAATCTGTCGCCCAGGAGTGATTTAGCTGCTCTTTGTCATCCTGTGGGCTGCTTTTTAGTAGTCCACAGCTGGATCGCTCTGGAGAGGACTGCGGCAACTCCAGGTGAGCTGAGGCGGTGGCCGGGTATGGAAGGATTACTCTACCGCGTAAATGCAAAAGGGCACTAAAATCTTTCTGGTTTAGCCTCATGGAAACTCCATGGACAGCTATTAGAATTTTGGGGCATCAAGGACTATCTGAAAAATATTTCTCCCTGGTCTCTAGTGTTCTTGTCACAGCTACAAGATTTTGAGTTGATTCCACGTTGGACAGGGGACAGTTTGTGGTGGAATAAAGTGGATGAAAGTGGATATTCATCACCATCATCAATTAAATCAACAAATCAAACAGACAGCGGAGACTGGGCTAACCTCGGATCCACAGATTAATCAACTGACCTCATCTGGAAAGTCTGGAAGGGAACCAATGTGTGGAATATGGAACGTGGGATCTGCACCCAAGAAAGCGAATTCACTTACTTGGCAGAGTGCAAACTGAGGCTGTGTTAACTTACAGTCATCCAGAGCTGGTGCCTTTTCGAACCCCATCACCCCAAGCAACACTATCTGAGACTGAAATTTATCCGGGCTAGAACAGAGATGGCAGAATGCCAAATTACAGAGAGCAGTACAAGTGGAAGCCCTTTTTTGTTTCTTCAGAAAAGAGGGGGGGAGAGACAGAATGAGCCTTAAAATGCTTATTTTTCTGATAAAACCAATTCATTTATGCTAATAGTTCAGGAAAAGAAGGGGAGGATTTGGCTGAGCCTCCAAGCTGGACTGCTGAAGCAAATCCATTTTGTACCCACACACACATGATAATCAGACGGTTATCTTGCCAACAGTATACAATTTATAAATTCTTGATGATTTATTGCATTCTTGGGCCAACCTCCTTGTTTTCGAGTAAGTAGCTGATCTTTTAATCGTTGTGGTGGTTGCTTTTATTAAAGAAGAAGAAGAAACTGACAGTCAGGGCATGAATGTAGTTTGTAGAGGGATTTCCAAGATGCTGAAAGCCACGCCACACGCCCTTCCTTTGTTGATCTGGGTTAGAAGACAGATTAGTTTACTAGTCAAGCTGGACTGGAGGAAACATTGGTCAGTTCTGTTGGTCTGCTCCAAGGACTGGTTACTAACTTTAGGAGAAACCAAAGGCGGGGAGCTTGGTTCCACTCCTGTACACAGCAACGTCACCCAGCCCACAATTTTTAAAGGTACCTCCATTTGTCATCCTTGTAACTACAGTGCTCTGATAGGTAGCTTTAATCCACCTTTTCGGTGTTCTGCTGCAGGACTGTTCCTGAGACGCCTGGATGAAGGGAACAGCAACCAGCCAAGATGGCTTTAAGAATGGCTTAGACAAATGTATGGATGACAGATGTATCAATGGCTACTAGAATGGATGCCTAAGTACATCTTTCAGGTTGGGGGGACAAGCAGGAGGCCTCTAAGGCCACTTGCTGGGATTTGAGAGCAGGAGAAGGTTTCCTTTGTCTCTGCTTGAGATACCCATGGGCAACCGGCGGGCCGCTATGTGCGACAGGATGCTGGACGAGATGGGCTGTGGCCCAATCCAGCAGGACTCCTCTGAGGTTCTTATATTCTTATGAAAGAGAGGAATTTCAGCAACAAACCAACCAACGGATCTTCACACTCGTCTAACAGTGTCCATATTGTTCCCCTGTGAGCTTCATCCTGACCTCCAGAGGGCCCAGGCTCCTACCCTTAACCCTTTTAGTAAGCACCAGTCTATTGGGGCTCATCTTCTTCCTCTTTCTGTTTCTGCACAGGTAAAGCCAGGACAGATAACCGGGCAGGCAGGGGGGAACACACACCACCGTCAATCAGTGGTAGCAGATATAAGCCCTTCCTATCATCCCTGGGGTGTAAACAGAGAGAGAGAAAAGGAAGGGGGGGGGAGCCGACCCCAAAAGCCACTGGGAACAGAATGGTGCCTTCTCTTAGGCTGTCACTTGCTGCCATTTTGAAGATTCCTCACGCAGTTCAGCGAGCACAGACGTAAACTGAGAAGACAGGACTCCTTCTGGAGGAATATGCACAGCTAAGCATTTGGGTTGTTTTCAGTCTCCCTGCTGTGCAAAAGGCGAGAGGGGCTTTCATTTTGATTTTTACAAAGATCATCTGCTGGGCCAGGTGGCTTTACGAGGGCAATGGGGCAAAGAGCTAGAGGTTGCCACCAGCCAAGCACAAGAATCTCTCTCTCTTTACAGATGCATTGGATAGGCAGCCCTCACCCCAGACCTTCTGACCATCCACAGCAGCAACGGGCTGCCCGCTGGATGCCACTGCTATACTACAGAGGTCGAACTTGAGCCCTTGCAGATGCTGCAAAACTACAGCTCCCACAACTCTTTGCCACTGGCCTGGCTGGTGAGGATGGACAGGGCTGGGTGCAATGGGCCACTGCTAGTCAACTTGTCTGGTCTAGTGGTTAGGGAGCCAGACTCTTATCTGGGAATACCAGGTTTGATTCTGCACTCCTCCATGAAGCCAGCTGGGTGACCTTGGACTAGTCACAGCTCTCTTCTGAGCTGCTCTTTCTCAACCTCACCTCGCAGGGTGTCTGTTGTGGGGAGAAGAACAGAACGTTTGTCAGCTGTTTTGAGTGCCTTTAAATGGTCCACTGAGCCATGAACCCACCCTCAGATGCCCTTCCACCTGCAGAGGTCTGGTCTTCTTCAACATCCCTCAGCTGTCACCTTGAAGGAGCCAAAGGAATGCTGACCAAGGTTTCTCACAGTTAAAACAGTAGTTCAACGTGGGGAAGAGGAGAGAAAGAACAGAGAAGCAGAGGCAGGTGTGGCAAGACCAGAAATACAAGGGGAGCAATCAAGGGGAAGTGGGGATTCTTTGCCAGAGGGAGGAAATACAGGGTGGGGGGTGGGGGTGGAGGCTAGCTGCCTTAACCTTTATGACACAGTGCCAGTTGGTCAAAGTCTGACATTTGTTTGGTGGCTGAAATTTGGCCAGGGCAGGAAACGGAGGCACAGGATTGGGAACAGAGGAAGAAACTGCCAATACAGCGAACAACAGGGTATCCTATGCAGAGATCCATGTGGTTTATCCAAAGAGACAAGGACACAGAATTGTGGCTGAATTCTCTGGGTGTGGTGAACCAGGGCCCCATGAATACAGGGTTTGGTTTCACTGCTGGCTGCCCGTAAGACTGGGGAAATAATCCTCTATCAATACCTTTTCCTGTGGCTGAAAAGCAACAGGAAAATGTGGCACGGGAAGGCACCTGGATGGGAGAATTTTGCAAGGGGCAGCACTCCAACAGGAAACTCAACTCTGTTTCACGTAAGAGTGTTTTTATGCTTAAAAATAATAGAGTCCTTCCGAGAAGAAAAAAGGTCTGCAGGGTGGTCAGGGAACAGCAGGGTGGTGGCAAGACTCCTGCATGTAAGAACACCTTCTTCAGGATAACCAGCCACTGTCAGAAACTCCGTCGCCAGGTTATTTAAGACGGCACTTAATCAGAGGGCTAAGCAACTTGGTGTTTTTTGTGAAGTGACAGCAAGGCTGAAAAACGGCCGACCTTTGAGCTGATGAGGCACGCCAAAGTCTAGGCCGACTTCCTGAATGCGTCTTAACTGAACAGGTAAATTAAGAATTCGAGGGTCCTCTATATTCACCTCTGCTTCTTTGGCAGGAGGCAGGACGGTGGGCACTTGGCTGCCCTAAAAGAAAAGCCACACACAGCTAATGCAGCTGGAGGGGGAGCCATGCAAGTACGGCATACCTCACACATCACCACCCCGCCCAGAAAGAGAAGTATCCAGCCACTCCTCTCCAAAGTGACCAAGGGGACAATGTCTAGGCCGGAGGTGCCTGCAGACAAGAAAAGACACGGATACCCCAAACTGGGCACTGCTAACTCAGGCCCCTTTCCAAGCCCGAATTAAAGCACTGATTCTGGCACTCCAAAAGTGCCGAGAACTCTGTGCCAACTAGATTTGGATCTGCGGCAAAGCGCCAGTTGCAAAGGTACGCATCACAGCCTGGAATCTGACAAGGCTCTCTTGTCTGCTCTCCCCACCACCACTGGTGGCCTCAAATGTAAAAACCAACCCAGAATTTTGGACAAGTAAAGGGAGGACAGCAGACTAGGGCAAACTCTTTGCCAAGGAGGTGGCAGCTCATGTGCTTGACAAAGGCAGATGGCCAAAGTGACGCCTGTCAGGAGGGTCTGGAGCAAAGCCTCACCCATGAGGATCATGGGATGCCCTCTTCACATCTGGGACAAGCAGGAAGAAACCTGTTGGGTAGAATAAACGCTGCTGCCATTCAGTGCCACAGAATCAGGTTCCCCTTTTGTGCAGATAAACGCTTTCCATTCTGATCTCCTGGCTGTCCCACAGACCTTCTTATAGGCCTGTTTTCAGACAAGGAGTATTTTACTCAAGAAACATAGGAAGTTCCAGAGATGGAGGAGAAAGCTGGGCTTAATTCCCCACAGCCTTCCTCATGCTCCAAGAACACGCCGTGGAGTGGCTAAGCAAAGTCCCACCTAACAGGAACGCTGGAATCACACAGAATGCCAAACCACCAGTGAAGCTGACAGGAACACCATCGCTGGCACAACTTGCTCCCAGCATGAAACCAACAGCCTTCTGGGCTGGGTTCAGGTCTTTAGATTAGCCACGCTTTGGTCAAGTCAATGATGGCTTGGCCTTTTGTGCAAATGGACCCCTGGCAAGGAGAATCTGTCAATGACTGGTGCAAGACAAACCTCCTAAGATACAAGAGTCAACAATCTTCAGTACAGCCGTGGAAAACAATCATTTTCCTCTTGCTCTCCATCCTGTACAGATCAGGCAGAACTGGATTTTAGCAGCCCACTTCCAGCGGGGCACGGGGAAGATTTTAAAGGGCTGTCGTGCGTCCTTCTCAACAGGCTGGTGGCAGCTGGCTGGCAAAAAGGCGACACTTGCCTGTGTAACTGGAAGAGGAAAGTATTAAAGAGACCAAGGGCAGAGAACGAGAAGAACATCTGTCAATACCTCCATCCTTCTTTTCGGCTTCATCCCGGATGAGAGGGGAAGTTAGGGTCACCTTGAGCGTGAGTGGAAGATCCCTCGTGCTGCGTATAAGAATGGCAGCTTCCTTGACGTGGTGCTCAACATGGTACTTCTCTTCTGTGAGTTTCTGAAATGGCAGAATAGTTCTCTTAAGTCATTGGGAAAAATAAAATTTCAGCAGAGAAACATGTTTTACCTCCAGGGCTGCCTGCCTAGTATTTACTGCTTTGAAAAAGCAACAACAACAACAACACTGGGAAACAAGAATCCTCTTTCGTCTTCTGGAGAGGCAGGTTTAGATGACCATTAAGGATCCCCCAACGGAAGAGACCGTAGGCGAGGCAAAACACAAAAGTGCGCGCAGATTACACTAAGGATGTTCATGAATGTTGTTGTTTTGTATTCGATTTGTATCAAACCGAATGCAAGTAATTTTTATTTGTTTGAATAAGCCCCTTCGAATGTGGCAGGATTTCAATTCCAGACAACCTTCTGTACAAATTCGATACAAATTCTTAAGATACAAATCGCATACGAATCCGTAACGGAGCTTCGTATGAAGGTATCGGAACATCTGAGTTGTTTTGAATGTCAAATTCGATTCAAATCAGAATGGCTGGATCTGGCCAAATTTGTACAGATTTTGAATGTTACGAATATTTCTGCGCATCCCAGGCAGAAACTGGGAAAATGGAGGGGATGGAAAGAGACATTATGTGCTCCTCTAATTGCTAGACTTTAGCTTTCCAGTTGTAGCTATCCCTTGCCCTCTGTACGGCTCAGCAAGTGAAGGCTTGCAAAGCAAATAAAAAGAGGTGTTTCCTGGCTGTTGCCCCAAGCAACAAAGAAAATGAAACAAAGCTCAGAAAGGCCAGAAATGTGTTCCATCCCTGCTTGCTTTTTCCCTGCCATTCCTCTACCAGAAAGAGAGTTCAGAGAACACAAGAGATGCTTTCTCACACTGTTAATTTCTCCTTCGTGATAAAACTGCAATGAGACTTCCGGTTAGCCATGCAAAGTAATCAAAATAAAAGCAGAACCCAGCTCCGCGGAGCCATTATTCACGGCTGCTCACCTGGATCTGGATGGGGAGATTGTCTTTTACAAGCAATAATAAGGTTTCTGTGGGCTTCTCTTTGCACATAAGAACCAGCTCCAGATCCATATCATCTTTTATCAGCAGGCCCTTGGCGACCAAGCCGATCCGCATAACGCCACACAAGACCCGGCCACCTTGGTCCCTGGAGGGAGAAAGAAGTTTGGCTCAGGAGAACTGCGCCAGGTCACGCAAGGGTTGGGTGCGGGAATTTTACTACTGAGGATACAGAAACCAGCGAATGTAGAGGAACTAGAAATAAGCTGTTTCTGGGAGAAGCAAATACAGTCAGACTCCTGGATCAGACCCACCCCACTCACCCCGTGGGCCCCAGAAGGGAAAAGTACCAAGAACTGGAAGGCCTATTTCAGCCTCCAGAGAGCGCTGGAAATAGGTATGTGATGCCACCGGAGCCTGCACCAAAAGGTAAGGAGGGGTATGGGAGGCAGGTGGGGAGGCACCTGGTAGCATTGCGTGCCTATGCCAATGCTCTCCGGAGGCTGAAATAGGACGTACTACTGGGTCTGGGGTCGCACAACTGTTCACGATTGTCCGCAGTTTCACGTAACCATGGTAGGAGCCGGAACATATCCCCCACGGATATGGGGGTCTGACTATATATATATATATACACACACATACATACACACATGCCAGTAAAGTGTGATTAGATGAATTTCAAAGAACAGGGGTCCTAGCATATTTCTTTCTCAACAGTACAATTTCATAGGCATGCAGTACACCTGAGTAGTGAAAGATATCCAGGAAATGTTTAGTTAGCGTATTTATAAACCACTTCCCATTGTAAAACTGTGAAAGGTTGACAATAAAAATGTTTTTAAAATGAAACGCAGTCATCCTTTGTATAATAACGGTCCCTGGTTCCCAGACTACCCTGAGCTGTGGATGCTGAATTGTGGTTCATTAAAGCGGGAGTCCCCAGCCTTTTCCGCACCATGGACTAGCTTCCTTTTCCATGGGGCGCGGCGTGGGCATGGCAGCTTGTTGCGGCAGCACTGCGGACCGGCAAAAAAAACCCCTACGGCCCAGCATTAAAGGACCTAAACCAGAGGTGTCAAACTCAATCCGGCCGAGGGCCGGATTAAAACAAAACAAAACTGTGAGGGCCAGGGGACGTGGCTGGGGGTGTGACCGGGGCAGAGGAGGGGCCGGGGGCGTGACCGGGGGCGTGGCTAGGACAAAGAGAGAAGCTCAGGGCGTGGCCGGGGCATGGCTAGGGAGGGGCTGGCCGTCCATGGTGGCGCCCGCCCGCCCGCCCGCGCGCACGCTTGCCTCGCCTCCCAAGGAGGGCGGCCCGCGTCGTCGGGCCGTGGGCCACGTGGGCTGCGTCGTCGCGTGGCAGCCGGCCGCTGGCTGCGCATCGTCGTCGGGCGGCCCGCGTCGTTGGGCCGTGGGCCGCAGTGGCAGGCAGGCCACGCGGGCAGGCAGGTGGGCTGCGGCCGCAGGCGGCCGCGGGCCGGATTAAAACGCCCCGCGGGCCAGATTCAGCCCGCGGGCCGTATCTTTGACATGCCTGACCTAAACTCTTTCTCAGCTTCTTTTTCAAAAACTTTGTTTTTCAGAAAAGACAGCAACAAATACATTCCAGTAGCACAGTGTGGTGTAAAGAATACAAAATAGCAACGGTGTTAACAAAGGCAAAGGCAACCGTTACACTGTGTAGATTTCATTAATTTCACTGTTCAGATAGATTGTAGCTTAAAATGTCAACTACATTGGTAACAAAATAAAGGCAAATAAACGAAGTAAATTATCAGCCAGTTTGGTCTAGTGCAGTGATGGTGAACCTTTTGAGCTTGGTGTGTCAAAATTCGCAAAAAAAACCCTAGCTTCACTCGGGTGCTGTGTCACATCTAGAAATATCCATAATTTTGTGGTATTTGTAGCTCTAGTAAAAAAGTTAATTTTTGATATATGTATTTTATTAAAAGCAAAAACAAATAATTCTTTACATTGGTGATTTTTGTTGCCGAATTTCGTTTGCTAAATCTTCAAGTGAAAGTTGGTATTTCGTACACTCCAAGAACAAGCAAGCACTACACGCCCAGGTGCCAGGGTGACCATGTGTGTCACCCAAAAGGGCCTGGCGTGTCACCTGTGACATGCGTGTCATAGGTTGGCCATCACTGGTCTAGTGGTTAGGGAGCCAGTCTCTTATCTGGGAATGCCGGGTTTGATTCCACACTCCTCTACAAAGCCAGCTGGGGGACCTTGGGCTAGTCACAGCTCTCTTCTGAGGTCTAGCAGCCCCACCTCCCTCACAGGGTGTCTGTTGTGGGGAGAAGAACAGAAGATTTGTCAGCAGCTTTGTGTCCCCTTCAATAGATGAGAAAAGCAGGGTAGAAAAGACAACTTTTCTTCTTCTAAGTCCTCAAATTTCTAGTGGTCAGGCTAGCAAAGCAAGGCATGTTCTCTGATTTGCTTTTGATAACTGTCTTTTCCTGATGTCTCATTTATAAAGTGACCATTGCGGAAAGGCAGCTGGGAGCAGAAGGACTATACCTTTTGCAGTTACTTCCACCTCGGGCGGTGGCTGTTGCCGTTGTGATTTACGACAGGCCAAACTGACTTGTGCAAGTAATTGCCACCTATGGAAACCTGGGAGGTACCAAAACCATGAAGGGTCACCGCTGTAAGTCAATGTGATTGCGGAGGGGAGACCCCAGACTATTAATAAATCAATGACACTGTACACATATGGACCCCAGAGGAGCCGTAAGTCAATGGAGTCGTGGAGGCAGAACCACATCACGCAAGGTTTCTTGGACTGCATTAAACAAACGGAGCCATATTTTAACCAAGGTATAAAAACAAAGCCATGTTTTCCAAGGCCTGACAAAGTCATAAATAAAACACTGGGTGGAACACGAGAAGCCATTCAGGTAGAAAAGCCTGGCTGCACAAAGATCCTTTCCCTCTATTTTTTGCATTTTTGTTAGATGTTATTTTTGCTATTATCATTACTTAACCGACAGGTTTTCAATGAAATCTGCTCACTTTTCTACTTTAAGAAACATAAGAGGAGCCCTGCTGGATCAGGCCACAGCCCATCTAGTCTAGCATCCTCAACCACACAGTGGGCATCTCAAGCAGAGACCAGGGCAAACCTTCTCCTGCTCTCAAATCCAGCAAATGGCCTTAGAGGCCTCCTGCTTCCCCCACCCCCCCACCCCCCAGCCTGAAAGATGTATTTAGGCATCCATTCTAGTAGCCATTGATACATCTGTCATCCATAAACTTGTCTAACGCTTCCTTAAACCATCCAGGTTGGTAGCTGTCACCACCTCTTCTGGCAGCCAGTTCCATAGACCGAAGACCCTCTGCATGAAGAAATCCTTCTCCTTGTATGATATGACTCTCCTTACCCATCAGCTTCACGGAACTTCACTAGTCCTACTTTCTAGTAACGTGTGGCCACTCTGGGCTTCCTTTTGGATGAGTGAGTTATTAATTTCACTATGTCGACCAGCGGCACTTTTTAAAATGATCCCTTAGAATATTTACATGCTGCTCCCCTTAAATAAACGTTAAAGCTGTTCAGAATAATTTTATTTGTTCTGTCCTTTTAGTGTGGCAGGCGGCGCTCAGAAAAGGGAAGAAAAAAGCCGTTACCCACCGAGTGATCTATTCACCGCACAGCTCTGCGGCATGGGACAGATCGGGGCGGGCGGAGGAGGAGGAAGGAGAATTCTGCGCAGCAGCACGAGACCGAGAGGCAGGACACCTGGCCTCGATGGAAAGCGATTCTGCATCCGGCCGGCTCCTTTGTCAGAACATCTGGAGCCCGGCGTCTGCACCGCACGCAGACGCACAGAAGAGTGGCCTAAATTTAGAACGAGAGCTCACGCCAAAAGCTGGCACGGAAAACCAGGGAGAGAAGAGCTGCCAGGTCGCTGGTGGATCCCAGACAGTACCTCATGCGGGTCAAGAGGGTAAAGCAGAAGGGCTCGTTCGTTCCCCATCGAAGGCAGGAAGGAGAAGGCCTCCTGGAAACACAGATGCCGGAGCAGGACGCTGGGGTGAAGCAGAGGGGCCGGCGGAAGGCGGCGAAGGCCGAGCCCCACTCCTCTCATTGTCATTTTCATCCTCTGACAATGCCCGGAGCCCCATGCAAAACTTCGCTGGGCATGAAAGCTTCGTTTTGCTGCTTCGTTTCACAGGAAAGCAAGCCCAATTTGCATTACTCCTGGCCAGTTTCCACTCTCCCCTTGCGAACAAGGAAAGCATTGTTTGGTGGCCGGGCTGGACGGCAAAGAATCAGTGAGGGGGAGAAAACCCCCAGGGAAAAAAACCCAGAGGACTGGGTTATCAGGTCGCTTTCAAGTGCAGCCGGCAGGAGACGGACAAACGGAAACAAGCTATGTAGTCTCCCTGGCTCATACACTGTCCACCTTTCCTTTCCTCCCCAATGCCCCAGTGATCGGGAGGGGGAAACGGGCCTCTTCTGCCCCGGTGTTTGGTCCACCGTGGTTTCTCGCGATGTTTGAGCCTTGGTCTCTATCAAGTGCCATCCTCCAGATTTGTTTGCGGCCCTGGGGCTTCAGGGTAGGGCCTTGTTAAAAACAAATAAGTCCAAATCTTGCGGCAGACGCACTCAGTCAGCCTCGCACAGGTGTTGTGTGGAAGTTTAGGCCGGGGCTGAACATCCAGGGATGACGGTTTACCTTACCCATCAGCCTCTGAAACTATCGCTATGCCTGTTTATTGACAGGGATTATATGCAGACAGTGACTTGCCAGTTTTGTGAAAAAAAGGCAGGAGAACAGAACCGCAAGGGTGTTCGAAACACCGCAAAAAGCTCCTTAAGTACAGCGGCATCTTACTACTCCAATCATATCAACTGCCCGAATATTAATTATTACTGGATCACGGTTCCATGTCAGGAAGTGGCCTTAACAAAGCAAGCTATCTTTTCGAGAATTCGTCAAAGAAAATTCTCCCAGGGGCAAATTCTGTCCACACAACACTCCTGCAGCACTGCAGCCACTTAGGTGTTCAGCTGCTCCCGTTTGGGTACTTCTGACACCAACACACTGGGACCACTAGGAGAAAACGTGTTTGAAAACAGTAATTAACACGATGGGGGCCATTAATTACTGTTTGAGCAGGTTGGGGTGGAAGGAGAATTCAGGGCAACTGTGTCTGTTTATCTATCTGTCTATGGTCCCTTCCAGACTGGTGGATAAAAATCTGCAGCTCACAACCCCTTGTCCCCGCTTGAAAGGGAGATCCGCAGCTTCCTCTTTGGCAGCTGCAAGACTTCCGTGGCGTCACGTGGGATCGGGCAGCCAATGGGAGCGGAGCTGCAGGCTCAGGTGTGACGCCCATGCACCGAGGGAGCGTCACAATGCACAGTATACCCCAGTCTGGATGCAACCTGAGCCGCTCTGTCTATGTCTGTAGATCTGCCTATTTGTCTGTCTGTCTGCTACCTACCTACCTGTCCATCCATCTGTCCCTGGCAATCTATTTATTTGTCTGTCCGTCTGTCTGTCTGTCTGTCTATCTATATCTGGCCTATTTATTTGTTTGTCTATCCATCCATCCATCTAGCTATCTGTCTGCTCATCTGTCTGTCTATCTATCTACTTGTCTGTCTGTCTGTCTGTCTATCTGTCTATCTATCTATATCTGGCCTATTTATTTGCTTGTCTATCCATCCATCCATCTAGCTATCTGTCTGCTCATCTATCTGTCTGTCTGTCTGTCTATCTACTTGTCTGTCTGTCTGCCTAAAAACTAAGGCAAAACTTCTTAGCAGCTACTTTCCACAGGGCAAATGTAGGAGCAGAAAATCAGGAACAGGTACACCCAGGGGAAGCAGATGTGGAGGCAACTCTAACAGCTGTCCCGAGCCATCTCTCATCACGCTGGGCCCCACGTCCGGCTCGCTCTCTGCCAGAGCGCAGCAACCTCCTCCTGGCTGAACACAACACAGGTTTCAAGCTCGGCCACAGCTCTTAACCCAACAGAAGCGTGAAGCCACATGCCTCTGCCGTTAAGGGCACTTAATTGCACTTGTGTCGTCTCCTTACCATCAGGGCGCGCTGACAGCTAAGCTGCAAATGTCACACGGCGACCCTTCCAGCACGCACGCCTTGCCTTATTTAACCCCAGCGCACTCCCTGCTTGGCAGCTGCAAAAGGCTCCTTGCGAGAGGCGCGACCCACAGATGCTGTTCCTCTGTAAGAGGGAAAGGGCACAGCATCCGCCCCATAACATGGTTCCGTGCAGCAAGAGGCCTTTCCACTCCTAGGCCTCACCCTTAAAGCAAATCCAAACACTTTCCTTCAGCTACTCCCGAGTCCTGGCTGGGAAGTTCTCAGGAACACAAAGGGGACTACTGAGGGCTGTGTTCACGACACGATTCGCTTTTAACATCTGCAAGTTTTGAGTACCCATGACAGCGGGATCGTAAGGGGTTTTGGTGTCCATGACTTGCGTATTCATGAGTTAGCCTAGGAAGCTGGCACTTTCTCATTTGGAGTGGCTGGCTGCAGCCAATACAGAGTTCTGGCACTTTTTATGCAGTGGATAAGCTTGGGCCCAAGTATTGTGCAAGAAGGAGAAAAGCTTCCAGAATTAGCACACCTCTCCTCTTCTTTGAATCCGAACCTGGGGTGTTTTCGCACTTACCTTCCCATCCATTGGATGGGAAAGGAGCATAATGAACCAACATAGACTAACGCTCAAATCTGAGCGCTAGTCAACTTTGGCTGTACCCCCCCCTCCCCCGGGATCAATACTTACCTTATTCGATCCAGGGCCTGGTCTCTGCTGGGAACAGCCATTTTGGCTGCAGCACCCCCTGCGACTGCTCTGCGCAAGCACAATCGCGCCTATGGTCGTCCCAGGTGCCAGCGTGCTTGCGCGGCATCTCAAATGACCGCAGAACGCCGGCAAGAGTGAACGGTCACACCACTAGACGCTTGAGGTAAGTCTCTCGTAAACGTTTAACGTGTAAATCACGATTTCGCGCTCCACACCTAATCAACAATTAGTGGACTTCTGGGTAGGGCTGGCACGCTTGGAGGCTGTGGCAGCCTCCGCGCTGCGCATATGCTCTCCCTAGGAACTCAGTAATTATGCACTAGAGGCCGCAGTGCAAACAGGCCTCTGCTCGGGTGCCGTTTCTCCCTCCCTCACTGAGGCTTCCTTTGCTTCTCAGCTCACCAGGAAACGAGCCCACTCACTTGCTGCTGCTGCTGCTGCTTGCCTGCTCCTCTTTGCCATCCGTGCCATCCTCTGCCCTGGCAGACTTGCTTGTTTCGTCCATCCAATCAGAGACTTGCTTGAGGGCACACTCCACTGTGGAGACCATGTTCTGGACAGCTTCAAGCTCCTCTGGAGACGGGTAAATGGTCGAGTGCTTCATCATCACGTGCCGGTCATCGTTTGCAAACGATCGGATCGATCTCTGTCGAAAGAGGGAAGAGAGGGAAGAAGTGAGGCTGAAGGGGCTGGAAGAAGGGCAGCAGTTACTAGCTTCTAAAAGGAGAGGGTGAGGCAATCACTTGCAGAAATGGAGCTCTCTCTACCATTGAGATCTATTTTGGGATCTGAAATTAACTTGCGTACTTTCAGAAGAGCACAAACAAAATTAACAGAAGGAACAAATCCTTTCGCTCTGTTTCTGCAGAGCTTTCGGGCAAATGAAATTGCTTGGGTGGCTTGACGAAATGAAGATCAACTTTTTACCATCCTGACACATCATCCAGAATGTACACTGAGACAGTGCTTGCCAAGAGGGAGCCCTGTTCTTTGGCTGCCTGTGAGTCGCAACCTGATGACATCATCACGCCCCCTGATCAGCCTATCAGAGCTTCAGGTTCACCCATTTGTGAAGGCAGAGGGAGCCGCTGAAGGCAGGCGCGCCCGGTTCCGGGCCTAAAGACTGGGACTCCTTTTAGAAGACATCTGAACTGGCCAAAAGCAGACCTCTGCAACCCAAGGCAGAGTCACAGCACAAGTGTCCGCTCTCTCATGGGCCACAGAAGAGACAATGGGACCGTCAGGAACACGGAGCCTCTGGCCGCTCTTGGCTCTGATGTGCCAAAGAGAATTAAGCCATGACACAGAAAGTTACTCTTGTCTGCCATCAGCACTCTCTCCCCATCTCCTGTTTTTCTGTCTATTATTCTGCCTCTCAGCAAGAACATTTGGAGGACTTAGGGAATCGATAGGATAGGGAGCATCTCCCATCAACCGCCTGCCTGCCTGGCACTCAGACTGCAGTACCACGGTCACCCTCAGCCCTTTTGGGTCCAAAATGCATTTGAGGGAAACTGCAGAGATTTGCAAGGCCCAAAGCCAGGCCCTCTTTCTCCCTGCCTCCCACAACTGAGCATAGAGGAAGAGGACAGAAATGCCACGCTGCTGCCATTTGGAAGCGGCCTGAAGAAAATGCATGCCGAGACACTGCTGGGACTTCATGCTGCAAAAGGAGGCAACGCTGGGCGCGGAGGGGAAAGAGCACCGTCCAGGACCCAGTCAGGGAACCCGGTGGGGCAGAAGGTCGCCTGCCCCACGGGGCTCCAACAGCTCGCTAACAACACGTCTGTTAGAAAGTGTGAACATGTTATGTCGGGAGGGGGGAGTTACTTATGAGCGTCTCCTGCGCCCACACTTAATAATTCACGTGCTGCAGCCTCTGTGGTGTCGAAGACGCCCCAGCAATAAATCAAAATGTGCTCTGCTCTGCTCCAGTGTGTTGCCAGGGCAGCCCTGAACTCGGTGCTGGTTCACAGCCTCGTTGCCTCCCATGCTCAGCCGGCTGAGCAAGCCTGCTAGCAGGCTAAGAAGCGAGGAGTGAGATCAAGGGAGGCCTGGACAGGGCCCCCCACCCTCTTCCCCCTGCTGCCATGCGGGCGCTCCCCGAGGAGGGCCAGGACCTACCATGGCTGGCCCAGAGTAGGTCTCAGCTCCGGTGCCTGTTCCTTTTCTCCTTCTCCCTCCTTCTAGGTGTCTTGGATAGGCACTGCTTCTTCTGCCAGAAGCACCTCATAAGCCTCTTGGTCTCGTGACAGCTCAGGAGGTCACACCCAGGAGATGCTCCGATTGTCAGACCCTGCAACGCGCTGCCAAGAAGCGGGGGGGGGGGGGGGAGAAATAAAACAGGTATTTTTTTAAAAGGCACATTAGAAGTAGAAAGTTCAGCAGCTAAGTGAGGTCTGGGACCCTCGGGAAGGGGAATTTGGGCTAGCAAGGCTGCCTTGTTGTTCTCTTCAACTGCATTTCTTTTATCGGGTTTTAGATACAGCATACTACAAATAGCAGCAAAAAGGGTTGAATACTGGAACGGAAGAACAAAAACGAGGACGCCTTTTTAGTATCGGTAACCCAACAATGTATAGCACGTAATTGGAAATATACCTCGAATCTGACTAAAGTTGAATGATACAGAACAGTGTGGAAATTTATGATGAATGAATATCTTTCAGAGAAATATTTGAGAATGGAGGGAATTGATAACGTTTAAAAATTCAGACTGATTTGGAACCCATGCATTGAAGAACTGAACAGGATATCTTTCCTAGAATAGGTTGAATAGATATTTCTAAACAGATGGCTGACATAAGGACAGTGTTTAAGGCCCTAAATTAAGATTTCATTAAAAAAAAATAGGATACAGGTGACCAAGCAGGAGACACTTAGATAAGGGTGCTTTTTCTTTTCTTTTGTTTGTATGTTCTTTATGATTTGTATGGTTTGTGTAGGTAGCCTGTTGTTTAATATTTGTTCGCTTACTTATAGAAAATAAAATATATTTTAAAAAAATAACAACGAAAAGCAAACCGGTTTCTACTTATGCTTATGGACAGGTATCATCCTCTAAAACCAATCTGCTCTGAGGCACTGCTAATTCCTCGCTTTTCCCTGCTTACGAGTCTTTCTGGAGGTTTTACTTGGTTACAGTGGATGCAAAGTGACCCAACACAAAGAACAGTAAGATGAGAACTGCATCGCAACACAGCAAATCCATTATGCAACCCACAAGTCAAGCTTTCGGCGTCACCAGCGGCCATTCAGGTGACATAAGTGCTTGGTTTTGAGATCAGCCATTCCCTGGGAACCACACTGAATCTGGCAAAGAAGAAAAGGCCTGCTCAGAAGGGGAAAGGAGGCAGGAATGGAAACGCAGAATCATGCCTCACCTGCTTCTGAAAAAGACTTGATTATATATATTTTTAAGTCTGCAATTGCATCCTGCTGCTCTGAAGTTTTATTAAACTCTGACTTGGCAGATTTGCTTAAGTTCTGCCTCATAAACAAAACCATTCCACGTTTGTTCTGAGTGCTACCCCAGCCTCTGACCGAAAATTCTTGACAGACATATGGAATAATAATGAACACCCATAATGTGGCTTACGTGGCCTGATGCAATCCACTAAACTGATTTCCCCAGCTCTGAATGCCCTTGCTGATTTAAAGATGAGTCTGTGCTGAAAGGGGTGGAATGAAGTAAGTTCTCTGATGGGAACAATAAACCCCTTTTCCTTCTTGGTCCCCTGAATGGGATGCCAAGATCTGCCAGCAACAGGTAACTCCCCAGAGGTTTACCCAAAGGTTAATCACTTCGTAACAGATATTTTAAACAAGTATTTCAAAGGACTAATGGGAAAGATATGAGAAATTATAACAACTGAGTCGCAGGGATTTACTTCCAGCAAACAAACTGTGCCTTCCTCATATTACTCAGATTTTAAGAGACAGGAAATGTGAAGACATTCTGCTAACATACTAATTTTAGGATGACTGAAGCGCTGCTGGCATAAAAATGTGCCCTTCCTAGGATTAGATGCCTCAAAAACAAATGTAATCACCATTCTGGTTTTAAGATCTGATTGGCTTTTTCCTCCTCCTAATTGCCCGGCCCTCCTAGCGTCGGATGAAACAGCGAATTATTAAAAATGGAAAAGTTTCACAGGCAGAAAAATATGGTAGCAAAGTCTTTCTTGGGAAAGGGTTTTCCAATCCAAATTGCCAAAAGTCTAGAAGGTTGCAGGAACAGCGTACACACCAGGGCTGCTCAACATTCAGCCCTCTGTTCTGTATGGCCACCAGTATGGAATGGGTGGCCTGACTGAAGGATATACAATCACGCGCAGTGTAAAAAAGGCCGATGGAGAAGGATTCTTTTCTCTATCATGCAGCACTAGAACAAGCAGGTACTTCATGGAGCTGATGCACATTTTCTCCCTACCCATTATCTCCTAAAAAAGGTATGCAAAACAACTTAGAAAGTGTTAGTAACACAGGCCTTTGTCTTGCAAGGCTTGCAAGCTTAAGACTGGAAACAGCACAAAAGGAAAGGAGAACAGGGAGGGAAAAGGAAGAAGGAAGGCTGTCTCTTGCCTACTCCTCTCAAACTAGACGGCATCTCATCAGCCCTCTTTCTGTCCCTAGCCTTGAATTCTGCCTCCCCATCCAGAGCGCTGGGCACAGCGAGGCAGTACACAGGGAAATCAGCCCACGTGACACATTTCAGTGCCTTGCTCAATTTTATTTTTAAAAAAGGTTGTGCCTCTAGATGATTCTAAAGATGAAAGAAACCTACCTCTGTTGGCAATTCCAGAAGTAGCATTCTCTTTTCAAAAGAATCCAGGTAAGTTTCTTAGGGTTCACAAAAGGCGTGCCGGATTAGCAGACCCGCGCCACATCTACCCAGCAAACTGATGGGTAATTTCGGAGAGGTGCTAACTAACAAAGCAGCTCTGAGGAGCTGCAGCCGGCGCTCTGCTAGCAAGGAGGACGGGTCTGACAAGTATTATTGTTAGAGCTTGTTCAACCGGCCTCTCCTTGAAATGGAAATAGAACGAAAAAACGAAAAAAGAAAGACAGAAACAGGAACAGAAACAAAAACAGAAACACAACCTGGAAGCAATGACTGTGTGCACTTCACCCGGCTTGTCTAAATTTCTCCCCCAAACTGCTTCAGATTCCAAGTGAAATAATATTATTAATGACAGTGGAAATCAATGTCCAGGAACAAATCAGCCTTGTTTGAAGAAACTTTTAACCAGAAGACTGTGCTATGCTAGGGAAGTGCATCCGAAATCCGATAGAATGTGCCAAATTTTGACAATCAAACTTGAATAGAATGTCCCGAAATTCGAATGCAAACATTCAAATCGAATTTCAAACTTCGGATCTATTTGTTTGAATTATCTGGGCATTCGTATGTCTATGGGTTCGTACACGACGCGTCCTTGAAGGTCCGCATCCTTCCCGCATCCGTAAGCATGGGAGTGGATCCGTACGGGCCGAAAACGGGTTGCACACGGATGCGTACAGACGCCTGTGGGTGCGGGGAAGATGCAGACGCGCACATACGAATGTTGCTGACATTCGTATGTGCAGATTCAAATAAAAAAATTCAAAGAAATAGATACGAATTTGGTAAATTTGAATCGAATCTTGTTAAACTCAAGTTTAAAAGATTCGGACGGAATCAGATTTTAGGGCTTTCTATTTCATTTGGGTATTCTATCTGAATAGAATGTCAAAAACAAAATCCATGCACATTTCTACGCTATGCTACTCGAAAGGCAGCTGGCTGAGATAATGGCTGAGACACGGGGAACGGCAGAGCTTACATACTAAGAACCAGCAGTAAGGAGTTCCAGAACATTAACAAGGTGGTTGTTGCTGGGAACCGTAGAGGTGTGAATGAGTCCTGGTTGACTTTGTGGGCACCTCCGTGGGCACCTCCGTGGGCACCCCCATGCAGTTTTCTTGGCAGACAGACAGAAGCAGTTTTCTGTGTCCTTTTCCCATGAAATTCCGAACCTGCTGCCCACCAATCTTGTTTGATTTGACATGAGAAGATCCTACAAACACCTCAGCTTCACCAGCGTCAGGCTGCTTTCCACAGAAAACCTGGCACCTCCCTGGTATTGCTACAATACAGGAAGTTGGCACATGCTGAATCATATCGCTCATCCAAGCGTTTCAGTACTGTCAGCATAAATCTCTCCTGGTCCTGTGTATAGATTCGCATTTATTTCCAACCTATTCCTAAATGGTCTTCAGGGAGACCGCACAATAAGACAGAGTAAAATTCCAAAAGATCGTAACATCATTTAAAATCAAACATATATTTAAACAATAACAATAAAATGGGAATGCAGCATATTCCCATTTAGCCAAAGGCCAGGGCAAAAAAGTGCGTCTTCACTGCCTTCCTAAACATATACAGTGAAGGAACCTGACACACTTCAAGGGGAGACTATTACGTAGCCTAGAGGCCACCACGGAGAAGGCCCGCTCCCAGGTGCCCACCCCTGTTATGACTGAGGGTGGTGGAACAACCAGGAGGTCCTCCCCTTCCAGATCAAAGGCATGGGCAGGTTGATATGGAAGCTAGGATGCTGGCCTTGGAATCTGGTTTCCCTGAGGCCTGTGGCCCAAACTCAGCCATCACTTTGTCTCACTGGGGCACCATGGGTTAAGGCTATGAGGAATTTGAGAGAACAAAATGCCTTTCATCTAAAAGGCAGGATACAAATACCATGAAGAAATAAATACGTTTTGCTGCTGAACACTCTTTGCCTATGACACACACCCCAACCATGGTCCATGCCAGCCAATGAGTTTATTAATCTCACACAATAATAAGAAGAAGAGGAAGAAGAGCTGGCTTTTCTACCCTGCTTTTCTCATTCAAGGAGACTCAAAGCTGCTGACAAGCCTTCTGTTCTTTTCCCCACAACAGACACCCTGTGAGGTCGGTGGGGCTGTGAGAGCTCAGAAAGAGAGCTGTGACTAGCCCAAGGTCCCCCAGCTGGCTTCGTGGAGGAGTGCGGAATCAAACCCGGTGTTCCCATTTAAGAGACCGGCTCCTTAACCACTAGACCAAACTGGCTCACAGAAATTTCTCTGGCACAGAAGTCGGTGGGCATCACAGTGAGAAAAGTCTTGTTTCCCAGCTGGCTCACCTTTCCAGCAGGAATGGGATCGAAAACGAGCAGGCCGTTGTGCCCGCACAGGCGGAACTGCCACCTGGTCCCCTGTTGGGGACGGAAGGCACCCAGAGGGTCCCTGCAGCCAACCACCGAGAAAGCTCCTGCCCATCTGCTCGCTAACGCAGAGGGCCCAAAGGCACTCCACAGGTAACGCAGAAACGATGCCTGCTTCCACGTCAGGCTATATTTAAAATTTAAAAAGAGAAGGAAGGGTCAGACTTCAAAACTCGCTTCCCTTCAGGCACCTCAGGAAAGAAAGAAGATTCTTTGCCTAAAAAGGTGGCTTTGAAGTGGATGTTCATCTTCATCCTCCCACCCCCAGCCTCTGCAAACACAGGCGTCTTTTGCAGGTTCCTTTTCTCACCACACGCACACAGAGTGGAAAAATTAGAAAGCGCATCATGTTCCTTCTGCAGTATAATTTTTATTCTTGGCCTCTGCCCAGACTTCTTTCCGGCAGCATCCATCACAGTGGGAAACTGTGTATCTGGGTCACACAAAAATATGGAGGCACTCTGTGAAGGCCTGTGCTGAACCCCTGCGGTTATGCCTGAACCAGTATTTGGTCCCCGGGTTAGGAGGCGGCAACCCCACGGAAAACCGCTTGTGGTAGTAGTGCAGGGAGCACAGAAACCCCCACCTAGGGTCCTGTGTCCAGTTCTGGGCACCCCAGTTCAAAAAGTACACTGACAAACTAGAACAAGTCCAAAGGAAGGCTACGGAAACGGTGAGTGGTCTGGAAACCATGTCCTATGAGGAAAGGCTGAAGAATCTAGGAATGTTTGGCCTGCAGAAGAGAAGACAGAGGAGATATCATCACGGTCTTCAAGTCTCTGAAGAGCCGTCACGGTGCAGAGGGATCGTTGCTATTCTCACTTGCACAAGATGGGAGGACTAGAAACAACAGAATGAATCAATACAGATTAGATATTAGGAAAAACCTCGTGAGAGCGATCAGTCAGTGGAACAGGTTGCCACAGGAGGTAGTGGGTTCTACCCCTCTGGAGGTCTTCAAGCAGATGCTGGACCTACATCTGTCTGGTGTGGGTTAGGAAGTCCTGCATTGGACTAGATGACCCTAGAGGTCCCTTCCAACTCTATGATTCTATGATACTTATGAAAAGCTTAGGCAAAATTCGTGGAGGGCAGGGGCATCTCTGGCACCTAGAATGGATGCTCAGCTACCACCTCCAGGCTGGAGAGACAGGCGGGATTGCAGGGATTCGAGAGCAGGAGAAGTTTCTGCCTTCGTCTTCTGCTTAAGGTGCCTATGGGCAATTGGTAGCCTACTATGTGAGGCAGGATGTGGACTAGTTGGGCTGTGGCCTGATCCATCAGGGCTCCTCTGAGGTTCTTATGGACTAGTTGGGCTGTAGCCTGATCCAGCAGGGCTCCTCTTAGCTTCTTATGGACTGGATGGGCTGTGGCCTGATCCATCAGGGCTCCTCTGAGGTTCTTATGGACTAGTTGAGCTGTGGCCTGATCCATCGGGGCTCCTCTGAGGTTCTTATGGACTAGTTGGGCTGTGGCCTGATCCAGCAGGGCTCCTCTGAGGTTCTTATGGACTGGATGGGCTGTGGCCTGATCCAGCAGGGCTCCTCTGAGGTTCTTATGGACCAGATGGACTGTGGCCTGATCCAGCAGGGCTCCTCTGAGGTTCTTATGGACTAGTTGGGCTGTGGCCTGATCCAGCAGGGCTCCTCTGAGGTTCTTATGGACTGGATGGGCTGTGGCCTGATCCAGCAGGGCTCCTCTGAGGTTCTTATGGACCAGATGGACTGTGGCCTGATCCAGCAGGGCTCCTCTGAGGTTCTTATGGACCAGATGGGCTGTGGCCTGATCCAGCAGGGCTCCTCTTAGGTTCTTACGGACTAGATGGGCTGTTGCCTGATCCATCAGGGCTCCTCTGAGGTTCTTATGGACTAGTTGGGCTGTAGCCTGATCCAGCAGGGCTCCTCTTAGGTTCTTATGGACTAGGGGGGCTGTGGCCTGATCCAGCAGGGCTCCTCTGAGGTTCTTATGGACTAGTTGAGCTGTGGCCTGATCCAGCAGTGCTCCTCTGAGGTTCTTATGGACTAGTTGGGCTGTGGCCTGATCCAGCAGGGCTCCTCTGAGGTTCTTATGGACTGGATGGGCTGTGGCCTGATCCAGCAGGGCTCCTCTGAGGTTCTTATGGACCAGATGGACTGTGGCCTGATCCAGCAGGGCTCCTCTGAGGTTCTTATGGACCAGATGGGCTGTGGCCTGATCCAGCAGGGCTCCTCTTAGGTTCTTACGGACTAGATGGGCTGTGGCCTGATCCAGCAGGGCTCCTCTGAGGTTCTTACGGACTAGTTGGGCTGTGGCCTGATCCAGCAGGGCTCCTCTGAGGTTCTTATGGACTAGATGGGCTGTGGCCTGATCCAGCAGGGCTCCTCTTAGGTTCTTATGGACTAGTTGGGCTGTAGCCTGATCCAGCAGGGCTCCTCTGAGGTTCTTATGGACTAGTTGGGCTGTGGCCTGATCCAGCAGGGCTCCTCTGAGGCTCTTATGGACTAGATGGGCTGTGGCCTGATCCAGCAGGCCTCCTCTTTGGTTCTTATGGACTAGATGGGCTGTGGCCTGATCCATCGGGGCTCCTCTGAGGTTCTTATGGACTAGATGGGCTGTAGCCTGATCCAGCAGGGCTCCTCTGAGGTTCTTATGGACTAGTTGAGCTGTAGCCTGATCCAGCAGGGCTCCTCTGAGGTTCTTATGGACTAGTTGGGCTGTGGCCTGATCCAGCAGGGCTCCTCTGAGGCTCTTATGGACTAGTTGGGCTGTGGCCTGATCCATCGGGGCTCCTCTTAGGTTCTTATGGACTAGATGGGCTGTGGCCTGATCCATCGGGGCTCCTCTGAGGTTCTTATGGACTAGATGGGCTGTGGCCTGATCCATCGGGGCTCCTCTGAGGTTCTTATGGACTAGTTGGGCTGTGGCCTGATCCAGCAGGGCTCCTCTGAGGTTCTTATGGACTAGTTGGGCTGTGGCCTGATCCAGCAGGGCTCCTCTGAGGCTCTTATGGACTAGTTGGGCTGTGGCCTGATCCAGCAGGGCTCCTCTTAGGTTCTTATGGACTAGTTGGGCTGTAGCCTGATCCAGCAGGGCTCCTCTGAGGTTCTTATGGACTAGATGGGCTGTGGCCTGATCCAGCAGGCCTCCTCTTTGGTTCTTATGGACTAGATGGGCTGTGGCCTGATCCAGCGGGGCTCCTCTTAGGTTCTTATGGACTAGATGGGCTGTGGCCTGATCCATCGGGGCTCCTCTGAGGTTCTTATGGACTAGATGGGCTGTGGCCTGATCCATCGGGGCTCCTCTGAGGTTCTTATGGACTAGTTGAGCTGTAGCCTGATCCAGCAGGGCTCCTCTGAGGTTCTTATGGACTAGTTGGGCTGTGGCCTGATCCAGCAGGGCTCCTCTGAGGCTCTTATGGACTAGTTGGGCTGTGGCCTGATCCAGCAGGGCTCCTCTGAGGCTCTTATGGACTAGTTGGGCTGTGGCCTGATCCATCAGGGCTCCTCTGAGGTTCTTATGGACTAGTTGGGCTGTGGCCTGATCCAGCAGGGCTCCTCTGAGGTTCTTATGGACTAGTTGGGCTGTGGCCTGATCCAGCAGGGCTCCTCTGAGGTTCTTATGGACTAGTTGGGCTGTGGCCTGATCCACCAGGGCTCCTCTGAGGTTCTTATGGACTAGTTGGGCTGTAGCCTGATCCACCAGGGCTCCTCTGAGGTTCTTATGGACTAGTTGGGCTGTGGCCTGATCCAGCAGGGCTCCTCTGAGGTTCCTCCGTCTGCATCAGGCACCCTTTCACCAATCCTAGCCAACATATGCCTGAAGTAGAAAGGAAGAAATGACTTAAGCTCCATGTTACTGGCATGCAGATGTGGCCCTGGATGCATCCCAGGGTATTTTGGGACAATTTCCTCCTCCTTAACCATCACCGGCAGTGACTTACCAGGAGAGAAAGGGAAAACAGGCTGGAGATCTTTTTCCACCAGCTATTTTCCGCCAGCCCAAAAAACCTTGGTCGTTCCCCTTCTTGAAAATCCCCGTTCCAGCTGGCAGCGTGCTAAGCAGTGCCTAAGTTTTGCTTGTTTTACTTTCCTCTCATCCTCCCAGACGCTTTTCTTTTCATGCCGTGTCTTCTTAGATTACTGAGCCTCAGAAAAAAAGGGATTTGGAAGCCACCCTCAAAGCTCTGTAAAGCTGAGACGCAGGACCGAAAATAAAATTCTGAATAAACAGTAAAACAGAGCCTGACAAGTCTAACCTGAACATTAGTTTGAGGAAGAAGAATCACTCCTGACCGTTCCTTTTACCGCTCCAAAGAGTCAGAGCTTTTGGGAAAGCAGTGTCAGCTAAAGACAAAAGCAGAGGAGGTCCTGAGACCATGCCAGAAATCCCAATTAAAAATCAGATTTCAACTTTTCACTGCAGGTTTAGCCTTGTGGGTCACACACAGCTCTGAGAGGCTGGCGGAGAGGTACCTGGCACCAATGCTGAGGCTGGTGGGGTACCCAAAAGAGACAGCCGGCCTTCCTTCGTGTTTAGCTACTTCAGCAAAATCAGCGACAAGTGACCATGGGCTAGTCACAGCTCTTCTCTGAGCTCTCACAGCCCCACCTACCTCATAGGGTATCTGTTGTGGGGAGAAGAGAAGTTTTGTCAGCCACTTTGAGTCCCCTTAAATGTGTGAGAAATGCAGGGTGGAAAAGCCAACTCTTCTTCTTCTCTGTCCTTTGGTGAAGCTTAGGAGAAAAACTATACATTAGGGTCATGCCAAACTCCTGTTGGATAAATGCGAACGGCTTGAAGAGGGTGAGGAATTCAAGGAATTCAACCTCTGTAGCTCTCAGGGAAAGGGGGAAGGAGGCCTGTTAATGGCAAAGTAACATTTGCCTGCCCTCTCTGTGGCCTTCCCAGCGTCCTGTCCCCCTTTCCCAGCGGGCCTTGCAGCTGGGAAGGAGCAGAGCCACGCAGCAACGACGATGACATCATCACACAGCCCCCCAAGGATCCCACTCTTTGCCAAGGCCATGCAATGACGCCATCGCCAAGGCCCATCATTCCATGCCCCTGCTTGGGGCTCACGGGAGTTGCTGTTTAGCAACATTTGCAGAGATGATCCAGATGGAAGAACTACTAAATGAAGAAGAGAATGGCCACATTAGTGTGCGTATCCACCAGGTGAACTTGCAGGGCTTAACCAGAATGGAGGAATAAAGCTGCTGCTCTGTCACTCTGAGAACTCCATGTGTGGGTGGCAGGACCTGCCCAGTGTTGGCCTCCTTCTGAGATATATCAAGTGCTATCAGAATAAATCCTGCAGCCATTGGTGGTACGCCTCTTTTCTTAAGCCTCTGCCCATTCTCTCTCTTGCTGAGGATAACGTGTACTTAGCTTTTAGTTCTATCAGACTATTTAATGTTTTGCTGTTGGTTTTCAAACTGTCTTTTACTATGGGTTTTAATGTACTGATTACGCTTAATTGTTGTGACCCATCCCAAGATCTTTGGCATAAGACAAGCCATAAATGTAGATGTAAAATGTAAAATGTAATTAACAACCAGAAGCAGCTAGTCTGTGGTCTTTTAGATGCTTCTAGCCAGCAATTCTCATTGATTCTCTGCTAATCTGTCATTCTGTCTGCCAGAATCCAGAAACATCTGACGGGCGGATTTTCAGAAAATGCTTTTCTAATATTCCTCCTTTTCCACACCCACAGAACTAAGAATGTGCACTCAAATTCTGTTTGAACGGAATTCTTGTTTCTGAGTCACATCAAATGCATGGACTGCAAGTGAAGACAACTTGGTCAGCTCACAGTTCAAAACTCTGGCACAGAACTGCTGCGTTCAGAAGGAGATATATGGAGAGTTTGTAGAAAACAGAATTTAAAAATCCAGAAAACTAGTCTCAGATTGCAATTGATCTGCAAATGAACAGATCTTCCAAGTGGGTATCTCAGACCACAGATGAAGAATCCTTTTTTCACAAGTTTTGGTTGAACAGCTTTTGTCTAGCTAACATTTTTAGCTCTTTTAAATGACAACTCCAATTATCCTCACCCACAGCTCAGACGATGACGGGGGGGGGGGGGGGGAGAAGAAGAAGATATGGGTTTTATACCTTGCTTTTCTCACCCATTTAAAGAGACTTAAAGCAGCTGACAAACCTTCTTCCCACAACAGACACCGTGAGGCAGGTGGGGCTGTGAGAGCTCAGAAAGAAAGCTGTGACTAGCCCAAGGCCACCCAGCTGTCTTCATGGAGGAAAAAGAGTTGGCTTTTATACCCCACTTTTCTCACCCTTCATGGGACTCAAAGTTACTGACAAACCTGCTGTTCTTTTCCCCACAACAGGCACCCTATGTGGTAGGTGTGGCTGTGAGAGCTCAGAAAGACAGCTGTGACTAGCCCAAGGTCACCCAGCTGGCTTTGTGGAGGAACACAGAATCAAACCCGGTGACTACGAGATATGAGTCCGGCACTCTAACCACAAGACCAAACTGGTTCTTCTGTCATTCCTTGGTTGAATCCTGTAGGGCGGAGGCGATCCCTGCCTGAAGCCCAATGCAAATTTTAAATTGCATTCTGGTGCAGAGCGCCATATTGCAGTATGTCTCTTTTGCTGCAACCTGCTGGTTTTGGGCAGACATAGGGATACCAGTCGACTTTATAGTCAACTCCTGCTGCAACAAACTGCAAGCTTCTAACGATTACAGGGGCTCGAGTTTGCTGAATTGTCTAATTCGGTAAAAAGTACTGTCCAATATTCTTATGAGCTGTAGCTCAAACCACCTGGGAAGGTCTTCTGATAGGTAGAGGCTGAGTTACAGAGAGAGCGTACCTCCAACACAGCTCACAGTTGCTGCCAGTCAAACAGGATCTGGCAAGCGTATAAGAATCCTATTTACCAGAGGCAAAACAAAACAAAATAATGGAGAGAGCGCATGCATCATGCGCTTGCAAACCAGCTTAAATGCACTCTTAACAACAGAGAGAGGAGGATTTGTCTCTCTCTAGCCAAAGACACTAAAATATTTAACAAAAGAGCATCCAAGACTATAAACGGAGCGTGCAATCATGGTGTTTTCCTTTTTTTCCAGCTGTCTTCTCTTTGCAGGAACTGCATTCCATTTCCACGTTTTTTCCATTTCCATTTTATTTGAATACCGCCTTTCCAAAGGAAAATTTGCCCGAGGCGGTTTACAGCAAACAGAAAATAATACAACGCAAAATAATAATCAAAACGTTATAATAAAAACACTTTATAAAAACTGCACGCAGTACAAAATACTGCAAAATAAGCCAAAACACACACACTCAAACTGAGGCAGCTGAGGCCAAGTGGAGTCCAGAGCAGCTGACGAAAGGCCCCAGACCCACAAAGAATCGCCTCATCTAAGATGCCCGTGCCCAGCCAGGCTGGAGAGTCAACCACAGGGCACAGGGGTCTAGGCTGCCACCACTAGACCACCCCCAGGAGACTGGGTGGAGTCCAGAGCAGCTGACAAGAGGGACCCAGTCCTGCAAGGAAGCAGCTCCAAATGATCAGGGCCCAGCCAGGCTGGAGAGTCACCCAGAGGGCAGAATGCTGCCACCACTAGACCACCACCCCTGGAAGGATGGCAAAGTTCTCCTCCTCCTCGGGCAGGGCTTTCCCCTCCCTGACAAATTCCAATCACTGCCCCCTCTCCTTGCAAGACGTGTTTGGCAAATGCCACCTCATCAGCACCACCACACAGTACTGTCCCCCCAGGAGATCCTGGAACCCACCAACCTGTGCTCCCTGGCCCACCTGTGGGCAGCCCCGTCCACCTGTAATGGGGGAATGTGCCCTTCTTCTGAGCGCATGTCCCGTCCTTTTGGCCCCAGAGTGTGCGAGTTCCTGTCTTCCCTTACGTTTGCATGCCTTTTAAAAAATGCATAAAACCATTGAGGCAGCAACTGACAAGCTAGCAGTGCATTTAAGTGAAGGCTCATTAAACTTTAAACTAGCTCAGAGAGACAAGGAGAAGGCCACACTGCCAGTACAAATTTGCAATATGGAAAGGAGAGGGAGGAGGGAAAAAGGGCTACAAATAGACGGAGGTGAAGAAGTGCCAAGCTCTGCAAAATATCATCAATGGAGATAGCCTGGGAGGTAAATCGTGACGGGAAATAGCTAGTGCAACTGTTAGATTTTGTTTGGGTAATGAGGACAAACAGAAGTTTGGAATATACATTCAAAAAAAGAAAAAAGAGAGAGTAAGAAAAATATTTTCTGAAGACGAATGGCTCTGTCACGCTCAAACAGACTTCCTTAACAAAAAGCAGAGGTTTGACGTTTTCCTTACATTTCAAAATGGCAAAGACAAGATAAATACGCTTCCCCTTCTCCACAACCCTGTGTCATGTTTTATAAGCAACGCCAAGTCTGTTAGTACACTTCAAAAAGCTTATTTTCCATTACCACGCTTTTTTCCATGCGCGGGCAGAAGCGCGCAAATCTGCAATCTGTTATTCACAGAGTTTCAAGTATCGAGGAAAGCTCAAGAGGTCAAAGTCCCGCTTCCCTGATAGGCAGCCGAATGCAGCGAGGCAGACGCGTTTCATTTTGAAAGAACTGACCGGAGTCTAAAATTACTTAGCTGTGCCACCGGCAAGAGAGGATTCTAGCTCCAGAAAACTACCAGGGGAGACGCTTGCTCTCAATCAATCATTGGTATGCTGGAAGATACTGGATACCCTGCCCTACCGAGCTGGCAGCTGAGTCGGCCAGGAGTGGCGATGTGGAAGAAATCCAATTATTTTAACTGTCTTCACAAACAAGGATCATGTTCGCAGAGGCCACAGCTATCAAGAGCCACTAGCCACGACGGCTGCCTGTGACTCCCTCTGTCGCAAAAGGCGTGCCACTGTGGGAAAAACCATGAGGAGAGGCATAGAAAACTACTGGTTTCATACTAACGACATCCTCTATGTCTTGCAGAAGGAGACACAGAAAACTATTCATGCACAGTTGCCCAGCAAAAACGAAAGGTTTGTCCAAATGGAAAGCAGAAATTTCCTTTTCCCCCTCTCTTTCCTTTTAGCCTCTGGGAACAGGGGATGCTATGGCCAACTGGTCTAATCCAGCAGTGTTTCCTTGAAGCAATGATCAAAGAGCAGAGAGTCATCTACTGAGGCATGAGACGCGAGAAAAGATGAAGGAAGACGATAGCATGCATGGACAGCCTTAAGAACCCTGCTGGATCAGGCCACAGCCCATCTAGTCCAGCATCCTGTCTCACACAGCGGCCCACCAATTGCCCATGGGCATCTCAAGCACAGACAAGGGCAAACCTTCTCCTGCCCTCAAATCCCAGCAAAGGGCCTTAGAGGTGTCCTGTTTGTCCCCCCACCCAGCCTGAAAGGTGTACTCAGGCATCCATTCTAGTAGCCATTGATACATCTGTAGTCCATAAATTAATCTAACACTTTCTTAAAGCCATCTAGGTTGGTTGCTGTCACCACCTCTTCTGGCAGCGAATTCCATAGACCAATGACCCTCTGGGTGAAGACATCCTTCCCCTTGTCTGATCTGACTCTTCTGCCCATCAGCTTCATAGATGCCCCCTGGTTCTGGTGTTGTGTGATGGAGAAATTTTCTCTATCCACCGCTGTAAATGGTGACCTCTAGGCCCACCCTTGGACACCACTGCTTTGGTATACATGAGGAAGCCTGGCCTCTGATCTGGTCTTCACAGCAGAAGACCAGATTGAAGACACGATTAGAGGTGTCTTGCATTAATCCGGATTTAAGGGCCCAAAGACCCCATTAAATGCAGATTTTGATGGTGCTAGTGCAAACGTGTTCAGGTACATAACCGAGCCGTACCAACTGCGTACCTATCAAGTTCTTAATGGGGTCTTGGTTGCATGTGCAAAAGGAGCCAAGGGTTAAACAGCACCTCTCGGGAGCAACTTAGCGTGTGGTACTGATCAGCCTGTCGCTAAACCTGAGCTGCTTTGGCTGTCGCCATGCAGGTCTCGTCAATGAGAAACAACGCCTGCCAATGCGCACCGTCAGAGCAAACATCTCTTTGGGGTGTTGCAGGGAAAGAGCAGCTGCCGTGCTTAATTAAACACCAAGCACAGGGCAACATTTTATTCCTTTCGATATTTACAGCTGCTCAAGTGAAAAGAAATGGCGCCAGGTTAACGGCGGAAGAGCTGGGCTTCAGCATCTATTCTGTAATCCAAGTATCAGGCCACTTCTCAGATGCAGAGCTCAGGGCTTGCTTTGAAGGGAAAGGAGGGTCTGCCATTCAGGAGTCCCCCGGATTTTGCCACAGCACAGCTCCTGCCATTTCTTACCTTTGCTGGGAGTTGCTGGGCCAGACACACTGTACGCAACTTGTGAAATCCTCCCTGGCACTCCTAAAACAACAATGCTGGAATCTTCCCATGCGCAGGACAGACTGATTGACGTCTTGCAAAATCCAAAGTCCCGATGCCCTGCAGAAATCTGCGCAGTGAGATGAAAGCTCTAACTGGTTGCTGGTCATGGCTCCACCCATCGTGGGCCCTTTGCTCTTCAAGTTCTCGTCACAACAAGCTGGTATAGACAGACACACCTCCACTCCCTTCACAGACAGAAGCCCAAGGCTCTATCCCTAACATCTTGAGCCTTTCTGCTCTTAGCTGATTAGGCTGCCCTGAACTAGGGCTCAAAAACTTCTGGTAAAGGCGGACCATTCGCATCTGCTGCAAGGAAAGCTTCACCAAAGCGTCCGTTATCGGCCGGACGTGCAAATGGTCCTCCTGTTTACCAACCCATAAGAATCTGTAGCAAAGCTTCGTATGAATGTACTGAAACACTCCATTCGAATCTGAATGTCCGAATTTGTACAAATTCTGGATGTTGCGAATATTTGTGCACATGCCTAGTTCCTTTGGCTTCAAGCCCTACTCCGGTCTGAAGTCTAAACAGGAGCTGAGCTGATACAGATGTTATAAAGAGAGTGAGATTCCGTTGCAGACGGCTTCACGATCCCTGCTCTGCAGCAAAGGTTGTGGCATTGCTACACACTCCTCTACTTGTGTGGAAATCTGAAGCATTTCCCAAGGGTGGGATAAACCACAGCTATAAGCCTAGAATACAATGGGATCTGTTAAACCCCGCACTGCAGAACTAAAAATAGTTACACACTGCAGGACGCGGCGTACATAACCAGGAATAATTCCAGAGGGACCAATGCAGAGCGCATAAACTGGGATGGGATGCAGGGGGGGGGGGCAGCAGCAGAAATGAGGAATGGGTGAAAAGGGGAGGAGGGACGCCACATTCCCCCCCCCCTAATTTGTAGCTACACTTAACGCTGTCACCCCTAACGCCCGCGTTTGCTTATCGCAAAGATGCTGCATGCAGGGCTTTTAAAAAGACAGAATTTTTAATAGCACAAAATCATTGGCTTTATTGCACAAGGAAAGCTACTCCAACCCATGAGAAGAACAAGCACAGAAGAGAAGGGGTTTCCTCTCCCGCGGTCCTTAAGAACCAGAGGTGTACTTTTCTTCCTTTTTAACAAAATACAGTGCATGTTCCTCTCTAGGCTTGAAGCTTATACACGTGCCTTGACATTTCAAAATGCACACAATATGAGCAATTCAAGCACAACGATGGACGCTTTTTGCAGCCATAATGCAGGTGAAAACTCAGAGGAAGAGGAGGAAGAAGAGTTGACTTTTCTACCCCACTTTTCTCACCCGTTTAAGGGGACTCAAAGCGACTGACAAGCCTTCTGTTCTTCTCCCCAAAACAGACACCCTGTGAGGCAGGTGGGGCTGTGAGAACTAGGAAGAGAGCTGTGACTAGCCCAAGGTCACACAGCTGGCTTCGTGGAGAAGTGCAGAATCAAACCCAGTGATTCCCAGATAAGAGTCCGGCTCCCTAACCACTAGACTAAACTGGCTCACTAGGAAAATACGCCACCAGTTCCCCCTACACTAAAAGGCCAGGGCCTACCCTCACATACAGGAGACAAACGCCATTGCTGGATGCCACCAGATCATAGCCAAGTGCCTTGGTGCCTCACAGGCACCTTTATACAGTTTTGTTGGCAGAGATACAGAATTGGCTTGCCATTGGCTCCAGGAAGAACGTGGGGATCAAACCAGCAACCTTCTGTTTCCCAGGCAGTTTGCTCTACTGCCGAGCGACAGACACTCCCAGACTCCATGAGCACCTCTATGCAGCTTTCTCGGCAGGGTTACAGAAATGGTTTGCCATTGCCTACTTCTGGGGAGAGGCTGGGCATCAAACCGGCAATGCCCTGCTCCCTAGGCAGCTTTGCTCTACCGCTAAAGCCACAGTCCTTTCCTCCTCTGTAAGATGGCAAGCTCAAAATAATGTCGCTTTACTGGCTCTTCGTGGGGTATGAACTTTTCCTTCCTCGGTGTGAGGCCAGGAAAGTGCACTGCACCGGTTGGTGACTTCTGTCGTCTTCCACAAACAGCAGCCCATTTAGGTGAGTGTTTACTGCCAGGACTCTATTGTGAAACCAGCCCACCTGGTTATCTGATGATCAGATATCGGTACAAAGTCTCTCTGATTCATCTCCTCCGGAGGACGCGCTGATGCTTCTATCAGTCCTGCCTGAGCCGGTCCTTCTGCATGGGGTAAGAACGCAAGTTCCCTTGAACCGGGTCCAAACTATCGCCCAGCCTTACAGCTTGGATCGACACTTCCGCATCTGATTTATCTCCCAGTTGCTGCATAATGTGCCATTTTTAGAACTCAGATGTCTTCGCTTCCTGAGATCAGGCCTGCCATGAAAGCGTGAGCCTGTGCCCACAGAGCCTGGTTAAGCTGCCGACGGTCATGCGCGCTCCTGACCTGAAAACTGCTAAAATACAGGAACTGCAGATTGGCAGCCGGTCGCGCGCCGCACAGGTCTCTGCTGCTCTCTTTACAGGATTGAGGGTGAGAAAGTCAAATTTTTAGAACCAACAGAACCACCCAAAAACAGCTTACAAGGAGGGAATGGAACCGCTTACTATCCCAGTGGAAGCCTGCCTCCACAGCTGAACAAGCGAGGGAAAATATTCCAACACTGATGAGGAATACATTAAATGAGACGTCCCAGAGAATGGCAGGAGGCCGAGAAACCGCTTCTCCATCTGCCAACGAGGAGACAGTGCGGCTCATGAATGCATTTCCCAGGGAGGCCTTGGTGTCAGTGAGAAAGACACAACAGGGCAACAGTCAACTTCATTCCTCCATCAGCAAAAGCTCGCAGCTCTCTCTCTTACTGACACAACACACAGACACAACTGCCGAGCATCAACCGAAGGTACAAGCAACAAGACCTAAAGAACAAGACCAAATTTCCACCGGACTTCTCTTTCACTAAATATGCCTTACATCCAGCTGGGAGGGGAGCAAAGTACAAAGAGAATATCTCCTCCTCCTGAAGACTGCATGGGTGGCAAAACCAGGGGTCTTTCGAACACTTGGTCCACTGGTTGCCATGTTACATGCTCCGGGACAAAGCATCTACACTTGAAGGTACCATTCCAGACTCAGGTAGATTACTTACATACATACATACATACATACATACATACATACATACATACATACATACATACATACATACATACATACATACATACCATACATACATACATACCATACATACATACATACCATACATACATGAGAGGGAAATCAAATCTGGTATTCCCAGATAGGAGTCCGGCTCCCTAACCACTAGACCACTTGGGGCCTTATAAGTCAAAGTTAACACCTTGAATTGGGCTCAGCAACAAATCGGCAGCCAACACAACTATTTTAAGACTGGCATGATGTGTGTCTGGCCACCTGTCCCAGCCAGCAGCTGCATTCTGCAGCAACTGCAGCTTCCGGACCGTCTTCAAGGGCAGCCCCATGTAGAATGTGTTACAATAACCCAATTATGCTTGGAGCCCAATTGAGTGCTGCCCATGTGAACTTACCTTAATCTTTCCTGGCTCCAGCGAGGCCCATCTGCACCTCTTCCGGGTGCTGGATGGTCCCCCGACACGCTGCACGTATGCTAGCGCTGACATCAGGACTTAAGATGGCGGTGCCCAGACACACGTCTGCACTTAAGTCTGCAGATGTGTGGGGGAAGGGATGCTAAGTACCTACATGGGCAAGTTCACCTTTCTTGTGTCTCAGACAGGAAGAGAGGGAAAGGTTCACTTCACCCAGAGTCAGAGACTTCCCATGGCCGTAAAGGGCCCTTCCCTCACTGTGCAGCCTTTGACTATGGTGGGACAGAGCAGGAGGCGCCAGTCTGGCAACACTCTATGGAAGGCGATCCGGCAGGGACAGGGCAGAACTGCCCCATGGCTCATCCTCGGAGACATCTCTGTCTTCCCTAATTGAACGACTGTCAAGACGTTCAGGGCATGACACCTAAAAAAACCACAGCTGCCAATCGCTGCCCCGTGCTGACTGACACATACAGATGAACTTGCACCAGGAATATCCCTTTAAGCATTCCGTGGCTGTCCCATGTCTTCTCTGCTGCTTGGTGGTGCCAAGGGTGGCATTCTAGTAAGTGATGGTGTGCCCTGAGACCACTGCCCCCCCCCCCAGGCACACAAGCCTTGCCAAGTGCATGGAAGGAGCCACATTCAGGTGCAACTGTTGGTGGGCAATCCTCTTTTAAAGGCCACAGGACTCAGCATCTTGAAGAAGCAATTCCTGACATATCACTTCGACTGGTACAAGGAGGCAACCCTCTAATGGCAGAAAAAGACCAGGAAACATTCCTCACTTTACTTGACCTCTCTTTAGAACATGACCCCTGCAGCAGGTGGAAGCGCTTGCTGGAAGGCTGTGGGCCGGGTTCCCAAAGGTATAGAGTTGCCCCAGATTATTTCCACTCAAGGGTATTCAAAGAGAGTCCATGTCTTCAGTTTAGCACCCTTTCGTTAAGGAAACATTTGATCAGCAACCAACAAGAGGTGAGACAGAACTGTTTCACAACATCAGCAGTCAAGGTAAGATCAGAACAAGTCACACCTTCCATCCCCTGTGCTATAGTCACGGTTCCCAGCCAACAGATGCCCTAGGTGGACAAGAACCTTGGCTATTTTGGCCCAATCCCATAGATGAAGTGGTTTAGACCTACAAAGGCTGAAGGGTCACTTTGCAGAAACAGGAAGGAGGCAAGGCGTGAAATTTGTTCTACTGGAAAAGGATAATTTCTGGGTGTCTATCACTTTTCAGTTTGGTCTAGTGGCTAGGGAGCCGGACTCTTTGATTCCACACTCCCCCATGAAGTCACCTGGGTGGCCTTGGGCTAGTCACAGCTCTCTTCGGAGCTCTCAAAGCCCCACCTGCCTCACAGGGCGTCTGGTGTGGGAAGAGGAGCAGAAGGTTTGTCAGCTGCTTTGAATCCCCTTAAATGGGTGAGAAAAGACGAGTAGAAAAGCCAACTCTTCCTCTAAATTATCCATATATCTGATTAAACAGAAGGTTATTAAGGTAAAGTTAGTAAACCATTATTCAAGGGAATCAAGGGTTCTATCTCAGATATTATTAGTTATCAATGTGCTAGAACTGCAGTGCCTGTGTCTTTCGGCAGCAGATTTTATGCTCTCCCCACAGAATGAAGCAATTGCAGAGAAGCAATTCTCAAGCATGCAGGAGCAAAGTTCAAAAGCAAGAATGGTGTCGTTTTCCGTGATGCCCAAAGATGCAAATGCGCGTTAACCCCCGTGTGACTCACTGCTGTAACCCTCTGTATATTTAAGGTTCAGGACTGTGGTTAATATTACTGAACGTTATATTTTAATGTATGTTTTATGCTGCTTTATGGCGTTTACCCTTTTATTGCCACCCTGGGACCTTGGGTGACGAGTGAGATATAAATACTGAAACTACAATTCCCATCAGCCCCAGTCAATTGGGTCAAAGGCAAGGAATTGCACTTGTGGAAAACTGAGCATAAACCACAAGCTGTAAAAAAAGATAACAGAGCTCAGAAGACAGCTGTGACTAGCCCAAGGTCGCCCAGCTGGCCTCAAGGGGGAAGAAGAGCTGGCTTTTGTAACCCGCTTTTCTCACCCATTTAAGGGGACTCAAAGCGGCTGACAATAGAGTATATAGAACCATGCAGGGTATAGAAAAGGTGGATAGAGAAATTTCTTTTCTCTATCACACAACCCTAAAACCAGGGGGCATCTATGAAGGTGAGGGGCAGGAGAGTCAGATCAGACAAGGGGAAGGATTTCTTCACCCAGAGGGTCATCTGTCTATGGAACTGGCTGCCAGAAGAGGTGGTGACAGCAACCAGCATGGATGGCTTTAAGGAAGGGTTAGATAAATTCATGCATGACAGATGTGTCAATGGTTACTAGAATGGATGTCTAAGTACATCTTTTAGGCGGGGGGGGGATGGGACAAGGGGGTAGCCTCTAAGGCAGTGGTTCTCAACCTTCCTAATGCCACGACCCCTTAATGGAGTTCCTCATGTTGTGGAGACCCCCAACCACTGGGGTTGAGCAGCTGGGAAATGGAGGGAAGGGCGGTGGGGGACTTGTCACGACCCCTCTGAAAGGGTAGTTCGACCCCCAAAGGGGTCCCGATCCCCCGGTTGAGAACCACTGCTCTAAGGACATTTGCTGGGATCTGAGAGCAAGCAAAGGTTTTCCCTCATCTCTGCTTGAAATGCCCATTGGCAATTGGTGGGCCACTGTGTGAGACAGGATGCTGGACTAGAAGGGCTGTGGCCTGATCCAGCAGAGCTTCTCTTATGTTTTTACGTTCTAGAAGTAAAAGCTTTTTCTGGTCTTGAAGCATTAGATGTTATACGACCAATATATTCCCAGTGCCCCTGAGAAAAATGAAGCAAAATTAAGTCATAAAGACCGTAAGAAAGCACACAGATGCTCTCTTGGCTAACTAAGCTTCAAATGAGATACCAAATGACAAATCACACACAGAATTGCCTGCCCAAATATACTCAGTGCTACTTTGAAACCATTTGCAGTGAGTTGTGTGAGTCTCTGTGTGATGTGTTTTAGAGAGCAAAGATGAGAACCAAAATGTTTACATAAGCATTTAAACAATGGAAAATTGGTAATTCTAAAAAGCAAAAAAAAAAAAAAAAGGGGGGGGGGAAGAAAAGGAAAAGCTGGTACAAAGGAAGAGGAAAATAAGCAAATTCAGAAATCAGCTTCATTGTGTTACTGTTGCAAATATCTCACAATGTTCAGTTTAGAAGATGGAAAAACCTCACAACAGGGGCAGGCAGAAATTAGTTTCACATACGAAGTTTACACTTTCCAAGCCAACATGCGATCATAAAATGACAGGATTCTAGAGCTGGAACAGCAATTTAGGCTACTAGGCCAATGAAAGAAATGAGAAATGAACTCAATTGTTGCTTCCTGGCACAAGGTATTTCTCTATTCGCAGAGCAGCCTCCTAAAAATCCGAGAAGTTAATTCTTCTAAAAGTACCGCACACTTCTCCATAGTTTACAAAAATATCATTCTCACGCTCAGGAACAGGGAAACAGCTTCTCATGCAACTGCATTAACTAAGTATTAACTTTTTTGCCTTCCCTCCCCCAAACCAGCAAAGAGTCTGAAGTTACGTGCTCTGCAGCAGATGGAAAGCTTCAGATACACAAGAATAAAAGCAAAGCAAAAAGACCTCTACAGCTCCACTTCTGAAATGGCGCTCGCAAGCCCCAAAGCTTTGCCAACTGAGAGACTCCAGAGGGGTTTCGCTGAGATGAGAAATTAATTTGCATTTAGCCAGCTGCCAAGTTACAGAATTTGGGGGCTTTTAGCAAACGGAGCAGACCTTGATGCATAGAATCACAGAGTTTGAAGGGACCTCCAGGGTCATCTAGTCCAACCCCCTGCTCAATGCATGATTTCCTAAACCATCCCAGACAGATGTAGCTCCAGCCTCTGCTTGAAGACCTCCAGCGAAGGAGAACCCACCACCTCCCGTGGCAACCTATTCCACTGACTGATGGCCCTCAATGCCAGGAAGTTTCTCCTAATATCTAATCTGTATTGACTCCCTTGAAGTTTCATCCTCTTGTTTCTAGTCCTCCCATCTTGTGCAAAATAGAATAAGGACAATCCGTCTGCACTGTGACGGCCCTTCAAAGACTGACCATATATAACACTTGGCCTGGGATCTCCTGCCCATAATCCAAGTGTCTGCCTGACAAACATGCCAAAGGGTGGTAAATGAGCAGCTAACTCACAAACCCAGCACCCAGCACATGCATATATCTCCCATTTCTCTGATCTCTGCCGTCTCTGCTATACTGGCATACAGACTGCAGGGTGATTTGGGGCAGAGATCTATACCTCTATATTCTGAAAAACAGAGCCACTTCTGTCGCAGATAGCACCCTTCAGTTGAAAAGCCCCGGAATACAAGAAACTGGAGTCTCTCCTCAATCTATCTCCTCTTCTCCAGGGCTGGGATATAGGAGTCTCTTCTGCTGGAACATCCAAGCGGCACCCACCTCAGCATGGGCTTGCTTTCTCCATGCATTATCCCGTACCCCTATGAACTTCTTTGCAATGCTGCTGAAGCCAGACTGCACAGCACCGAGACACAATCGGTTTGATCAATGCTGCAGAAGTTTCTGCAGAGACCACCTGCAAAGGGATGGAAACACTCGCTTTCCTGAAACTCATTCATATACTGAAAGACAGACAAGCAGATAAAATCCTGCAGGTAAGAAAGAAGAGCTTTTTTTCCCCCCAAGAGAAAACCAGCAGGAATATACGCGACCATGAAGTCCCCTGCTCTAATGGGAACCGCTTACTGCCTCTGCTACAGAAAGGCGTGGGGATCCCCAGCCCCTGGCCCTGCAAATTGAGATCCCTTCCTACAGGGAGCCGCAACTGGGGCTTCGGGCCAAGCGGGAGGCATCTGCAGAAAAGCCAAGGGAAAAGGACGCTCTGAACAGCAGACACCAGAAAGCCTCAGAATGCACCATGTCCCCTCTTTGATCTCCTTTTCAGCAGATCTGAGTGATCGGGTTTCTGGTGCATTGGCTTGCTCCAGAGAAGCGGCTGGAGGCAAAAGAGGGGGAAATGCATCACTAGAGGAGAATTATAGGGCATGGAGGCCGCTGGAACTTGCTGATCTGCACTATCAAAGTGAGCGGCGCAGCAGAAAAATATTCCCAGGCACTCAGGAGACGAAGCACCTGCAACCTGTCAAAGCTATGCCTCTTTCTGAGACGGAGGGGCAAGCCCTTCTCTGCTGCGCTGCTCCTGCCTTTCCATCACCTGCTTATGAAAACAACGTAGTGGCAGGGAGGAAGCAACCATTTTTTAGCACCACAACAGAAGCAGCATGAACTGATTTTAAACCACAGCCACCACAGCCAGGCCACGACCAAACAAGTTACAGATACATGTTCCAAAAAATAAAATAAAAAATAAAATACAGATTAGATATTTGAAAAAAAAATTCCTACAATAAGGGCAATCGGTCAGTGGAATAGGTCACCACAGGAGATGGGGAACTCTCCTTCGCTGGAGGCCTTCAAGCAGAGGCTGGACAGACGGCTGGACCAGATGAGCCCTGGAGGTCCCTTCCAACTCTATAATTCTATGACTCCATGAAAAATAAAGCCGGGGGGAGGGGGAATGCACTGAGGGGCCAAAAAGCCCACCCTTGCTCATCAACTTTTGTGTAGTAATGCCTTTCGGCTGCAGACACAATGGAATGGCTCCAGATTAATTTCATTTTCTTTTAATTTCTGTTTTATTTGTATACCAACTTTCCGCAAAAAAAACTGCCCAAGGCAGTTTACACGAAACAGAAAATACACAATGCAAAATAATAATCAAAACATTATAATAAAATTACATTATAAAAACTGCATGTCGTGGCCAAACACAGAGGCAGCTGAGGCCAACTGGAGTCCAGAGCAGCTGATCAAAGGCCCCAGTCCCACAAAGAATGGCCTCCTCCAAGACGTCTGTGCCCAGCCAGGCTGGGCAGTCACCCACAGGGCAGAGGGGCCTAGGCTGTGTGAGAAACAAAATCTGCCACCACTAGACCACCCCCAGGAGAGATGGCACGGCTTCCAGTTGATTCCCCAAAAGCTCCACATCAAAACCTGAATCGGGCTCAGCGGTGGTAACAGGACGCATCTACAAAGCCCAAGATGGCTGAAGAGCGTGATTCCTTCAGAAGCAATCTATCTAGAATCCTTTCTCCAACGGCTGTGGCTATGGAGCTGCGCAGAAAAAGACCATGCTAATATCCACTGCCACAAGAGGCTACATGAAAGCACCAGCGCTTTTGCTCAGTGACCGTGGATGGAGGGAATGGGAGGTCAAGTTTCCTCAGTGGCACCCACACAAGTCTCTTTAAAAAACACAGTAATAACATGGAATTAAAATTATAGAGCATTAAGGCGGCTTGGCCCTCCTGGTTGTCCCACCATCCTCGGCAGTAGAAGGTGTGGGCACCCAGAAGAGGGCCTTCTCAGTGATGGGCCCTAGGCTATGGAATAGTCTCCCCCTTGAAGTGCACCAGGCTCCTTCACTGTCTATGTTTAGGCGGGCAGTGAAAGGCCCTGGCCTTTGGTTAAATGGGAATATACTACACAGACACGGTTACTGTTTTAATATATACTGTTGCTGTTTTACTATATTTGATTTTAAATGTTGTTGCCTGCTAAAAGTACCAGCATTAGACATAATCCTTCCCTCCTTTTTCCTCTGCTCTCAAAGAGAGCGTGCAGTATTCGTTAACTTGCTTATTTTTAACACATTTTCACCTTCCTGTAAACCACAAAAGGCTCCCTTAGTGACAGACAAAATGTGCCATGAGGTGTGCAGAAGGCTCCAGGTTTGATTTCTGGCACAGCTAAAATGACCAGGTAACTGGCTGCAGAAATCCACCCACAAATAACTGACGTTCTGCCCCAAACCCCAGAGGCCTGCTGCCAATTACAAAAGACAAAGCTGACGTAGAGGAACGAAGATCTTGGTGCCGGCTAGAAGCTTGAGGAGGCCTCCGTCCTGTGTCCCTGGGCGGCAACCACAGAGTAGCAAAGAGCCACCCCCAGGAAGGTCAGGGTCCCAGATTCAATCCCTCGATGGGGAACTGGGACCCCCATTCGGGGTCCTTGAGATGCCAGAAACTAACGAGTAGCTCACCTTCTCTCTCTCAATGAGGCAGATAACCCTTAGGAGGACATCTTAGCCTTCTCTGAAGGTCGTTTTTGCTTTTCCAGGAAGCTACGTCCTTATCTATTTATCATCCTTTTATCCCCAGACTTGAGCTGATGAAACCCTCCCAGAATGCCCTGCAAAATGTAGGTGAATGTAGTCCCGTCTTCTCTCTCCCTCCCTCCCTCCCTCCTGCAGCCTGATATGACAGCCTTAGAATGGGAGGTAAAGGTAGAGTCCAAATGTACCGGCCTGTAGAAGGGCAGACAAAGGGGCCTTGTTGTCTCCTTCTGTCTGCCTCCCCTAAAGGACTTCTAAGAGGCAGGAAATAGTTCCTCTACCTCCTGAAACACTCTGGGCACAGAGTGAGGGGCTTCCTACCTTCTTGGCATGTTATTTCCCCTTCAGATCTTCACTTGATCCTCCTGTTCACATCGTAACTTATACTTCTCTTCATGCTTTATTCCAGTTAAATGCTGCTCAGGGGTGATTATTACACACATGTGATAAGCTTTCGTCATGACCTCAGGCCACCTACCTATTCCTGCAGCACTTAACACGGGCTTTTCATTCTGGAAAATACTGCCCTGAAAGACTGAAGAGGTTTTGCATTTAATGTACTCATTCCACTACGCAAAGGACTTAAGTCTAGCAGGGCCAAGAGAAATGTATCCCTCCTGGTGACCTTCAAGGATTCCAGTTATCAAAGATGATAGGACTAAAGGCTCAGGAAGGCCCATCGTCTTGTCTTCAAACAAATGCAAGAGCTTCTGCCTTTAAAGCCAGCCTTCATAGAATCATAAGAGTTGGAAGAGACCTCCGGGGTCATCCAGCCCAACCCCTGCTCAATGCAGGATTTCCTAAACCATCCCAGACAGATTTAGGTCCACCTCCCATGGCAACCTGTTCCACTGACTGATCGCCCTCACGGTCAGGAAGTTTTTCCTAATATCTAACCTGGATTGGCACCCTTGAAGTTTCATCCCGTTGTTTCCAGTCCCCCCATCTTGTGCAAGTGAGAATAGGGACAACCCCTCTGCACTGTGACGGCCCTTCAGAGACTTGAAGACCGCATCCCCTCAGACTTCTCTTCTGCAGACTAAACCTTCCTAGATCCTTCAACTTTTCCTCGTAGGATGTGGTTTCTAGATCACTCACCATTTTGGTAGCCCTCCTTTGGACTTGCTCTAGTTTGTCAATGTCTTTTTTGAATTGGGGTGCCCAGAACTGGACACAGGGCTCTAGATGAGGTCTGACCAAGGTAGAGCACAGGCATGCCCTGTGAATGCTATGCGAGGAAGCAGACGCCCTCTGCTCCTGTTGCTTCCAGGTGCAACGACAAACAGGTAAGCAGGGAGCAACTCTATGAATAAAGCAGAGCTTGCACGAAGCCAGAAGGACGGCCTAGGAATAACCTCTGTTAATCACTGATGTTTGCTGGCGACTTGGGAAGCGACTGAGCAAAGCACAAGAGACCGTGGCCAGATTTCTCCCACACCCACCAGCGCAAGCTAGTGCCGATCACTGACCATCCGCGACTGTTCTATGAAGCAGCAAAGCACAAGAACCCTCGTTTGTGGCTGCCAATAGAACAGGCTGGCTGCCATAAGACACTTGTTGGCTTATCTCATCTCTCAGACCACCTATAAATCCAGGGAATCATTAGGGAATATTTATGCCATTGTAACTCTAATGCAGGCACAGATCTAAGTGCTTTAAAATAGAGGCGCACACAAGGCAGCAGTTCAACCACAAGGATACCAGTTTTTCAGAGTCCAAAGCAGAGCACGTTACTTCTATAATCTACACAATATCCCTGCAAAATGGGCCATAATTATCCCTAGCACATTGTGATATGAAGGAACACAAGCTATCTAAAATGGTTCCTTGTTCCACCTCTTGCTTTCTCTCTCATTCAGCATCAGCACCCGAACTATTTAATAGTGTATACAGGGGATGTGCACAAATGGTTTGTCTTTTGCATTAAATTCGATTCAATTCGTATCAAATCAAATGTAATAAAATCTGTATTCGTTCAAATAGATCCCCTTCGGATGTGGTAGGATTCTATTGGATACGAACATATTCGTACAAACACATACGTGTCACATATGTATCCCGTAAGATATCCACTCTGAAAGCGTCATATCTGTCCTGAATCCACTTTGAATCTGCCCTAAATCCACATCAAATGCACTCTGGATCTCCTGCAGGCAAGACTGGAGCTGCCACTTTCCGACCTCCCCGTTTCACAGACGGTCCGAAGCAGTCGGACAAATTCAAATGTCAATGTATACCGTATAAACAAGATGGAAAGCAAGATCGCTACAGTCCTATTATTCATAATTATAACCCAGTAAGCTAATCTTTTCTTGAAAAAGTGATTCTGTGGGTTTCAAAGCACTACATTCCTAAAGAAACACTGACAGACGCGTACAACGTTATCAGCAACCACTGCACAGATCCCAGAGATATGTACAGCCTGAGAGATCTTGCTGCAGATTCTGCAAAACGCAGAATTACGTATCATGATGGGCCAAAGGGGAGCCTTCCCTGTGGTGGCACCTATTCTACAGAAACTGCTGACAATTCACGAACTGCCCACAATTACAGCTTTCAGGCACCTATTGAAGACATACTTCTGTGTGCTTCTTGGTTTTCCCCCCCATTGCCCTCAACTTTCACTTTGTTTTTAATCAACGGTAACCATTTAACCATTTCTGCCTGTTTTCTGTTCCTCTGTTTGTAAGCCACTTTGCTTATTTCCATGGGAAGCCGTGCAGAGATGTTTGAAAAGGGAGAATAAAAAGATGGCAGGAAACATACTCGGGTTTACTCATCCGCACAGCTAGAAGACTGGCCAAAGTTAGTTTGCTGCCAAAGGCAGAAGACAGCACATCACATGCGCGCACAATGCACTTCCCAAATCTAAGGACACTGGCAGCAGATCAGCATTAGTGGCGTAGATAAATATCCTTCCTGGGCGTGAAAGGTGCTGGCAGGCTGAGGGGGTGCAAAGCAAAACAGGGGTGGGGTGTCTTTTTTTCCCAATGGGATGTTGGACAGGGTCTCTCTCTCTCTCTCCAGTTTGGTCTAGTGGTTAGGGAGCTGGGCTCTTATCTGGGAATACCGGGTTCGATTCTGCACTCCCCCACAAAGCCAGGTGGATGACCTTGGGCTAGTCACAGCTCTCTTCTGAGCTCTTCCAGTCTCACCCACCTCACAGGGTGTCTGTTGTGGGAAGAAGAATAGAAAGTTTTGTCAGCCGCTTTGAGGCCCCTTAAAAAGGGTGAGAAAAATGGGGTAGAAAAGCCAACTCTTCTCCTCTCTCACACATTCAAACAAAGAAAAACTATTTGAAAAATCTGCAGTTTTAACGTAATTGCTTCTTCCGCACAGAGTGACACACAGGGCATTTGGGGAGCCGCAGTTCTGTAATAAGCAATGCTGGGCCTTCCTGACACATAAACCTCCAGCCGGATGAATTAGTGCCTAGTAAAACAGCATGAAATTTACATTTTGTTATGTCAATCACTGGCAGCAACTTGAGGCGCTTTCTGACTAAGCCAAAACCACAACATACAAGAGCAACTTTAAATCATTCCCCACACAGAGAGAAAAGTTAACAGTCAACAACTGGGAGGCAAGCGCCTTACGCAAATGAATGGGCCGCTGGATTTTGCAGAGCAGGTCTTGAGCCCGGGTGTGGGTGCCAGAGAAAAGTTAGGTCCTGCCAGCTAAGGAACATAGACACATGCATGCACAGAGTTCTAAGGAATCGCAGCATCTTGGTGGAAAACTGGAAGTGAAACAGCAGAAGCTGCAACCACTCCTGTTTTTATTAACCCAGGACATTAAACACAAACAGATCACGCAGTGGTTTGGGTGATTCCCAGCTCCTGACCACTGTGGAAGTAACTGGAATCAGGACTGGACCCCGTGCCAGCACTTTCCAGTTCACCACCAGTGAGCTCCAGGGCACAAGGACCTGGCTACACCGATGCCATGAGAGGACAAGCGTGTTTCAGCTCAACTGTCCACCTTTTCGCTGTGGGATTTTCCTGAGACCGGTCAAAGGTACGCCGCCACGCTAGCTGGAGTCCTGAGCTCGACACATTCCTCTCTTCCACGAGTGGCTAATTCTGGAAGCAGAAAGCAGCAACTTGCACCCCCCAGCTGGCAAGGAAAGGAGCGCTTACCAAAGCCTCCCAACTGCGAAGAGGACTCGGCACGGCCTTCCCGGCACAGGAAGCCAGAGAAGAGAAAGCGACGGTGGGCGATTTCCCACAAAAGCGGCAACCTGAGCCGTAACGGGAGTCGCGCAACTTCTAGAGAGCTCCTGCCAAGGATAGAGCAGGAAGTGCTGTTTGAAAAGGCAGAAGAGAAAGCCTGTGGCCAAAAAAGAACAGAGGTGGGGGAAAAGAGGTAGGATGGAAAGGGAAGGGCTGGCAGCAGGTGTAATTTCATGTAGATGTGGCATAATATGCCTGGGGAGTTTTACTCATTGTTTCACCCCGGTTTTAATCTCTTTTGTTGGCTGCTCCGGTCTGCAAGGGAGGAATTTAATGTATTTTTAAAAAGTCCTCAATTCCTAGGAATTCCTCATAAAAGCAACCACAGCAAAGCTTTAACCCTTACACGGTGAATTAGTATGGCTGGCCAGGAAGCCACAGTTCCAACGACTGACCTGGTTACGAACTCAAAAGAGGCCAAGAAGGAGCCGCAATTCAGCCATCATACCGTTGCTGGAAAACCGGTAGTCACAGACTTGATGGCTGGTATCTCGCCATTTGACCCGTGTTAAGGGAAGCAGATGGGAGCAACGCTTACCCTAGCTATCAGTTTCCACGGTCCTGTACTGTGTTATAGAAAGGAAACTGTATTTAAGCACCTATGTATGAGTAAACCCACACTATTCAAAACTGTGTTACACAGCTCTGCATGGATGTATGGATAATTTAGAAGAAGAGTTGGTTTTTCTACCCCACTTTTCTCACCCATTTAAGGGGACTCAAAGTGGCTGACAAACCTTCTTCTTCCCCACAAGACACCCTGTGAGGTAGGTGGGGCTGGGAGAGCTCAGAAAAAGAGCTGTGACTAGCCCAAGGCCACCCAGCTAGCTTCATGGAGGAAGAAGAGTTGGCTTTTCTAACCCATTTAAGGGGACTCAAAGCAGCTGACAAACCTGCTGTTCTTTTCCCCACAACAGACACCCTGTGAGGTAGGTGGGGGGGTGAATGCTCAGAGAGCTGTGACTAGCCCAAGGTTACCCAGCTGGCTCTGCGGAGGAGTGCAGAATCAAACCCATTATTCCCAATTAAAAAATCCGGCTCCTTAAGCACTAGACCAAACTGGCTCACAGGAGGACCAGAGGCCATCCAGGCCAACCTCATGGGCCGCACATGTGTGCAAGTCAAACCATCCCACGGCAAGGGAACATCTGGAAGGCCAGAGCTTGCAACCACTGCCTTAGACCTGTGTGTCCACAACTGGACAACCCTTATGACAAGGTTTCTCCTAACATTCAACTGGAATCTGCGTTGTTGCAGCTTAAGACTGCATTCAGATGTTGCTAGCTCATTTATTCCACTGTATTTGGGTAGTCTAGATTAGAATAAAGCATGGCTATTCCAGAACACCCATGCCTTTATTCCAGAAAATCCAGAAATAATGGCATAAGTAAGAAACGTCTAGATGTAGGTCCGTTACTCCTTTTACCTCCGCTTATTCAGTCTTCCAGCACCTGGGTTGATATTGAAATTCCAAGTATCTGTACTCTCTTCTAATTCCACTTTTGCCTCCAATGTCTGTGATAGTTTGAAGGTTCAACAGCTGAAGTTTCATGACCCTGACGAACAAACACTCCCAGCTGAAACTGTTTTCATCCCTTAAGAAAACCCTCTGGTTTTGTTAACCAGAATTCTTCAACAGAAGCAGCAGGCAAACGTTTTCAATAGAGAAATGAAAAAGCAGGACGCAGGCACAGAATAGCCTCCTCGCTAAGATTAAGTAATCTGGCCGCCAGATTAAAACACTTGGATGTAAATGAATTAAAGACACGGGCCAGATTGCCGCTGTCTGGAAAAAAAAGGATGCAACACCACTGAGGAATCTGTCCCGGGTTACAGGGCGGGAAACCAGTTTGCTTGCTTTCTGCAAGCCATCAAAAGTCTAACCGTGCTGGCACGGAGACCTGAGGCACAATTTGCAAATTTCATGCAGACCTGCATTCCAAATCTCTTAAGCACCTAGCAACTGACCGGAAGCGGCGGTGCCTGGCGTCCAGGACTTTTTGCAATATTAAGCGGCCTTTGCGGCTCAGCGCGAAGAGAGCCAGGAGGAAGGGGCTGGCCTTCTAACCTTTTCTCGGCAAGACCTCGTGCAAGAGCGGATTGAGCCCCAGACGAGGAACAGGGAAGGGGAGGCAGGCGGGAGGGAGTGAGGGTGCCTATGGAGAAAGTGCTGCCCCTAAGCCTGGCTAAGTACCTTACCAGATGTTCTGCTAAGGCTAAGCAGCCTCTGAAGCGACTTCTCCTCCGGCCCAGGAGCTGACAGTCCCCCAGCAGGCACCGGTGGGGCTCAGCTCTCTCGCTCTGCCTCCCCTCTCACGCCCTTCCCTCTCCGCCACCTCCATCAGCTCAGGCCTCCAGGCACAGTCGGTTCTACAGCCGTGTGGAAAATGAGTGGGTGCTGCTTGAAATTTTTTATTTAAAGCAAGCATTACTTCTATAAAAAGGATTCGGTTTTCAAGCCTCCTCCTGTTTAAGGCAGCACAGCCTCTCACCCCAAAAGAGGAAGAGGAGGGGGGGAGTAAAAACCCAATTGCTTCTATTAAACTTCGAATAATCCCTCCTTGAGCGCCCAGGGGAGAAAGGTCCCAGGTGCTCAGTAAAGGAAGGTGCCTATGAAATGCAGAATTAAAAGGTGCTGGAACCTCTACAGCCTTTGATAACCAATCAAGGGGCGCTATTTGATATTTGAAGGCCTTCTCTGTGGTCGCCCCTAGACTCTGAAACAGCCTTCCTCTTGAGGTTCACCCCTATATAGTTTTCAGCGCCCAGGTTTTTGCCATTTAAATAGCTGTCCTGTTGGGGGGGGGGAGGGAGTGGGTGGGGAGGGAGGAAGAGGTTATATTTTTTAATTGTATGTTAATATTTGATATGATTTGTTCTTGTTGTAACCCACCCTGGGACCATTTGAAGGGTGGGATAAAAATTCCTTAAATAAATAATAATAATAATAATTCCCTGAAAAGAGTCAAACTTGCAAAGCATACGGCATGCGAGTATTTTAAGCAAGTGTAAATCCACACCCACCTCTCTCCCCAAGAGCATTTCAGGCATCTAAATGCCCTTATCCGAATGGCCAAAGGGGTCTGTGGGCTTTATTTAGACACCTAACAGCACAGTTCACAACCTACCAACCAGAAGAGGCACAGAAACCCAGTGACCCAGTGCTGGGATGAGCTGTGGTGGGAAGGCAGGGGATGGGAGGGAGGATGGCCCCACGAACAAAACAGCAGGCTTCTGACCCACACAGCACCACCTTTCACACAGAGCAGAATGAACAAGAGTTCTGTGCAATCCAGATATCTGCTGTGTTATCCCAGCCCACTCAAACTGCCTACAAGGACATAATGCTTCTGATGCGCCAGCTGATAAAATTACTATTCCTAGGGCCAAGAAAAGACACAGGGAGGATTGGGGAATTAACAGAAACCGCCAAGGAACGTTTAGGCAGCACCATAAACGGAGAAGTAGATAAATACATATGCAGGACTCCAACCCCACATTTGTTCAGATGTATCTTTCCTGGGACCAAAATGCCTCTCCCACTCACAGGGCACTGCTCCAAACCCAGAGCTCAGCAATTCTTCGGCATTCAAACGAGCCTCCTCCTCCTTCTACCTCTCTCAGAGGCTGCCTGTGGCTGCCAGCAGGGACGTGCATGGATCATCCGTGCATTCGGAATCCGGACAAATACATCCGGATTCCAAGATTCGCAGACGGATCAAATAGGGCCCTATCTGAAGGGTTCTATCCGTCCACAAATCGGATAATCCAGTATCAGTAGAAGCTTCGGTAGATTATAAAGTGTCCCACCAGTTAGAAAAACCCGCTGGGTTGAGACAAGGGGGAGGGCCTTCCCAGTTGTGGCACCTCACTTAGGGAACGCCCTTCATTTGGAGGCCTGATTAGCGCCAGCTCTTCCAAGTAAAGACCTGGCTCTTCATTAAAGCCTCTGAACATTAATCACTCAGGTACTATTTTAATTTTACTTTAGCTTTAACTATGCTGTTTAATACTGTTTTAACGGGGTATGCATTTAATGTTGTTTGTATATGGTTGTTGTTGTTTTACTGTAAGCCGCCCAGAGGCCTTAGGATATGGGGTAGGATATAAACATTTCAAATAAATAAAAATAAAACAAAGACACAGTGCTTTAGAGGGCTCTTGGGGCACCGTAGCTTGTCACTGTGGGGAGTCGCCACCTACAAGGCCCAGCAAGCAAAGCCATGCTGGCGAAGACTGATGGGAACTGTAGTTCAAACCACGTGACAAAGCACCAGGCCAGCATCACCTGCACTTGCAGGATGAATTTCAGCAAGCGCAGTGGGAAGCTACTCTGGGAACCGGCAGAAGACTATTTGTGCAAATTTAGAAGAATCCAAGTCTCCACCACAGCAAACCTCATTAAGGATAATGCTGAGAGCGAGGAGAATTAAGGCGTGCTTTCCAGACACACGGGGGCAGCGGGTGGGCTGAGGTTCACAGACCACTGCTGGCTATTCTGCAGGGACTGAGCAAAGCCCAGTGCCGGCAAAGGTTCCTTTTCTGTTTTCTCCCCGCCCCCCCCTATCGATCCATGAAGCAGAAATATAAATAGAAACGTACAGCCTAAGTTGACCTCTTGTTCTAGTGCCGGGATGAGACGAAAACAGTTTCAAAATGTATAGAATTACGAGCGGTCACAGGATGGGAGGAAAAGAAACCGCAATCTGCTCCTACCCGGGACGTAAAAGAGGCAGATATGGAAATGGCGGGCACTTTTGGAACCTGTGGGTCCTAACAAATCCGACCAGGGGTGTTTTCGAACTACCTTTCCGGTCCACGATGACTCAACGCTGGCTAGCGGGCACACCTGAGAGCTTGTCAACTTTACGCGCTCCCTCTGTTGAATCTGGCTTTGAAGGATTCTCTACCTTTTGCCCACACACTCAAAACCCTCTTGGTCTTATGCGAGATAAAACTAAATCCATTTTACCAAGTTGGTTATAGGACATTTCTGAATAATTTTATGATAGGAGAGTTTATATAATGTGTAAGTCTGCATAAGACGACGCTGTTGTACATTTGTATGTTCGTTTTATTTTGTATTATCATGTTTGTGGTGTTGTTTTGTTTGGCAAAATTGTTATATGTAAACGATAAGAAAACAGTTTTTTTTAAAAAAGAAACCACAACGAATAGATTGTGTATGGCAAGAAGAAGAAGAGTTAAAAGAAGAGAAGGCTGGTAAAAGATCTTCAGGCATATATTCCCCTCCCTAAATCTTCTGGGACTTCCCACCCTTATGAAGGCGAGTGCACTCAGCAGTTAGTATCTCCCAAGCAACCTTTGGTTCTGGCCATCTCTGTCGTGGAAACCACAATAGCCAGAGGCACCAGCCTTGACCGATTCAGTCCAACTGCAATGCAGCTAGGTGTCCAAGACCAGACAAAACCACCCCATATTCTTTTTTTATCTTTTCACCCTGGCCAAAAGCCAACAAAGTTCCATCGCTTACAGCAACCTTTTAGAGAGAACACACCAAAACAGGATATTTCACTGCCTGGAAGAAGGCCATGCGGTATTGTCGGTTTTGTCGGTTTTCTATACCATCATAAATAGGCTCCACTTAGCGGATCTTTGGAGACCTTATTTAGACAAGAGATACGGTTCCAAAGTGAAGGCTGCGCTCTCCAAATCATGCTGTGTCACCCTTTCTCTTAATTGGGGTAACATCTCCCTTTGCCTAGGTCAGGGGTAATCACCTTGCAAGGCGTTGCGGTCCAGGAACATCCAGAGCCACGGCTGAGTCTCTCCAGCTGAGGTAAAAGCAAAGGCTGAACTTCACTTCTGGCGACCAGACCAACACCTCCACACAAGTTAAGAACCTAAGAGGAGCCCTGCTGGATCAGGCCACAGCCCATCTAGTCCAGCACCCTGTCCCACACAATGGCCCACCAACTGCCCGTTGGCATCTCAAGCAGAGACAAGGGCAAACCTTCTCCTGCTCTCCAATCCCAGCAAATGGCCTTAGAGGCCTCCTGCTTGTTCCCCCTGCCTGGAAGATGTACTTAGGCATCCATTCTAGTAGCCATTGCTCCATCTGTCATCCATGAATTTGCCCAACCCTTCCTTAAAGTCATCCAGGCTGGTTGCTTTCACCACTGCTTCCAGCAGTAAATTCCATAGATCGATGACCCTCTGGGTGATTGGACTCTCCTATCCATCAGCTTCCTAGAGATCCCCTTGGTTTTTCCACCATCTTCTTCCACCAGAAATGCCATGCATAAACCTATAGCATCTGCAAGATGTTCTACTCCTATGCTACAGTTCTCTCCCAAATGCTCCATCTTGTCCTTTAGATCCTTCTTAAAGGGGCACAGCTCTCATTCTGCAAGTATAAGCAGCTGTATTTACACTATGAATTTAAAGGTTTTCATAAAACTCCTGGTAACACAATCTCCATCGTCACTCCTGGTGCTTGTTCTCACTCAGCTGAAGAAAACTTTTTTCCTTAAAAAAAAATGAAAGAAAATCCTCTAAACGTAAGCCATGAAGCATGACTGTAAATAATTCAGAAGGACAATATGATGTAGATGAAGGGCTGGGTCCGATCAGAAGGCCAAAAAGTTGAAATTACCATCTTGAACTAAATTCTGGTGACCTCTGGGCCAGTCACTGTCTCCTACCTGAGTCCATTTCTTGCAGTTGTTTCAATACTAAGACAGTAGATTCTGGTGCCAACACTGTAACAACCTGAGCTTCTCAGTCAAAGTTCAGAATCTAGGTGCTATGAGGAAAAGATAAACTGCTGTGTCCAAATTTAATCTTCATTTCACCAATGCTTCCCACACATCCACTCATTGGAGCAATGCCATCCTCAGCTAAGATGCAAACGCAAAGCCGCTGTGCAGTTTTCTCAGATTGCAAGTGACTTCTGAAAGATTTTGCCACATCTCAGCCTGGCCTATGGCGTTGAGCATTCCCTCGCAGCGTCCTAGGTAAGAACTAACCAGGCTGCCTAACTGCTGAGCTCCACCACATTCCCTACCTAGGGGGAGCATAAACTGCCACTGAAATGAACAACACCTGCTTTTAAGCCAACATATTTAGATTTTGGCTTCTTTTTTCCCAACAGGGAACATTTCTGACTTCTACCCAGCACCTAACTTTGAGCATCTGCCCTCCCTGCTCCACTCTGGCCAGGTCTTAGCTCAGCAAATCTTCACCACTAAGACTCAAGAATGCTGGGAGCTTCTTTACATGCAGAAGCTCTAGGGAGCTTAAGAACCTAAGAGGAGCCCTGCTGGATCAGGCCACAGCCCATCTAGTCCGTAAGAACCTCAGAGGAGCCCTGCTGGATTGGGCCACAGCCCATCTAGTCCATAAGAACCTCAGAGGAGCCCTGCTGGATCAGGCCACAGCCCATCTAGTCCGTAAGCACCTAGAAGGAGCCCTGCTGGATCAGGCCACAGCCCATTTAGTCCGTAAGAACCTAAGAGCCCTGCTGGATTGGGCCACAGCCCATTTAGTCCATAAGCACCTAGAAGGAGCCCTGCTGGATCAGGCCACAGCCCATCTAGTCCATAAGCACCTAGAAGGAGCCCTGCTGGATCAGGCCACAGCCCATCTAGTCCAGCCTCCTGTCTCACACAGCAGCCTATCACTTGTTTCTGGGCATCTGACGCAGAATACAAAAGGAAAACCTTCACCTGCTCTCGAATCTCAAATTGCAGTTTAACCAGTTGCCCTGGTGTACCAAAGTAAGCTCGAGACCCTGGAATTCTTCTGGGAACATCTGGAGAGCCACAACTGAGCACACCTATCTCAGCCCATGGGAATCTGGAAAAGAAGCGGTGCTTCTAAACACATGTAATGTATACTTTCCCCTCAAAAGTATAACTATAGTCCATCCAAATATCTCAGATTACGAGGGATGCATTCTAGGTTAGAAGATGCAACCTGAAAAACAACTTCAGCACTGTTATACTCAGGTTTTACAAATGTTTTGTATAGTAAATGAGAAAGATTCCAAAAAGATCAGATGCTGTCTTAAAGGATGGGAAAGAGTTGCTAGAACTATTTCAGAAATGTTGAAAAAATTATCTCAGACGTTAGAGGGAAAGTTCTTTGTTAACTTAAAATAAAACTGCTCCTAATAGGAGCATGGCTTGTATCCAATGCTTCAGAAAAATCAATGTAAAAAGGAAAGCAAACATACAAATTTGCCAGGAAGGCAACTTTTTTTTTTACCTAGTTGTTTTACCTGGTTGTTTTACTCCAGAGTATGAACACTTTGGTAGACAGTGACTACACAAACTAACACCAGAACCAAAATTTTTTTTCATGCAGATTAACTATTAGACAGTGTTCACATATCGTACATAAGTTTGTTGGAAGCCACAAGGCTGGAAAAACTAGAAAATGCCAGAATAAATCTGATAGCTCTAGATAAAATCAATCACACAGTTCTAAATAAAATCTTTAGATGAACCTCCATGTTCACATCTAGTTTACTGATTTACAGCATCTGCATTCTTTTTTCCAGAGGTCAAAGCAATGCATATTATTTTCCTTCCACTTTGGTCTAGCGATTAGGGAGCCAGACTCTTATCTGGGAATATGGGGGTTTGATTCCGCCCTCCTCCATAAAGTCAGCTTGGTGACCTTGGGCTAATCACAGCTGAGCTCTCACAGCCCCACCTACCTCACAGGGTGTCTGTGGTGGGGAGAATAGGAACGCCAACACCCTACCCACTGTGCTATGTTGGAGCTATCTCTGCTGACGGTGGATCAGAAGAATTCCAATGGCCGAAGCATGCTTTGGTATAACAGGGCAAACTGAATCAATGACAAGCCCTGTAGACCTTATGCATGTAACTAGGAGGGCACAATGTCTGGTTTAGCTAAATGTAGGTAGTGCTGGTGAATCTCACTGAATCAAACAGAAAAAAGAAGTATGAACAGAACCAGATCCACTAGGGACCTAGCTAGAAGTCTCTTGACTGACTGTACACCTTTAAAGCGACAATCTACCTGCAAACCCCACAGAGCAGGTTGCCCCATCAGGGCCAGGTGAGAAGAGAGGAACATAAAAGGGGGTGTAAAAGAAGCAGGTACCAACACAACTCCCTGCTGAATTTTTAAAGCATTTTTATGTATATTATTGTTTTTAATGTGTACTGCTTTGTAATTTGTTCTTTTAAAGGTTGTTACCCGCCCTGAGACATTTTGGCATAGGGCAGGATAGAAATATAAAAAATAAATCAACATTAAGCAGCCTAAAAGGCCATCTCCTATAGTCGCTGTTCCTTGTCCTCCTTTTTGCATTCTTTTCCACCATCAACCTCAAACCTGGGGTTTAATAATTAACAATCAAGAGACAGCAAACTCAAATACAGCATGAAGGTTTACAATTAAGGGCTGCGTGGAGACCTGCCGCTCAATTTGGAACCGCCGCTCAAGCACAGCACAGAGTGTTCAAAAGCCACCAGGAAGTGCAGATGTTTCATTTTTGGAAAAATCAGGTCAGCTCGAGTGGCAATCTGATGCACCGCGTCAGCTGCACAGAAGCTGAATTTTGATAGCTGAGGGCGAGAGGAAGGGAGACCAAGCAAAGGAAGGCTTCCACTCTTCTGAATAATATTTTAAGCTGATTCTCCAAAGAACCTCAACAGTCACAAACAAGGAAACAGAGGCCTGCCGTTGCTGGACATAAACGCCTGGCAAATTCTCTCCCCTGGTAAAGAAGATGCATCCACACCTGACTGCATACGAAGACACAGAAAATTCATTTTAACCACACTTTCATAAACCGGCACTAATTTTGAGTTCCACAATCGGTTTATCTCCCCAGAAAGTTTTTCAAGTACATGCAGTGGCAATACTTGTCTGCATCTGCACAGAAAGCAGCCAGCATCTTCTTCAAAAGCTGTGTCCACCCCACATACAGGAGAATATCCTAACGGACAAGGCACTTTCAGAGGGAAAAAAAGAAAGAAATGAAAACCAGCACTGTAACTTGAAATACCTAAAATTTAACATGGTGACTATAAACTTGCAAATCTTTCTGATCATATGTGGCCTCTTATCCAGGTTTAAGAAACCAACAGAATTGTTCTCAAGATTACCAAGTTTGTCCTCCAGTCCTAGCATCCAAAAGAAAAAAAGGAAGAAAAAACGAGATGCTCCGTTAAGACCTATTTAAAGTTTGTGTACAACACTGCACTTCTAAAATTCGTTTTAGATCCCACCTCCAGTTCTTCTGCAATCGTAAGCACTTAGAATAAATGTTAAAAGGGCAAAAAAGGATCTCAGCCTCTAAGGGAATACTCCAAACACTTAGAAACCCTCATTTAAATCCCAATATCCACACTAATTCAGAAGGCAGTAGAAAACCCACCCTTTTCGGATCCATCAGGATGGGATAAGGGGGAAACTACCCATGTCTCCGGTCTTTACTAAGCGACCCAAAAGCTGCCAACTATGCACAAAAAAGCTGCTCCAGATCCTCACTACAAGGTTGCTCTCCTCCCCCCAATTCCCACTTGACACCTACTGGGCAGGTATCCGCTCCACCGGACTCCCTCCCCAGCAACGTTTCTGCTCCTTTCCACCGAACCCAGCACTACCCTCTTCCCCTGCACCCTGGCAGCCCACCAGGGCCTTGGATGCCCCCCCTCCCCCAGACCATCAGGTGCCCTCAAAGTCCCACATCAGAACTCCCCCCCCTCCCTGCTGCCCAGAGGCCTCAGTCGCTCCCTCTCCTCTGCAGTATCCTACATTGCCCCCCTCCCGGTCGGGTTCTCTTTCCTAGATTCACACCTCCCTGCCTTCCAGTTCCAGGAGGGCATCCCGAGGCAAAGTGCACCCCCCTTTCCGTATGCAGGCGCTTTTATCCTCCTCCTGCTGCTGCCTTGAAAAACGACCCCCCCCCAGCAGCGTCCCCCAACCCTCCACTCTCCGTGTTATCCTCCAAGTCAGCAGCAGACCTCCCCCCCCAAGCCACGCGGATATCACCACCCCTCCACCTCCAGGCGCTGGGCTTGACCCGGGTGCCCTTTGCTACTGCAGGCAGCGGCTGCGACCCCGAGAGCACCCATGGCACGCACGGACCCCCCCCCCCCGCCGTCCGGTGCATTCTTATCCCCCCCTTGCGACGTCTCTCTCTTCCCTTGGGTTTGTATGTGCATCCCTCTCGCCCCCCCCCAGCCGCCCCAAGGCAGAGGAGCATCCCCCGCCCACCCCACGACGCCCCCCAAATCCCTCTCCCTAAGGGCCAGGAGGACTTCAAAGTAAGTCCCGCTCTCTTCAATGGAGAAGGAAATAAAAATTATTCAGAGGAAGGAGGGAGGCGTACGCGCTGAAGGGGAAGGGTCGCGGCGGCGGTGGGAGCCTCGCACATGCTGGCCTCGTGCGCCCCTTCCCTTGGTGCATGCATCCCTTGGCAACACTCCCCCCCCCTTTTCCACCATGCACCGAGTCGCCCCGGTCCCCTTCTCGGCTTGCACCGCGCCGCCTCCCATCCTACACGCCTCCTCCTGTCTCCAAAACGCACGCCTCTCCCCCCGCCCTGCCCGAGACCCTTGCACCCGCCGCCCTGCATCCTCCCGGCCTCTCCTCTCTCCGGCCCGAGGCTCTCCAGCCCCCCTGCAACTCACCCGCTCCCGCGGAGCCCCCGGCCCCGTCGCCCCAGCGCGGTCCAGCTCTTCTCGCAGCAGCAGCAGCAGCTCCGCGGCAGCAGCGGGCTTGCTGCTGCTTTCGGGGTTCCAAGGCCACGTGACGGCGCCCGGCGCCCCCATAGGCTGGGTCCGGACCAGGGCTGCCGGGCAACGGTGAGCCCGCCCCCTCCCTGCTGCACCTGAGAGGGAAAGGAGAGGAGGGAGGCAGACCAGCCGCCGCCGCCGCCGCTACGTAAACGTAGAAGCCCGCTACGTAAACGGCGTAGCGCCAAGCGGCCCGTTTATCCGAAGGCGCGCCTCCTCTCCGGCCGGCCACGCAAATAGCGTAAGTCCCGCTGCCGCCCGCCCGCCCTTCTACCTGTGTCTCGTCGGCCCGCCTTACGCAAATTACGTACCTCAGGGGAACGCCTCCTGAAGAGCCGCCGCCGAGCCAGAAACCTCGTCCGGGAACGGGATGCGGCTCCGCTCGACCCACCGACCGAGCCCCACCGCTTCGTAAAACGCGGAGATGAATAAGCCGCCGCCGCCGCCGCCCGGCCGAGGAGGCCGCCCGACGACGACGACGACCGTACCTGAGTGGGGCGGCGGGCCGCCGCGCGCTCAACGCAGACTGCGTAGCGCCGACGCCGCTGTTGGCGCGCGGGCTGCCTTGCCGCCTACCTCGGACCCCTTCCGCCAAATGCGCAAGTCGGTGCCGAGAATGCGAGGCGGGCGGCGGCGGCGGAGGGCCTGCTGCCCCCTCCCTCCCTCCCTCCCTCCCTCCCTCCGCGCCGGCAGAATGGAGGGGGAGGGGCCGCCGCTTTTTCTATTTAATAATAATAATAATAATAATAATAATAATAATAATAATAATAATAATAATAATAATAATAATAATAATAGAATTGAAGTAAAACGGGCGGAGCTGGTGGGCTTTAAACAGGCGTAGGAAGAGAGGGGCGAGCTGAGGGAGGCGGCGGGGCACAAAAGGGCGGGAAGGCGGTTGAGGTAAAAGGAGTCAATGGGGAAGAGGCAGTTAGCGGGTCGGTAGCTGTGCCACCACTAAGAAGGCCCTGCTTCCCGACTGGGGGCGTGTGTGTACCTCCTTTTTTGGAGGAGGGGGGGAGAAAAAGATGGATTTAAAGACTGAGCGAGAACAGTTGGGTAGGTTTAGGAGAGGACAATAAATGTGAGAAATGGTTGGACCTGGCGGGGATGCCTAGGTCCATCCTCCAAGCCGGGGAGATAGGCAGGATCCCTGCAGAGGCCACTGGCTGGGATTCGAGAGCAGACGAAGATGTTGCCCTTGAAGCTACCCTGTGGGACAGGATGTTGGAGCAGGTGGGCCGTGGCCTGATCCAGCAGGGCTCCTCTTATATTCTAGGCCCACAGAGGCTGCAGCCAGAACGGCCGTTACCTATTCTGCTATGTTTGAATATTCCCAAATAAGGCACGGATATTCTTTAGTATTCGTGCCTTGTTCCGAAGCCTCCAGATATAGCAGATAAGCAACATATGTTCTTATGTTCAACATCTGGATGTAGCCAGAGAAGACGGGACAGGTGGGATCGAGAAGATGACCTGCGTGGATGCCTTGGAAAACCTGCACGGGCGTTATTAAAAATGGATGAAAATGGCAAACGTTTCTCGCACTTTCACCAGGAGTCACGCTCAGCTTCACGCCGCCTAACAATAAAAGCGTCCTGTGGAAAATCAATGCAATGTAGAGGGCTGAAAGGGCTTTGTTCGAATGGAACTTGGAAGATGGAACCCCACAGCCTGAGCTTTCTACCTCTCTCTGCTAGAACAGAGAAGGTATCTTCACTGGCAGTTATTTTTAACTGAAATGCTGAATCAATAACAGGAAGGAGATATGTAAACAACTAGATCGTACATGTCGAGTCAGGACAGAATTGATGAGATCTGTCTTCAGTCACTCGGTCCTTTTAGAGGTTATTTATTCAAAGGCCTTGAAGTTTAAACAGCTTTATGCATTTTAAACATGCTGTAGCGAAAGATCACCAGTTAAGTTCCTATAGGGCTACACACATCTGGATGAAAGCTTGCCCTTCTGGTGGTACCAGAGATGCCCAAAGTATGCCCCTTCCAGATGTTCATCAACCTATGAAGCCAGGACCTCGGGAGCTTTCTTTGGCCAACCCTGGCTTAGACTCAACACAGCGGTTCTCAAAGTTTGACAAGATCACCAGTTAAGTTCCTATAGGGCTACACACATCTGGATGAAAGCTAGCCCTTCTGGTGGTACAAGAGATGCCCAAAGTATCCAGATGTTCATCAACCTATGAAGCCAGGACCTCAGGAGCTTTCTTTGGCCAACCCTGGCTTAGACTCTTAACACAGCGGTTATCAAAGCTTGACAACAATTTGCAGTTTCTGAGGATTAAAGGTCCCAAAACACGGATTATCTGTATTCGAATCAAAAGAGGTCTCGCTGCTGGATTTAACTCTGCTCTCCATTATATTAAACAGCCCTTTTCTGCACTTAACCTTGGCTTGATCCGGATCACTGGATCCGGAATAACGGGGCCCACTGATCTGGGACATGCGGAGAACTGGGCAGGATCACGCAGATGGTGCTATCTGCCCTATGCTTCCCTATGGCTCCAAAACTTATGTGAGCTTCACAGCTGCTCCTCACACATTTTTTTAAAATATCGAACTTGCCCATTCTTACTGTCTGGTCTTTACCAGAGCTAGAAGGATACAAAATGTTATAAATTACACAGATAAATAAAATAACGGAGAAACACCGGGATCAGTGGTTCCCATTCCTTCAAAGATGTAGCCACTGCAACAGTGCTCAGAGAGATGTGCGCAAATATTTGTTATTCGTATGAAATTCAGATTTCCGAATTTGAACAAATAGGAATATCTTGTACAAATAGTTTGATTCGATTTATTACTGATCAAATTTGAAAACTGCATTCTTGCGTGCCCCTAGTTACGCCCTGTGCAGCGCTTGTTCTAAATTTCTTCCCGCAGTAGCAAAAAATGGAATATTAGATTTAACCTTGATTGTTTTCACTGCATGCTATTTGTGTGTTGTTCCCGGCTGTCCTCTGGCCAGCCGAAGGAAATGCTCCATCTTACTTCAACCACACCGACAGGGTGTACCGTGGAATTTCATCACTGGAAGGGGCCATTTACGCTTTATCTCTGCTCCATACGGGAATTAAATCAAAGCACTCTCCATTAGAAGGTGCATCCAGCTAGGAAGAGGCTCCACACCCGCCTTCCTGGATGATCAATTCCACTTACTACTTACTCTCACGGCTTACTATAAGTGCCCTACCCACCCTGATGTTTATGTGTAGTAAATGGTCCATTATTTCACATTCTGCCCTTGGGGAATGTTGGAGAACAGGTCGGGATCCCATTTATGACATTTGTGCACGAAACCATCGGTAGTCACAGTTATTTAAAAGCAAATCCCCTTGTTAAAACAGCCTGTTAGGCAACAGTAGATGTCAGAAAGCACAGTTTCAGGCCCTCGTTGAAAGCTAAATAAAAGAGGCAATGGAATCCTGGGCAAGCAGAGCGAGACAATATTTTCTGATGAATGTTATGCAGCTACTGCTTGATGTTGTAGTACAGAGACAGCGACAGAGAAGCGAAAAAGGAACTCCCCCCACCCGTCTCCAGCCTTGGGAGGAAGCTGAAAATCTAAATGCAGACAACCATGCGGAAACAAAGTTTGTTGCATTCAGCTAATGCGTCAGAAAAAGTGCAAAAACGTACTAAGCTGCATAAAGATGGCATGAGCGGAAACTAATTTTTTTAAAAATGGCAGTGGCTTCTCTACTGTGGCCCCAAAGCAGTTGTCAGGTGGCCTTTGAGCCTTTCATTGGGCCTGCAATGCAGTTCCCAAGTTGATCAATACGGAACTGTGCCAATCTGGGCTGCATAAAATATGTCCTGTACTGGCACAGGAAGGAAAGTGACAAGTTTTCTAAGAAAATGACAACTCCTGTGCTTTCTTCAGTTCGATTTACCAGAGAGAGAGGAAAGTCCAGGGTTCGGTCCTCAGCACCTTTCTGGATCTGGAATGCAATTGCTACCCCACTTCCATGTGCTGCAAAAAGAAGAGTTGCCACTTTGGCTGGTTCTGCGCAGGTTCACTAGAGACCAAGATCATAGGCAAGTGAGGACTGGATCAGCACCACCTCTATGGACAGTACTAATCTGGTTCAGGGCTCTTTGATCTGGATCTAGAAGCTAGTGAGGATTAGGAGGCTCCAGATCTGGACTAGAGGTCTTTTGATCTGGATCTAGGGGCTTGTACAGAATGGCCTTAGTCACTAGAAGCTGAGCTTAAGAAGTGATGTACGTAAGAGTGTGCATAAATGCAATTTTCGGGATTTGATTTTAATCAAATACCCCAAAAATTCAATTTGATTTGAATGTTTAAAGTTCAAATTTCACCAAACTCAACTTGAATTAAGCAAATTCAAATCTATTTGTTCGAATTTTTGATTCAAAATTGCACCTACAAATGTCGACAACGTTTGTAGATGCCCATACCTTTGGAATAGATAATATGGAAAGAAAATTACTGCTCACTTTGCTGATGTGTTCTCTTGCTCTGAAGGTGGACTGAAGCTGGATTAAACCTTAGGTGTGATCTGATGTCCTGAAATTCAAAGGGTGATTTGTTAGTTTTTGACGGTCCGCTTATTTTTTCTAAAGTGTTAGTTACTGGGATGAGCGCATGAAAATTTTTTTGAGGGATGTTGTCCTTGTGGCTGATTTTATATTTGGAGGCAATGAACCAATCCGAAATCCATACCTCAGATGCCCCAAGGGAAAGCTTGCCCGGATGGCACAATAAAACTCCTCATGCTACAGTAAAGACTAAATGGCTATTAGCTGTAGTAAAAGAAGGGGGAAATATACCTAAGAGCAGAACACGGAACAGGACCCATCAAATATGGAATACTTGATACTGTTTACAGAATCAGTTCAGTTTATATATGAACAGACGAAATCTTTTAGAATATATCTATAAAACAAACGCTCTGAGGTCGATATTTTGGTTTTCAGCCGTTACTTCTCGGATTTTGCATCTTGCCTTCAGGGGCTGATCCATGATTTCCCTCTGAAGTTAATGGGTTTTATGTTCCCTTTGTCTAGCGGCAGAGTTTAAATTTAAGCATCACAAGGGATTCTACTTAAGGACGCACTGAGCGTTTATAATGCTGAACACCTGACCAATTCTGCCGAAATCAATAGCACTTTACAGGTGGTATAAATGGAGCTACTGAAGCAAACAAATGTTCACTAGCGTTCACACCTGCCATCCTATCCCCTGCACGATCGATCACTCACCTGTGATAGATCCCCGGGCTGGTCATCTTCTGGGTGCCAACATCTTGCGTGTGGCACCCTCAGTGACGGTGCATACGTCAGCGCCACCGCCATGATAACTTTCTTTCTTTCTTTCTTTCTTTCTTTCTTTCTTTCTTTCTTTCTTTCTTTCTTTCTTTCTTTCTTTGTTATGGGGAGAAGAACAGAGGGTTTGTCAGCCACTTTGAGTCCCCTTAAATGGGTGAGAAAAGCAGGGTAGAACAGCCAACTCCTCTTTCTCCATAAAGCCAGCTGGGTGTCCTTGGGCTAGTCGCAGCACTCTGAGCTCTCACAGCCCCACCTGCCTCACAGGGAGAAGGACAGAAGGTTTGTCAGCCACCTTGAGTCCCTTTGAATGGGTGAGAAAAGCAGGATAGAAAACCCACCTCTTCTTCTTCTACTCCGCACGTGAATGATCTTCACCATAAGTTCAGTAATTGTGCACTAGAGGCCATAGTGCAAATAGGCCTCAGGTTTCCACCTTCTGTGTTGCTCACCTAATTAAAAAAAATAAATGTCCTGAGCATGGGAATTAATTTTTTCATTGTCCTCGTTTACTGTTCAATAGCTGAGATGTCCACTCTTCCTTATTTAAGGTCTATTGGGGGGGGGTTCTCTCCCAGGGTGGGTTGGGAGGTCATCTGCCAGCCTCTGACCTGCCAACACAGGGATTGTGGTTAGAAGGGACGTTGCTTTGCTCTAAGAAGAATTCAATGAAAGACTTATTTTAGCACAAGCACCCGGTAAAATACTAATGAAGTCTCTTTGAATATGGGGCCCAGACATTAGGAAAGCTGCCTTGATATAATCATAATCATAGGATTCAGGATTATGATGCAGTTGAAAGGTGACCATCTTTTTTTTCAATGAAAGGAGGGGAAAAATAAATCGAAGAAAACAATATCGCAAATAAAAGAAACATTTTATCCATTGCAACAATAATATACCATAATATGATAAATGCATAAAAAAACATTTGTAGTATTTTGTTTTGTAATTATGCTTATATGCCTACTAATTTTTAATAATAATTGTAGGAAAAAATACTCATTTAGATATCTAAATGAGTCCTGTTCCAATGTATGAATATTTCTTGCCAATGTATCATCTTGTAAGAATCTATTGCAAATATCTGAACAAGAAATATCCTTCATGTTGAATTTCATGGCAAGTGCCGCAGCTAGACTGTCAATGGGGTTTTCTTCTCCCCTCCTGGATTTAGGGTGGGCGATCTTTAAAGCGGCCTCCCCTGCTTCCAGTATCAAAAAGGAGGACACTTTTTTGGGGGGGGGATGGAACTTACAAAAGAAGGACTGTCCTCCCTAAAGGATGACAATTGGTCACTTTGAGTTACCTTCCTGTGTGATCAGTGGCTGGCTTTAGCCCCACATCTGAGGTAGCTGGACAGACCTGCATTTTAGATGCAAGATGATCATATTTCAGAGTGCCTTAAAAAAACATAATGTTAAAAGCTCCCAATAATTAGAAAACCAACCCAACCACCAAAGGGCTAATTTAAAACCTTTTTTCCTACGCAATGCTACTTTCCTGCCTGTAGAAAACTTTCAGTGCAGTAGGGCATTCATTATTTATGCTGTATTGTTTCTATCAGTTTTAATATTTTAATACATTAATTAAATTATAAGCACAGATTATTTTTAGATTATAGTTCCGTTCAGCAGGATTTGTGATCTTGGGACCTGCTTGCTCCGGGCGCAGAATTTTAATTATTTAATTAAATTAAATATTTAATTAATTTAATTTAATAAAAATAAAAATTAATTCATATCACGCCGCTATTAAAGAATCTGCACTGGTTACCTATTCACTACCGAGCCCAATTCAGGGTGTGGACACTAACCTATAAAGCCCTAAATGGCTTGGGACCCCAAATATCTGAAGGAGCGCCTTCTCCCATATAGTCCTGCCCGGGCACTGAGATCTCAAGGAGGCCCTTCTTGGAGTTCCTTCTCTTGCAGAGGTACGAGGCTTAAGGACTTGCCGGAGGGCCTTTTCTGTGGTGGCCCCAAGACTCTGGAATAGCCTGCCTCTTGAGGTTTACCAGGCATCTATGCTGTATACTTTTCGGTGCCTGGTGAAAACATGTCTTTTCACACACGATTTTTACTTTTAAAGGGTGCTGTCCTGCTAGGGAGGGGAGGAAGAAGGGAGGGAGGGTGCTATATTTTTAATTATGTTTTAATATTTGATGCATTAATAATTCAGGACCTGGTGTCAAAACCTAGCGGCACGAAAATGAACTTGGAAAGCTGTGTTCACACCTAAGTTTAAATTCAGCTTCAGTCCATTTTCAAAGCAAGGTAAGACATTGGCAAAGCAACAAACTGTTTGTTTCCAGGACTGTGCAGGGTTGGACCCTGTGGGATTAAGGAGTGCCATGAAACTCAGAAACTCGGTCAGAATTTTGAACAGACCGTGGCCACGTTCACGCCTTCACTGTGACTAGGCCAAGGTCACCCAGCTGGCTTCATGGAGGAGTGTGGAATCAAACCTGGTATTCCCAGGTAGGAGTCCGGCTCCTTAACCACGAGACCAAACTGACTCTAGGGGACAGAACGAGGTACATGGGTACCGCAAGGATGTTCTGGCGGACGCTTCTGTGCCTGAAACCCTGGGAACGGCCCCTTCTTCCAAATCCTTTCGGGGAAAGGGATGCCATCATTTCTGCTACGAGGCCCAATGGATGCCACCGTAATGTCACGGTAAACATCCCACAGGGGCGGCTCAAGGCTACGAAACTCTGGGTTTTCCCATGCCCTTTGGAGGACACATGGAGACGCGACTTCCACAGGCCCGTCTCTGGCAGAGACAGCAGCAAGACAGATGGAGTTTCAGTGTTGGGGAGAACACTGGCGCCTTATTATTAGGCACATCAAATAATCCATATAGCAGAATGTATTAGAGAGCTATTAACCCTTAATAAGCTCAGCAGGCAGATTCTGCCCTGCCCGTTCTAAAGCAAGGGCAGCCCAGCAAACAGAGGGAAACACTGCGCTTCATTCTGAAACACCCACCCTCGTTGCCTTTTCACCCCCGGCCTCTTGAGTTTCTCCAAACTCTTGACGCCTTTAGGTAAGTATTTCCATTCCCTTTACGGAGCGTCGTGAGAGGGTTGCAATTGGCTGTTTCGTTGAGCTCTTTTAAGATGGTAAGTAATTTTGTTCTAAGAGGTTTCCTTCGCGCAACGCTGAGAGCAGAAATAAGGCAGCTTCCCTTTGCAGGGGGAAATCCAGAGTCTTCAAAATTGTGGCTGTGCAACCCTTCCGTTGCTGCAACTTTTTCTGCACTTTCCCAGGTTTGTTTGTTTGCTTGTTTTAAACTTGATACAAATTTTCATAATAACAAAGATATCCGAAAAAGAGCAATTATCAATATTTGGAGAAAAGCACAAAGGTCAACATCTACAGAGCCATTCTACTCTCTTACGTCACCACCTGTCGCCACCATCTATGACTCCCTGAATGTTTCCATCAGCGTTGCCTCCACGCTATCCGAAACATCCACTGGTCTGACTATGGCCACATCACCATGCGCTCAGTTTACTTCCGATTGGATTTGGGTTATTCCCAATACGGAGTCGAGTTCGAATTGACCCGTCCCCATGGGATTGACGAAAGCGTGGGTTCAAGTCGAATATACCTGTCCCCATGCAAACGGCGCTACATTGGGAAGCCGCATCTTTTTCTCTCCGCCCGCTCTCTCGCCGATAGGAAGCTGTCCCGCCCGCTGCAGCGATGACAGGAAAACGCCACCAGGTGGCACCTCTATGCACACAACACACAGCAAAGATTAACAACAGTAATAATAATGGGCATTGCTTGAAGCCGCCACATTTGGAGACACACCCACTCCCAACAGGTTTGAGGAATTCTGGCCAAGTGCCTGGTCTTCATGTGACCAAAGTTGCTGTCCTTGAACTAGCAGAGGCCACCAGTATCAAGGCCATGCTGCTGAGGTCACAGCTGCGCCGGGCAGGGCACGTCTCTAGGATGAAGGATCATCACCTTCCTAAGATGATGCTCTAGGGCGAACTCACCACTGGGTGCCGAAACAGAGGAGCCCCGTGGAGGAGATAGAAGGACTCCCTGAAACAATCCCTCAGCCTTGGCCATGTTGATCACAACCAATGGTCCACTCTGGCCTCAAACCGAGAGGCATGGAGACGCACCATCCATAATGCTGCTGCCTCCTTTGCTTCCACTCTGGAAATGGACTGAAGCTGGATTAAAATGTAGGTGTGAACGTAGCCTAAGTGTGGCCACTTAAGCTGTGATGTGTTCTTCAGCTCTGAAGGCGGACTGGAGCTGCGGCCTATTTGCACTACGGCCCGTAGTGCACGATTAGGAAACTTCTGGGTAAGAGCATGCACACCTTGAGGAGGCTGCTACAGCCCCCAGATGCCCCCTGCCTGCCCAGAAGTTCCCTAATCATCTGCATTCCTAGGAGGAAGAAGCTTCATATGCTGCAAAAAACCCTCAGCAGCACCACTGCCTTCTTGTAATTCCAGCAGTGAAGGAGTTAAGAATGCCTCTGGTCAAAAGGAGAAAGAAGGCAAACCTCCATATGAGGTCTCCAGGTACATTGTCTGCCTTTTCATTAAAATTTAAAAAGGAGCACTGTTTCTGCTTCTTCTGTACTTTTTTGCTCAACCAGCAGAATTTCTTAAATTCAGGACCATGTAAACCTTTCTCACCCTCCAGCATTGCTTGATTCCATGCTTGCTCACTAATGGAGACCCCAAGGAAAGAATCTCATGGGCACAAGTTGCCCTTCATGCCCACCGGAGTTATTGAGCAAGGACAGTGTCTGTCTGCTCCAACATTGCTGCTGTAGGCCTAATGCATCTTCCATAAGAACCTAAGAAGAGCCCTGCTGGATCAGGCCACAGCCCGTCTAGTCCATAAGAACCTAAGGGGAGCCCTGCTGGATCAGGCCACAGCCCATCTGGCCCATAAGAACCTAAGAAGAGCCCTGTTGGATCAGGCCACAGCCCGTCTAGTCCATAAGAACCTAAGGGGAGCCCTGCTGGATCAGGCCACAGCCCATCTGGCCCATAAGAACCTAAGAAGAGCCCTGTTGGATCAGGCCACAGCCCGTCTAGTCCATAAGAACCTAAGGGGAGCCCTGCTGGATCAGGCCACAGCCCATCTGGCCCATAAGAACCTAAGAAGAGCCCTGCTGGATCAGGCCACAGCTCATCTAGTCCATAAGTACCTAAGAGGAGCCCTGCTGGATCAGGCCACAGCCCATCTAGTCCATAAGAACCTAAGAAGAGCCCTGTTGGATCAGGCCACAGCCCATCTAGTCCATAAGAACCTAAGAGGAGCCCTGCTGGATCAGGCCACAGCCCATCTAGTCCATAAGAACCTCAGAGGAGCCCTGCTGAATCAGGCCAAAGTCCATCTGGTCCATAAGAACCTAAGAGGAGCCTTGCTGGATCAGGCCGCAACCCATCTAGTCCATAAGAACCTAAGAGGAGCCCTGCTGAATCAGGCCAAAGTCCATCTGGTCCATAAGAACCTAAGAGGAGCCCTGTTGGATCAGGCCACAGCCCATCTGGTCCATAAGAACCTAAGAAGAGCCCTGCTGGATCAGGCCACAGCCCATCTAGTCCATAAGAACCTAAGAGGAGCCCTGCTGGATCAGGCCACAGCCCATCTAGTCCATAAGAACCTAAGATGAGCCCTGCTGAATCAGGCCGCAACCCATTTAGTCCATAGGAACCTCAGAGGAGCCCTGCTGAATCAGGCCAAAGTCCATCTGGTCCATAAGAACCTAAGAGGAGCCTTGCTGGATCAGGCCGCAACCCATCTAGTCCATAAGAACCTAAGAGGAGCCCTGCTGAATCAGGCCAAAGTCCATCTGGTCCATAAGAACCTAAGAGGAGCCCTGTTGGATCAGGCCACAGCCCATCTAGTCCATAAGAACCTAAGAGGAGCCCTGCTGGATCAGGCCACAGCCCATCTGGTCCATAAGAACCTAAGAGGAGCCTTGCTGGATCAGGCCGCAACCCATTTAGTCCATAGGAACCTAAGAGGAGCCCTGCTGAATCAGGCCACAGCCCATTTAGTCCATAAGAACCTAAGAGGAGCCCTGCTGGATCAGGCCACAGCCCACCTTGTCCAGCATCCTGTCTCAAGCAGTGGCACCCCTTTTGCTTCTGGGCGTCTCCAGCAGGAGACAAGGGCAACCCCCCCCCTTTCTCCTCTAAAGGAATCCGCTTGCTAAACTGTTTACAAAACACAACACACACAAACGCACCAGGTGTGGGTGAAGTTGACAGAAGTCATGTCAGAAAAGTAAGGCAGGAGGGATGCTGCACACAATTTATATGGCAATTAGCCTCACGAAGCCATCAACCGGAGGCTTTTCACTCACCGCTGAGCATTCAAAAGCTGCCTCTGAAAACACTCCCTGCTTCATTCATGCTGTGTGCAGCTTTCAGAAGAACCACTGATGAGCTGCTTACAAATGGGACAGGAGGACGAATCTTCTCATACTAATTGCAACTAGTGGTTAGGGAGCCGGACTCTTATCTGGGAATACCGAGTTTGGTTCTACCCACCCCCACAAAACCAGCTGGGTGGCCTTGGGCTAGTCACAGGTCTTTGTGAGCTCTCAGAGCCCACTTGCCTCACAGGGTGTTCTGTTGTGGGGAGGAGAACTGAAAGTTTGTCAGCTGCTTTAAGTCCCCTTAAATGGGTGGGAATGGAGGAGTATAAAAGCCAACTCTTCTTCTTTTTCCTCCATGAAGCCAGCTGGGTTACCTTGGGCTAGTCACAGCTCTCTTCTGAGCTCTCTCAGCCCCACCCATCTCGCAGGATGATTGTTGTGGTGAGAAGAACAGAAGGTTTGTCAGCAGCCCTGAGTCCCCTAAGGGTGAGAAAAGTGCAATATAAAAGCCAACTCTTCTTCTTCTAATAGAGTCGAGTACCCATTGGGTTCTTAATGTGTGTGTTTGTGTGTGTGTGTGTGAGAGAGAGAGAGAGAGAGAAGGTGCTAAATAAGGAATCTTCACCCTGCAATTTGCATCCAAGGCTTCTAAAGGTTAAATGATTCCAAATAGGCGCAATTTGGCCTTTTAAAAGCCTCGCAGTGCCAGGTCCCCACTCTGCAAATGGCTCGTCCTTCGGTCAGTCCTAAAAGTGACCCTGACTGTGTCTCTTTCTGGACTTGGCATGGTTCACTTATTTCTGGCATTGTGCAAATTCTGCACACTTCCTTGGAAAGGTGATAGAGAGGTAGAAAAGCCAATTCTTCTTATTTTCCTTCTTCTCCCTCCCTAACAGGACAGCACCCTGAGGGAGCTATTCAAAAGGCAAAAGCCTTGGTGAAAAGACACATTTTCATCAGGCACCAAAAACTATACAGCGCAGGGACCTGGCCAGTCTCAAGGGGGAGGCTGTTCCAGAGTCCTGGGGCCACCACAGAGAAACCCCTGTGCCTTGTACCTTTGCAAAAGGAGGAACTGCAAAAAGGGCCTCTCCTCGAGATCTCATTGCATGGGCAGGTCTTTATGGGAGAAGGCGCTCCTTCAGCCACCCAGGGCCCAAGCCGTTTAGGGCTTTAAATGTTAGTGTCAACACCTTGAATTGGGCTCGGTAGCGAACAGGTAACCAGTGCAGATCCTTTAAGAGTGGCCTGATGTGAATCCTTCTCTTTCCTTTGGAGAAGTTCAAGAATCTGACAGCTTAGGCAAATGACTTCCTGTTTTTGCCACGCAAGATACGGAGACCTCCATCTTTCAAATCGCGCCCTTGGAAAACATTCATTATCTTATCTCCTTTCATCTTGTCTTCTATATATTTCCCTCCCTGGCAATCTCAGTGTTCCAAATGGGGCGCTTAATGTGAGAGTCTCCCTCCCTCCACCCCCACCATCCCACGTCTTAATCATCTTCATGGCCCTCTCCGCACTTTGGCGGCCGCAGTTCTAATATCAACATGCATATATCTTTAAACACATCTGGACAGTTGGAGTCGTTTTGCTGAAGAATAATTTTAGTTTGCGCTGGAGCGAAATCAGAGGGTATTGAAAATCTAAATTGCAAGCGATGGATCAGGACAAAACAAACCCACGCATTAGCGATGGTTCTGCTCAAATGTTGTCTCTAAATTGGATGTGGGAGTCTAGGGAAAGAAAATACAGCTGTGACAGTATTATTTATTTATTTACATTTTTATCCCGCACTATACCCAAAGGACTCCAGGTAGGTAGCAACATCTAAAATCAAACATCATAAAAACAATGACAGCATCTGCCAGTGGGAAGAGAAGAAGAAGAGTTGGCTTTTCTACCCTGCTTTTCTCACCCATTTAAAGGGACTCAAAGTAGCTGACAAACCTTCTGTTCTTCTCCCCAGAACAGAACACCCTGTCAGGTAGGTGGGACTGTGAGAGCTCAGAAGAGAGCTGTGACTAGCCCAAGGTCACCCTGCTGGCTTCATGGGGGAGGGTGGAATCGAACCCGGTATTCCCAGATAAGAGTCCGGCTCCCTGACCACTTGACCAAACAGTGTATCCCCATTTAACTGAAGGCCAGGGCAAAGAGGTACATCTTTACTGCCTTCCTAGATGCGTATAGAGAAGGAGATAGACACACCTCAAGGGGGAGACTATTCCATAGGCTGGGGGCCATCACTGAGAAGGCCCTCTCCCGGGTCCCCACCCCTTTTACTACTGAGGTTGGTGGGACAACCACGAGGATCTCCCCTCCAGATCTTAAGGCATGGATAGGTCAATCTGGGAGTAGGCGTTCCTTCAGATATTTGGGGGCCGAGTCATGTAGGGCCTTATAAGTTAAAACCTTGGGCTCGGTAGCGAATCGGCAGCCAGCACAACTCTTAAGACTGGTGTGAAGTGTGTCCAGCCAGCTGTCCAGGTCATCAATCTAGCTCCTGCATTCTGCAGTTGCTGCAGCTTCCGAACCGTCTTCAAGGGCAGCCCCATACAGAGCGCATTACAGTAGTCTAGTCTTGGAGGCTTTTACAGCACCTTGCCTCTATTGTCCCTTACACTTCCCTTCACACACGTTGCAAAAGAGCCATCATGGCGCTTCAGAGGTGCTAGAAATAGTGGGTCAAATAACCCACAAGATGAGGTGGAGAAGTTTGGTGAAGAAGCAAAAGAATTTTATTATAATACACTCTTGCAATGTGTTGCCACTCAGGAAATGGCACCGACCCGACGATCCCGGTGCCGTTCCTACCCAAACCCATTAGGACGAAAGGCAATTTGGCTTGATCCACAACACACAAACACACATACGCACATACTCACACATTTGTCCTTCTGCCTTTGTACAACACTTAAGTCCTAAAGTGGTTGTGTGTGTGTGTCTGGTTTTTGACAGCTCAGGGCTTCTCCAGTTGGACCATTTGCTTTTAGCTGACAGCAAAAGGTCTTGCTTCCTGCTCCTGCTGAAGAGATGTGTGTGTGTGTGTGTGTGGTGTATGTGCAGTGATCTAACCTGCTTGCCGAAAGCAAATGGCCAACGGTGCCTTGAACTGCACTCGTAAAGGCTTGCTCTTGCTTCTTCTGCTGGGCCTCAGGGTGCGTAATGGAATGGAAGAGGCACTCAGACCTGAATTTGCTTATAAATATGGATGGTAATTAGGAAAGAGGAGGATGAGTTCTTCAGAGTCACCTTGAGCGCCTGGTTGCATGCCTGGCAAAGAGGAACCGCAGCATCAACCTCTGCCTCCCAGTGGTGGTTCTCGGTCACTGCCTGCCAGCAAAAATTCTCTGATTTATTCAACACTGGGAGAAAACAGCCGGTCGCTTTGCTGATGTGTTCTCTCACTGGCTGTGGCCACACCTAAGATTTAATCCAGCTTCGGTCCACTTTCAGGGGCTGTGGCCGCACCTAAGGTTTAATCCAGCTTCGGTCCACTTTCAGAGCGAGAGAACCCATCAGCAATTTTCCTTCCCCATCATCTATCCCAAAGGTGAATTTTTTAGTTATTTAACACTGAAATAAAACAGCTTATCACTTTGCTGATGGGTTCTCTCTCTCCCTCTGAAAGTGGACTGAAGCTGGATTAAACCTTTGGTGTGACCACAGCCTGTGAACCAAAACTTTTCTTAATTCTTAATATGCCACCAAGTTTTTGCTCCTCTTTGCTGGAACAGACTAAAGCAACTGTTCCTCTAGGAAACATTAACCACAAAGTATAGATTATTTATACGGTCAGACATATCAAATGTTAAAAGGAAAGAAATTATTTAAAATCGCAATATGTGTGCATAAGATTTTAAAACGTGTGGCACAAACAAGTGGATTAGGACAGAGCTAGATGGACGCTGATGGGAGATCCAAGCGCCTTGCCCAGGGTGACACAAAAGGGAATGAAGCGTCCCAAAGTGAATATTTGCAAAGACATATGAGATCACAAGGGAAGAGCAGGCTGGAAAAGCAAATAGTTCAAAATACTGAGTGATTTTCACACTCATGAGTCAAGTGTTAAGTGTTTCATGCTCAGGCTGGGACACCGTGTGAGCAAAACTAACTGGATCAGAAAGGCCTCCTTTAGTGAGAACACGGCCATCTTCTCAGAGGAGCAGAGAACCCACTTTTAAGAACCTTGCAGCGCCAGTTGTGGGGTGAAGATGGCAGCGTCATGTACAGTCAGACCCCCAGTTTGTTTCCCGCAGTTACAGGATCAGCCCCTACACCCTGTGGGCACCAGAAGGGGAAAACACCCAGAACCCCTTCCCCTTCTCCACGGCCTCCCTTAAGACTCTCCGGCATGCCCGGCAGCCCTTTCAAACACGCCTAGATGGTGTTTTTGCCATTGGCAGCAGAGATACTTAAACTGCCCAGATCAAATTAAACTGAGGCTCTTTCATTAGTGAAAGTGGCTGGTATAAGATTTCCGATGGCTCAGCTCGCCTCCCACGGAAGAACCCGCTGCTTTCTCAGGGAAGGAGCGTCGCGTGGTCTCTGTGCTTACCAATGCTGTCCCCGCCACCTTCAGTTGGGCATGAGGATCGCCCGGTCTGTGGAATCCCCTACAAAACCTCTGATCAGGGGCAAATTCACACTTCCCATCCCTCCTTTCATATGTCTGCAGACTTACCTGAAGAAGAAGAAGAAGAGTTGGCATTTCTACCCTGCTTTTCTCACCCATTTAAGGGGACCCAAAGCGGCTGACTAACCTTCTGTTCTTCTCCCTTAAGGGCAGTCAAAGCGGCTGGCAAAGCTTATATTCTTCTCCCCACAACAGAACACCCAGTGAGGTAGGTGGGGCTGTGAGGGCTCAGAAGAGAGCTGTGACTAGCCCAAGGTCACCCAGTTGGCTTCGTGGAGGAGTGCAGAATCAAACCGAGTACTCCCAGATAAGAGTCTGGCACTCTGAACACAAAAGCAAACTGGATGTGGCTGTGTGTCTGGCGCCACCTTTCTTGAGTCCCAATGTAGCGCCAGTGTGCATGCGCTGTCACTGGGATGACGACGCTACACTACACACAGTGGCTCTCCTTCCAGATCACCTGAGCTGCCAGCGCCCTTGCACAGCACGTGAGCTGACTTGCCCAGCGCCATAGGGGTGTGGAAGGGCTCTCCAGAGCTGTGACTAGAGACTGCACAAATGTTTTTGGTTTTTGGTTTTACATTCGATTACTATCGAATCAATGCAAGACAATTTCTATCCGTTCATATGTATCCCACATGTATCCGCTACCTATCCGCTCAGAATGTGTCAAATCTGTCCTGAATCCACTTTGAATCCACTATCAATCCACTTTGGATCTGTTCCAGGTGCGACTGGGGCAGCCGTTCTCCCACCTCCCTGCAAGAGACACTCTGTGAGATAGGTGGGACTGTGAGTGCTCAGAAGAGAGCTGTGACTAGCCCAAGGTCACCCAGCTAAAGAGAGCCGTGACTAGCCCAAGGTCACCCGGCTGAAGAGAGCTGTGACTAGCCCAAGGTCACCCAGCTGAAGAGAGCTGTGACTAGCCCAAGGTCACCCAGCTGAAGAGAGCTGTGACTAGCCCAAGGTCACCCGGCTGAAGAGAGCTGTGACTAGCCCAAGGTCACCCAGCTGAAGAGAGCCGTGACTAGCGCAAGGTCACCTCACTTTGTGGAGGAAGAAGAGGTGGCTTTTGTACCTCACTTTTCTCACCCATTTTAGGGGACTCAAAGCGGCTAACAAACCTTCCATTCTTCTCCTCACAATAGACGCCCTGTGAGGCAGGTGAGGCTGCGAGCGCTCAGAAGAGCGCTGTGACTAGCCCAAGGTCACCCATCTGGCTTCATGGAGGAGTGCAGAATCAAACCCAGTATTCCCAGATAAGAGTCCTGCTCCATAACCACTAGACCAAACTGGCTCAGCGGCTTGAACACCCTTCCCTACCTTATCCACCTGCAAACCCTCGGTCGGCTGCGTATGTAGGTTACAGCCTCATTAGGACGGGCCTCTCCTTCTGTCGGTTCTCAGATGCCAAGTCTCAGGATTCTGGTCATCGTGGATTAATTTTAGTAATGGGTTTAGATAGCGGTTGCAGCCAATTATCCCAGTGCTAGTAAAAAAGCACCTCTGGAATTTGGACAGAAGCAATGCTGGGAATGAGGGAGGATTAGCAGGCAGAAAAGCAGCTCTGATTACCGGAGATAAAGTGAAGAGCATGAAAAAATAAAGGTGAAGTTGTCAGAGGGAAGCAGTGAGAATCCTGGTCTTGAGTTTGCCTTGTTGCCTTCGGCTCTGGCCACCCGACTACCTTTTCCCTTGCTAAAGTGTTTAATAGAATTAGGACAGGACCAGAATAGAAGTTCCTCTCTGAAGCCGTCAGCTGTGATCAATGGCTTATAGAAGAGAAATAAAAGTTTATTAACCTCTTATTGCTGGGAAGAGAGGTATTCTCAGGCTGTCTCCCTCCTGTGAATTATTCTTCTGCCATGTATTAAGATATTAAGTAGCCCGGAGAGAATCCCTTGGCTTTATTATTCCTTCTTCATTTTCCCATTATTTGGGGTAGAGGTTCCTTACATGAGAACCTAAGAAGAGCCTTGCTGGGTCAGGCCACAGCCCATCCAGTCCAGAGGAGCCCTGCAGGATCAGGCCACAGCCCATCTAGTCCATAAGAACCTAAGAGGAGCCCTGCTGGATCAGGCCACAGCCCATCCAGTCCATAAGAACCTAAGGGGAGCCCTGCAGGATCAGGCCACGGCCCATCTAGTCCATAAGAACCTCAGAGGAGCCCTGCTTGGATCACGCCACTGCCCATCTAATCCATAAGAACCTCAGAGGAGCCCTGCTGGATCAGGCCACAGCCCATCTAGTCCATAAGAACCTCAGAGGAGCCCTGCTGGGTCAGGCCACAGCCCATCTAGTCCATAAGAACCTAAGGGGAGCCCTGCTGGGTCAGGCCACAGCCCATCTAGTCCATAAGAACCTCAGAGGAGCCCTGCTGGGTCAGGCCACAGCCCATCTAGTCCATAAGAACCTCAGAGGAGCCCTGCTGGGTCAGGCCACAGCCCATCTGGCCCATAAGAACCTCAGAGGAGCCCTGCTTGGATCACGCCACTGCCCATCTAATCCATAAGAACCTAAGGGGAGTCCTGCAGGATCAGGCCACAGCCCATCTAGTCCATAAGAACCTCAGAGGAGCCCTGCTGGATCAGGCCACAGCCCATCTGGCCCATAAGAACCTAAGAAGAGCCCTGTTGGATCAGGCCACAGCCCATCTAGTCCATAAGAACCTAAGAGGAGCCTTGCTGGATCAGGCCACAACCCATCTAGTCCATAAGAACCTAAGAGGAGCCCTACTGGATCAGGCCACAGCCCATCTAGTCCTTAAGAACCTAAGAGGAGCCTTGCTGGATCAGGCCACGGCCCATCTAGTACAGCATCTTGTCTCACACAGTGTCCTACCAATTGCTTCTGGGCATCTCAAGCCAATTTGGTCTAGTGGTTAGGGAGCCAGACTCTTATCTGGGAATACCTGGTTTGGCTCCTCCCACCTGTACAAAGCCAGCTTTTTAAACATTATTTCCCAGTGGCTCTACCCATCAGTCAGCCTCCGGAGGCCTTTGTTTACAAGAGCCCTGCTAGATGTAGTAGATTCCCTTGTCTTGCAGTGACAGAAAGCACAGCATATCTCCCCCCCCCCCCTGCAAAACTAGCAGCTTTGGGTTGATGGATGAGATCTTGCATTCCTTGCCTTTGGCTCTGGTCATCCGTGTTCCCTGTCTGCCCGATGCCCAGACCAGCATCTAGGCCAGGAACCTAATAAGAGATTAGCATCTCTCTGCAGCGCCTGTAAACAGCACAGCCATCTTGGTGCCCTGGGGGCGCACAGATACAAGGAGCTGAACGGCGCACGGCCTTTGCAGTGGGGTTGAAAGGGGCTGTTTGTGAAAATGCTTTCCAGATGCATCAGGTTTGGGGATTGGAAGATTCTTCAGAAAACTTCCCGCCCTTGAGAGAGGGACCTGCATTTTTCTCACCTTCCGTGTGCTGCCGATGTGGCATCCCGTGCTTAGAAAAGTGGCCACAGAGGGGCAGTGTGTGTGCATCCGTTTCATCTAGAGAGGCTTTCAGGAATTCAGTACCTGGGATGGCTGGTGTGAACTGCTCTTATCCCTGACATACCTGGGGTTTCCACTCCCCGCCACCCCACCCCACCCAGAAGGGCGGCTTTGTTGCACTCCATGGTAGCCCAATGAAGTGGATCTTTTATCTTGCTTCTGTCTGATAAGTGGACCAGGCTCTTGATCCACTTTGCCTCCAGGGGCCAATTTGCACAAAGCCAGAAGGGCATGATTAGGACTGTGGTCACGCTTAAAGTTTAATCCAGATTCAGTCCACCCTCAGACATAGAGAACACATCAGCAAAGTGACCAGTAATTATCCACGTGCTCTCTCACTCTGAAAGTGGACTGAATCTGGATTGAACTTTAAGCGTGACCACAGCCCTTGTCCCTTTGCTGATGTGTTCTCTCACTCTGAAAGTGGACTGAATCTGGATTAAACTTTAAGCGTGACAACAGCCCTTGTCCCTTTGCTGACGTGTTCTCTCACTCTGAAAGTGGACTGAATCTGGATTGAACTTTAAGCGTGACCACAGCCCTTGTCACTTTGCTGACATGTTCTCTCACTCTGAAAGTGGACTGAATCTGGATTAAACCTTAAGCGTGACCACAGCCCTTGTCACTTTGCTGATGTGTTCTCTCACTCTGAAAGTGGACTGAATCTGGATTAAACTTTAAGCGTGACAACAGCCCTTGTCCCTTTGCTGACGTGATCTCTCACTCTGAAAGTGGACTGAATCTGGATTAAACTTTAAGCATGACCACAGCCCTTGTCGCTTTGCTGACGTGTTCTCTCACTCTGAAAGTAGACCGAAGCTGGAGTAAACCTTAAGCGTGACCATAGCCTGAAATGACCTTGTCCTTTGGATTTTATACCTGTAACCAAGCTCTGTCCCTGTGAAAGATACCTCTGTGGAGTGAAGTATATTTAAAATTATACGCACAGAGATACAGTTCAGGGTTTTGCTTGCTTTTCCTTTGGGCTGAAACCCAGTTCCACCTGATCACCTTTCTATGAGCCTCTTGTTTGCTTTTATCCATTATTACTTGGCTCAACCTGGAGAGCTAAAACTGGTAGCTCGCAATAAAAATAATGGGTGTGTCCTAATGTGTTCTTTTCTTTAATTTTAACATGTTTTCTTTAGGGCACTAACTTTAGCAGCTGCATCTTTGGGGCCTGCGCGGTCGGAGGATTTAAGTCGTGGTGTTTGTGCGCAGATCCTGCCCATAGGACGCACCTCCGCCTTAAGAACAGGGCGAGGGACCCTGCTTCTGCCTAAAGCCCCCATTAGAGCTAATTTAATCCCATCAGGGGTCAGGCGGCGCTTCCGTGAGGTCACCAATCCAGCTCAAACGCTTTAGTGGCTTCTGATCTTTTGTCAGGCAACTCTCTATCTATCTATCTATCTATCTATCTATCTATCTATCTATCTATCTATCTATCTATCTATCTATCTATCTATCTATCTATCTATCTATCTATCTATCTATCTATCTATCTATCTACAGGGAATAGAGAGAGGTGGACAGAGACAGAGGCAGGCAGACAGGCAGATTAGATAGATAGATAGATAGATAGATAGATAGATAGATAGATAGATAGATAGATAGATAGATAGATAGATAGATAGATAGATAGATAGATAGATAGATAGATAGATAGATAGATAGATTTGCCTAAATGTGGTATAGTTTCCCCTCACCAGAGACATTATTGTTTTATACTGTTTTATATATATGGCTTTATCTAGCATGTCTGTTTTTAAATGCTGTTACCTGCCCTGAGACCTTAGGATATACAGCGGGATAAACTTGTGAATAAAATAAAATATCTATCTATCTATCTATCTATCTATCTATCTATCTATCTATCTATCTATCTATCTATCTATCTATCATCTCATCTGCTTGCCTGCCTTTCTATTTATGTAGGAAAAATTATATCCTGCCCTTCACCAAAAGGTCTCAGGGCAAGTCACAAGAAGTATAAAACATATAAAATATCAAAATACAATTAAAAATGTAATCCTGCCTCCCTAGCAGGACAGCACCCCAAGGAAGCTATTTAAACATGAAAAGCCTGGGTGAAAATATAAGTTTTAACCAGATGCCGAAAACTATACAGTGTAAGCTGCCTGATGAACCTCAGGCAGGAGGCTATTGTGGAATCTGGGGGGCCAGCACAGAAAAGGCCATCTTGTACATCCTTATGCCTGGCACCTCTGAAAGAGAAGAAACTAAAAGAAGTCCCCCCCCCTCCTTGAGATTTCAGGGCAGGGGGGACGCTTGAGATGCCCAGAAGCAACAGGGGGACCATCATATAAGATGGACAGATGGTCACAATGCCCTGTGGCCTGGACAGCAGGTCTCTTCATTCCTGAGGACCGGTGTATCAATGGATACCAGAATGGATGTCTAGGTACTTCCTCCAGGGCTGTGGTCACACTTAAGTTTTAATCCAGCTTCAGTCCACTTTCAGAGTGAAAGAATATATCCACAAGCTGTTTTCTTTCAGGGTTACCTACCTCAGAAGATTCACCTTTGGGAGAGATAATGTGTTCTCTCGCTCTGAAAGTGGACTGAAGCCGGATTAAAACCTAGGCGCAAACAGGGTCTAGGGGGTCTCCTCTGCAAGTGCCCACCTGTCCTATCCATTTGGGGTGCCCTGGAGAGGGAGGAAAGGCCAGGCCAATGCCCTCCTGGCTCTTCTGGTGGTACTTCATGGGGGGGCGGCAGGAGATGCATGCCAATGCGCACAGCCCCACCTTTGCTTTCCGCTTTGGGATGCTCCTGCCCGCCGCCCACCAAGACAGAGTCGGCGCTGAATCGTTTCCAAGGGCGCCTTGTCTTCACACAGCAGCTCCCAACGTGGAGGTGCAGCGAAGAGGAACGGGGCGCCTCCTGCGAAGCCTTTCTGCCCGCAGCTGAGACAGAAAAGCGCCAGCCTCACCCTCTTCCCTTTCTCCTCTTTTAAGGTTGCCCTGAGCCGCCGCGCCTGATGCTCTGAACATCGGGCCGGCCCTTGGCTATTCTCCGGCCCTCCGATCCGCGTAATCCAGACGGTGTTTTCCCTCTGCTCGGGGAAGGTGGTGAGCCGTGGACAGCAGCCCCAGCAGCAGCAGTGTCCAGCCTGTCTGTCCAGGCTGTGTTGGTGGAAAGCATGGGTCCATCCAGCATCCTTGCGCCCTGGAGCTTGCTGGTGGCTGTGGGGCCCGGCTCCTGAAAACTGGCAATGCGGGGAGTGCCAGACACCCTGGCCAGGACCTAGCCTTTGAGAGCGCTTTGGACCAGCGACCAAGACACGCTCCCCTCCCGCCCTGCCATGGACTTCAGCCTCGTCCTCCTGCTGCCTGTCTCCCTCTGGCTTTGGGGTAAGTCTCCGAAGGGTCCTGCTCTACTTTCCCTGTTAATGGGGACTCACTCTGGTTTCACTCGTGACTCCAGGAAGCCTGGCACTGCTCCGCTTTCCCTCCGATCTTTCTGAACCTCTCCGGCTTGGCCGGCGCTTCCAAACTCAGGCGCATGTGCGCCAATGGTAGTGAACCGGTTTCAAACTTTCCCACTGCTTTTGGTGTGCGGACCTTTGCCTCTCTCCTTTGGATTTTGCGGTGGACCTGGTGGGGCGGAAGGGAACCTTGGGCTCCCATCTCCCCAGGTTCTGCGCTGTGCAGGGATGGCGGTTGCTGTGACACACGGAAGGCTGGTGCAACCTGGCGAAGGTCTGGGATGCTAGCAGGTGGATTCTGGCATCAAAGAGAACCACGTTCTCCCGGGAATGTGCGTTTCGATCGGTTCCGAAGGGGCGGTGGTGCTTTTGTGCTGTTTTGAATTTGGGGGGACGTGAGCCCTGGCAAAGGCTGCCAGAACCCTTCAGGGAATGTAAGATCAGCTCGGAAACTTATCAGCTGAAGTTTCTTTCTTTCTTTTGATTGAAATTCTCCAGGCTGCTGGTACTGGTGGTCACGGTGGTGGTCATTTGGATCTGTTTTTATGGCCTTCCTCCCTCTTTCCTCTCTGCTGCTCTTTCCCTAGCCTTTGCAACCACCGCCGGCTCCATCGCCGCAACCTTTTAATCTGGGTTCGTTGCTTCTGTGCGCACACCGGCGCTCTCCGTCCTTTTCCCCAATGACTCAGGGGCTCATGGGAAAAACAAAACAATGGTGCCCCCAAACTTTGCTGCATTCCCACCCCTTTGCCCCCCCCCCCCCAGCCCCTCTTTTGTCCTGCCCTGGAATGCCGTCCATTACTGGGACACAGCGGGGCTGCTTTTGTGCGCAGTCACCATGACAACGGACAAAGCGTACGACGCAAGGGAGTCTTTTGTGTGGCTGGAGAATGCATGGTCGCAGTGCGCCCCTGAATGGGCCAGAGGGTCTGTGGGGATGGGGATGGGCTCTGGGCGTGGGTGGGAAGCCGCTTTCTTTCGCCAGGGAGCAAACAGGAGGAGTGAGACTGGACCAAAAGTTTCAGGAGTGGAAGGGGGACTTTCCGCCCGCATGTTTCACCAAAAACTTTCCAACATTCCCATGAGTAACAGTAAGCCGTTGGTTGCTGCGCCCATTTTACAGAGCAGAAATACTGAGGGCAAGGAAATAAAGTGGAGCAGGTGTGTGTGTGTGGGGGGGGAGTGATGGTATTTTAAGATGACCGGCACAGGATTCCCAGATCCAGAGGAAGAACAGCTTTCCAGCCACGATTAGGGGTGTGCCCAAATATTCAAAGGTATTCGAAATTTGATCGAATCTGGCCGAATTTCAACATTTGAATTCAAATCAAATGTCCATAAATTCAAATTTAAAGATTCGAACCAATTTTGAATTTCAGATCTATTTGTTTGAATTACCTGGACATTCGCACACATACGGGTTCGTACATCATGCGTACTTGCAGGTTGGCATCCTTCCCGCAATCCGTACGGATCCATACGGGATAACTACAGGATGCATACGGATGTGTACAGACGTGTACAGGTGTGGGAAAGATACATACGGGCATCTATGAATGTTGTCGACATTCAGAAGTGCAAATTCGAACCGAAAATCCAAATGAATAGGTTCGAATGTGCTTCATCTGAATCGAATTTGGTTTAATTCAAATTGTAAAGATTCGAATTGGATTTTCGGGTGTTTGTTTCGAATCAAATCGAACCCCAAAAATTGCATTTGTGCACAGCTCTAGCCACGATTCCAGATCAGTCCTTCCCTTCCTCTTCCTGTCCTTTGGCTCTTCAAATCAGTTTAAAAACACTGTTTATCTGTCCCTTGTTCCTTTTAATAGTTAAGACAACAAGTTGTAGTTTACTAAGGTGAGGAAACTGGTGATGGGAAGGGGAAGGAGCGCCAACAAGACAGCTCACTGATTTCTGCAAACCATGGTGTGGAGTTTTAGCATGGTGACTTTACAGTTGACCTGAATTCTTCTTCTTCTTTTTTTGGAGGGGGCCTATTTAGCAAGTGGGAGAGGGTGCCCACCTCGTCTGTCCTACTCTTTGAAGAAAGAGTTTGCAAACTGTTGCCTGCTTGGAGCTGCTCAGGCGGTACCAGTAACACACTTCCCTGGTTTTGCCTTGAGAGTCCCGCCCTGAATGACTGATCTGGCAAAGTGGAGATTCCCTTCCATGTGCCGGTTCCTCTCTGGGCTTCGAAAGTACAGCAAACGTTCTGGTTCCTATGCTGGCTCTGGAGCTGTGTTCACACCTATATTTTAATCCACTTTCAGAGTGAGAGAACAGATGTATCAATGAATGCCCCAGTACATCCTTCAGGCTGCAGGGGGACAAGCAGATGCTGGGTTCGAGAGCAGGAGAAGGTTTGCCCTTGTCTCTGCTTGAGATGCCCGTGGGCAATTGGTGGGCCACTGTGTGAGACAGGATGCTGGACTGGATGGGCTGTGGCCTGATACAACAGGGATCCTCTTAGGTTCTTATGGACTGGATAGGCTGCGGCCTGATCCAGCAGGGCTCCTCTGAGGTTCTTATGGACTGGATGGGCTGTGGCCCAGTCCAGCAGGGCTTCCTTTAGGTTCTTATGGAATAGATGGGCTGTGGCCTGATCCAGCAGGGCTCCTCTTAATCCATGGAGAACAGGTGTATCAATGGCTACCAGAATGGATGCCCATCTACTTCTTCCAGGTAGGAGAGACAGGCAGGATGATGCCTCCAAAGGCCATTTGCAGGAGTTGGGAGCAGGTGAAGGTTTTCCCTTTGCCTTCGGATGCCCAGAAGAGATGGGATGCTGGAGTAGATGGGCTGTGGCCTGATCCCGCTCACCTACCCACAAAGTATTAATTTTCTTTCCAATCTATGTGACCCAAAGGTGGGTTTTCTGAGTTAAATAATGCTGAAACAAACAAACTAACAACTCAACACTTTTCTGAATTTTTTTTTCCACTCTGAAAGAAGACTGAGGTTGGATTAAAAACTTAGGTGTGGACACAGCCTCAGTTGTTGAGAGAGGAGGGGACAGGCAGGCAGGCAGGCAGGGACCATAAGTTCTTAACCTGATGCTTCCATGACTCCTTGGGCAGAGTAGATGGGTCACCTTGTTCTTTTCCAAAGGGCCAATTTCCCTGCATTAGCAGCGAGCGTGTTTAGATAGGATTTAGAATTAAGGCTGGAGAGCTGGGATGGCTAACCAGAACACACAAGGGCCCCCCTCCCACCCTCCCTCCCTGACCCCCTTCCCTGTTTGATGTGCAACCACATTGGTGGGAAGCCCGAAGGTCACCCTAGAAGCCCTTCATGGAAGAAGAGCAAACTCACAATGGAGAAGTGGAAGATCAAAGCACTTCTAGGGCAAAGGAGCAAGACAACCGTAAAACCAGAGTGGATTTATGGGATTTGCATTAACTTCCCCCCTCCCCTCGAAACCCGAGCGGTTTCATCTCCAAAGCCACATGAAACGAAAAGGTGGACGATCAGACGCACACCTGGGCCACCTCCATCCGGGAAGAGCATCTTTCATGCTGCGCTTAATGACGCTGTGAATATTCAGGACGCCCTTTTGGCAACCAAGACACAACGCGGAGATCACCTCCGGGGGAAGGCCGTATGCATCCTGTATTCATTCCGTCTTATAAGTGCAAATGCATATGTATCTGTACATTCGAATCATTCCAAAGAATGTTTCCTAACAATCAAAATCCGTTCTAATGCCTGGATTTGAATGTGAAGACATTTGATTCAAATTGGAATGTCCAACAAATTCAATCCGATTTCAAATGCCCATCCCTACTCTTGATTAGTACGGTTGTGTTCACACCTAAATTTTAATCCAGTTTCAGGCCACTTTTCAAGTGGGAGAATAGATCGACAAAACAGTGAATCATCTTCCTTCCTCTTTATCTAATCCAAAGATGGCCTTTCCGAGTTAGATAACGCTGGAAGAAAACAGCTTGATATTTTGAGGATGCATTCTCTCACTCTGAAAGGGGTCCAAAGCTGGATTAAACATTAGGTGTGAACGCAGCCATGGACAGTAAACTTTCCTGTTTAGGGAAATCCAATTTAAATGAAGGGGGGGGGGGGGCAGGCAGAGGAAGGAATTCCTAATGAATGTATTAGAAAATGTATATCCTGCCCTGCACTGAATGGCCACAGGGCAGATTACCAATGAAATGAAAACATATTGAATAACAAAACATAATTAAAAGTATAACCTCCTTCCCCCCACCCTCACCCCCACCCTCCCTTCCTCCCTAACAGGACAGCACTGTAAGGAAGCTATTTAAAAGGCAAAAGCCTGGGTGAAAAGATACGTTTTCAGCAGGCGCCGAAAACTATACAGGTGAAGATTGGTCTTCTGCTTGAGATGCCCAGAAGCCATTGGTGGCCACTGTGAAAGACAGGATGCTGGACTAGATGGCCTGTGGCCTGATCCAGCAGGGACCCACTTCATTCATGGAGGACACGTGTACCAGTGGCTACTAGGGTGGATGCCTAGGTACCACCTCCAGGTTGGAGGGACAGGCAGGATGCCACTGAAGGTCATTTGCAGGGATTCAAGAGCAGGTGAAGGTTTTGCCTTGGCTGTTTGCTTGAGATGCCCATGAGCAGCTGGTGAGCCGCTGTGTGAGACAGGATGCTGGACTATGTGGGCTGCGGCCTGATCCGGCAGGGCTCCTCTTAGGTTCTTATGGACTGGATGGACTGTGTCCTGATCCAGCAGAGCTCCTCTTAGGTTCTTATGCAAGTCTCAAGTTTCCAAGTGCCCAGTGTTGTTAAGCTGAAGTACTGTGCCCTGTTTGAAACTCAGGAAACAGGGAATCTCTCCAGCCCTTTGGACCAGCCCAGCTGCTAGTTCGTTCCTTCGTTCCTTCGTTCCTTCGTTCCTTCCTTTCCTTCCCTTCCTTCCAGGTATCTCTCCTCCCACCCTCCTTTCCTTTCCTTTCCTTTCCTTTCCTTTCCTTTCCTTCCCTTCCCTTCCTTCTTCCTTCCTTCTTTCCTTCCTTCCTTCCTTCCCTCCCTCCCTCCCTCCTTCCTTCCCTCCCTCCTTCCTTCTCTCCTTCCTTCCTTCCCTCCTTCCTTCCTTCCTTCCCTCCTTCCTTCCTTCCCTCCCTCCCTCCCTCCTTCCTTCCTTCCTTCCTTTCCTTCCCTTCCTTCCAGGTATCTCTCCTCCCACCCTCCTTTCCTTTCTTTTCCTTTCCTTTCCTTTCCTTTCCTCCTTCCCTTCCTTCTTCCTTCCTTCCTTCCTTCCTTCCCTCCCTCCCTCCCTCCTTCCTTCCCTCCCTCCTTCCTTCTCTCCTTCCTTCCTTCCCTCCCTCCTTCCCTCCTTCCCTCCCTCCCTCCTTCCTTCCTTCCTTCCTTCCAGGTATCTCTCCTCCCTCCCTCCCTCCCTCCCTCCCTCCCTTCCTTCCTTCCTTCCCAGTCATCCAGAGAAGAATACCCTTCTGCTAATCCTTCTGCTGACCAGGAGAGGCGGTGGCCACAGAGGTCACACAGGATTTACTAATATAAGCACATGCCTTTCTGTTGTCCTGGAAACGTAACCCTTTCGAGTCATGCCATCAGAGTAGCCATTGGGCTCTAGCCTCAATGACAGGCCCCCCTCCCGCCAAATGCAGGTCCTGATAGCAGGACAAAGACCGATAGCCCAAAAGCTGGAATTTTAAGTGCAACAGGCTTGGCTGAATCTGGAGGAAGCTTATCAGTTGAACCGTCTGGAGAATATAAAGCAGCAGGTGGGGTCTTGCATGGACAGCGTAAGCGTGGTATTTAAGGTGGCCGTTCCGCATGGGAGGTGGGAGCCAATCGGTGCCTGAGATCACGCCTTGGATGGGAATTGGATACCTTCAAGGGGAAGTGCTTGGTAAGCATCCCATCTTATTTCCAGAGTCAAAGGAGAGGATTCCATTGCAGATGCTGGGTATGAGTGAAAGAACCAAACAGAAGTCAACCAAGGTTGTGGTGACACGCAAGGTTTAAGGAAGGAAGGAGGAAAGAAGGAAAGGAAGGTAGATAGAAAGACAGGAAGGGAGGGAGGGAGGGAGGGAGGGAGGGAGGAAGGAAGGAAGGAAGGAAGGAAGGAAGGAAGGAAGGAAGGAAGGAAGGAAGGAAGAAGCCAAAGGAAGGAAGGAAGGAAGGAAGGAAGGGAGGGAGGAAGGAAGGAAGGAAAGAAGGAAAGAAGGAAAGAAGGAAAGAAGGAAGGAAGGAAGAAGCCAAAGGAAGAAAGGAAGGAGGACAGACAGACAGAAGGAAAGAAAGGAAGGAAGGAAGGATGAAAAAGGAAGGAAGGAAAGAAGGAAAAAGGAAAGGAAGGAGGAAAGAAGGAAAGGAAGGTAGACAGACAGACAGAAAGACAGAACAGAACAAAGGAAGGACGAAAAAGAAAGGAAGGAGGAGGACGGATGGACGGATGGACAGAGGGAAGGAAGGAAGGAAGGAAGGAAGGAAGGAAGGAAAGAAAGAAAGAAAGAAAGAAAGAAAGAAAGAAAGAAAGAAAGAAAGAAAGAAAGGGAATGTCTACATGGGTCTTTGCTCATGAGAAATGGGACGAGAAATCTTGTGCCACTGGCCGCAATGTGCCAAGTGTGCTTAGAGGAGGTTCCCTGTTGCTGGTTGCCGTTTTGAACAGCCTTATGGCCTGGGGTGACCCTTCGGCAGGTGAACGCTCTCTGGCCTCAGCCTGCGTGCCAAGCTGGGATTTGCCATTGCACGGGGCTGCCCTTCTCAGGTGGAAAGAGGAAACTGTCTACCCTTAGGGCTCGGTTTGGTTAGGCCAGATGCAAAGCAGTCCGGGCTCTCCATGGTACCGACCCAGGCCTGTTGCTTCCCATGACGCTGGTCCGAGGAAGAGAATCCTCCATGGATTATGGAGCAGACATCAGAGGCCTGTTCAAGAGGCGGATCACACGGGTGTCCTTGGCATCGTTTTTTTGTCCCGCAAATGTCAGCCAGGGAAGGATGACTTTCAAGAGGGCTCCAGGACGGAAGACAGTGGCTGCTAGAATGGATGCTCAGGTACCTCCCCCAGGTTGGGGAGACAGGCAGGAGGCCTCCAAAGACCGCCTGCAGGGAATTGAGAGCAGGTGAAGGTTTTGCCTTTGTCTTCTGCTAGAGATGCCCAGAAGCCATTGGTGGGCCACTGATGCTGTATTAGATGGGCCGTGGCCTGATCCAGCAGGGCTCCTCCTCATCCATGGAGGACAGGTGTATCAGTGGCCACTAGAATGGATGCCTAGGTGCCAGCTCTGTGTTGGAAGGACAGGCTGCAGGACTGGGTGGGCTCTGGTCGGCTCCAGCAGGGCTCTTTTGATGTTTTTCTGATTGTATGTATGGATTGAAGAGGCAACACAGCAAACAGTCCCAAAGAGATAAACAAGCAACATTGCGAGTCAACACCTTTGCCTGTGTTGGTGTTGAGATAAAGTAATTATGCCTCTTCACTCTACCTTGGTCAGACCTCATCTAGAGTACTATATCCAGTTCTGGGCACCCAGTTAAAAAAAGACATTGACGAACTACGTCAAGTCCAAAGGAGGGCTACCAAAATGGTGAGTGGTCTGGAAACCATGTCCTTTGAGGAAAGGCTGAAGGATCTAGCTAACATGTGATTGATGATGTCCATGGGCTCCCCCCCCCCCGAATGGGACTGTGTTGTTGTGATCACAGATGTCACTGCAGACAATCCAATCCATGTGATACTTGGGATATCTGATGGGTGTTTGCAACGCCAGTCCCCTTGCGCTAACGATGTATTAAGGGCGGGAGGGGGCTTCTTCAGCAAAGGTGATGCTCCTGCTTTAGCCCCAACCCCCACAACATCGTCGAAGCAATTTATTTACCAGGACATCTGTAAATGCAAATTCCAGACTTGCACCGCAGGTGGGAAAAGTCAGGGTGGGCGTGGGCGTGCAGGCAGGCTGGCTGGCTAGTGCAGGGTGCTCAGTTAATGCTCTTTATCTGTGGCAGCCTTTGAAGTTTATCCTAATCTGTCCTCTGGCCTCAGATGCGCGTCGCCTCCTTTCTGGAAGAAACGCAGGGCCTGTCTCCTGTTGTTTTGCATCGAAGCTCAGAAGGAGAGTTCAAGGCTGCCGGGGAAATCGCGGCCCCATCTTGCAGAGGAAACATGTTCTTGGAGCAGCTTTGGCGTCTGTCGGGGGTTTACGGCTCCAGAGGTTGCCTGCTTCCAAACACCAGCTGCTGGGCGTGTGGGGAACATGCGCCAGAAAGGCAGGCAGGGTGACGGCCATAGCCAAGAACGGCTGGTGGATCCTCTTATTTTGCACAGAGGTGGACACGATCCCAATTCCGCCCATTGTCAGCCATGAGTTTTCCACACCTGCCTCTTCTTAGCCGCTTCCCTCGTGGCCGGAACAGTGCGCAGGCCGTGCGAAAGAGTCCCAGGCTGCTCATTAAAGAGCCTTGCCAGTTCGGGAGTCCTGTTAGGGGCCGTCCTGGGCTCCCTGCTCTAATTGCTGGCCGGGATTCCAGGCGCATTCCGTCATCGGTTTTCTGCCTGGGTGAGAATCGGAGCATAAAAGGCCCGCGGAGGGAATAAAGGGTGTGCTGGACGTTGCAAAGCACCGCACATTCTCCAGAGTCACATGGAGTGGGGGCGGGCGGGTGGTGGAGACGCGGTTGGAGCTGCAGCCCATCCTGAGCTTCCTCGCAGAGCCTGAAAGGGACTCTGTGAGGGTGCAATCGGGACAGACGTCAGCATCCGGGGGGAGCGGAAGTCAACAGCACCCCGCAAGCAGAGGGACCCTCTTGGGTGGGGTGGAGAAGACCCTTTCCAAGCCCAAAGGGGCCGGGGAGTTCCCTTTCCTGCAGCTGCCCATGCGGTTGTCGGTGGCTACCAGGGGCATGCGCCAGAGACGCGCACAAATTCAGTCGAATATCCAAAAATCTGATTCGATTCAAATCTTTTTAAATCTGAATTTAACAAGATTCAATTCTAAGTCACCGAATTTGAATCTATTCATTTGAATTTTTCATTCGAATCTGCACTTAGGAATGCCGGCAACATTCGTATGCGCCCGCATGCATGGTTTCGCATCCCATAAGCATCCGTACACTTCCGTATGCATCCCGTAGTTATGCTGTATGCAACTCATTCTCGTCCCGCACGGATCCCGACATGCATACGGATGCAGGGAAGATGTGGATCTTCAAGTACGCATCGTGTAGGAACCCGTACGAATATGAATGTTCGGATTATTCATACAAACACGTACAAATGTATTCGCATAAAATCAAATGTCCGGCATTTATTTTTTTTGTTATTCGGACACATTTGAATTTTCAAACATTTGTTACGAATGGAATTCAAAAATTGCCTTTGCACACATCTGTAGTGGCTACTAGCATGGCGGCCTCCAGGTGGCTGTGTTCACACCTACGTTTTAATCCACTTTCAGCCCATTCCAAGGTGGATCTTCTGAACTGGAAAGTGCTGGAAAGAATCGGTTGATGTGCACTCTCATCCTGAATGTGGCCTGAAGCTGGATTAAAACATAAGTGTGGAAGCAGCCCAGGTTGGAGGAACAGGCAGGAGGCCTCTGAGGACCATATGTAGGGACCATCTTTGGAGAATGGGTGAGGGTTTTGCCCTTGTTTTCAACTTCAGATGGCCATGGCGTGAGACAGGATGCTGGGCTAGACCGACTGTGGCCTGATCCAGCAGGCCTCCTCTTATGTCTTTACAGAAAAATCCATAGAGGACAGGTGTTTGCCAATGGCTTTTAGAACGGATGCCTTGGTATCATCTCCATGTTGGAGAGACAGGTGAGATGCCTCTGAAGACCATCTGCAGGGAGTGGAGAGCAGGTGAAGGTTTTGCCTTCATCCCTTGCTTGAGATGTCCAGAAGCGATAGGTGGGCCACTGTGTGGGACAGGATGCCAGGCTAGGTGGGCTGTGGCCGGATCCAGCGAGGATCCTCTTAGGTTCTTAGAAATTCATGGAGGACCAGCTGCATCAGCGGCCACCGGAATGGATGCTAGGTACCACCTCCAGGTTGGTAGGAAGCAGGAGGCCTCTCAAGGCCATTTGCTTGGAGTTAAGACCCGGTTAACCTGTGGGCCGCCGTGTGAGACGGGATGCTGGATTAGTCGGGCTGTGGCCTGATCCAGCAGGGCTCCTCTTTACATTCTCACCCTAAACACTCTCCTCCATCATGCAGGTAGTTCTGCTCCTTCCCAACCCTGTTGGTCTTCCCTCTGCAGGTTTCGTCTCCTCCGAACTGCTGAGCGTCTGTTCCTCGTCTCCGTGCAAGAACAAAGGGACATGCAGGGACTCAGAAGGCGGCTACCGCTGTCTCTGTCCCCAGACTCCCTTGGTCTATGTGGGGAGAGACTGTGACGTCCTCTACAACGTGTGTGCCGGGCACCCCTGTCCGCCCGAGTGGACTTGCAGTGGGAATCCCGGATACCTGAACTACACCTGCCACTGCCAGCTGAGTTTGATGGGTCTCCCTTGCAGCCTCAAGGGGAATGAGTGTGCCAGGGGGCCCTGCCCACAGCCCCATTTCCAGTGCGTGGAGATCCCCGACGGGTACGGCTGCCAGTGCCCGGGCGGACACCGCTGCCAATCTGGCTCTGCCCTCTGCTCCAGCCAGAGCTGCCAGAACAATGGCACCTGTGTTGAGGAGGTCGACGGGTACACCTGCCAGTGCCAACCTGGTTACACTGGGCCCCACTGTGAGGAGGAGCTGGACGAATGTGCCTCTAGCCCCTGCCAGAACGGCGCCATCTGCCTGGACAGGGTCAACGAGTACAGCTGCTTCTGCGTGCCCGGCTTCCAGGGCTACCGTTGTGAGATCGACATCAACGAATGTGCCTCCCGGCCCTGCCAACACAACGGCACCTGCCTCAACCAGATGGACCACTACGCATGCCAGTGCCTGCCCGGCTACACAGGTACCATTGCCACCTGCTGCCTGCCAGTGAGCTGGTTTGGTCTGGTCCTCAGTGTGCCGGACTCTTAGCTTGAAGTCTCCTGGTTCGATCCCACTATTTTATATGAAGCCAGCTGGGTGGCCCAAGGCTAGTCATGGCTCTCTTTCTGAGCTCCCATGGCCCCACTGACCCCACTGTTGTGGGGAGAAGAACAGAAGGATTGTCAGCAGCTTTGAGTCCCCTTAAATGGGTGAGAAATGTGGGGTAAAGAAGCCAGCTCTTCTTCTTCTTACTCCACAAAGCCAGCTGGATGACCTTGGGCTAGTCACGGCTCTCTTTCTGAGCTCTCTCAGGGTGTCTGTTGTGGGGAGAAGAAAAGAAGCCGCTTTGAGTCCCCTTAAATGTGCGAAAAGAGCAGAGTATAAAAGCCAACTTTTCTTCCTCCAGAAAACCAGCAGGGTGACCTTGGGCTAGTCACGGCTCTCTTTCTGAGCTTTCTGACCTCGCAGACTGTGGTGGGGAGAAGAAGGTTTGTCAGCCAATTTGAGTCCCCTTAAATGGGTGAACAAAGTGGGGTAGAAAAGCCAAGTCTTCGTCTTTAAAGCCAGGTGGGTGACCTCAGGTGTGACCACAGCCTTAAGGTTTAATCCAGCTTCAGTCCACTTTCAGAGTGAGAGAACACATCAGCACAGTGAGAAGCTGTTTTCTTTCAGTGTTAAATAATTCAGAAAATCCCCCTTTGGGATAGATAACGTGGAAAGGAAATTATGGCCACTCTGCTGATGGGTTCTCTTGCCCTGAAGGTGGACCGAAGCCAGATTAAACATCAGGTGTGACCGCGGGCAGACAGAGCAGCAAATGTCCTGCCCCTGATCCGCCTCCCCGTCTCTGCTGATCGTGGCAATTTCTCTGCCTGCGACCCAAGACCTCCTTTGTCAGCCCCCTGGGTTGGCACTGCCCCGCACTGCTAATACACCATCCATCACGAGGGTCTCTTCCCTGTTCTCTGGCCTCCAGATGGAATTCAGCCTGGGGAAATGCCCCCGCACCCCACCCAGTACCAGCCGGCACACAGAGATCCTGCTCATCCCTGCGATCACACGGCAGCCCTTCTGCTCCTCTGCATGGTGACCGGCGGTGGGTGTGGGGGCAAAGGTTGGAACATCAGGCACCCCCCCTGCCACCCCGGATCTTAGTCACCTCGCTGGATTGTGTGGGAGGCCGTTCTTGCTCGCCAGCGGAATGCATTCGCTCCTCCGAGAGGAACAAGAGGGAAGGGGGACGCGGGGAGGAAATTCAGAGCAAAAGCAACCAAGATTGCTGCTGACCGAGAGAGGCTGCGTCTCTGCCCTCTGCACCCACTTCCGTCTCTCTTCCAAGGTTTAGGACGATTGAGCAATGCTCTGAAGGCTAAAATAGAAACAAACAAACACGGTCAAGGAATGGGTATTGAACTGGCAGTGTCAAAATGAAAATTAATTCGGCTTCGGATCCTCCGAAGACAGAGGAACAAAATTCCCCACACAAAACGATGTGAATCCAGACATTTTAACTGGTCTCCAAGGCTGTGGTCACACCTAAGGTTTAATCCAGCTTCAGTCCACCTCCAGAGCGAGACAACCCATCAGCAAAGCAACTGGTAATTTTCTTTCCACATTTTCTGAGTCATTTAACAGCATGTTGCTTTGCTGACGTATTTTCTCACTCTGAAAGTGGACTGAAGCCAGAATAAACTTTCAGTGTGTCCACAGTCAAAGTTTTCTCTAGTGTCAACCCACTTTCAGAGCAAGAGAACACAACAACAAAGTGACCAGTCATTTTCTTTCCACGTTATCTATCCCAAAGGTGGGTTTTTGGAATTTTTTAACAGTGAATGAAAACTGCTTCTCACTTTGCTGATGTGTTCTCCCACTCTGAAAGTGGGCTGAAGCTGGATTGAACCATAAGTGCGGCCACAGCCCACGGAGCCCAGCAAAAGCTTCAGCCAGCCCCAGTGCTCAGTACCTGAATGTGGGGCTGGGTGTCCGTATCACCCCATTGCCCCGAGGGCAGAGAGAGATGATGGTTGTGTTACAGGCAGCTTCCAGATGAACACCAGGGCGACGGTGAACTCTTTAGGTTTAAGAGCCATTTGACAGCAAGACGGAGGAGAAAGGTGGCCGGAATATCTGTTAATTAGCCGCATTCCAGCTCTGAATTCCCTGCACCAAACATGGAGGGCAAGATACGTCCTTCAGGAACCGAAAATTCCAGCGTAAACAACCGGCAGAGAGACGCAGATAAGATGTAAGGGAGGGGAAACCGAAACGGGTATCACCCTCTTACTAACACGTCAGATTTAAGGATGCACATATATTCGTTATTCATTCGGATTCAGACATTCGTATGTGGATCTATTGCTACGGCATTCGGACATTGACATCTGTATGAATACTAATTTTTCAGACATTCGATACAAATAGTTTGGGGAGGTGGAAAAGTGGCTGAGGCAGTCACATCTGCAACGGATCCAGATTGCATTCGGCGCGGATCGGAAGCGGATTAAAAGTGGAGTCAGGGCTGATTTGACACGTTCAGGGCCTCTAAGGGCCGTCAGCGGGGAGTCAAGAGCAGGTGAAGGTTTTGCCTTCGTCTTCTGACTGAGATGCCCAGAAGCCACTGGTGGGCCACTGGGTGAGATGGGATGCTGGTCAGGGTGTTCTCCGGCCTGATCCAGCAGGTTCTTATGCCTTTTCCTTGGGTTGCCGTTTCCTTCCTGGTCTGACATCTGCCACTTTCAGCCATGCTGCCTTCTAAGCATCAGCCCCTTCACTCTGAAATGTACGCGCCCTTCCACCCTCTCTGATCTCACACGTTGCCACAAAAGGCCGGGATGTGGGGACAGGACCCTTGCCTGGCAGAGACGGAGCAGTCTCTGGTGGGCTGTGCTGCATAAGAATTTCGCTAAATGCTTGACAGGTCTTGATCCACCAGATTAAGGGGCCCGCATTCCTCGTGGATTAATGTAGCCATGGCTGCTGCAGAGCGGATCCCTGCCAGAAAGTTGGATTAGGTAGATTGGCAGGTGCCAAGTTCAGAGTGGCAAGCTCTGCCACAGGGGGAGATAAATTGTTCTATGTTTTGTCATTCCAAAGCCCTTTCTGCCTTGGGCATTTTTCTGAATTACGTCCTTGATTAGGGACCTGCCACCTTCATTGAAGTTCGGAATATAGAAGAAGAAGAATTGATTTTTATACCCTGCTTTCCCCACCCATTTATGGGGACTCAAAGCAGCTGACAAACCATCTGTTCTTCCCCCTGCAGCAGACAACCTGGGAGGTAGGTGGGGCTGCGAGAGCTCAGAAAGAGAGCTGTGGCTAGCCCAAGGCCACCCAGCTGGCTTCGTGAAGGAGGAGGAAAAGTTGGCTTTTCTACCCCACTTTTCTCACCCATTTAAGGGGACTCAAAGCAGCTGATAAACCTTCTGTTCTTCCCCCTGCAGCAGACAGCCTGTGAGGTAGGTGAATCTGTGAGAGCTCAGAAAGAGGGCTGTGACTAGCCCAAGGTCACCCAGCTGGCTTAATGGGGGAGGGTGGAATCAAACCCGGTATCCCCAGCCCGGCTCCTTAACCATTAGACCAAACTGGCTCACTGGCTCAGGCGAGAGCCAAATAAAGGCCGTAGGGTGCTTTTTATTGCGCTCTGAATGTGCCCTAAAGGCTTGACTATTGGCCTGAGACCGGTGTCAATGCCAGTGTCCTTTGCATCAAAGGTGTAAACTGTGAAGTGGAGATGGACGAGTGTGAATCTGCCCCTTGCTGGAACGGCGGGACCTGCTTGGACCACATCGGGTTCTTCACCTGCTCCTGTGTGCCAGGATACGAGGGGGCCCAGTGTGAGGTGGACCTGGACGAGTGCCAGAGCCAGCCGTGCCTCAACGGAGGCGTCTGCCAGGATCTCGTCAACAGGTGAGCAGGTAGAAGGTCGGCAGGCCGGGGGCCGTTCTCAAGGAACTGAGGCCCATTCCAGGCCAGCGAATTAAATCCATAGTACAGTAGGACTTCCATGCCCACTGATTCAGTAACCACGGTGCATCTTCACTGCCTTCCTAAACGTGTGCATCTCCGGGGGGAGACTATTCCACAGCCTAGGGGCCATCACTGAGAAGGCTCCGTGCCTTTAGAGACTCTGCAGGCCATGGTGACAGTAGGGGATCTAATGCTTACCTCCTTCTAAGGGACAAATGTCATTAAAAGGCACATACACAGTGTGAGCAAATGATCAACTCTCCTTATTACAGTTTACAAGCAGAACAGCTAGGCTGCATTCACACCTACCTTTTAATCCGGTTTCACTTCACTTTTGGAGTGAGAGGACACATCAGCAAAGTGACTGGTAATTTTCTTTCCACGTTACCTATCCCGAAGGTGGATTTCGCGAGCGATTCTAACACGGAAAGAGAAAGAGCTCGGCACTTTGCTGATGCGTCCTTCTCTCATTCTGAAAGTCGTCTGGAAGCGGATTAAAGCTCAGGTGTGAACGTAGCCCTGGCGGGGACTCGGAATGACTCAGCTCACCATGGCTTTCTTCCTCAGCTACCAGTGTGACTGCCTCCATACTGGCTTTGAAGGGGAACACTGTGAGGTGGATATCTTGGAGTGCGCTTCCCAGCCTTGCCAAAATGGTGCCACCTGCCTGGAGGGAATCAGACACTTCCAATGCTCTTGCTGGCCAGGTAGGTGAAGCCGGACAGGTAACAACGTCTCAAATCAGACATCATTAAAACAATAACAGTGCGTATTAACACAATAGCATCTGCAAGAGGGAAGGGATAGTGTATCCCCATTTAAGCAAAGGCCTGGGCAAAGCGGTGCGTCTTCAGTGCCTTCCGAAATGTGTACGGTGAAGGAGATAGATGCACCTCAAGCAGAGACTATTCCATAGCCTAGGGGCCATCACTGTGAAGGCCCTCTCCCGGGTGCCTACTCCTTTTGCTGCTGGAGGTGGTGGGACAACCAGGAGGGCCTCCCCTCCAGACCTTAAGGCACGGGCAGGTTGATATGGGAGAAGGCGTTCCTTTAGATATCTGGGGCCCAAGTCATTTAGTGCCTGATAAGTCAAAGCTGACACCTTGAATTGGGTTCGGTAGTGAATCGGCAGCCAGTGCAACTCTTTTAAGGCTGGCGTGATGTGCGTCAAAGCTTCAAAGCAACCTCTAACTGCTGATATAACCTAAAGGACAAAGAACGCATAGGCAACACGTTGGACTGATCCCCAATTAGGAAATGTACAAATCTGATGCTGGTCCTTCCAGGTGAAGGGACAGGGGGAGGCAGATGAAAATGTGGAGCCTGTAGTGTGTTGGTTTCAGAGAACTCCCGGCCATCAGCTTCAAGGTTCCCTTTCTCCTATCGCCAGGGTATATTGGAGAGCTCTGCGAGGAAGACCTGGACGAGTGTGCCCTGGAGCCCTGCCTCAACGGGGGCCAATGCTTCCAACGGTCCAACCAGAGCTACTACGGGGAGCGTTTGGACTTCCCGGAACAGTTCAGCTACCAAGATGCTGCTGGGTTCATTTGCGGATGCCAGCCGGGCTTTGAGGGTGAGTCCAGGGCCGTAGTCCAGCCGGCTTCTCCGGAGTCCACTTTTACACAGGACTCAATCCATCCTGGGAGGGGGGCAGTCCATTTTCTCTTGACATGTATAAGGAGGGAACCGGGATAGAAGGGGCTGAGCCACGCTGGGGTGAGTGGATCCAGCCTTCCCTCCTGCCCGTTTTAGCAAAGCTTCCTTTGGGTTCCCTGAAGTTTTATCGAACCCATGAACGATAAAGCCCAGGAGGGTCTAACGTGATTTATTTTGCTTGCGCCCAAAGGGGAAACCTGCTCCCTCAACATTGATGAATGTAGATCCCAGCCTTGCCAGAACGGAGGAAGCTGTGAAGATCTCGTGAACGGCTATCGGTGTCTCTGTCTTCCAGGGTACTCAGGTAAGAGTCAAGGTGCCACTCAGGCTGTGGTTTAATCCAGCTTCGGTCCACTTTCAGATTGAGAGAACACATCATCAAAGCGACCAGTAATTTTCTTTCCACATTATCAATCCCAAAGGTGAAGTTCCTGAGTTATTTAACACTGGAAGAAAACAGCTGGTCACTTTGCCGATGGGTTCTCTCACTCTGAAAGTGGATTGAAGCTGGATTAAAACTTGGCTGTGGTCACACCTAAGGTTTAATCCAGTCTCAGTCCACCTTCAGAGTGAGAGAACACACCAGCAAAGGGACCAGTGATTTTCTTTCCACATTTTCGATGCCAAAGGAGAATTTTCTGGGCTATTTAACCCTGAAAGAAAACAGCTCTCTCTATGAAAGTGGACTGAAGCTGGATTAAATCTTAAGTGTGACCACAGCCCCAGAGTAAAAAGAGTCCCCTTTGGTCCTTCTTTAATCAGGATATCCTGCATGGCTCCGATTTTCGGACATTCCTAGACGAACCGAATGTTATGACATCCGTACACCGATGTCTGTATATGTCCAAACGTTTTGGAACATTTGTGAAGAGAGGAGGTGGGAAAGCAGCTGTGACAGTCACATCTGCAACGGATCCGGAGTGCATTCGACTTGGTTTGAGAGCAGATTCAAAGCGGATTCTGGCAGATTTGATACTTTCAGGGCAGATATGTTTCGGGACATGAATGCATATCAAACAGAATCCCACCACATTCGAAGGGGATTTATTCGGACGAATAGAAATTTTCTTGCCCTTGACTTGATGTGAATCTAATGGGGAAAAAAAAATTATTTGTACATACCCCTAATTTGGATTGTGTTTTGGGAAGTCTGCAGCTAAATCTTGGCTGAAAGAGGAGGCCGCAAGGAAACATCTCCTCTGTTCCTTTTGGTAATCCCCTCCCAGGAGGACAGAATGATCCAGATCTCTTGTTTTCAGACCTGCTGCAGTGTAAATAAGGCTCTGTTTCCATTGCAGAAGGAGATTGAAGAATTCATTTCTTGTGCCCATGCCAAAAATGTAGCCACTGCTGTCCTTTGTCTCAAAGTCCCCAAAGCCAGTATCTCCTCTGGAATTCCTTCCAAGGCTCTTTGCTTTGCCTCCTCAATCACCTTTAGATCCCCCCCCCCGAAAAAAAAAATTAAATGCAAATTGGGCATTTCTTTTAAAGGAAAACACCTCTCGCCTCGACAATCTTCAGTTGCATGGATTCGCCCGGCTTTTTCAGCAGCTCCAAATTGTCCTTGGCAGCTTCCAAAACCTTGTGAGCCTGCTGCCATCTTCTGGGGAAAGAGAGATCTCCAAATCCTGGGAGAAAGCTGCTGGTTTTTGCAAAAGATGCGCTGGCTTATTCTCCTTTATCCCGCCTGCTGCCACTGAGTGCGACATTAAAAGGCCACCTATCTTGGGCTGCGTTCCCACCTACGATATAATCCAGCTTCAGTCCAGTTTCAGAGCGAGAGGACGCGTCGGCAAACGGAGAATCTGTTTTCCTTTGGCATTCTCCGACTCAGAAAAAAACCCACCTCTGGGACAGGTGATGGGAAAAGCAAATGACTGGCCACTTGGATGTTGTATTGTTCTATTCTGAGAGTGGGCTGAAACTGGATTAAATCATAGGTGTGGACACTGCTGGAGTCCCAAGCTGGCTCTGTGTGTGTATGCAAGTGACATTGCTTTATTGCTCCACACTTTGCTCTTATTTTAAATGTGAAAGTCCTATAATGTTTGCATTCCTTTGCTCTAGCTATTATATCTCAAACTTCCATCTGAAAACATAACGCTCACCTCCTCCTAAGGGACAGAAGTCATTAAAAGCCACATACACAGTGTGAGTAAATGATCGGCGCTCCTTATTACAGTTCACAAGCAGGACAGCTAGGCTACATTCACACCTATGTTTTAATCCAGGTTCACTTCACTTTCAGAGCGAGAGACCACACCAGCAAAGTGGCCAGCAATTTTCTTTCCGCATTATCTATTCCAAAGGGGAATTTTCTGAGTTATTTAACACTGAAAGAAAGCAACTTGAGACTCTGCTGATGTGTTCTCTTGCTCTGAAAGTGGACTGAAGCTGGATTAAACCTGAGGTGTGGACGCAGCCCTAGGCCTTCGGTGGACTGGCAGCAGGGCCCCTGTGGATGGGGGTGGGCTGCATGGAGCAGGAGGGTGGCACTGCATGTGTGGCGAATGCCATGCTCAGCCCCTCCACGGGGAGAGATGGGCCAGGCGGCGAGTTTGCGGAGGGGCAGAGTTGCCCTGCCAGTCGCAGCCATTAATCTCTCCTGCTTTGTCAATTCATCCCATGCCGGCCTGCTGAGTAAACAGCTTATTACTTCACATTAGGATCACGGAGCAACTTCGCAACGCTTCCCATAACATTCCTGTGCTGCGCTGGGCGGGTGATTAATGCGGCTGGAAGCCTTTGATGCCTGAGGGGCTTCATGGAATCTGAGCGAGGGGAGCCGTTGCTGCAGGGTGCCTATTCCGCCTCACCTCTGCTTTGTGTTCTGCACCCGGAGGCCTCGGTGAAGGGCGGCAGCGAGAAGATGCTTGTAAATAAGTAAATAATAAAGGTAGATAGGTGGGTGGGTAGATGATATAGACAGACAGACAGACAGACAGACAGGTGGATGGATGGATGGATGGATGGATGGATGGATGGATGGATGGATGGATGGATGGATGGATGGATGGATGGATGGATGGATGGATGGAGAGTGACAGACACAGATATATATATAGAAAGAGGGACAGATAACTAGGCAGATAAACTAGACAGAGAAAGATAGGTATAGATAGATAGATAGATAGATAGATAGATAGATAGATAGATAGATAGATAGATAGATAGATAGATAGATAGATAGATAGATAGATAGATAGATAGATAGATAGGTATCGAGACAGAAACATAAAGACAGATATAGTCAGAGACACAGACAGACAGACATAGAATTAAATCGAATGTGAACATTCAAATTCAAATAGGTCTTCACATTCAAATTTAAACATTCAAACAAATTTTGAATGTTCCAAAACATTCGAAAGTAAAGGTATGTATGTATTACATACTTATCTGTACAAATCTCATACGTAACTGTACGTATTTGCGCTTTTAATATGGGATGAAAACGGGGTACATACAGGATAAAATGAGATGCATACAAAATGCGTACAGATACGAATAACACATACAAATGTTGTCGGCATTCATATCTTCAGATTCGAATCTAACATTTGAACAGTTTCAAATGTATTCGATTCGATTCAGATTCTGTCGCATTCGGATTCTAAACCTTCGAATGTTTGGACATTTAATTTGGCTCAGATTCGAATGCAAGAAAAGATGTGTGCCCATCCCAAGTTCATGGCCGCGTTTTGTTTAAAGCAATCTCTAGTCTAAACAGGTACCACCCGAGTAGGGAACATACTTTCCCTCTTGCCTGTGTTGCCAGTGCTGAGGTCAAGCGTTCCACGGGGTTCTCTCGGCCGCCTCTTGCCTTGTGCGGCAGTGTCTGTCTCGACGGAGAGGCCGCGCGTGGCGAGGATCTGACCTTCCGCCTGCGGCTGATAATTGTCCACAAAGTTGTACGTGGCCTGGCCAAAGTGAGCTGCCGGCGCACCCGACTCTGCTTTTCCCGGAGGAAGGTGCATTTCAGCGGCCGCGCCGTGCCTGAGGAGTGTGAGACGCATGTGATCCCTCCTCGAAGGAGACAGGAGGGGGGTTGCGAGATTCCCGACAAAGACGACGCTGCTCTCTGCAAACAGGCAGAATTTGGGGTGACCGGATGTGGCCCTTCCCCGAAAGCGGGGATCCCAAGTCCCCTCGCAGCCGTGAGCTTAAAAGGAGAGGATCCTTGCCACAGGAAAGGGAAGGGTGTGTCAGACTTAACACGCACTCCTTCGCACCACACCGTCTCTCCCCCCACATCCACCCCCGGCGCATATACGGGAGGTCGCTGGCAAACATTCCTGTCCGCGGTGATAGGAGCCAGCTGGAAAGAGGTTTAGGGCTGAGATGGATTAGATCTCCCTGCAGCCGCACCACCGGCTTTATATTGGCTGGCTCCATCTTCAATCCCCTTTCGCCTGCCCGGGACCTCGAAGCACGCACCCTGTGGCTCCAGCCTAGTAGAACGTCGGGTCCGTTTGCTTGCTTGCTTGCTTGCTCGTTTGTTCGCTCGCTCGCTCGCTCCCGGGAGCGTCACCCATGTCGGCAGGAGAGCAGCCATGAACTCCATGCTGGTCAGGGTCCTGATGAGTGGAATTTATCTCCTAGCAGGTAATCAGGAAAGCGGCGGTGACTTGGCTCCTCTCCACACAGGTGCAGGCAGGCAGAACCTGGGTCCTGGTGCTGGTATTGGAGTGGGGCAGGAGCTGTACAGATCGGGGTGGGGAGATCTCCTCAGGCATTTTCTGCCGGCTGCTCTTGACGTGGGGAAGGTTTCGCCTGGCCTCTGTGCATTGTGTACCTGTGCTGCCTGTCTGCTTTTGCGTTCCTCACGTGCCGTTTCTTGTGCCGACTTCACGGCTGGGCTGGGGCAGGGTGAGGTGGGGCAGGGTGAGGTGGGGCAAATCCCTTTCCCCTCCACAATTGCTGTCCAGAGGAGAGGGCGGTCTGTGCTGGGGTGGGGGGCTCATATTGCTGCTGCCCCCAGGGTGTGTGGGACCTGCCAGGGCGAGGCGTGCGCCACCAGGGCAACGTGACTGCTAATTCCTCTGCTTTCCACGGCCACATGAATGAGACAGCAGTGGGCACGCAGGGGCCGCCCACCAGGACCGCTTCCCTCCACCGTGTGGAATTCAAGCAGCTGGAGCTGTAAAGAATGTGGGGCCGGGGACGTTCCTTGCTGCAGGCGTGGTATCGGCCCTGTAAGAGAGTCAGAGTGTCCGTGACGGACCACCAACGGTGGCCTCTAAGGTTTAGTGGCTAAGGAGCCGGACTCTTCCCTGGGAATACCGGGTTTGGTTCCGCACTCCTCCAAGAAGCCAGCTGGGTGGCCTTGGGCTAGTCACAGCAATCTTCTGAGCTCTCACAGCCCCACCTGCCTCACAGGGTGTCTGTGGTGGGGAGGAGGTTTCTCAGCCCTTTTCGGTCCACTTAAATGGGTGAGAAAAGCAGGACAGAAAAGGCAAGTCTTCTTCTCAGGTGTCCCTTGAGTTCAGCATTGGAAGTTTTTAGCGTCTCTGTTTTTGTGGCAGAAGGGCTCCCCTGGCTGCTCTTTCGACCCACCTCAGGCCAGGGTGCTAGAGGAGCGGGGAGGCCTGGAATGGAAGCCTCATCCCCACCCCCTAAGACCATGTCCTGATCCTCAGCACATCAGAGCCTGGCTTGGCGCCATGAAAAGGAAGCCACTGTCCCTGAGCCGGGGGGGGGGGCGCCTGTGGGCACACCTCCCTCACCACCTTCAGCCAGGAGAAGCAAAGCAGGCAGAGTTTGGGTCCCACTGGTGAAAAGCAAGAAACAAGTGCGGTTTTGAGCCATTTCTACCTCCAGTGCTTCCTTTTCTTGCTTTACTCAAGGCTCTGATCACACTGAATGTTGAATCCAGTTTCAATCCACCTTTGGAGTGAGAGAACACACTAGCAAAGGGACAAGCTGTTTTCCTTCAGGGTTAAATAACTCAGAAATTCCACCTTTGGGATCGATAATGTGGAAAGAGAATCGCTGGTCACTTTGCTGATGTGTGTCTCTCGCTCTGAAGGCGGACTGAAGCCGGATTAATCCTTAAGTGTTAATGCAGCCTTAAGGTTTAATCCAGCTTCAGTCCACTTTCAAAGTGAGGGAATACATCAGCAAAGCGAGAAGCTGTTTTCTTTCAGTGTTAGATAGCTCAAGAAAATCCACTTTGGGGATGGATAATATGGAAAGAAAATTACTGGACGCTTTGCTGATAGGTTGCCCTGCTCTGAAGGTGGACTGAAGCTGGATTAAATGCAGCCTTAAGGTTTGATCCAGCTTCAGTCCGCTTTCAGAGGGAGAGAACAGATCAGCAAAGTGAGAAGCTGTTTTCTTCCAGGGCTAAATAACTCAGAAAATTCACCTTTGTGATAAGATAATGTGGAAAGAAAACTATTGTTCACTTTGCTGACGTGTTCCCCACTCTCTGAAAGTGGACCGAAGCCGGATTCAACCTTAGGTGTGATCACAGCTCTCCCTTGTTCTGGTTCAGCCAGTAAAAAAGCCGAACTCCTGATCCTAACAGTTAGGATGCCAAAGTGATTTTGCAGATAGGGGTTGGGTCGACGGGTGAGGATAAAGCTGATGTTTTTCGCACGGGGAACCCTTTTTAGAGCAGGTCTGGAGTGCAGCCGTTCTAGAGAAGAGAAGCCGTTTCCTTTGCTTTCATTGACTGCCGGAGGGGAGAATCACTTCGGACCCCCCCCCCAGGAGGGACAGAGAGGGAGGGAGGGGCGCGTGGGCTGCGTCCTGGTGCACACACCAGCTGACCGCACTCCCCCGTGCTGGAGGGGCCTGGAGCAAAATCTTGTTATTTCCGGACAGAGGGAAAGGAAGGCTTCTTGCTGCCTTTCGTGGTTCTGCAGCAAAGGAAGATGCAGAAAAGGCCAGCAGGGCCTGCAGAGCTGCCCTCCCCCAGACGGAGGCATGCAAGATATGAAGAGGCCTGGGGCCCTTTGGAGAGGCTTCGCTGCTCTGCGCAGGCACCGGCCGGTCAAGGCATCCTTTGCTGGCGTCCTTTCCCTGGGATAAGGGGCTTCGGCTGTTGCTGGTTTGTGCGTCGATCTAATGTGGACATTCGAATTCGAATAGCGTGTCTACACGTTCACATTTGAACATCTGAACAAACTTTGAGTTCGCTCAAATGATTAGAAACACGCAAAAGCACCGATGTGTAGGTATTACATACGCATACGTACGAATCTCACACGTATCTGTACGCATTTGCGCTGATAGCACGGGACAAAAACGGGATACGTACGAAATGCGTACAGATACGTATAACACATGTGAACGTTGCGAACATTCGTATCTTCAGATTCGAATTGAACATTCGAACCAATAGATTCATCCTTGTCTTCTGCTTGAGAAGCCCAGGAGCAACTGGTGGGCAAGCAGGGCTCCTCTGAGGTTCTTATGGACTTGATGGGCTGTGGCCTGATCCAGCAGGGCTCCTCTGAGGTTCTTATGGACTGAATGGGTTGTGGCCTGATCCAGCAGGACTCCTCTTAGGTTCTTATGGACCGGATGGGCTGTGTCCTGATCCAGCAGGGCTCCTCTGAGGTTCTTATGGACTGAATGGGTTGTGGCCTGACCCAGCAGGGCTCCTCTGATGTTCTTATGGACTAAATGGGCTGTGGCCTGACCCAGCAGGGCTCCTCTTAGGTTCTTATGGACTTGATGGGCTGTGGCCTGATCCAGCAGGGCTCCTCTGAGGTTCTTATGGACAGGATGGGCTGTGGCCTGACCCAGTAGGGCTCCTCTGAGGTTCTTAGGGACTGGATGGGCTGTGGCCTGATCCAGCAGGACTCCTCTTAGGTTCTTATGGACCGGATGGGCTGTGTCCTGATCCAGCAGGGCTCCTCTGAGGTTCTTATGGACCAGATGGGCTGTGTCCTGATCCAGCAGGGCTCCTCTGAGGTTCTTATGGACTAAATGGGCTGTGGCCTGACCCAGCAGGGCTCCTCTTAGGTTCTTATGGACTTGATGGGCTGTGGCCTGATCCAGCAGGGCTCCTCTGAGGTTCTTATGGACAGGATGGGCTGTGGCCTGACCCAGTAGGGCTCCTCTGAGGTTCTTAGGGACTGGATGGGCTGTGGCCTGACCCAGTAGGGCTCCTCTGAGGTTCTTAGGGACTGGATGGGCTGTGGCCTGACCCAGCAGGGCTCCTCTTAGGTTCTTGTGGACTAGATGGGCTGTGGCCTGATCCAGCAGGTGGCAACTTACACCTTCTCTGCCACTCCAAGCAAACAAGGCAGGAATCAAAACAGCCCACGTCCCGGTGGAAATCTTCTTACTTAATTAGTTGCCGGCATGGAGGCCCCAGGCAGAATTCACCTTGAGGATTAATTTGTTGATCAGCACAACACAAGCGTCCCAGAGGCGATTCCTAGGAACCCAAAGCAGATGCAGGCACAGATCCTTGGCGTGGGTCTAAAGAGAAGACGCCTTCACCGGGGGAGGCGACCGGAATCGTCAAGGGTCTGGAACACCTTCCTTATGAAATCAAGACGCGACATCTGGCCCTCTTTGGGCGGCGTTCCAAGACGGAACCCGGTTGAAGGATATAAAATCATGCATGGTACTGAAGAGGTGGACAGAGAAACCTTCGTCTTCTCTAGAACCAGGGGCCACTCTGTGAGGCTGATGGGCCAGAGAGTCAGATCAGACAAGGGGAAGGATGTCTTCACCCAGAGGGTCATTGGTCTACGGAATTCGCTGCCAGAAGAGGTGGTGACAGCAACCAACCTAGATGGCTTTAAGAAAGTGTTAGATTAATTTATGGACTACAGATGTATCAATGGCTACTAGAATGGATGCCCAGGTACTGTCTCTAGGTTGGGGGGACAGGTAGGATGTCTCTTAAAGTGAGCCATTTTGGTCTAGTGCTTAGGGAGCCGGACTCTTATCTGGGAATGCCGGGTTTAATTCCACTCTCCATTACAAAGCCAGCTGGGTGGCCTTAGGTTAGTCACACTCTCTTCTAAGCTCTCACAGGCCCACCTGCCTCACACGGTGTCTGTTATGGGGAGAACAGAAGGTTAGCCAGCAACCTTGAGTCCCCTTAAATGGGTGAGAAAGACAGGGTAGAAAAGCCAACTCTTCTTCAAGGCCATTTGCAGAATTGGGGAGCAGGTGAAGATTTTGCCAGTGTCTTCTGCCTGGGATGCCGAGAAGCAATTTGTGGGCCAATGTTGAGACAAAATACTGTTGGAAGAAAGTATATAAATGTCTGAATTCATCTGAAAAACAAATATTTTGAATACGCGAAAATCTGATTCGATCCATATCTTTTAAACTCGAATTTAACAAGATTTGATTATTATTTACCAAATTCGAATCCACTTCTTCAAATTTTTAATTCGAATCTGCACATACGAATGTCGACAACATTTATATGTGCGCCTACGCATCTTCCCCACATCCGCGCACTTCTGTACGCATCTGTACACATCTGTATGCATCCCGTAGTTATTGCGTGTGCAACCTGTTTCTGTCCCCTTACGGATCTGTACACATGCGTACGGATGCGGGAAAGATGCGGATCTTCAAGTACGCATCGCGTACGGACCCGCACACATAGGAATGTCTGGATAATTCGAATGAACAGATCCAAAATTTGAAATTCAATTCGAATGTTTACATTCAAATTTTTGGGATATTCTATTCGAGTTCGAATGCCGAAGTTCGATCAGATTTCGAATGCCTACGAATATTTGTGCACATTCCTTCTTCCCATGGCTGTACTATTTTGGCAGGAGGTTCGGATTCTCCCTTCCGGATGGAGCAAGAAGCAGGGCGCCCCCTCTCAGCCTCGGTGCCTCCCAGACCTGCAGGCCGGGCGTAATGCCACAAAGCCCATAATCCAGACTTTGCTTATCTATGCAGCTGTCTTAGTCGATTAGCAGCAACTGTGTGAGGAGCTTGGGGTGGGGCTGGTGCTGGAAGGGAATTCTTACTCGGAGGGAAGCCACTCTGAAGTTCGTTCTGGTTGTATTGCCTCTTTTCATCCTGCTGTATATTTAAGGGGTACTTGCAAACGTCGCCCCAGTTTGCATCCAGCAGAAAAACACACACAGGCAGGCAAAGGCTCGCACAAAAACAGTGGGCAACCAAGTGACAAACGCTCTTCGATTTTAGCAGGTGAAAAGCGATGCCCAGTGAGGCAAAGAACACCAATTGCATCCATAAACTGCCTTAAGATCTGCAGGGGAGGCCCTCCTGGTTGTCCCACCAGGAGAGGGCCTTTTCAGTGGTGGCTCCTAGACTGTGGGATAGTCTCGCCCTGGAGGTGCGTCTATCACTTTCACTGTACACATTTAGGAAGGCAGTGAAGACACATTCCCCTTCCCACTTGCAGATGCTGTTGTTTTAATATATGCTGTTATTATTTTATTATGTTGTTGTTACCCGCCCTGAGACCTTTAAGTATAGGGCAGGATAGAAATACAAATAATAGATAAATAATAAAATAAACTGATGGAGGCTGAGCTCTCTGTGAGATCAGGAAAGGGGTCTTGGGGTTCAGTGACGGTGCCGAAAAATATGGAAACAGTAGAGGAAGAAAAATATATATATTTTCTCTATTGCACAGCACTAGAATCAGGGGGGCACTCTAGGAAGCTGATGGGCCAGAGAGTTAGATGAAGAAGGGGAAGTATTTTTTCACCCAGAGGGTCATTGGTCTACGAAATCTACAACCAGAAGAGGTGGTGAGAGCAACCAGCCTGGATAGCTTTAAGAAAGGGTTATAGACAAGTTCATGGGGGAAAGGTGTATCAATGGCTACTAGAATGGATGCCCAGGTACCATCTCCAGGTTGGAGCGACAGGCAAGATGCCTCTCAAGGAGTCCATGTGCAAGGAGTCAAAAGCAGGTGAAGGTGTGGCCTCCATCTTCTGCTTGAGACGGCCAGAAGCCACTGGGGGCCACTGTGTGAGACGGGATGCTGGACTAGATGGGCTGTTGCATGACCCAGCAGCAAGGCTCCTCTTGATTCTTGAAGGACAGGTGTATCAATAGATACTGGAATGGATGTCCAGGTGTGACCGCCTCCAGGTTGGAGAGACAGGCAGGAGGCCTCTCAAGGCCTTTTGCAGGGACCTGAGAGCAGGTGAAGGTTTTGCCTCGGTCTTTTGCTAGTAGCCCAGAAGCAACTGGTGGGCCTCTGTGGGAGTTGGGCTGTGGCTGATCCAGCACATTATGTTCTTATGTACCGTTCTTGTCTCAGTAATGACATCTTTGCCCTCTTCACCCTAGGTGTGGAATGTGCCAGCGACGTTGATGAGTGTGAAGCCCACCCCTGCGAAAACGGGGCTGCATGTGAAGACGGCATCGCCGACTACATCTGTCACTGCATCCTCGGCCCAGATGGCATCGCCTGGGGTGGGAAGAACTGTTCCGTGGAGCTCATTGGGTGCCACAACCACAGCTGCCAAAATGAGGCCTTGTGCATCCCCACCTTGCAGTCTGGCACCCATGGACACCTGTGCCAGTGCCGCCCTGGGTTCTACGACGCTACATGCTCCACGCCAACAACCTTCTCCTTCACGTCTAGTGTCTACCTCTTCATCAACATGTCTGCAGATGAGAAGGATGCCAAGGAGGCATCAGAGAGGCACCTCATGAGTGTGGCTCTCCAGTTCCGGACCACCATCCCTGATGCTACCCTCCTTTTCCGAGGCGACCGAGAAGAACACCTGCTGTTGGAGCTTGCTGGTGGTCTTCTGCGCGTGACGCTTTCCACAGGGGGTTCCAGCAGCTCTTCCTTCACTCTGGAGGCCCCGAAGGTGGACGATGGCCTGTGGCACAAAATGGAGGTTCTTGTAGGCAGTTCTCTTGAGCTCAGGTTGTGGCATGCTGCCTGTGCTGGGGCCGTGTGCTTCTACAGATATCCCCTTGAAGAGACGCCGCCAATTCCCTTCTTGGCTTCCTTCCTCCACATATACATCGGAGGTGTTGGAGAAGAGCTAACAGCTCACCCTTTAAGGAGTTTCATTGGTTGCTTGCAAGACGTGCAGATCGACTCAAAGGTCGTCATACCTCCGGAGGTGGCCAAGTCGGAGTCCCCTGGCTTTGAGATGGGCTGTAACAGGACAGAGTGGTGTGGCTCCCAGCCATGCCAGAATGGCGGCCAGTGCATCGACCTCTGGGCAGACTTTAGCTGCCTCTGTCCTCGGCCTTATGAGGGCCACATCTGCTCCTATGGTAAGTGATGGACTAAAGTGCCCATGAGGGAGGTGGGCTTACGTGGAAGCAGGAACCTTTCTGGGAAGTCAGGCTGAGCTGTGGCAGAGAAGAGATATACACAGAGGATGTATCATATCAGCCAAACATGCCCACATGGGTCAAAGGCAGAAGATACCAGAAGAACGTGGTGACAGCTACCAACCTGGATAGATTAGACAAATTCATGGAGGACAGGTATATCAATGGCCACTAGGACAGATGCCTAAGGACTACCTCCAGGTTGGAGAGACAGGCAGGAGGCCTCTCAAGGCCAGGTAGGGAGTCCAGAGCAGGTGAAGGTGTTGCCTTGTCTTATGCTTGAGAAGCCCAGAATTATTTGGTGGGCCACTGTGAGATATGGGATGCTGGACCAGATGGGTTGTAGCCCAATCCAGGAGGGCTCCTCTTAGGTTCTTATGATGCATTTCTATACCGGCATCTGGCATTTAATGCTGCCCTACAACGCTCAAGAGCAACCAGCTTTGTGCATTACAATCGATGCCTCGTAAATTGAAGTCACTTATATACGGTCAGATTTTTCTGTGGCCTCTTGCAGAACCGGAACTGAATTTCTCGGTGGGAGGGTGGTGATAAGGGGTAGGATTCTGCCTTGTGGCCTCAGAGTAGTCTTTTTGGAATTGCATCTCCCACCCCCCTCCAGAATCTCCTACAGGAACGTTTGGCCGGGACAACTCCTCAAGTTTTGCCACCTTCACAGTGAACGGGAGTCCAGGGGTAAACTTTAGCCTCTCGTTTTTCCTGCGGACGCTGAAACCCAGCGGGCTGGTAATGCAAATCGGAAACAGCAACGAACCCTTCCTTAGCGTATATCTGAAAGACGGGCGGCTCCGGCTAGAGGTGCCGAGTGCCTCTCCCGCCATTGGGCTCGCCGCTTATCTGGCCGATGGCCTGAGGAATTTCGTGATGCTGTCTTTCACCAACGGCTTTGCTCATGCTAGGCTCCTAAATGGAGAGGAGGAGCTGGGGGAGCTGGCCGTGGGCCCCCTCCCGTCTGGCTTGGAGATCCATGTCGGTGGACTCCCGCCCCACAACAGCACCGACCCTTGGGGAGGGCATTTCAAAGGCTGCCTGCAGGATGTCCGATTCAATCAGCAGCTGCTGCAGTTCTTCCCTGATCCTCACGATAACCACAGTGCATCAGAAGAGGTCCATGTGGGACAGAGCTCCAACGTTGAACCAGGATGCATCTCAGATGACGCCTGCAAGGTAAGAGGAGCACCAAACATGGCCGTTTGCATCTAAACGCACTGGAACCTCTGCAGACCGAAAGGGGGAAGGGACTGGGAATTTTCTTAAAAGGAGATTTGAACAAATGGTCAGGGAAAGAGACAGAAGCCGTCCTCCCCTCCCACTGGTTCTGCCCCGGTAGCTCAGACAGGAAGAAGTTATGCTGGCACCCACAGTGTGAACAGGTTTTATGTTATCTTTTCGGGCATGGAGGGGGGGGGGGATAAACAGAAAGGTGGCAGGGGTTCCTGCTTTGTAGAGTGATTCTCTCAACAGACCCTCACCCTTCCTGGCTGCAAGGAAGCGTTGGTGAGCCAGTCTGGTCTTCAAGTCAGAGCGCCGAAATCATATCTGGTAGTCACAGGGTTTGATTCCACACTCCTCGTGAGCTGCTGCCTTCACCTTTTCCCATTCAGTGGTAGTCTGGTGGCCGATATTTACAGTTACATTCTTCTTCCCCGTAGGGCTTCACAAGAGCCTTTGCCCTGTACTCCCCAGTACTTAGAGAGCTGGATCACATTTCTCTTGCGTGTCTTTCAGCCGGGACCGTGCCTCAACGGGGGCCACTGTGTCGTCACCTGGAATGACTTCAGCTGCAGCTGCCCTGCCAACTTCACTGGCAAGCACTGTGAAGATAAAGTCTGGTGCCAGAGCGAGCCGTGCCCCCCAGGAACAACGTGCATGGATGTCCCCTCTGGTTACGTCTGTAAGTCTTCTCCCAGGGTCTTTGGGGTTCTTTGGAACCGGCCTTCCATCTCCGAAGGTGTCAAATCGGAACTAACATCCAAGAGCCTGCTCGTTAACCTTCTTCACATTGCAACTCTCCTGCAGAGCGAGGCGTGTGGTCCGCTCCTGATCACCCACCTCATGGAGGGCTGAACAAGTACAGCAGTGCTACAGCATGCTGGAGCACATGGTCTACAGCATGCTGGAGCACATGGTCTGTGTTAAGAGGTCTCACAGGGGAGGCCTGAGAGGTACAGAGAGGGTGAACGTCTGGACAAATGGTTCCTTTCATGTGTACCAGGCCAGTCAGTGGCAAGTGCTTTCGGGAGGTCTAATAAAAGACTTGCCTTCTTTGCCTTAGCACTTCGCAGGCCACAGCCTCTGAGAGCCGCATCTCACATTCCTCTTCTCCTTCACACAGGTGTGGCGAGGGCCACATTCCACGAGCACAGCACCATGGAATTCATGAGCAACGCATCCCTCACCAGAGCCCTCCACGGCCTCCGTGTGGATTTCAGGACGCGGGATGAAGACGCTGTCCTGGTTCAGGCGGCAGAGGAGGTGGACTCCCTCCTGGTGGCCATCCAGAACTCCTCCTTGGTGGTGGAAATCAGAAGTGGGAATGGCATCGAGGGTGCAAGCTTTCTCAGCCAAATGCCCATCTCAGACGGACTGTGGCACACGCTCCTGCTGTCTATGGAGGAACCCTCAGCAATTACATCAAGGTGGCACCTTCGCTTGGATGGATCCATCAACGCAACCCTTCAGGGAAATGCCGGGAGCCTGGACTTCCTGAAAAGCAACACCGTTATCGTTTTAGCTAAAAACTTCACCGGTTGCCTTGGACATGTGGACGTAGGCGGTGTGCTGCTGCCCCTCACCGTCCACACCACATACCCACAGCCAGAGCAGTTCCTGCAGACGAACAGCCAAGGAGCCCTCCCTGGCTGCACCGGGGTCGATGTCTGTGCCTCCAGCCCGTGCCTCCACGGGGGCTCTTGCCAGGATCTCTTCAACGCCTTCAGCTGTGCCTGCAGTCCTGGATGGGAGGGGCCGGTCTGTGAGGCCAATGTCGACGACTGCCAGTCCAGCCCCTGCATCCACGGCGTGTGCATGGACGAGGTGGCGGATTTCCAATGCGACTGTGACAAGGGCTACATCGGGAAGCGGTGCCAGATCAACGTGGATGATTGCATTCGGCACCAGTGCCAGAATGGGGCCACCTGTGTGGACGGGGTCTACAGCTACTCCTGCAAATGCCCTCCGCAGTTCACCGGCCCTCACTGCGAGTAGGTGCTCCCTGGGGATGCGAGCAGAACGGGCGGGGCTTTTGGGGGAGTTATTCAGAACAGATCTATTCCTCTTCTCTTTTCAAAATGTTTGCAAAGAAGGAAAGACAACCAGGAGGGGAATAAGAAATTAGCAATAATGAAAACCCTGTCGGAATCCCACAGGTGGGCTCCTTTGCACTGGACACCCAGGGTGTCGTTCAGGGCATGGAATGACCCCTTATGGACCAAAGACCCATTTGGGGCTGTGAACGTTACTCAGACCGCCGAGTTCTTATTGCTCGCAGAGTATTTGGGCGGCCCCCTCTCTTCCATCCCCATGGCACATATGGCCCTTGTTGGGTTTTTAGAAAATCTGGAGAGATTTCAGTGGTGCCGCACAGAAAGCACGGACTAAAGGTAACGATTCTTACACCCCTTTTCTTTTTGTTGTTGATTCATCCAGGTGGCCATTCCCACCGGAGCAATGTGGCGAGAACTTCACCTGTCTGAATGGGGGCAGATGCACCAACGGGCCATGGGGAGCCAACTGCACCTGCAAGCCAGGCTACACAGGCAGAAAGTACGATGGGATCCCCTGTTGCGGCAGGTTGTGCCGGGGCTCAGGGGCATATAACGCACCTCCCCCAAAACTAGCGCTGGTGTGCACACGGGCCTGGGTATTTCCACAGTGTGCTTATTCCCTGACCTTTGAAAAGGGAAGATCTCCTCCAAAGATTCAGGTGTGACCCTTAAACCACTGGAGAAGGAGCCACCAGAGAGAAGCGACCAGGGAGAATGCACAAGGGAGGCTTTTTAGTGAGGGTCTCTGGCAAAACGAAGGGGCTAGATTGTCTTAGCTTTGCAGGGTAAAGAAGCTGAGTCAGAAGGGTTGAGGAGAGAGGAACGCATTGCAGAGCTTCTTGGAGAAATATGCTGCAACCACCAAAGTCCCCATGAAGTTCCGTCATGGGTCCCCTTACATCTGAAGAAGTAGACATGCCCATTGGCTCCCCTAACATCTGGATAAGTAGACATGCCCATTGGGCCCCCTAACATCTGGAGAAGTAGACGTGCCCATTGGGCCCCCTAGCATCTGGATAAGTAGATGTGCCCATTGGGCCCCGTAGCATCTGAAAAAGTAGACGTGCCCATTGGGCCCCATAGCATCTGGAGAAGTAGACGTGCCCATTGGGCCCCATAGCATCTGGAAAAGTAGACGTGCCCATTGGGCCCCCTAGCATCTGGAGAAGTAGACGTGCCCATTGGGCCCCCTAGCATCTGGAGAAGTAGACGTGCCCATTGGGCCCCCTAGCATCTGGAGAAGGAGACGTGCCCATTAGGCCCCGTAGCATCTGGAAAAGTAGACGTGCCCATTGGGCCCCCTAGCATCTGGAGAAGTAGACGTGCCCATTGGGCCCCCTAGCATCTGGAGAAGTAGACATGCCCATTGGGCCCCCAGCATCTGGAGAAGTAGACGTGTCTATGAAAGCTCATGCCACCAACCTTTCTCCTGTTAGTCTCCAAGTGCTGGACTCTTATTTGTAGAATACTTAAACTACAATGTACTGATGACTTCCCTCTCCCCTCCCCAGATGTCAGATCAACATCAATGACTGCGACCCCAATCCCTGCCAGAATGGGGGGACCTGCCAGGATTCAGTCAACCGCTACCGCTGTGTGTGCAGTGCCAGCTACACTGGAGAGCGCTGTGATGTAGATGTAAGCAAATCGCCCGTTTTCCTCCTCCCCAGTAGTGAGTCTAGAACAGCCATTCCCAAACGGGAGTCTTCCAAATGCTTCCAAATAACAATTCTCAGCATTCTACCCTTGGGGCTGGCGGGGAATTTATTTATGGCCCTTTCCGCACTAGGCCTCATTCTGGATGATACCCTAGAATAAGGACTTGCTATGCGCATGCTAGGCACGGTCTAACATAGTCTGCAACAGTGTGTGGATAGTAGGCCCCTATTCCGTGATACAATCTGGAATAAGACCGAGTGCAGAAAAGGGCTGTATTTCTGCTCCACCCTACACCCAGAGGACTCAAGAGTGTGTTACAATAAAACACAATTTTAGACAGCAAACAGGAGTGCGCAAAAGTGTGTGTGTGTGTGTGTGTGTGGAAATTGTCTCTTTGGCCAAAGGCTCAGGTTAATGCACTGCATTTGTCCTGACCCCTGTGAGTCTGAATATTGATGGTCAAGGAGTTAGACACACCTCTGGAGCTGATGTTGAGGGACATCTGGAGAACATCTGTTTGGTCTGGACTACGGGAGCTGCGCAGTTTCGGCCGGTCACAGGCAGGGCGCTTGGAGACGTGCGCTGTGTCTCCTCCCAGCCAAATGTGCGCCCAAGGAAAACTAAATTTGGCGCTTATTGTGAAATGTGAGATGCTGGCTTTAGCTCACAATGGAGCCTGCACTGTCACTGTGTGGATTGCGTGGAATGCCGAAGCGCAAATTTACGAGGATTTGGAGAAAGGCTAGAGAGGGAGGGAGCGGCCGGGCGGGGGCCAGAAGTCCTAGGAAGCAAGAAGGGAGGCGGGGGGGGGGGCATGAAGGACCACGTTCCAGCGCATGTGCTGGGGTGGTGGAGAAGACTTGTGGAATGCAAGCCCAGAGCCACCAGTCACGACCCAACCAACTGTGCCGGTTCTTTGTGGGGGGAGGCCATGGGTGCTCGTGTAGATGAATGCGGGAAAAAGGTGCTTTCTCCTCGCTCCTTCTTTGCATGTGGACGCCTGCCTAGAGGCTGGGCGGGAACTAATCTCGGAATGCATGAAGCCCTCTAACGCCATCGCCTGTGCGGCCGGGGGAGACAGGGTCACCGCTGTTGCTGTTGCCCAGGTGCCTCGCCGGCAGGAAGCTTCGACACTCACCTTCTGCATGCGCCTGGTGCTACGTAGCAATCCCCCCCCACCCCTCCGCTAGCCCTGCGCTTGATGCCGGTTGCCTTCCGCTGGCCCTCCTGCCTGCCTGCGCTTGCTCCGCCGTCTCTCGCGGTTCATTCCCACTTTTCACAAACCACCACTAACTTAATGTCCCCAGCGAGGAACCAAGTGGCCAAAGGGGTTGTGGGACGGCCTGGAATCTGAGACAAACAGCCCGCCAAACAGAAAAAAATATTGCTCAATATCACCCAACTTGTTATTGGCTTCTTAAGGATCCTAGTTGATTGCAGAGCAAGGAAGGTTTAAGGTGCAATCTGTGCAGCTGACACCAAAGTAGAGCAGGTGTTCACTTTACAGTGGCTCCCTAATGCAGACTAACCGTATTCCAGTAACATCCCATCCCTGATATATCCAATTGCAAGGGTTTAGTGTTCGCAATCCACCCAATTACCTTCTTGTAAATCTCTCTCTCTCTCTCTCTGGGAAGATAGAGCCACTTGGCTGGCAGGCATCTTAACTGCTGAGCCCGCACACAGCTGTTTTTAGTACGGCTTACACTAATCTCATGTCCCCAATAGTTCCGTGCGTAAGCTCTGATCCACCGGCTGCTGGCGGCTGTTCTTACACCACGGTGGAAATCTTCTGATGAACGGTGTGCTAGCTGTGGCTCCAGGCACAGAGGCGCCCCTTTGGGGGGGGGGGGAGACCAGGTGCCGTGAGGGTAGTTGGCCAAGGAGGAATTTTGCCGAGGTCTCGGGCGATGGCTACTAACCCGGCTTCCTCATTTCCTGCAGTGGCCGTGGCTGTTATCCTCACAAATGGAGGCAGGCTCCTCTCCCGATAGCTTGCTAGTCCACCTCCCGCCTCTCCAAAGCACGGAAGGTGGCGGTCCTCTTACCCTGGTTATGCGCTTGGCTGAGCTTTAGGAACACCTTCCCTGCATTAGCTGCTACCGCGTTTCCAGCGCAGGCCTGCAAGCTGCTAGCACTCATGCTTTGAACAGGGTCCTGGCAGCAAGGCGCGTGCAACGGGATACTCTAGCATGCTTTTTCAGGTAGAAATCGAGTTTTGATCCCTTTTTTTTTTGGTTGTGCATGTGCGCTTTCTGAAAAGAGCCCCCTTTTCAGACGCCCGTATTCTGCTCTTGATCCCCGGCCCCCCTTCTAACCCTTTACCTGGGCACAGCATGTTCCTCCTTCCCTTCCGGGTCCAGTGCGGCCACCGATACGGCTTTCCTAGCCCGATACTCATTGTTTTTCCATTAATTTCTCTTGCAGAGGGGGACTCCTCCAAGTGCACTCTTCCCATTCCCATTAATAGAGGTAGCCGTGCCGGTAGCCTGCGGTTGCTTGTTGCTCCTCATTATTATCCTCGTTCTTATGATTCTCACGGCCCGGAAGAGGCGCCAGTCGGAGGGGACCTACAGCCCGAGCCAACAGGAGGTGGTAGGAGCCCGGCTGGAGATGGACAGTGTCCTAAAAGTGCCACCGGAGGAGCGCTTAATATAGGCCCTGTCCGAGGGAGGCAAAGAGGTGCCTTGCAAAGTCCTGCACTGAGTGGTTGGGGCTCCCCCGGGCAACGCGCCGCTCGCTCACCTCACCCAGCTCCTTAAGGGCTGCAGAGGAGTTGCCGGCACCCGTGTGGCTAGCCCGCAGTGTCCCTGAGGGTTAGCCAAGCTCCCTGGCCTGTTTTTTCTCCGTTCCTTTCCAGCAATGGTAGAGATTGGTAGTGGCTAGTGTGCCCCCTCCTCCGTTCTCCCCATCCCCCCCCCCCCACCCCTCAGCCCATGGCGAAGAACACAGGCCAAACCGGCAGGACGTCCGGCTTCCTCTAGATGATTCCGGTGAGGGTTAGGCGCTCCGGAGACCGCCTGCGTCAAGCAACCTCCAACAGCAACAGCGGCCCTGATCCTGCCTCCCCTGCCTCCGGAGCCGCTGGTGTCAAGCCCCAAGCCAGCACTTGCACAAATAACAGTGTTTCGCGTGTGATCCTGTTCCCACTTCCCCACAGGGACCCTCTTGTCAAAATGGGGAAGGGGTCTGGAGAGAGGCTTTTGCTAAAGGCTTCAGGTGGAAGGCTGTAGGAGCCTCAGCTCCGTGAAGCAGATTTCATGGCCCCTGAGGAACTTACAACCGGGCACTGGTTGTGTCTAGGAGTGGATACAAAGCCGGCAGATGAGCCTACTTACTGATGCGCAGTGTCCATGCGCCTTCGCTCTCTGCTCAAGCACGAGGCACATTGCCACCCACTCCTAGCAAGCCTGGACGGCATCCATGAAACTGGCTGGGTTGGCCTCCTGTCCGTGGAGATTCAAATCCCCGTGATCCCTCGGTGGAGGAAGTTGCACCCCGGCCACTGAGTTCCTTTGTCAGTGAGAGATCAGTAACCTCTTGTTCCACCCCAGCAGCCAGCCTGGGCCCAGGTCAGCAGCTCCACGTTGGTAGGAGCTGTGGGAGCGGCTGCGGCGGCTGTGCTCATCACCCTCTTTGGCATCTCGGTTGTGGCCATGAAGAAGCGGAGAGCCACGCAAGGCACCTACAGCCCGAGCCGCCAGGAGAAAGACGGGGCGCGCGTGGAAATGTGGAACGTGATCAAGTTGCCACCCCTGGAGCGGCTGATCTGAACACCATCGGCAGGGAAGCTGGGGGTGCTTCTGTGGACATCGATGGTGACGCTTCACCCCCGCGCTTCAGGGTGTTCCTCAGGTGCACGTTTGGCAGGTCCCCGAAGGCTGCGTGGAGACTGCACATCTGTTTACAGGGAGACATCGAAACCTTGGCACAAATCTCACAGGGCTGCTCGTCAGGCGGGCTTTTGGACAGGGCGGGCCAGCCCGGAGGGAGGACTTCTGTCCGCAAATGATCAGCCTGACGCATGCTTGCACCTACGAAGGGCGCTCTCCAAGTCTTCCACGACCGGGTTGTTCCCACTTACGGAGGACACAGTGAGTCTGGCTGGTGCCACAACCCACTTAACTGCCACTGATGAAAGATAACACAGCCATCCAAAGTGCCTTGTGAACCAGCTACCTGCGACTGTGCTAACGTTCAGGGATGAACCTGCCTAGGCCCTTCAGTTTTGGAGTCCAATTTGCGTAACTCCACTGGTGAATAGCGTAACTTGCACCATTTATGGAACTTTTGTTTGTGAGCAGCCTAACTTACGCCATTTGCGACTGTCAAATCTGTTGCCTTCCAAGTGCAAATGCACGCCAGACCTGTCTCATAGTGCAGTTATCACCAGTAGGTGCGAGAGAGATTTCAGCAAACACTATCTGCTCCTAAGCACCCAAACCTGGCTTTAATGAGGGGAGGTGTGAAATCCCACAACTCGTTGTAAGAAAGGGGCCATCAGGCTGTTCTGCTGCTACTCAGGAGTATACATCTTATACTTCCATTGTAAAAATACTTCAGGGCCAAAGGGAACAAGTCCTACAAGTAGGAGTTAGCCCTGGGAGCCAGTCCCCCTGCAGAATTCTGCTGGAATTGGTTCAGAACGCAGCAGCTTGACTGCTGATGGGAATCTCCGGCTGGAGTCATGTCACGCTGATCTTAAAGGATCTGCACTGGTTACCTATTCCCTACCAAGCCCAATTCAAGGTGTCGTTGTTCAACAACACTAACATATAAAGCCCTACAAGGCTTGGGCCCTGGGTATCTGAAGGAGCGCCTTCTACCATATAGACCTGCCCAGGCACTGAGATCTCAAGGAGATCTTCCTGGAGTTCCTACTCTTTCAGAGGTACGAGGCATAGGGACTTGCAGGAGGGACTTTTCTGTGGTGGCCCCTAGTCTCTGGAAAAGCCTCCCTCTTGAGGTTCGCCAGGCGCCTACACTGAATATTTTTTGGCACCTGGCTTTTGGCACCTGGCTTTTGCCTTTTAAACAGCTTCCTCAGGGTGTTGTCTTGTTACGGAGGGAGGGTGAGAGTTATAGTTTTAAATTATGTTTTAATATTTGACTTGTTTTATTCTTATTGTAACCCGCCCTGGGACCATTTGATGAAGGGCGAGATATAAATTTCCTAAATAAATCAATAATGAACTCCACTCACAAGAAGCCCCACAGCTCTGAAACCAGCTTTAAAGCTTTCCTTCAGACCGAGGACTCTTATCCAGGGCTGCATCCCCAACGAGGAAGAGCAGCAGAGCCCGGGAAAAAAAGAAAGCCAGACAGATTCTGACGGGATGCAGCCAGAGTTTAGTTTACCAGGAATGATTAGTACATCTTCTGACACCAGCAGGATCCCAAACATCCCAGTTCATCAGGAGTCCACTTCGGGGAGACGAAGCTGGATGACCATTGCCACCCAGTGCCCGGGATATTAGCACTCGCAGCGATTGGAACACCTCAGGAATAAAGGGAAAGGTGATGTTATTTCTCAGGCAGGAAGGGTGCCATTCATTTGAGAGACCTTTTGGCAGGCACGTCTCCATGCCAATCCCTCTACATGGCAATACGAGAGGAAAACAGTCGGTAGCGTCCATCCATTGTCCCCCAAAGGTCGCAGGCAGGCAGGCAGGCAGGGAAGCTCAACCTGGCAGGGAGCTGCTCTGGGGGAAACTGACCGATTGGTTTGGACAACAGTGGGTAGCAAAGATGTGCACGAATGTTTGTAACATTCATTATTGGAAAGAATGTGGACATTCGCACATGAATCAAATGTTACGACATTTGTACGTTGACATTCATACGAATACGAATGTTTCGGATCTTTCGTACAAATCATTCAGACATTCGTAATGTTGTAAGATACATATTGGATACGTATCTGATATGTATGTGTTTGTGTCGGATGTGTATCACATACGTATTCGATCGTATCGGATATGTATTCGATTGTATCAGATACGTATTCGGTCGTATCGAATATCTATTCTGTTGTATCGGATATGTATTTGGTCGTATCAGATACATATTCAATCATATCGGATATTTATTTGGTCGTATCAGATACGTATTCGATCATATCGGATATGTATTCGATTGTATCAGATACGTATTTGGTCGTATCAGATACGTATTCGATCATATCGGATATGTATTCGATTGTATCAGATACATATTCGGTCGTATCGAATATCTATTCTGTTGTATCGGATATGTATTCGGTCATATCAGATACGTATTCGATCATATCGGATATGTATTCGATTGTATCAGATACGTATTCGGTCGTATCGAATATCTATTCTGTTGTATCGGATATGTATTTGGTCGTATCAGATACATATTCAATCATATCGGATATTTATTTGGTCGTATCAGATACGTATTCGATCCTATTGGATATGTATTCGATTGTATCAGATACGTATTTGGTCGTATCAGATACGTATTCGATCATATCGGATATGTATTCAGTTGTATTGGATACGTATTTGGTCGTATCACATACGTATTCGATCATATCGGATATGTATTCGATTGTATCAGATACATATTCGGTCGTATCGAATATCTATTCTGTTGTATCGGATATGTATTCGGTCATATCAGATACGTATTCGATCATATCGGATATGTATTCGATTGTATCAGATACGTATTCGGTCGTATCGAATATCTATTCTGTTGTATCGGATATGTATTTGGTCGTATCAGATACATATTCAATCATATCGGATATTTATTTGGTCGTATCAGATACGTATTCGATCCTATTGGATATGTATTCGATTGTATCAGATACGTATTTGGTCGTATCAGATACGTATTCGATCATATCGGATATGTATTCAGTTGTATTGGATACGTATTTGGTCGTATCACATACGTATTCGATCATATCGGATATGTATTCGATTGTATCAGATACATATTCGGTCGTATCGAATATCTATTCTGTTGTATCGGATATGTATTCGGTCATATCAGATACGTATTCGATCATATCGGATATGTATTCGATTGTATCAGATACGTATTCGGTCGTATCGAATATCTATTCTGTTGTATCGGATATGTATTTGGTCGTATCAGATACATATTCAATCATATCGGATATTTATTTGGTCGTATCAGATACGTATTCGATCCTATTGGATATCTATTCGGTCATATCAGATACATATTCGATCATATCGGATATGTATTCGATTGTATCAGATACGTATTCGGTCGTATCGGATATGTATTCGGTCATATCAGATATGTATTCGATCCTATTGGATATGTATTCTGTTGTATCAGATATGTATTCTGTCCTATCGGATATTTATTCGGTCATATCAGATATGTATTCGATTATATCGGATACGTATTCTGTCATATCAGATATGTATTCGGTCATATCAGATATGTATTTGGTCATATCGGATATGTATTCTGTAATATCAGATCCGTATTAGTTCATATTGGATATTTGTACAAATACATCCATATCAAATAGAATCCTACCACATATGAAGGGGAACTATTTGAATGAATATGAATTTTCTAACATTTGATCCATTATGAATGCCCAAAAAAACCCCCCTTCGTGCACATTCCTAGTGGGTAGTTTTTAGCACAGATCCCTTCTCTGGAATCTTTTGGGGGTTTGAGCTGGCCAGCCAAAGGGACTGCAGAGCTGAGAAAATGGGTAAGGGGTGATTCTACAAAAGAAAACCCTCAAAAAGGAGCCGAGCTGATAAAGTCAAGTCACGTGACGTAGAGGGTTTTGCGTCACCCAGATGAGAGTGAGAAAGTCTCAAGCAAGAGGTCCGGTCTGGTTCAGGATCAGTGTCAATTCCCCACGCAAGGACCCTGCAGCCTCAGAAGGGGAGGCAACAACCCAAAGGATGTGAAGGTGGCAGCGGCGGATGGAGATGCCGATACTTACGAATTAGAACAGAGCGATAGGACAGGCTCCGGCGGCTATGAGGAGTTCTCACAAAATCTGCTACAGGGTGCAGCAGAAAAATGGTCTTATCCCCCCTTCGCACCTTTCTAATTTACATCCCTTGGCTCTGCTCAACATCTGTAATATTTCCAAGATCTGGCCAGAACTATGTATAACCCCACATTGTATTTTTCGCTGCTCCACTCACCACACCGAGACTGGTTTCTTGCGGGAAAGGCGACCAGTCCCTTATTCAGAGCATCCTCCGCGGCTTCTAAGATGAGCCTCTCCTGAGTTCTCTGCATCACAAAGTCTCAACCCAAATAGAGACCCCCACCAGTATTTTTTCTAACCCATCTACTGTTTAATTTATGGACTTTTGATTTCCACTGTGAACTTAACTTTTGATATTTAAATTTTGGATATATTTTTTCACAAAAAAAAAAAAGAAGTCTACAGATTTTAACATTCCGTTAAAGAAAAGAAAAAGGAAAAAAAAAAGACTGGTGATATTTGTTGTACAATAATAAAAGTTTGTATTGATTTGTACAGATTAAACTGCTTCGTTAAAAAAAGAAAGAGAAATGTACGGCGCTTCCGAAAATAGTGGGAAGGGGAAGGGACGACGCTTGGGAACCCAACCCAGAGAAATGTTTGCTTCTTACCTGCAAGAGAACAAGTTACACCTAAAGGACAAAGGTCATGGAGTCCAGCTCCAGCTCAGGAGGCTAATGCAATGGGAAACAGAAAACAGGCCACATCTATCAGGGCGGAGGGTTAGGACTGGCAAGGGGAACAATTTTTTTTTCCACTCAGAGGGTCATTGGTCTACAGAATTTACTCTCAGAAGAGGAGGTGAGAGCAACCAGCCTGGACAGCTTTAAGACAGGGTTAGATTAATTCATGGAGGACAGGTGGACCAATGATCACTAGAATGAATGCCTAGGAACCATCCCGACGTTGAAGGGACAGGCAGGATTTCCATAAAGGCCATTTGCAGGGGCTGGAGAGCAGGTGAAGGTTTGCCTTGGTCTTCTGCTTGAGATGCCCAGAAGCAACTGGTGGACCACTGTGTGGGACGGGATACTGGGTTAGATGGGCTGTGGCCTGATCCAGCAGGGCTAGCCTTAATTCGTGGAGGACAGACGCATCAATGGCTACTAGAATGGATGCCCAGGTACCACCTCCAAGCTGGAGAGGCAGGCGGGAGGAAAGGTGTTTGCACCTGAGGACAGCAAACTGTATCTCTGTGCCCCAGTTAAAATTGGATCCTGTTCATCTCTCACCCGAACGCAGTCAGAAATGTTTATGCTACCTGAATGCACAAGTTTCCAAGTCATACTTGCTTTCTGCCAGGGGCAGAGATGACATCCTTCTTCTCACTTACTAGCAGTGCCTCAAAAACTGGTCTTCTCAAGTACTTTGGGCCCTAGGATACAAGGTATATGGTTACAGTTAGGTTTCGAGCAACAGATAAAGCATCTTGCTTCAAAGATCAAACAGTTGGAGGGTTTATCTCTTTATTGTCCTACCGGGAAGCTGTTCTGCAGACAGAGAAGCAGGGAATACGCTATAACAGAGATGTGCATGAATGTGTTTTTTGACATTTGATTTGCAACAAACTGAATGTTAGAAATTTTGTATTCATATGAATAGATCCTTCCGAATGTGGTAAAATTCTATTCGATAAGTATTTGTGTGAATTTGTATGAATATTCAATACGAACAAATACGTATTGGATACATATCAGATACATATCCAAGATACGTATCCGATGAATATCCCTGCTCTGAACAAACCTGCTCTGAAAGCGTCAAATCCAGCCTGAATCCACTTTTAATATACTCTCAATCCATGTCGAATGGACTCTAGATCTGTTGCAGATCTGTTGATTCTATTTGAATCAAATGCATCTGGATCTATTCGTACGAATATTCAATTTCTATTTGAAGATACAAACGTCAACAACATTCAAATGTGTCTGTACGCATCCCGTTTTTATCCCGTATACATCCCATTTTTGTCCTGTGTCTGTACAAACATGTCTGGATACGAATAAGATGCATAAGGATACCTATATAATGTGTACACATCTGAACACATACGAATGTCCGAATAATTCGTATGAATGATTAGAAAGGTTTGAAAATTCGTTCAAATGTTGAGTTTGAATGTAGACATTCGATTTGAATTTGAATGTCTGAATTCAATCGAATTTCAAATGTTTCGAATATTCATGCACATCCCTAGTCTGAACTATTCCTACGAATGTCCAAATCCGTACAAATAATAAATGTTGTAAATATTTCTGCACATCCCTACGCTGTAATGTAGTCAGAACTACATGCTTTATTCTACTTTGCCTGCAAGTCAGCCAAATTAGTGGAGGTCTCCTTGAAATGCCAACCACCCAAAGCTAAGAGGTGGCAACTCCATGCCCTAACGCAGTGGTTCTCAACCTTCCTTATGCCGCGACCCCTTAACGGAGTTCCTCATGTTGTGGAGATCCCCAACCACGGGGGCTGAGCAGCTGGGAGGTCGGAGGGAAGGGCAGTGGGAGACTCGTCACGACCTCTCTGAAAGGGTAGTTCGACCCCCAAAGGGGTCCCGACCCCCAGGTTGAGAACCACTGCCCTAACGGTTGCCTAACTGGAAGAAAGGAAGCCAGAATGTATTCTCTCCTTACGAGAAGGCATGTCCTGTGCCAAGTTCAGGGTTCGAGCTCTGTCTGACTTCCACTCTCACCAGTAGATGCTGCAAGTTGGTTCTAAGTCCGCACTCTCAGGTTATGGAGAGGGGAGAATATCTGATTGTACAAAGTATGGGCCTTATCTTACACAAAAAACAACCAAAAGGGCTCTTCCTTCACTCCTTTTCAAAACTGCTGAAGCAGGTATTCGGGTGCAGCTGTGAGTCTATCCCACAGGGGTGATTTCACACGTCCCTTCCTGTCCACACTTGTGAGTGCTAGTCGCTTACAGCCTAAGCCCCATGTGATCGGTCAGTCATCTGTGACCGATCCTGGGGCCAGTCATCTTCAGGGCGCCGACATTTTGGTTGTGGCACCCTCCGTGACTGTGCGTGCATTGGCACCGTCGCTATGACGACGCTGATACTTTGCGCATGGGCAGTCGTGTCTGAGATGCCAGCGCACTTGTGCAGCATCTCAGATAACCTCAGAGCACTGGAAAAGGTGTGGAGGTCTGCCACTGGAGGCTCCAGGTAAATAATTAGTTAAGGTTAGGAAAGGTGTGGAGCATGATTTCGCGCTCCATGCCTAGTGCATGATTAGGGAACTTCTGGGAAGGCAGGGGGTGCCTGGAGGCTGTAGCAGCCTCCTCGAGGTGCAGATGCTCTTCCCCAGGACTACCCTAATCATGCACTATGGGCTGTATTGCACATAGGCCCCAGATCCCATGTTTGAACACAAGCTGTTGAACCTCCCTTTGGCACTCTCTGTCTTACACACAGACACACAGAAATTAACCTCTGTAGGGAACAGAAGCATGTATGAAGCAGACACACTTTTCCATTTGGTGGACTTTAAATATTTTACTATTCAGAACTAGGCAATATCAAAAAACATCTTTTTTTCCCAGCAAAAAAGAGAGAATACAAAACAGAGAGACTGCCTTGTAAAAGCAACAGGACTCGACAGAAGTGAGGTGGACCCGGGGCCCAGGAGCCGTCTGCGACAGGACCGCGGTCAAAGGAATCAAATATGTCCATGCACGATAGGGGCTCAAGCGCGAGGCGGACGCCGAAACGACGTGTTAGCAGCAGGAGGGCGGCGGCGAGAGGGTTCACAAAAACAGCACACGCCAGAAAGGAAAAACAAAAGAGGTGGCAGTGAAATAACATGATTCCAAAGTGGGCGCAAGGGAAGCCCCGTTTTTAACGCTCACGCTGTTGTTCTAGGAAAATTAAGTTTGGTCAAGTTTTCTTTCTTTCCTTTGCCCTTTTTTAAAAGCAAACGTAATTGAACAAATGAAACAGGCTGCTGCGTGACGTGGCGACGTTTCCACCGCCGCAGGAGGCCCAAAGCAAAATGAGCCGTGAGCTGTCTATGCAACTTCACTACAGATAGGAGATTCTGCCCTCAAAGTAGCCCCAGCTCAGCAAGCGTGTTCTTGAAGCTCCCATGTAACGGTCCCAAAGACCGGCTCCAGCTCCAGCTCGGCACCCCATCCGGAACACCTTTTCATCCTTCACGATGCTTTGACATCGCTTGCGAATTCAGGAATACCTTATGTTTATCCCTCTTTAATGATAAAATAGGGGACTATTACATCTACTTCTAAGTCCTGCCACGTGGTAACACTTACATAATATTTTTAATACATAATAACACACAGTTGCAGGGGAACTGGTTTGATCCGGTTGATCTGGAAGGGCACTCAGACGTCTCCTCGCCAAGCCCTGCCTGTGCCCCCGGCATGATTTTCGAGCTGTGAAAGGATACCCTTGACAATACTCCCTCTCCTCGATCCGAGTGAAAAAGGTTGGAGGAACAGGGTGGGAGTGGTGGGAGTGGACAAATCCACACGCACACAAAACCCAGAGGATTGCCTGGAACAAGACGGTTCTGGCCTCAAGCGCCCGGGACAGGTGGGAGATTCCAATACTGTGCGTAGCTGAGGGAGGGAATCCTCGATTGCGAGGTAAGGTCTGAAAGGGCCATGGTGTGCAGGAACGGAAAACGGGGTGGGGAAAAAGATTCAGGGAGCAATCAAGTACTCTCCAGTTCAGTAGTCATCTTGAAGAAACGTAGGAAGAGCAGGAAGATGCTATATATACCTCTTCAGAATTCGGATTGGTAGCTATCGCGCAGGCTAAAACAGGGCGAGAGGGGACAAGAAGGGGCCCAGAGACGAGAGGTTTTGCTGGGAGATCCCACACCATGATGACGCTGAGTGAAGACATCCTGCTCCCACCACACAGATTCAGTGATGGTGTTCTGGCCGGCTCCCCCTTCCCTTTGAATGGGATGCTGTGTTTTCCTAGAATGGAATGAGGAGCTCCTCCCAGGGAAGTCACTCAAACGTTTCCCATTGTCTCCTCAGTTGTTCTACTTTTCCTGGCGTGACCGAGACCTCCTGCCTTGTCTTATTCAGCAAGTCTTCAAAGGGGTCTTTAGTCTCCTGAGGTCTGGATGGGCGTAACACTGATGCGGTACCTTTGGCCTTCGGGGGAGCCAGGGGCAGGTCACTCGGCCTGGTGGCCGGCCTCACCCTGGCCTCCGCTTTGGAGGCAGAGTGAGTGAGGGGCAGTGTCCGGATCTTAGACGGGCCACGAAGCTGTTCCGGCTCTATGGCCTTGCTTTGGGAAGAGGCCTGGCCTGGCAGGGGAGGCCCTGCTGGGGGCTGGGCAAAGAGATTGGGCATGGAGAGAGTCATGGGGTTTGGTGGAGGCCTCTGGGGCTGGTAGAAGCTTGAATTTGAGGTTATGAAGCTGGAGCTGTACGCGTGGCCCAGGGAAGGCGCAAACGAGCTACTTGGGGGCCGCACGAGGGACAGAGGCAACTGTGCCGGCACAGCCTGGACAAAGGGGTTCAGAGATGGCTGTGACAGCGGCGCCATCGGCAACGAGTATCTCTGGGGCTGGCCAGACAGGGCTGATGCAGGGGACGTGTGGTCACCTGCCATAGAGGGGAAGCCCGCTGTAGGGCCGGGGGACGCGTATCCCAGGAGGCTGTTGGCACTCGAGCGAACACTGGTGTCCTGGCAGCCCCTGGCTTTCAGGGGATCCAGGAGGGCAAGGAGGAACTCCTTGTCGTTGCTTGTGCCCTCTTGGTTCACTTTGATGGGCTGGAGCATTTCTATGGTGCTGCCAGCGCTGGACATAACCTGGGGTGGCTGCGGGGTAAAACCAGCAGGCTGTCTGGATTCAGGCTCCAAAGGGATGCCTCTGTCCACCAAGGCCTCGGGCAGGCGGTCAGGGGGTACGTCGGCTGGTCGCACAAGACAGGAGGTAGCTTCAGATGCCGCTGGCTGCTTGGTGGGTCGGGTGGCAGGCGGCGGAGGCACGATGCCCAACTCTGGTGTCTTTCGGCCCTGCGGTCGCGGAATAGTGATGCTCCCCTGAGCAGCGGCTGAGACACCGACTTCCTTCTCGGGAAGATCCAGGGTGCCGTCCCTGCTGTGGGGCCTCCACGGGACAAGGGGGACGTTCCCGAGAGGAGTCAGAGGCCTCTCTGGGGAGCTTTGGGAATACTTTGTGGGGATGGCCATGTCGTCCTGGCCCAGACTCCATAGGTGCTTGTAAGCGTGGGAAGACTTTACTCCTGGGGAAGCCCAACTCTTTTCCGAAATGCCAGGATCCATCCTCTGTCAGAAAACACACAGCAAGTCAATGCATCTCCTTAGCTCGTGACCGTCTCCCATTTGACTGCCTGCTGCTAGAGCCCTTATCTGTGAAACAACCCTCCCTCCTGAAAACACACACAGGTCAAGTCTCGCTTGCATCTTCTTTCATTCGTACCATAGAGCATCCTACTCAACACCCTTGCCTTTCCTCGTCAGTTGTTATTTTCTTCGCTTCTACGACATAAAAACAGAAAACTACTGAAGATGTTAACATGCGTACCATTAAAACTACAGGGTGCATGTTATCTCTATTCCAGAATCCGCAAATGAATATCAGTAGCCCCTAAGATATCTCTACTAGAAGAACCTCAAGATAACGATCTACATGCAAAACCCTATCTATATCAAACAAAGCCCCGTACCTGATAGTCAAAGCCACACTGCTGGTCCTCTTCCTCCTTGGAGATCCTCAGATCTTCTAAGCTTTTGGCTTGGCTGAACAGATGGGGCTGCGGCTCTACCTCCAAGCCCATGAAGATGTCTTCCAGGAGGCCGATTTCCGCCGGGCTGTCCGGTGTGGGCGGGTTGACGCATTTGGAGCCTTGGGGTTGGTCAACAGGGCTGCTGCCTTCCTCTCCATCTGCACTGTCAGACTCCTTCAGGGTACGGTAAGGCTGAGGCCTAGGAGACAGGAAAGCCTCATCAGCTTAATGGACGATGGTGAACTCCAGCTACGGAGGCCACCAACCTCCACACAAAGAAAGAACAAAGCCAGCAGGAGATCTGGAACACTTGGGTGGGTTTGCTCCCCCCAAAGATCTCCTGTGACACACACGGGGTGGTGGTGGTGGTGGTGTCCTGTTTTCAAAGACAAGAGGACCTGAAACCCCAGGCATCTTGCCCTGATTGGCAAAACCCACTCGCAAGGTCCAAAGATGTCTGGGGTAGCAAGAAGACAAACATTAAGACCTGTACCAGCAACAGCACCAGCTAATGGCTGGTGCTCCAATTAACACAGACAACCTGAGGACAAGCTGGTCATGCTTTGAAAATGAGATCAAGAGGGAGGTGAGAAAGCAACTCCATCCACAAAACCCTTAAGCAGGCTGAGAGTTATCACAGTGGAGGATGAACCAATTTCACATGGTTGATACTTCAAATTGTCATCGATATAGATGTGAACAATTTTTTTTTGATGTTTGATTCATAACAAATCAGATGTTAGAAAAACCATATCCAATACATAAGCAATACGTATCCGACACCCATGCATACGTATCTGATACGTATACCATACCAAATCTGCTCTGAAAGCGTCAAATTCGGCCTGAATCCACTTTTAATCTGCTCTTGATCCACGCCGAAAGCAATCTGGATCTGCTGCAGATGTGGCTCGCATGCCTGCTTTCCCACCTCCCCAGTTTTACGGATGTCAGAACTATCGGTACAAATATCGTAACCTTTGATTTGTTGTTGAATGTCTGAATGCATACGGATAACAAAGGGTGACAAAGACTCGGGCTCACCCCTAGTCACCAATACGGACCATCAGTATTGAATTCTGAAGACCCACTGAGCCAGTAGAAACCCCCTACTCACGTTCCACATCAACTCGAAGACATGGCAAGCCCTCAGAACCAGAGGCAAATCCCAGACATGGCGGGCGGGGGGGGGGGGGTCCATTTTTTTTCTGAGCAGGATTGTGATGGGCCACTGCCCCTAGGGCCAGGTACAAAGCCCGAGATCCAAGGGGTGCCTAATTCAAGAAACTGATCGCTCCCTTTGCTGCCTCTGCAGTTCACTTGCAGCTCTGGTTCCCTTAGCCCCGAGCTGACTGCGCTACCAGCCGAACCTCCTGCCTTCCCTGGGGGTAAGTACCAATGATGAGACAAGCGTCCCCTCATCACAACGCGTGGCAATCCATTATGGGGAAGGAAAGGCTCTTGTAGCCCCACTGAGGCAGGAGCACCGAGCGAGCTCCGCTCCTGCGTGCGTCTTGGCAAGCGGGCCTGGAACGCCCTGTGATTTGCATGTCTCTTCCATGCGCAAGTCTCGGCAGCGCAATGCGCATCCAATTAGCACTACAAACTGACATGGATTTCCACAGTGACTGGCATTTGACGGGCAGCCAGCCTCGCTGTGCCCTTTAAACAAGGCTTTAGAGTGTGGAAAACATTGGAGAAGCACCAATTTTTTTTAAAAAAATATTAAAAACATAAAAAAAAATAAAAAGGAAGGAAGGAGCAGCAACAGCAGCAGCAATGTGAGGGAACCTTTCTCATTCTCCTTGGCTCACTCCTAAACAGCGCCTTGCAAATTCATTAGCCCAGGATGGCCTGATCCTGCTTCCCCTTAAATAAGGAAAGGAGAATGAGCTCCAACCTGGCTTTTTGCAAGCGGGTGCTACCTGGAACTGCCTGGGGAGCCCTGAAAGTTTTGGACATGAGGGGCCCCCGGGGCAGCAATTCACCCAAAGGTAAGAATCCTGCACCTTGTAAGAAACTCGGTATCTGGAGTCCAGATGTGCACAAATGGGTTTTTTGACATCCGATTTGTAACTAATTGAATGTTGGAAAATTCATATTCGTTCGAATGAATCCCCTTCGAATGCGGTAGGAGTCGATTCGATTCGAATGTATTCATACAAATCCATAGGAATATCTGATACGTATCCGATACAAACAAATATGCATCTGATAAGTATCCCAAAACAAATCCACACTCTGAGAGCTTCAAATGCAACCTGAATCCGCTTTTAATCCGCTCCCAATCCATGCCGAATGAAATCTGGATCTGTGGCACACGTGACTGCCGCAGCCGCTTTCCCGCCTCCCCAGTTCAACAAACGCCCGAACGATATTTACAAATATCTGGAACATTTGCATTCGTATGAATGTTAATGGACGAATGTTGTAACATTCGTTTCGTGCACAGATGTGCAGATTTGGACGAATTCGTAGGAATAGTGAATGTTTACGAATATTCGTGCACATCCCTAATCTGGAGGACTCTGGTGGTCAGGGAATCATGGGATCACTTTTGGGCCAAGAGGGGCCACTTGGCCGCACAGACCCCGCTCAACTCTTCTCCTTCCTACATGTTTCTTCATTCTGCCCTGCTCAGAGGGAGGGAGGGATGAGCTCCCTTCCCAACGGAACCCCCTCCTTCACCAAATTTCTCAATTTTGTCCCCTGGGCTGATGCTGCCTTCTTCTTTTCTAACTTATTCCTGTTTTCCTGCATCGTTGCCTTGTAGTGGGCCTGACAACCGACCAGACCGAAGTGCTCCGGAGACCGTCCAGCCCTGAGTCTCCCAGTCCCCCTTTTGGTCCACTCCGGAGACGGCTGTCCCTAACGCTCCCAACACTGCTGGCTGCCCAGGCGACAGGCGAGGGCCCGGGGTCGTGGGATGAGGCAGGGGCAGAAAACATGGCGGCGAGCAGCTCACGCAATGCACAGACGAGAAGCACAATTTCAGCACGGAAACACGATGAAGTTGGGAGCGGTTGGGACGTCGGCGAAAGAGGCCGAAGGAGGCTCGGCCCAGACATGCACGCTTGGTGCGGACGGGCAGGGGAGGCATGCGTTTCCACAAACACAGACGCGCACGCAGGACTTGCCACAGCAACGCCTGAGCAAGGGATAGAACTAATACGTCAGCGGGGCGCTCCAAGCATGGGAGGGGGTTCAGCTGTATCTAGCGCGGCAAAGAGTCAAGGTTATAGACCATTCAAAGGGAGCAGAGAAGAGGAAGCTGTCAGAGAAGGCAGAGCCTGGGTCGTCTTCCTGAGGAAACTCATCGCCCGAAGAGTCCTCCGAGAGAAAGACCGTATAGTGGCGCGTAGGCTTTACCAAGCTGGAGGAAACGGAGAGAGAAAGGGGGGTTACTGAGCTGAAAGGCAACCAAAACATGTCAAAAGGCATCCAGGGCGCCCGGAAGCTGCCAATGGCCTTTAGTCGCATCCTGACTCTCTCTCCAGCGTGTAGGTAGTACCTGTCCATCCATAAGAACCTAAGAGGAGCCCTGCTGGATCAGGCCACAACCCATCTAGCCCAGCATCCCCTCTCAGACAGTGGCCCACCAGTTGCTTCTGGGCATCTCTGAGCAGAAGACGAAGGCAACACCTTCACCTGCAAATGGCCTTGAGTGGCCTCCTGCCCATCTCTCCAACACCTCCCATGACTGGAATGCTTAGTCTTCCTCCTTTCTTGGAGACACTGATTAGAGGAAACCAGTCCTCAAAAAGCACTAACCGGTCTCCGGAAGGCTCCCTCCGGGAACAACCTGGCTCCCTTTCGCTAAAGACCAGCGCAAGCCAGCGGTCGTTTTGCTCCTGGGCATCCAACCTCCTCCGGACAAAGCGGGACACGGTCTACCACCAGTATTAAAAACTTGGCCCCAGGGTGGGATTTGGTTAGAAAGCGGCGAAGGGCCTGACGACGCCCGAGCGCGGATTTTTCATCAGCTCGAGGCAGCCTGGAATCCGGTGCGCGCCTCTTCCCTCCCTCATTAACCCAATTCAGCTGCTCTCCTGCCGGCTGCCACGCACCAGTCGCTTGCGTTCCGCACACAAAGAGCTGTCGCCATTGGAAAGGCGAGTGGCGGCAAGCCGGCGAGGAGGCGAGCGGCGGTTGGAGGCTCCGCGGAGAAGAAGAAGAAGGGCCCTGTCCTTCACGGCGCCATTCCGCGGCATGTCAACATGACTGCCGGGGCTGCTACCTCCCTAATCCCTCCGCCAAGTTCCAATGCAGATAGGCTTGCTGATCGCCTTCTAATGTTTAGTTTAACATGTCTCCGGTTAGCACCGGCATGTGACAGCGGAGACAGCCGCGGCTGTTCCTTTTTAAATATCATGTCAGAAACACGGCGCAATAAAGGCGAAGACGCACTCCACGGCTCTGCCTACCATTAGGAGAGCCGGCGCTTCGGTTTTAATGAGGACAATCTGCATTTGGGGGGGTCCCTCCCTCCCTCCCCCCCGCCCCCCCCCCCAGCCCACGTGTCAGCGTGCCTGGACAAATCAGCGGCACGTCATGTTGGCCAAAAACCAAGTGCTGACAAATGTAGATATTTCAAATTTAATTGACACCTAAATGTACTTAAGACAGATAAAGGAAAAGAGAACCGAAAAAAGAGGGGAGGGGAGGAGAGAGGGAGAGGAGAGGAGGGGAGTCGCTGAGCGGTATATGTGGGCACTGGCAACAGGAATCATGTCGCCGGGGAGAGTATAGCTGTCGGCAAGGAATCTGCCTTCGGCTCAAGCATCAGGCTGTGGCTGGCCAGTTGAAAGCCGCTGAGACTCTGTCTCAGCAGGTCTCTCCCTATCTGAAAGGTCTGTTCAGGAAACACACGGCCCCAGTTCCCAGTTCTGGCGCTGCACCCTGGTCCCTTTGTCCTAAGGGAAGGCCAACATTGTGTCTTGAGCCGCCTGCGGGTCTCTCCCTTGGATCAGTGGTGACCACTGGGTCACGCTGGCTGAAAAGTGATGGGGTGGCTGGTCGGACAACAGACGGGAGAGGACCGCATTGAGAAAAGATGCACCAAGGTCATAAGAACATATAGGAACACAAGAGGAGCCCTGCTGGATCGGGCCACGGCCCATCTAGTCCGTCAGAACTTAAGAAGAGCCCTGCTGGATCAGGCCAAAGCCCATCTAGTCCATAAGAACCTCAGAGGAGCCCTGCTGGATCAGGCCACAGCCCATCTAGTCCGTAAGAACTTAAGAAGAGCCCTGCTGGATCAGGCCACAGCCCATCTAGTCCATAAGAACCTAAGAGGAGCCCGGCTGGATCAGGCCACAGCCCATCTAGTCCGTAAGAACTTAAGAAGAGCCCTGCTGGATCAGGCCAAAGCCCATCTAGTCCATAAGAACCTCAGAGGAGCCCGGCTGGATCAGGCCACAGCCCATCTAGTCCATAAGAACCGCAGAGGAGCCTTGATGGATCAGGCCACAGCCCATCTGGTCCATAAGAACCTCAGAGGAGCCCTGCTGGATCAGGCCACAGCCCATCTAGTCCATAAGAACCGCAGAGGAGCCCTGCTGGATCAGGCCACAGCCCATCTAGGCTCCCCCAGTGGCCCACCAATTGCTTTTGGGCATCTCAAGCAGAAGATGGAAACAAAATCTTTACTCCCTTTGGACTCCCTGTTGCTTCCCCTTGTATCACACAGGTGGTGAGATTTCCAATACGACTGACCATCAACAGTTAGTTTGACCAGCAGGCAAATGCTCCTTTCTGGGTTCTATTTTTCCCTAACTGTTTGTTTGTTTGTTTATGAATCTACAACCTTCCTTTTGCCAAGAGGCCCCAGGAGAGACAGTTCAGGGGAACCTCCGGACTTGGAGTTGGTTTGTTTTTGCGCATTTCCACTTCAAAAGGGTATGAAAAACATTCAAACAGAAAAGAACCAACAAGGCACGCGGGAGACCGAACAGATCTATCGTGGACGCCACGGAACGTCGGGCCGTTCAATCCCATTCCTCCCACGCCGCACGTCGCTTGGAAGCCGGGCCGAATTTTGTGCAAGGAAACTAACGCTTCTTTCCGCGCACGGTCGCCGTCTCTTTCTGCGGTCAGGTACAACCGGTCTAGGAGATGTGATTCCAGCCCTCCAACACTAGAGGGCAATGCTGCCCCGCAAATAGAAAGCTAGCGGCTTTCCTCTCCACCATCCTTAGCGCATGGGAATATTTCGGGCCGCGATCTACCCGCCTCACCCATCTACCTACCTGCCGTACTTTTCGCTAAGCGTTTTGCAGACCACTGGAGTTGGTCTGGCATTTCAAAAGCACCCTCAATCCTGCTAGGCTATGGAGCAGCGGGGCAGGAATGGATTTTTATGCAACACCCACCCACCCCGGGTCCCTCCCTCCCCGGAGGGGGTCTTCAGAAAACCAAAGCGTCGCTACTCACTGCTCTGGGCTGGGCACAGATGTCCGGCGGCCGTCTGCGACAAGGTTGCTTTTGGGTCTCCTCGCTACGTTGGGTCTGGGGGGTCGGACCTATTTCAGAGAGAAACAAGAGAGAAACCCAGCATTCTCTTTAACAGGAGTCACACAACCCCACAAGAAGCCCACCTAGATCCATCCATTGCCCTGTCGCGACGGGGATCCCACTTCGCCATGCTGGCAAACTACACAGCCCTGAGTCACACTGCATGTATCTGCAGGCTCCCCAGTCCTAGAGGATGAAGAGATCTTCAGGGGTCACGATCAGAAGAGAAGTTCCCGCCCCGTGCTAAATAAACCTGCAGGGCGTTTGTTGTGGGGAGGTGCTAGCCGCAAAGGGGGGGGGAGGAAGCTTTCGCCAGTACACAATGGTCTCTTGCCCATTGTGGGGGAGCTCCATACCCACTGGCCACTTCCATTGCACTAAAGGGCTTATTTCAGTAGGCCGGAGCAGAGAGGAGGCCAGGAGAAGGTCAGCCGTTTACCCAGGTTGCCTGCAAAGCCTGTGAGATGCCGGTTAGGAGTCGGCTGGAGAGCCTAAGACGGTGAAACCCAAGCTCGGCCGGTCGAGGGTAAAGCACGCCAAAGGTTTCACCTTGTGGGATGGAGGCCAATCGATGGATGTATCTTTCGATTCTCTCCGAGAGTCAGGACGGCACACAGGGGACGGGATGGCGGCTGCCCTGGATTATTAACTACCTGTCATCTTTGAGACGCGGAAGGGTACTTTGCATGCAAGGCACAATGTCTCCCAGGCTCTTTGGAACCGGAAACGACGGGATTCCAGTTGCCTCATAAGGCCATGGGTATCTGAAGGAGCACATTCTCCTGGCACAGACCTGCCCATGGACTGAGATCTCAGGGAAAGGGATGTCTTGCAGCTCCTTCCCTCTCAGAGGCGCAGGGGATAGGCACGTGCAGCAGGGCCTTTTCTGAGGTGGCCCCCAGACTCCACGACAGCCTGTCTTTCGAGGTTCCCCAGGTTGCTTACGCTATACGAATGAGTGAATTTGGATACAGTCACAGACCACGCCATAACTTTTATTGATTAGTCTGTCTGACCATATCAAAATACAGAAACATAGTAGCACACAGGACCGTGCACTGCACACAATTTAAAAACTAGTAAAATCAGTGCGGGTTTTCATTGCTTTCAAAATAAAAAGTGCAACCATAAAAACGGACTGCCTGTCCAAGCCCCTGAGCAATATGTGAAGCTTCCCGATATCATCCAGAAGGTTATAGTTGGCTAAGAGGGGGGGGGGGCTATATAATAGCTCCTTATTTCCTCATATAGTCTGCAGTTTAGAAGTAGATGTGCTAAATCTTCAACAGAGTTCTCTCCACAAACACAAGTCCTCCTCTTGTACGGCATCCCCTGGTAACGACCCAGTTTGATCATTATATCCAGTTGTTCAAATCTCGCTCTGGTGAAAAGCCTGCGCAGATGAAATTTCATTGGGAAGTTGTGGTAAGCTTCCATGTTAACCTGGCTTTTGTACCTGGCCAGGTAAGGCGTGGCTGTGGCCTGAGCAATGGCAGCACTGCAATGTCCAGGGCCCGTTGATGAATAACTATGGTGGCTTTAGAGCCAATGACACTCAACGTTTGTAGAGAAAAGCCAACCCTAGCAATCTCGTTTTCCAAACGTGCAAGCCAGGAGGACTTCTCCCCTAGCTGACCTTGCTCCAGCAAGCAAAGGTAAGGTAATCTGTCTGGGTTTGCTTGGGTTGTCTTCACCCAGTAGTTAACTTGTCTTTTTAGAATTTTACAATTTAAGGGTGGCATACCAAGTTCTGCACGAACTGCTGCAGACAGTGTTGACTTGCTGACACCCAGACAAGCTCTTAGCTGGCGGATTTGAAACCTCTCTAGGGTGAGCAGATTTTGCTTACCCCATATCTCAATGCCATAAAGCAGCATCGGAAGCACCTTGGCCTTGTAGACTTTGAGTAGAGGTCTTATTGTCCCTGGATACCTGTGATGATAAAGTTTGTACAGGGCACAGGCAATCCGTTCCATTTTTGTTATGGAGTGTTTCAGGTGTTGTGCCCATGTTCCAGTGGAGGTAACTATGAGGCCTAGGTACTGGTAGTTATAAACTTGCTGTAGCTTTAGGCCGTTGATGTACCAGCTATGAAGCTTCCTTGATCTTCCGAATACCATGATCTTAGACTTATCTTTGTTTATGTGTAGAGCGTTTTTTGCACAGTATTCACCAAATTTGTTTAGGGACCTTCTAAGACCAATTTGGGTCGTTGACATCAACACCATATCATCAGCGTACAGCAGGACGTTTAGATGTCTATTTATGACTCTGGGCGCATGCAGGTCCTTTTGATTTAGAGCCTCAACCATGTCAATGACATAGAAGCAGAATAAGAAGGGGGCCAGGATGCAACCCTGACGCACTCCAGCAGTGGTGGGAATGACCTGTGTGAGAGCACCACTGGTCCCAAGTCGCACCTTTAATGATGTGTCAGAATAAAGGGATATAATAAGAGCCATCAGTCTGGGATCAATGTTGGTGGTTGCTAACTTGTCCCATAAAGTTTCTCTGTTGATAGAATCAAAGGCAGCGGAGAAGTCGATAAATGCAGCATACAGTTGCCTGCCCTTAGAAGTATACTTGTGTATTAAGTGTTGCAGTATGAAGCCAGTTGCTGAGTGACCCTTTCTAAAGCTGGCTTGCTCTTCCTTTAGAATGTTATTGTTATCAGCCCAAGCTTCTAGCTTCTCCATTAAATACCTGGCGTATATTTTTGCCACTATATCAATTAGGCTTATTGGCCGATAATTTTTTGGGACTGTCCTTTCCCCCTTTTTGTAAATAGGAACCACAATGCACATCTTCCAGCCTGTTGGTATTTGACAGGTGTTGTTTATATGAGTGAAAAGGCCTGCTAGGAGCTGTGCCCACCAATCAGCTTTCAATTTAAACAGTTCAGGGGGGAGAAAGTCTTCACCGGGTGCTTTATTTGATTCACAGACCAGAAAAACCTACAGTACGTGGTTTTTCGGCGCTTGGTGAACACTTTCCTTTTCACTGGGGCCTTTTGAGGTTTGGCCCCCACTGGTGGCTGGCCCTGCCAGGGAGGGGAGATGGAAAGGAGGGAGGGAGGGAGGAAGGGAAGGTGATATTTTAAATATTTTTATTGTTTTATACACTTTATTTTTTACTATTCCGACCTGCTTTCAGACCTTTTGGTGAAGGGTAGAATATAAATTCTTGAATGAATGGATGGATGGATGGATGGATGCATGCATGCATGGATGGACGGACGGACGGGCAGATGAATGTTGCACCCAATGGAACAGAAGATGATGGCCCCCCTCTGTGGAGGGCGGGTGTCTTCCGCCTGGTCATGGGGCCAGGGAGGGTAGATGGATGGATGGGAGGGAGGAAAAGTGATATTTTAAATATGTTTTAATGTCTCCTATGCTTTATTTTTTACTATTCCGACCTGCTTTGAGACCCTTTGGTGAAGGGTGGAATATAAAGTCATGAATGAATGAATGAATGAATGAATGATGCATCCAATGGGACAGAAGATGATGGCCCCCTCTGTTCCATCTGCCTTTGCAACTCCCCCCCCCATCAGCAACTATTGAAGGGGGTCTCCAGTGCCTCCTGGGAAGGGGGAGGTGGTGTCAGGTGCCCGAAGCCTCAGAGAGCGCCGGTGGGGTGCCCACGGAGCCGAATCCCGCCTGCCCGCCCCCCCGCCTGCCCCCCCCTTGCAATCAAGACAGCTTAAGGCAGTGAATTTATGGCAGGGAATGGGAGGATTAAGTTTACGGCAACTTTGGGTGAACTTGCCAGGCAAAGAAACATGGGGGAAAAAGAACAACAGAGCTAATTAGAGGAGCTGAGCTGTCAGAGACGGCTGCATGGCTGAGCGCCAGCAAACAAAGGGACTGGCTTAGCAATCAGCAGGATCGATGGAGGAAACTGCTTCATTAGGGATGATAAAACACAGAGAGAGAGAGAGAGGAAGGCAAGAGGGAGAAAGAGAGAGGGAGAGGAGGAGGAGGAGGAGGAGGAGGAGGGAGACAGGGAAGGGCAGCGAGGAAGCTGTTTAATTAAGCCTAAAGCCGAGCTTGTCACCGCGCCACAAACACTTTCACCTCGGGGGCGTCCCTCTCGGGGCACCGGGTGCAGCGGTGCTAGGGGCCCCCCCACCAGCTGTGGTGGCACCGGGAGGGGCAGGCGGCGGGATGGATCCCAGGAGGAGGGGGAGGCTGGTGGGGGTGGTGGGCAGGGGGGGCAGGGAAAAAGGCCAGATCGCAGCGGGGTCTCAAACACTGCCAGAAAAGCTGGGTTAAACACGCTGGGGATGGCAGAGCCCCCTTGCGCGGGTACGCAAAGTGGCAGAGGACAAACGCCACACACGGCAGGGGTGGTGGCCTGGGCATCCGGCCGGCATCTCCACCTCCTACCTGGGAGCAGGTGAGACTTTTATCCAAGTGGCTACGAATCAGGAGGGAGGGCTGCCTGGCCGAAGTCCCACGTGACACACACACCCCCGACGCGGTCTGCTTTCAGGACACCACTGGTCCCAGAAGGACCCAGGCTCAGCTTTTATACACTGTGGGAGTGATGCGATTTGCAGTGAAGGACCAGAAAGTCCAAAAACGGACAGAAATTGGAGACTCTCCAAACGGCCTTTTGGCTTGGCCACAGGGGGAAGGGTGCAAACCGGACAAAGCCGTGGCACTTAATTTATCCATTCAGGCCACCAAGGTGAACTGTAATGTCCAGTTCGGTCCAGCCCCTGCCATGGGTATATCTAGACTAAGGATGTGCAAGAATATTTAAAACATTCAAAATTGATCTGGACATGCATATGTGCACGGATATGTATGCATTACACACGTATCCATGCACATTTGTATGTATATGTACGGGACGAAAATGGGATGCATATGGGATAAAAACGGGATGTGTATGAATGCATATGGACACATACAATGTTGTCAACATTTCTATCATCAAATATGAATAGAATATTTGTAGGAATAGATGTAAATATATTCAAATTGGCTTGAATTTGAATACTTTTTTTTCTATTTGTATTAATCTGGACATTCAAATATTTGATTCAAAGCAAATCGAATGCTGAAAATTGCATTTGTGCTCTTGTGCACATTTGCGCACATCTAGGGTGTTTTCCCACGGTCACTTAGTACCCATTTTAGCACCCATTAAGGACCCATTTGGGTGACAGCTGGATGACCCCATTTCCACCACAGCACCCATTAGGGACACATTTGTTTCCACCGCGCCTTGGGAAATCCGGATCATATGGGTACTTTTTGGCCTTTAATCCAGATTTTCTGTAAACCCCATTAATGGGGTCTACAATGGGGTCTTCAGCCAGAAAATCCAGATTAAACGGAGTCTGTTTCCATGTTAGTTTGGCAATGGGGTCTAGAGGAGGCTAGGGGGAGGGGGCACCCTTGGGGGGGGGGAGCCCCAAAACCTAAGCTTTGAAGTCATCTCGAAGTCACTTCGAAGTTTACTCCAAAGATCAGCACAGACTTCAAAGATGCTCCAGAGCTATTTTGCACAGACTTCGAAGTGACTTCGGAGCCGCTTCAGATATTGTACCCCCTGTCCCCCCCGAACACCTGGGTTGACAGGCAGACCCCTCGTGGGTAGATCCGGATTTCCAAATGGGTGCTCCGGTGTTTCCAAGGCAGGGGGGCTAGCACCCATTGCTATTGGGTACTAGACCACCCATGGAAACACATTGGGTACTTCCCTTAATCTGGTTCTACTAGATCCAGATTAAGGGAAGTACCCATTCCCTAGATCCGGATCTTCTTAGATCCGGATTAAAGGAGCGCGGTGGAAAAACACCCCTAGACTACTACTGCAGGCTTTGTGTGGGGCTGCCTTGAAGGTCCATCCAGAATGTGCAGTTGATGACAGACCGGCGACAGAACAGCGTCCGCGGCTGCTGTAATTATTACAGCCGTGCGCGCAATGCTTTGTCATCTGAGGCAGCTGTCACCCACATCGCTGACGAATTTAGGGACTACTCCACAACGAAGCTGCCTACTTGTTTGGCAGGGAAAAAAAGAGAAACTCATTCCAAAGGGAGGATTTTTGCTCAGAGCCAGCAAAACAGGGAGTTGCTGGTAGTGGTGGAAATTCCCCTGATTATCACCGAGATGAACATCTGACATTCTGTGCTTCTGGTGACGTTCCTCCATCTGCTTTCCTCCCCATTCTTCTCCGCAACATCTACAGCCAACATTTTGCCTATTTAGCTGGAACATTTCATTCATTCATTCATTCATTCATTCATTCATTCATTCATTCATTCATTCATTCATTCATTCATTCAAGAAATTTATTTCTTGCCCTTCACCAAATGGTCTGCAGCGGCCGCAGCAGCTTGGTTGTGCCAGGCAGCACTGAACCCAGCGGCGGCAGTGGCTCCTGCCGTGCCACACCATTTTTAAAGAGCGCTGATGTGCTGGTGAGCACTTGCAGGTCCGGTTATGGGAACAGCCCAATGCATGCTCAGTGCTGTTCCCGGCCAGAAACTCAAACCAGCGCCAGAACCCGGACCAGGATAATCCAGAGCCACAGTAGGCAGGAACATGCCCTTTGTGAGTTTTGTCTTTCCACTGATCACCTACATTACCCACAAGAGCCACTGTACCTGTGCCTTGAGGATGGAAAGTCTCCGGCGACCTGCCGCTAAATGGTGACACGTCAAGAAAAAAAAAAAAAGCAACCCAACCTGTTTTGTTTCTCATCTACTCCCCCCCCCCCCCGCCATACAGGTTTCAAAAATGTGCATTCCTACATTCGTAGTTTTGAGATTTGGATTATTTACCTATCTATTTAAGAATTTATATCCTGCCCTTCACCAGGAAGAAGAAGAGTTGGTTTTTCTACCCCGCTTTTCTCACCCGTTTAAGGGGACCCAAAGCAGCTGACAAACCTTCTGTTCTTCTCCCCATAACAGACACTCTGTGAGGTGGGTGGGGCTGTGAGAGCTCAGAAAGAGAGCCGTGACTAGCCCAAGGACATCCAGATTACGTTCAACATGGGTCGACCGCGGATTAAAAGTGGATTCAGGTCAGATTTGATCTTTTCAGAATGCGGATATGTTACAGATATGTTATGGATACATATGTGTTCATATCAGATACATATTGGATACGTATTCATTTGTATCGGCTACATATTCATTCATATCCAATATGTATCAAATGTTCGTAGGAATATGTATGAATAGATTTGCATGAAATAGAATTTCACCGCATTCGAATGTGATCTATTTGTATGTATATTGATTTTCACCTTTTAATTTGTGATTAACCGAATGTCAAAAATGCCTTGGTGCACACCTACTAAGGAGCTCTTCCTTTTCAGCAGAGCAAAAAGAACGTGATCCAAAGCTTTTGTCTACAGTGGGATTAAAAACAACAACAATACCAAACACCAGGAAGTTTGTTTCCTGCGTAATGAATCTCAGCCCATCCTCAAAACTCCCTCATCAAGGACTCCCAAGAAGGAAGGCAGAAGGAATCAGAACTCCCTTTGAGGCATGCAGGAAGGGGAATTATCAATGCATAAATCCATAACAATGGCTCGGAAAGCTAAACACCTGCTGCTAGGACATGCACTCTTCAAGCCAGACTCGAAAAACATGCACAGAAGATTTTTAAAAAACCAAACCAAACCAAAGGGCCAACGAACAAGCAAAGAGTCTAAAAGCTGCAGAAGGACTTGAGCAAGCAACTTTGGAAACTGCTCTCAGCTGTTTTAATCACCCATGGATACTAGAGATTTCTATTTATCTGTTTTCTTAAAGGCAGCTTCTTTCCTAGGCTGAGGTCACACTTAAGGTTTAATCCACTTTCAGTCCATGTTCAGAGTGAGGGAACACACCAGCAAAGGGATGAGCTGCTTTCTTTCAGGGTGCATCCCCATGGGCTCCAATTACTGCGCTGCTGAATCAGGGCATCCTTAATCCGAATTGTAGTTCTAATTAAGACGTCCCCATGCGGTTGTGGAGAACGGGGGCTCAATCTGAATCCACCCGTCTCCAAGTAAACGCGGGGAAACCGCATCCTTTTTTCTCCACCCCCTCTGCCCTGATTGGAAGCCCGGCTGACGTCACCATGCCCTGTCCTGCCCGGTGCACCAATGGCAGGGGAAACCCCTCGGAAACCCATCCAGGTTGCACCTCTAAAAACACAACACAGAACAGAAATAAGGGGGGGAAAGACCATAGGGGAGTATAACAGGATGGCAAAAGGGCTGAGTTCCTTTATATGGGTGACAAAAGCAGGTAGAAAAGCCAACTCTTCTTCCTTCTCCATGAAGCCAGGTGGGTGACCTTGGGCTAGTCACAGCTCTCTTCTGAGCCCCCCACCTACCTCACAGAGTGGCTGTTTTGGGGAGAAGAACAGAGGTCTGTCAGCCGCTTTGACTTCCCTTAAATGGGCGAGAAAAGTGGGGTAGAAAAGCCAACTCTCCTTTTGATCGTAAACTTGACAGGGTGTGCCAAAAGCAATCAAACAACCCATCTGCCCCCAAGAATACCACACACAGAAGGGGTGGGAGGTATCTCTTATCCAGACTTCTTGACCTCCTGTGGGAAACATGGCGAGAGCAAATCCGGACTCCCCAGGTAAGTTGTAAAGCCAGTGTTAGAACCTGGAGGAAACACAGGTCCCCAAAAGCTCGCCAGCCGAGAGGACAGTTTGGCCTATGAAACAGCCGCCCCAGAATAGAGGAAAGGTATCACAGCAGCAAGAGGAGCGGTGCCAGTGGGCGGAGGCCTTGCTAAAGAGGGCCAAAGCAAAGGGCTTTGGGCCAAACCCCAGCAAAAGCAGGCCGAGCCTTCTGACTGGGCTCCGCCAGGCCCAACAGGCACGGTTTTAGCAAGTTTGCAAACAGGGTTAAAAGGCGACAGTGGAGAGGAAGAACGGCCGGCTACTCACAGGCCTGGAAGAGCGATGGATCTTGGGAGGTGGCGGTCTTGCTGGGCGGGCACCAGGCTGCAGCAGCAAAGTGGAAACTTCAGTCATGGTTTATTAAGTAACCGTCCCCCAAATACAACATACACTGGACATGCCGGTAACAGCTGCCATGCCAGGCCTGACTCTGGCCAAGGGGAGCGTTGCTGAGCCCCTAGCAGTTCAACGGACCTCATGGCCCTGCAGGGCAAAGGGAGGCATCTTTAGGTATCTATGGATCACTGGAGGTTGTGGTGGACAACTAGTAACCAAGCAACAAGCCAAGAACGTCCATATTTTGGAGGCAAAGAACCCTAAACACACGCAACAAGGTCAGGCCATAAGTGACTTGGGCCCCAAATATCTAAAGGAACACCTTCTTCCACATCGACCCACCCACGCCTTAAGATCTGCAGGGAGAAGCCCTCCTGGCAGTCCCACCACCCTCATTAGTAAAACGGATGGGCACCCAGGAGGGGGCCTTCTCAGTGATGGCCCCCAGGCTATGCAATAGTCTCTCCCTTGCATCAGGATCTTTCACTGTACATGTTAAGGAAGGCAGTGGAGATGCACCTCTTTGCCCTGGGCTCTGGCTAAATGGGGACAACGCTTTTTCACTCCACTTTTCAGAACCTTTTGTTTTAATATTTGGTTTTAAACATCGTTACCTGCCCTGAGACTTCCAGGAACGGGGGGGGGGGATAAACATGCAAATGGATGGATGGATGGATGGATGGATGGATGGATGGATGGATGGATGGATGGATGGATGGATGGATGGATGGATGGATGGACAGGGATATGAGTATATTGGATGGATGGATGGATCTAAAGATCCAAGTAGGATGGATGGATGGATGGATGGATGGATGGATGGATGGATGGATGGATGGATGGATGGATGGATGGATGGATGGATGGATGGATGGATGGATGGATGGGAGAGAGAGAAAGAGGGATGGATGGATGGAGTCTCGTCAACGCTCTTCCAGGTGAAGTAGTTCTGCTTCAAAAAATATCCTCGGGGGAGCATTTGCTTGTGCCTTGGCAACACATAGTAGGGATGTGCAAGAATATTCAAAATATTCATTATTTGATCAAATTTGGACATTCTAATTCGAATCGAACGTACAGACATTATTTTTTTAATATTCAAACAAATATGAATATTTCAAATAATTCGTCCGAAGAATTTGGACATTCGTTTGTACAGATACGTACTCATTCCATAAGTATCTGTGCACATCTTATTCATATCTGTGCGCATCTGTATGGATACATACGGGATAAAACCAGGATGCGCACAGATGTGTAAGGACACATACGAATGTCGCCGGCATTCGTATCATCAAATATGTATCAAACATTCGTACGAATAGATACGAATGTATTTGAACCAGTTCGGATTTTGATATGTTTGTTTTTTCTCTATTCGTACAAATTTGTACATTTGAATATTCAATTTGAATTGAATGTCAAAGACTGTATTTGCGGACACCCCTTGTGCCCAACTGTCCTAGCAGAACAAGACTAGATTCCGAACTGGTACCCAAGGGCAAACAGTGACCCAGGGAAGCCCCTAGGAAACCTCCAGGTGCGTGCCATCTAACTTGAGTTTTCCCTGGGCAACGAAGGACCAAGGAGGAGCCCGAGGTGGCAATGGTTGAAGATTCTAGATCTCCACCTCCGCTGACGGCCAGCCTCACATTGTAAGACAGGAACCAACAGAGTTGGGAAGAAGATGAGCGCATAAACGCACACCTGCTCAGCGCCCTCCAGAGGTTGGCAGCCTACCTCTCCTTGATGTTCCAAGAGCATCCCTAGGACCTGGAGACTGTATTTACTCAAACCAGCCATATGATTTGCAGCTAATTTGTTGACGCAGCGAAACACATTGTTTCCAAAAGGTCACGAGTGGAAGCAGTGGTGGAACATCAGCTTAATTACCTGCGCCGCCTAGGCGAAGCAGTGCGTGTCCGAAGCTGTAGCTGCTGAAAGCAGCTAAATTATGGTCGCAGGCTGGTTGTCAAAGGAACAGGCACGGAAGGAACTCCGAAACGAGTCCCATCCGACTCACCGCTCCTCCGGCGTGGGGCCACCCAGCAGGACTATTGCCACTTCGAAACTAAAGGGCTGCATTGGGTCTCTGCTCTTAGGTGTTGCTTGGCTGAGCTTCTCACCTTGGGAGTGATGGTGTAACACGAGGCATTTCGAACCAGTTTGATGCTAGGGGCTGTTTTTGACCTCCAAAGCCCCTCAAGGTACGTTAGATCCACCAAGGCTCCAACACGCCCTCTTATTTTCTGTCTAGAAACCCTCTGAACAGCCAAGAACATCCTGGAATATTAATCACATTTGAAATTCTTTCAGCCTTTCCTCGTAGGACATGCTTTCCAGACCACTCACCATTTGGGTAGCCCTCCTTTGGACTTGCTCTAGTTCGTCAATGTATTTTTTGAACTGGGGTGCCCAGAACTGGACACAGGACTCTAGGTGAGGTCTGACCGCTTTTCATCCAATGCGTGTTGGGAAGAGAAACCATAGTCTGGCTGCACCTCAGCTCTTTGGTACGCACTTGGAAGTTTGGTGAACTCCCCCAACCAAGCTCAGCCTTCTGCAGGGCTTGAAGGGGATACCTTTGCACCAGGTGGCCTCAAAGTCCAGCCTTCCAGGAGGGCCACGCCTCTCTGGAAAGCTGGGAATGGTTCCCTCCAAAAAAAGAACACATGCTTCCTCCACCAGTTTATTTTTAGCACTGCTGAGCATCAGATATATGCGCTGTCGCAGCAGAAATTTTATGCTGTATTTCATTATATTTGTTTTAATTTATCTTGCTCTCGGTGGCGTGGACAATCATAGAATCATAGTGATTAGGTCATACTGTATAAAGGCCATGCCAGTGGACATGAACTGATTCACTGTCTTAAATATTTCTTTCCTATACATGCAGGTTCTTCCTCACACACCTGTGCCAGAGACTGGAGAATGAAGCCCACTCCCAAGCCTTGCCCTCGGGCAGAATGGATGCCCAGGGACTGCCTCCAGGGTGGAAAGACAGGCAGGATGATACCCTCAAGGCCACTGGCGGGGAGTGGAGAGCAGGTGAAGGTTCTGCCTTTATCCCACCCAGAAGCAACTGGTGGAACACCATGTGAGCGGGGAAGCCGGATCAGGTAGGCTGTGTCCCAACCCAGCAGGGCTCCTCTTCATTCATGGAGGACAGGTGTGTCAATAGCTTCTAGAATGGATGCCCAGGTACCACCGCCAGCTGGAGAGAGAGGCAGGATGCCTCTAAAGGCCATTTGCAGGGATTTGAGAGCAACTGAAGGTTTTGACTCTGTCTTCTGCTTGAAATGCCCAGAAGCAATTTGTGGGCCACTTATGTGAAATGGGATGCTGGACTAGATGGGCTGTGGCTCCTCTTAGGTTCTTGTGGACTGGATGGGCTGTGGCCTGATCCAGCAGGGCTCCTCTTAGGTTCTTGTGGACTAGATGGGCTGTGGCTCCTCTTAGGTTCTTATGGACTAGATGGGCTGTGGCCTGATCCAGCAGGGCTCCTCTTAGGTTCTTGTGGACTAGATGGGCTGTGGCCTGATCCAGCAGGGCTCCTCTTATGTTTTTACATCAGGACCTATAGCCATCAGCAGGAACAATCAGCAGAACACACACACACCTGAAAGCCTTTCTAAGTTCTGCAGTGTTGCAGCTGAAAGACAGTTGTGTACAGGTAGCTATCTCCCCAAATTTATCGTGTCTGTCTGTCTGTGCTCCAAGGCAAAAAGTAAAATTTAAAAAGTGGATGGGTTTCTTTTTAGCATCCTGGGGCGCCCAGAACCAGCCGTCCTGCGTGCCAAGTAAACTTGTCCACCGCCGGCTTCGGCGGCGCTTAAAATCACAGCTAATAGGTTAACAACTGTTTTTCTCCGGCTTCAAATGAAGAATATCAGGAAGCCAGGGGAATTTCTGGCTTTCCAATTTGTTCCGACTGCTCGGTGCTCCCCGCAATGTGTGTTTGACAGGGCTGACATTTTGTACAGCTCTGAGCCGGCGAGCGCGTGTGACATTTTTATTCATGGTGGCGTGTGCCCTTGTAATGATCAGCCCCGGTCGATGTGCGTTCCTACCACAGACCCCGAGCCCTGAGAGAACAAACATGAGCCGAAGGTACCGGCTGCCTTGTTAGGCAAGAACCAGGATTCTAACGAAGAGCAACGGCTGGAAAATTTCACTGTCAAATCCTCCAGGATGCTGTCAGCAGAGAGCTAACTGCATACATTTCCCATTCAAAACACAGAAATCCCACCAATTGCGGATCAGGCGAGAGGCGAAAAAGACGGCCCCAGTTTTTAAGTTTCCCCCTCTCTCTTTCTCTCTGTCCCCTTCTAAAGAAACTGGCTATTCGTGGCACCTTCTCAGGGGGTTGGATGCTAAGTTTGGTGCTGCAATTCATGCCAACAAACTCCAAGCTGCCCAAACAACGCAAGGCGAATATCAGGAGATCCATACTTGATCATCTGGGGGTCCTGGCAAGGCAAGGAGTCTCTCCCGCCACTGGAATGTAAAGCACTTTAATGGCTGGAAATGTCATTCAGGAAACCTACCAGCATGGAGATTTGGTGATGCTGCTGGGAGAAAGAAAGCCAGGGCGACAACCAGTGCAGCGTGCGCAACTCCAGGGGAGCGGTGGGATATGGAGGAATGTGAAGCTCAACTCGATTCTTGGAGCCCAGGACCAAGGGAGAGAGATGGTACCAGAGAAGAGTGAAGACGGGCCAGATAGGAAGCTTGGTGGGCTATTTCAAGGAGAAGACAACGGATGAAGCTGCTCATCGGAATGGAGGCTGTCGGGCAGAACACAATGTGTGTGTTTTGGGCCATCTAGACCAGCAGCCATCTTTCCCTCTAATGTACGAGGCCTTTCAAAGGTGGTCTTCAAAGGAAAGCCATGTTTCAAACCACAGGCAGCCAGTGGCCGTAAGGCTAACAGCCACCCACTGCCCAGGTATCTCCTATGAATTTATTTAAGCTCTTTTAGAACATCAGGACACAAGGGTTCCCTCCCACTGGCAGGGAAGATGCCTTGTTGGTGCTTTATGATTTTTAGCAGGTCTGGAGAATGATAAGACCATCAGAAGCTAAGAGGAATCCTGCTGGATCAGGCCACAGCCCATCTAATCCAGTGTCCTGTGTCACACAGTGGCCCACCAGTTGCTTCTGGGCATCTCAAGCAGAAGACAATGACTAGAAGGGCTTGGGCCTGATCCACCAGGGCTCCTCTTGGGTTCTTATGTTCTAATAGCTCATATAATGATAGAGTAATCCAAAGGAAGGTCCTCTGTGGGTCCAGTGGGTAGGAACCCAGAAGTCCCTTGGCTTAAATCCCCACTCTAGCAAGGAAGCCCATTGGGTCTTCCCAACTATGGGGACAAATAACCTCACCGCCTTGTGAATCTGTCATTGAGCCTCTGAGGAACCTGAACGGGCCACACCCAGTGCCAAACGCCACGTTCCCACTCCTTCGGATCACGTTGGTGAGGCCAAGCTGGAAACTCAAGCGTCTTCATACCTTTGTGCCTTTTCCATTGATTTTTGAGGCAGAATGGAGACCAGGGTCCCTAACTTAAGGCTACAACTCAAGCAGTTGTGAAGTTTTGGACGAATGGGTAAGAGGCAGATGTTGCTCAAGATGGAAAGCGGGTTTTCACAGAGTTAGGCCGCTTATATTTCAGGTCACAGCTTCCAGAGATGGGATAAGGTGTGCCCACAAGAGTATCTTCTTTTCAACCAACGCCAGCGGCTTTTCGTCTCCTACCCACGATTTCTAATGAGATTCTGTACAGGATTATTCTAATAATGTTTTTGTGCTTTGACTGCTTTTATCATTCTTGTTACCCACTTTGAGGTTTCAGATAAGAGATAATTTGAAATACTTTAAATAAATAAATATCCATGAGCGGCGCCGAAGCAGTAACCTATATATTTGCAAATTAGTGCCAGAGATATTCCTTGGGATTTCCAGTGGACAGAAAAGGCCATTTTCTGCATTCACAGCATCTTAAAGCGTCTCCTGCAATCCTTCTTCGCCGCTGTCCTAACTTCCTCCCATTTCCCTATTCTGCTTCCATAGTAACGGCGCCATCGTTACCATAATTTTAAAAAACAAACTTTGTCTGCCCGCCTTCCACCTTTTGCATTCCGCTCCCCATTTCCCCCTCCTCTTGGTGATGCTTTGGTGATCCTTTTGAGTCACCGGTCATATGAGGAACAGGGGTGCCTCACAAACTCTTCCTTCCCATCCATGTAAATATTTTGCGCAATATTTGCCAATTCACGGTCTGGGAGGTCTGGAGGAACCTATCTTCTGACAGATAGAAGAAGAGAAAAGGAAGGGACTACTATGCATTGATTACTACACACTCGGTGTGGAAGCAGCGGTCCTAAGAGTCTCTTCTATTTACACATGCTTCAGGTTTCCACCTGGCTTTACCACCTTGAGTGCCCAGGGCACCTTAAGAGTAAAAGTAAAAACAAATCAGAATTGAAGTGCATAGTTACATGAGCTAGAGGAAAGTCAGAAGGGTAGGTGAACACAGCGAGGAATTGCTGCCGCTTATGAAAATACATCAACGTCGAGGCTGGCTGTGTTAAGATGAAGAACCCAGCCGTGCCAGAAAGGCAGCAAACAGATTACGAGAAAGACTGCAACCCGGCATTGAGAATGGCGCTTGTGCACCAGTGTCCATCTAAAAGCTGCCACATTTGAGACTTGGGGACGCGGCCAGGCGAAAATCGAGGTTCCTCCCACTCTCCCCGGCTGACAGGTCTCCTAAGTATTCACAGCCAAAGTGGATAAACCACTCCTAAATAAAGAGCACCCCCACCAGGCATGGGTCAAGGGCCATCCAAGCCAGCCAGCTCCTTTTGTGGGGTTTGGTCCTAGTGCCAGCCACAGGGGACCCACCTACAACCAATGGCCACCTGTCCACCCCGCGAGCCCTAAGGAGTTAAAATTAAAACCTCCCTCCCTCCCTCCCACCACCACCACTCCAGCTAATCCGTCACTTAATGAAGAAAAGCGCCCTGCACAGGACAGCAAAAAGCGAGTTGCCGGCTCACTTTCAGCAGGCTGATTAGGAATGTTCAAGCAACAGCAGCCGACAGACCTCTCCGGCAGAAATAAATAGGCTGTATGCAAATGTGTTTGTCACTCTGACAGCGTATCTCAATTAAGGCGCGTTGCCGGAGCTGGTGAGCTGCAAAGCTGCCGCAACCGCGGTGAACCAACCTGCATTACCGATGCAGGGGGCTTGACCCTCGTCCGCATGTGCGCCGTTATTTTATTTTATTATTTCTAATTTTATTTTATTTTTTAGAGTCTCCCGCTTTGCCCCCTTTCCCTCCGCAACGACGACGCGTGGACACACGAAAGCTAAGGAGTAGCAAAGTCTGGCTGCAGAGGGAAAATAAGGCAGACGGCGCCTTTCTTTCATCCGCTTCCCAATCGGGGGGACCTGCCATCGCTGCTGACTTCACCTGGGTTTTCACTCCTGGTTAACTGTCTATCCAAAAAGATCTTTTTTAAAAAAGGAAAGATTCTCTCTCTCCCCCCGTCGCCCCTCTGCCCCCTCCCTTCCAAGCATCTTTAATTTCTAATATTTAAAAACATTACGGCACAATAGCTGGGTTTCCAATAAAAATACGGCTTTCTCAGGCCTTTGAGATACCTTTCTCTGAGTACCGGCAAGTTCAGGATTCAAGGCAGTTATTAGAACTGGGGAGAAGTTTAGCCGAACGCAAACACTGCAACGCGAGAGCAATAATTACAATATTTCTCTGGAAGAAAGGCTTCCACCCAGGTCAGCGACTCAGACGGAGGCAATTTTTGCTGGACATATTATATGTGATTTTTAGATATTTTTGTAAAATTCATCATGCTCATCTGCCTCTATTGTGTCCTGCAGAGAGAATCACAGAGATTCAGGACTGTATACCTGGACTACTTTTGGGCACAGTTATCAGGCCCAAAATAGTGTTGTTCGGCATTTCTGTCCTTTTCTGATGAAGTGGGATGTTTTCTGATCAGTAGGGGAAAAGATGGATTATTTTCCCGCTGCTCAGACGGAAGGGACGCTGTTGGCAAATTACCCTTGAAACATCATATGGGTAAAGGAACATAAATCTGAACACAGGTGGCAAAGGAAAATGGTAACCGGTTGGTTGGGAAGACGTGAACTTTCCGTGCATCTGTTCTCAACGTAAGGAGAAGAGCCATAACATTAGCTATTCGTACGAATTCGGACATTCAGACATGAATCGAATGTTACGACATCCGTACATTAACATTCATGCAAATACAAACATTTTGGAACATTCGTATGAATAGTTTCTACCAGGGATGTGCATGAATATTCGAAACATTCAAAATTTGATTGAATTCGTTCAAATTTGGACATTCGAGTTTGAACCAAATGTCTATAAATTCTAATGTAAACATTCAAATGAATTTCAAATTTTTGAATCATTCGTATGAATTATTCAGACATTAGTATGTGTACAGGTACATATATATTTGCCTGTTGGCATCTTTTCCGGATCCGTACACATTTCTACAGATCCGTACGGGACAAAAACGAGATAAATACGGAATGCATACGTATTTGCAAATATGGATAGAAAATTTGCACGAATAGACTTCAATGTATTTGAACCAAATTGAATGTGAATACATTAGAATTTTAAACATTCAAATTGACTCAAATTTTCAGATATTCTATTCTATTCAAATCGAATCCCAAAAATTGCATTTATGCGCACCCCTAGTTTCTACATTCGTTAAACTGGGGATACGTATCGGATATATACCAATACATACGTGTTCATATACGATATGTATCCGATATGTATGCATTAATATAGGATCTGTATCCTGGATCTGTATGCTTTCATGTCGGATATTTGTATGAACTCATCCAAGTACATTCGTATCAGATAGACTCCTACCACATTCAAAGGGGATCTATCTGAATGAATGCGAATTTTCTAACGTTCAATTAAATGCCAAAAAAACCTGTTCATGCATAGCCCTGGAAGAGACAACAGACATAGGATCTAGTGTAGAACAGGACGAAGCATATCAGGAGAGAGAGACCTGAGTTTCTAGACCCGTGTGTTCATTCAAACGTGCCAATCCCAACTGTGTTTCTAAAGAGTGTTCACCATAAGTGGGAAGAACCGTGCATTTCCAGCACCATACAGAATCTGTGTTGCGCCTGCCTCATCGGAGCTGTTCAAGAAACAAGGGGTTAATCTGCCCTTTTGTGTTTTGAATTCCACCGAATGAAAGGGCTAGAATTAGATTACTAATTAAGATTAACCATTGAGGGGCAAGTTTAGCGGGCAAATCAAAAGCATCCCACAGCCTCCACTCCCACCCCAAAATCCCTCCCCAGCAAATCTCAATAGTTGAGGAGAACATTTTTTTAATTATCAGCCACTCCAACGCTGGCTGGTTTTCAAATATACTGCCAAAGTCATAATAAAAATAACCATCCTGCTGAGCACGAGAGTCAATACAGAAATATGGAACATGCTATTAAAGAGCCATTAATTGATTTTTCCAACCTCAGTTCATTGCTTTTTTCCTTCCTCCCCCCTCCCCGTTCAAAGCGTGCCTAGGTGGTTATTGTAATAAGGTGCTTGACGCTGACACTAATGATTGGGTTAGATAACGGAAGACACCTTAAAGTACATCAAGCCTTGGCCGGGGAAAGCGAGTAGCGGGTTCTCGCCCCTTTGAAGAAGCCAGTAGAATATGGTTTTTTGCTTTGGGGATAAGTAGGAGGCATGTAGAAAGAGCTGGGGGTGGGTGGGCTGCAAGCGTGGGAGGGGTCTGACTAGTGCCTGCCACAATTCTTGGGTTTATGCATGGACGGCAGATGGAGTAGCACAGGGCGCGATCAGACAGGTGGAATATGACGCCCTTATGGCACTGCTGTGTACCTGGGGCAACCCCACAATGCTCCCATCTCCCCCTCCCATGAAAATGCTCCAAAGGCTATTGTCAGGAAACCCACTGCTGGTTGAGGGTTTTCCACCAACAGCGTGCTTACTGATCTTCTGGATGGAGCCACTACTATTGCTCTGTCCAGCGCGTGAGTTTGGAGGTTGAAATGGGCATCCACGTGTGGGCAGAGGTGACGGCAAACACATCTGGGCATACCAGACACTCAGATGCCTGTGTAGCTTAAAATGCATGAAGACAGGGCTGCGCGCAGCACAGTCTAGCTAGCAACTGATAATGGCAGGGGATCAATACTCCTGTGTTATCCTTTCGTAGCGGTCTGTTTGACCACCATATTGAAGTTGCCATTTTTGTGTCGCTTGTGGGTAACAATCTCTTTGCATGCCACAGAATCACCGCAGCCCCTTGACCTTCAGAGAATTTCTGCTCGTTTGCAAGGCGCCCGGAATGGCTTAGTCTTCCAAGGGTCAGCAGCGGCTTAAGGTTTGTGGGCACAACAGTCAGCAATGTGCTTCGAGCCACTGACCTGCCCAAAATGCACAGTGATGGGTCGCCGGTCTTCTCGGAGCTTCGGGTCTCTCTTTTCACCCAGCGGGGAAGGACCTGTCTGCGGGAGGGAGTCTTCGGGCGCCGCCGAGCAGCCGTTCTCAGCGATGTCCTGTAGGGTAGGAAAAGGTGACATGTTAATCTGGGGACTCTCTTGACTCAGGGCAAGGGGCAGAAACGAAGAACTTGGGGATAAAGCCGGATGATAGTAGCAGGAACAGAAATCACAGAGGAAGAACATGATTAGAATGGAAACAGCTGCCCTGCTTTCTTCCACCCCAAGTGCAAAAATGCTTCCACAGTTGAACCTTCATGTTTAAGACGGAAATGCCACAGGAGTTGGAAACAGAACATTTGGAGCAGAGGCATGTTACGTTTTAATATTTAGTGTTTTATTACCCACCTTTCCCCCGAAGAAGCCAATGAGGTGGACAAAAGCAACAGGAAAATCAAAAGCAGCAGAAATAAGAAGGAATAAGCCTAAAGTTTTCGGGTCAGGACTATGGATGGCTCCACTAAGAGAGAAAAGTCCAAATCGGAGGAGGCTTCCAAACTTGAGGGAAGCAACTTGGAGAGCTCTGGTGGAGTTCAGAGACTGTTCCAAGACTCTGCTGCATCATTAATTCTCCCCCTGGGCTATCCTGGACTCATCGCTTAACCAAGTGGAGGCAGCAAACACAGGAACCACAGCCTGATACGAGACTGTAAACCATGTGGCAACAGAGTTCTGTTCTTTCCACTCAAGGTCCAATCAGATGGATACATTCGCTCGGTTAAAAGGACGTAGCACCACTTTCTTTCGAGAACTCAGGAGGTCCTTCTTTGGGTAACAGCTGTTGAGGGACCCCAGGCCATATTTAGCTGGGGGATGGGGGGAGCCATTGAACAACCCAAACAGCATTTCCACCACACAGTAGGGCTGTCTTGTTCTCCAAGAATCTCAAGAACAGAAGGCATTCCCCATCATCAGCTAAACAGAACTTCTTATGAAGATGTTGCTGGAGATCCAACCTAATATCTCTTGTGGGCAAAACGGGAAGCCTTCGGCCTGTCCCTGGGCTACATATCTTCCTTGTCCTGTTCTGGAAGCCATGCTGGATCTGACACATGATTGCAAAGAAACGGCCAATGTCCACAAAAGTGGTTCAACCCTGGCAGCTCAGGATAGCTGTCGTGCTTTTTAAAGAATCCATGCACCCAGGGTCCCACCACAAAACCCCATGAGCTTTGAAGAAGCTTCGCAATGCACCCAGAGTATTCAACCACATCGGAGCAATGGAAGCATTAAGATCTCTAGAGCATTGATTAGATTCAAAAGGCACTTCAGTGGTTACTAGTAAGGAGCTGCTTGACCTAATCAGCCATCAGTTTTTCGCCTTTTACAAAAGCTCCCAAAACTGTGGCTTGAGTGTGTGGCTTACGCAGAAGCGCATGAGCGCGCCCACACACACACATACCACATAACGAACCCACATTGACTGTAATGGTGGAAGACAGGCAAGCAGGATCTCCTAGAAGATCAGAGATGATAGAAAAGCTTCGGACCATCAGTCAAGGAACAAAGTCTGCAGCCCCGTAAGCCTCAAACTTCACTGCCGCCGCGTCAAGGGAAGAAAGCTCAGTAAAGCCCAGAGTGCGCTGCGCAAGCACGTGACCCTTTGGTGCATTGACCTTTGGTGTCCCCCCCCCCCCCCAAATCCTACTCCTGCTCAAATACTATAATGAGACCTGTAAGCAGATAGCCAATTAGAAATGACTCTTTTGGACACAGGGCGACCTAACACACTGGGGTCAAATGAAACAAAAGATGGACAGACCTCAAGAGAAGGCTTTGTCTGCTCCCCGCAAGGGGTGGGGATGGGGTGATGAGAAGGAGGAGCGAGAACCTTTGAGATCAGGCTGGTGAGACCACAGGCCACTGAGGTGCGCAAAAGATGTGGCAAGTTTAGAGAACGGTTGAAGAGCAACCTGGAAACAGCAGCTTTGTAGAAATGTACTGATACTGACCTATCTTTGCAGAACACAGAAAAGGAGGGGAAAAGAGATTAATGGACAACGGACGGAAACAACTCTGTCAAGGCCATGGATGCAAGTTAAATAAAGAGGACCAGCAGCAGAGCTCAGGTGAACACTCTGGCCTCAATCAATGCACGTCTTGCAAAAGTGTACCAAGGGAGGATGCTATAGCAAAGAACAACTTTGGGCTGGCATGAAGAGATGAAGGATTCACATTAGGTCATTTTGCAGATCTCCAGGTTATTTTGATTCAGGCTGCGACAGTGCTGGAAGGGCAGAGGGTAAGGCTGGGTGATCACCACCTTCCATGGTCCTTGCTCTTTGTTATCTTCCAAGACCTGCATGGTTCTTCCACTATGGCCAGCACAGGGTAACTGGTTTCTTCACCCACAAAGGAATTGTGAGAAAGCAAGTGGTTCCTAGAACGGATGCCTAAGTACCACCATCAGGTTGTAGAAGCAGGCAGGAGGCCCCTCAGGGCCATTTGCAGGGAGTGGAGAGCAGGTGAAGGTTTTGCCTTGGTCTTCTGCTAGAGATGCCCAGAAGCGACTGATGGGACACTGGGTGAGATGGGATGTGGCCTGATCCAGCAGGGCTCCTCTTCGTTCATGGAGGACGGGTGTATCAATGGCTCCTAGAATGGATGCCCAGGTACCACCTCCAGGTTGGCCATTTGCAGGGAGTGGAGAGCAGGTTTTGCCTTTGGCTTCTGCTTGAGATGCTCAGACGCAACTGGTGGGCCATTGTGTGAAACAGGATGTTGGATTAGGTGGGCTTTGGCCTGATCCAGCAGGGCTTCTCTTAAACTTTGCCGAGTTCTCACTGGTGGACATGAATCTCTCCGGAACACTTAAGGCAGTAGAACTTAGTGACCCAGGAGAAGGTGCCCTTGACCTTGGTATGCAAGGTCCTTCTGCCCTTGGGTGGCCGCCTTATTAAGGTGCCCCAAAAGATGTTTTACACATCTTGCATTTGGGTCAGGATAGGTGTCTTGTGAGCGCTCACACACGCACACAAAACAACAACAACACACCCACACATAAGCTCAAGGACTCTCTTATTTCCCCACACTGTACCTGTTGCTTTATCTCGCTTCATGGACCTTGCAAATGTTCTTCCTTGGAGGCACTTCAAAGGGACTGAAGTTCATTCCTTTGGAAGCGGCAAACCAATGCGCAGCCACACGGGCATCTCAACGGGCCCCCAGTTGTCTCTCCGGATCAGATGCTCTGCACCGCAACCATTTGAGGGCCTCAAAATTCTGTACCTCGTGCTCCCCCCCTCGCCCGCTCGGCGCCCCCCTCCCCGCCACCCAATTCCACGGAGCTGCTTTTCAAAGGGCGCAGGCTGAGATCGGCCCCCTCCCATTTGCAGAAGAACGTGGAAAGAAAAGAGTCGCCTTTACTTCCACAAAAAAAGTGTCGCCGGGCATGAAACGAAGCTGCCAAACTGTCGTCCGTTAACGATCATTTGCTCTCATTCGTAAGGAGGCCGCGCAAATGATTGCAGGTGCTTTTCAAACCCCAGGCCGCAAGCGGAGAGGAGATGGGAAGGGAGCCCTATTCAATCTCCGCCGTCATATTAGGAGGGGACCTTACGTGCGCCGCGCTGACCTCTCCAGAGGTCAACCCGGCATTACCCATTTGAAATTCAAACGCTGAGCTGGCGCGGACCAAGGGCAAACGCGGGCTCTTGATTATATTTGAGAGGTCAGCGTCATTTGCGATGCACAGCCGCGCGCCCGTCCGTGGCGCATTTTTAAAAAATTCCCTTCCATTGTGGCACAAGGAGAGCCACTCCGAGTTGGCAGCCGGCAGCCCAGAGGTGAGGCTGCAGAGGTGGGCCTTCCACGCTGAACGCTGGGACACTTTTCATGTGAGTGCCGAAAAATACGCAGGGGAAGGAGGAGGTCAGATCCAGAGCGCTCTCAAATTAGTTGGCTGGAAGATGGAGGAATTCACCAGCCCAGTCACTGGGCCGCGGAAGAGGATCCCTTTCTTTCTTTCTTTCTTTCTTTCTTTCTTTCTTTCTTTCTTTCTTTCTTTCCTTCTTTTTCCCTCCCAGGCTTTTCTCCTTTTCCTTTCCTTTCCTTTCCCACCCATTCCTTCCTTCCAGGTTTAACTCCTTCTTTCCTTCCCATTCCTTCCTTTCCTTCTTTCCAGGTCTCTCTCCCTTCCTTCCTTCCTTCCCCTTTCCTTTTGTTTCCTCCCTCCCTCCCTCCCCTTTCCTTCCTTCCTTCCTTCCTTCCAGGTCTCTCTCCTCCCAACCACCCTCCCATCCTTTCTCTTTCTTTCTTTCTTTCTTTCTTTTTCTTTCTTTCTTTCTTTCTTTCTTTCTTTCTTTCTTTCTTTCTTTCTTTCTTTCTCTCTTTCTTTCTTTCCTTCCTCTCCTCCCACCCTCCTTTCCTTTCCTTTCCTTTCCTTTCCTTTCCCCATCCCTCCGTCCCTCTGTCCCTTCCTTCCTTCCTTCCTTCCTTCCTTCCTTCCTTCCTTCCTTCCTTCCTTCCTTCCTTCCTTCCTTCCTTCCTTCCTTCCTTCCTTCCTTCCTTCCTTCTTTCTTTCCTTCCTTCAGCACACAGCCAGAATCCCTCCCGGAAAACTCAAAGCCGTCATTAGCAAATGAAACGGCAGGCGATCTCGGCAAAAGCCAAATGCAAAACAGCTCAGGTTGGGCTAATGGACCTGTCAACAGCTCCATCCCTGGGAAAAGAGGGCGCTGCTGGAACAGTGCAGGCAATGCAGTGATGAAATGTCTCACTTTGTCACCACACTGTATGTGACAGAGGGAGGGGAGGGCAAAAAACACTCCCAAAGAAGAACAATAAAGAAGGAATTACAGATTTATAACACAGAATGGATGGCTAAGTCCATCTTCCAGGCTAGAGGGAAAGGCAGGAGGCCTCTAAGGCCATTTGTTGGGATTTGAGAGCAGGAGAAAGTTCGCCCTTGTCTCTGCTTGAGATGCCCATAGGCAGTTGGTGACCACTGTGTGGGACAGGATGCTGGACTAGATGGGCTGTGGTCTGATCCAGCAGGGCTCCTCTTAGGTTCTTATGGACTATATGGCTGTGGCCTGATCCAGCAGGGCTCTTCTGAGGTTCTTTCCTCCTTTTCTCAATTAGCAGTTATACTTTCAATAGGTGCCAAACAAACCAAGGAAAATATGGGACAGGGCAAGCAGGTAGAAGAAGGAAGATGTTGTAGACCATTGACCGGACTGGACCGCTCCGTGGAAGTTCAGAAAATGGGAAAGAATGGGAATTCAATTACATCTGGCCATTTGGTGGCGGCTGAATACCTAGATGTGTAGGCCAGTAAAATGCACCAATACAGTGCTCTAGATGTCGCGGTCAGGGTAGGGATGGATAACAGCAGGGATTCAATATCCCTTGCTAGAAGGTTATCAGGAAGACTTGGCAGAAGGCCTTGTAGAACCGGCGTTGCAAGTCGGCCATGTAGGCTATCCCCACTCTACCCTGTAGGCCAGCTGGGAGCAGAGATGTGCATGAATATTTTTTTGACGTTCTATTCAAATCTAATCAAATGCCCAAAAATCCAATCCGATTCGAATCTTCTAAATTCGAATTTAAGATTCGATTCAGATTTACCAAACTCAAATCTATTCGTTCAAAATTTTTTTATACGTATCTCCACCTACAAATGTTGACAACATTGGTAGGTGCCCGTATGCATCTTCTCCACATCCCCTCACATTCAGATGCATGCGCACACATCCGTAGGCATCCCGTAGGTATCCCGTAGGCAACAAATCCGTGTGGACACGGGAAAGATCCGTATCTTCAAGTACGCATCGTGGGCGAACCGGTACACATACGAAATGCCCGGATAATGCGAACGAATAGATTTGAAATTTGATTTGAATGTTTACATTCAAAATTTGGCACATCTGATCGGATTTCGAATGCCTGCGAATGTATGTGCACATCATTAACTGGGAAACAAACGCACTTTGCAAGCCGCACACAGCCGGCACAGCTCTTCCCCACACAGAGGGGCTTTCTTGTACAAGAGGTCCTTGTAGGAGCTGAAGAGGCACCAAGAGCCCCGTGACTTCCTTCCCTCCATGCAAAGAAAGCACAAAGCTCCCAACGACCCAAACACATTTTTCCGTGACTCCCTCTGGGGTAAAGGGACAGGCGGCCTCCATCAGCCCGGCTTCTTGTTTTTTTGTTTTTCTTCTTTTCTTTTCGGTAAAAGGTGCACAATTCCCATGTCAAACCTTAATGTATTTGGGGTTTTTGTCTGTGAATATTTATAACAGTGGGAAAAATCCGGGGCAGCTGGTAATGCATTTTCAAGTGTGTTAACAACACAGCACCAAACAGCTCTCTATTGATCACATAACGCTTTTTCCAGCCAAGTATTTCTTATACTTAAATAAAAAAGAAGAAGAAGAAGAAGAAGAAGAAGAAAAAAGAGGGGAAAAACATCAAACTTCAAGTACCTTTTGCTTCAAACGGTTTTTCACCTCCTTTATTCCCATTTTTGCGTGGTCTTTTGCCTGAGTGAAAAGAAAGAAGGAAAGAAAGGGAAAAAAAGGAAAAAGTGCGCCTGGAATTAGTTTGAATCGAAAATCTCTTCCTGGCTTCAGTTTCAGCCCATCAAGACCCACCTCCCCTGATTACTGGGAACAGAAAAGGAGGGGGGAAGAGAAAAAATAAAAATTAAAATTAAAAAAACAGGCCATCAAGCTGAGGACATAATGGGCATAAAGACAAATAAAGATACAAGAGGTTAAAAAAACAATCTTTAATGAGAGGGAAAGAGATTTGGTCTGAAAAGAAGGCAAACCCCCCCCCCTTCTAAAGCTGGAGATTCTTATTCGGCCCCCTAATTATTTTTTTGATCATGGCTGCGCTGTGAAAAGGGTGAAAAGCCGGAACTGCATCCAACTAGGAAGACTTCTAAATGCCCCTGAGAGCCTGAACCTGGAGAAAGACTGAGGAAACCAGCATGGAATCCTATATGAATCCACACTGCAGAGATTTCTACAGGGAGACAAGACTGAATGATTTCTTTTTTTCTTTCTATCACCTGTCTGTCTGTCTGTCTGTCTGTCTGTCTGTCTGTCTGTCTGTCTGTCTGTCTGTCTGTGTGTGTCAGTCAGTCAGTCAGTCAGTCAGTCAGTCAGTCAGTCAGTCAGTCATCTGGGTATCCAGAGACCCGCCCAGAGACCTTTGGGGTAGGATAGAAATGTAAATAATAAATAAATCTGTCTATCTATCATTTCTCTCTGTCACCTACTATCCATCCATCCCATCCATCCACCTGCCCGCCCGTCCATCCATTCACCCACCCATCCACCCACCCATCCACTTATCCATCCATCCACTTATCCATCCATCCATCCATCCATCCATCCATCCATCCATCCATCCATCCATCCATCCATCCATCCATCCATCCATCCATCCATCCATCCACCCACCCACTCATCCATCCATCCATCCATCCATCCATCCATCCATCCATCCATCCATCCATCCACCCACCCACCCACTCATCCATCCATCCATCCACCCATCCATCCATCCACCCACCCACCCACCCACCCACCCATTTCTCTCTCTCTGTCACCGTCCATCTGTCTGTCTGTCTGCCCGTCTGTCCGTCCGTCGCGGAGGGTGCTGCACTCAAGATGGCGGCCCCCTGAAGGGGGCTGGCCCAGCAATCAAATGGAGGTAAATGTTCAATCACATGCATCATGCACATGTGTCTAGGCACTTGCGACTGCTAGTCCAGTCCATGGGACGAGAAGGCAAGTGCAAAAAAGCCTGAGATCTTGCAATGTGGACGGTGAATGGGGATTAATATGGCACTTTCTCTTATTCAGCATATGATTGTCTCCTAGAGTTGAAGCTAAACCGCCTTTGAAGGTCATTAAAGTATCAAACTGAATCCAGGAGCTAAAAGAGGCTTTCTGCAACATTATGTAGCCTTTACACACTTCTTCTCTGAATTAACTCAGAATCCTGGGAATGACTTGTTGATAAATTATTATCGAAGTTCCCAAAACCCTGAACTTTAGAGACAGCAAACCGAAAACACTTTTTACCCTATTGCAAACAGTCCAATATAATGCGAATGTCTGTGTTATACGTATCTGCGTGCATTTCGTATACATCCCATTTTTGTTCCGTATTATAAGTGCAGATACATATGATATTTGTACGGATACGTATGTAACACGTACATATCTGTACATTCAAATAATTCGAATGAATGTTTCGGAACATTTGAAATTCGTTCGAATGTCTAAATTCGAATATGAAGACATTCTATTTGAATTCAAATGTCCACATTTGATCGAATTTTGAATGTTTAGAACTTTTGGGCTCATCCCTAGCCCAACAGCTTAATTTACCAGGAGACAAACCAGGTAAGGTGGCTTCCTCAACCATGCAGGGCCCTGAACTGCAAGGGATCATGGGAGCACCCCACCACAGGGCCCAGAAGAGAACCAGAAAGGTAGCTTCAAAACGGGGCCTGTCTCTCCTCATCTCCAGTTCGCAGCTGGGACGGAAAGGTGGGTTTCTCATCCCCAGTGGATCAGGAGGGACTGCTCTGAACATGCGCATGAGGAAACATGCTACAGCTGGGCCTCGCCCACCCCGTGCCCACCTGCCCACATCCCTCGGGGACTTACAAATTTGTAAACTGTCTTCATGGCGGGGTTTGCCTTGGTCTTGACTGTATTCAAAATGGCGCCACTTCCTTTCTGCAATGGGAGAAGAAAGAATTTGGTAAACACGTGGAAGCAGAAGCGCTACAAAAAAGTTTTGCAAACACAGTAACACAATCTCCTCAGTCAGGGACAACTGTGTCGCCATTGGGGGAAGACCCATTTTTGAGTCACAGACTGAACTGCAGGCATTTGAACCTCTTAATTTACAAGATAATTATTATTATTTTCAGTACTCATGTTCGCATCTTCTGGATACACAAACACAGTCCTTCAGCTGTCATAAACTGATGGGGTCTGAGCTTTCTGCAACACACCAGGAAAGGGATCTCAGGGTTCTAGTGGACATCTCAATGAAGGTGTCAGCCCAGTGTGCGGCAGCAGTGAAAACTAATTCAATGATGGGAATAATTAGGAAGGGAATAGAAAACAAGTCAGCAAGTGTCACTTTGTCTCTTTATAAATCTACGGTGAGGCCACATTTGGAATATTGTGTACAATTCTGGTCACACCTCAAAAAGGATATTGTGGAACTAGAAGAGGTGCAGAAAAGGGCAACCAGAATGATTAAGGGGCTGGAACACCTCCCTTACGAAACCAGGCTGCAACGTCTAGGCCTCTTCAGTCTGGAGAGACGGCGTTTAAGAGTATATAAAATTATGCATGGTATAGAAAAAGTGGATAGAGAACATTTATTTTCTCTATCGTACAACACTAGAAGCAGGGGGCATCTATGAAGCTGATGGGTAGGAGAGTCAGATCACATAAGGGGAAGGATTTCTTCACCCAGAGGGTCATCGGTTTATGGAATTGGCTGCCAGGAGAGGTGGTTACAACTACCAGCCTAGATGGCTTTAAGGAAGGGTTGGACGAGTTCATGGATGACAGATATATCAATGGCTACTAGAATGGATTCCTAAGTACATTTGTCAGGCTGAGGGCCCAGGATGCTTCTAAGGCCATTTGCTGGGATTCAAGAGCAGGCAAAGGTTTGTCCTTGTCTCTGCTTGAGATGACCATGGGCAATTGGTGGGCCACGGTATGAGGCTGGACTAGATGGGCTGTGGCCTGATCCAGCAGGGCTCCTCTGAGGTTCTTATGGACTAGATGGGCTGTGGCCTGATCCAGCAGGGCTCCTCTGAGGTTCTTATGGACTAGATGGGCTGTGGCCTGATCCAGCAGGGCTCCTCTTAGGTTCTTATGGACTAGATGGGCTGTGGCCTGATCCAGCAGGGCTCCCCTTAGGTTCTTATGGACCAGATCGGCTGTGGCCTGATCCAGCAGGGCTCCTCTTAGGTTCTTATATGCTCTTATGTCACACTTCACATAAATTTCATCAAGTCCTGGAGTTTTCCAACCTCACAGGGAGGGAAAATCCATCCTGAGTAAGAGTTCCATGTTACTCTATGGAAGTATTTAATATTCTGAGTATGTCAAGAGTCCTTTCTCACTTTCTCACTCTGACTGTTCATGTCCATGGGTCCCTGTCTTCCAGATATCCAACTGAGAAAAGAGTGAGGGCAGGAGGGGTGACCTGGGAAACTCAGCCCAGCAGGTATATACAGGAGAGAACCAGCAAGACAAAACAGCCTCTGATATCTCAGACAGAATAACCTAGTGTTTTATTTATTTTACAGCTTGCTTTGACTTTTGCTGCATTATGCATTATTAGGATAAAATTCCGGTGAGCAGAAAAGTGGGATAAACCTTCTGTTATACACTGTCATTTGCGATGGGAAAAGGTACCCCAATGCAGCCATCTTTTTAAAAGACACAATTAATTGCGGCTTGATAGTGCTTGTCAATTAACTATTAACAGTGTGGTTCGTTCCAGCGTTATCTTGCTACAAACAGCAGTGTGGTTGAGAATGGAAGCCAACGCCCACGTGCACGCAGACACGCTCACACACTTTTATTAATTCATTGCATTTCAGTTTCTCCGGCTTTGGGAATCTTATTTGGCATTCTGAGAAGGTCTGAGTAGCCGGCTGGATACGGCGGAAGACCTGCTTTTATTTGTCTCAGGACCCTTTGCAACCAAGGAGACTAGGCCAGAACTCTGCACCCTAAGGAAACTTTTCTTGGAGGAAGTACAAGATGGCGCCTGTGAATTATTCCTGTTGCCAATGGCAAGGGTGAGTAACATGGAAAACGGGGGGACCCGTGGCAAGGAATCTGTGTCAATGAAGAGAGTGACTGAAACCATTGGTGAATGGCTACTAGAATGGATGCCTAAGTGCATCTTTCAGGCTGGGGGCACAAGCAGGAGGCCTCTAAGGCCATTTGCTGGGATTGGAGAGCAGGAGGAGGTTTGCCCTTGTCTCTGCTTGAGATGCCCATGGGCAATTGGTGGGCCACTATGTGAGACAGGATGCTGGACCAGATGGGCTGTGGCCTGATCCAGCAGGGCTCCTCTAACGTTCTTAGGATAGCAACAATAAGGCGTAATTAAACTGCGCCGGACACTTACCCGCACTGTCGACAGCCACTGGTGATACAGTGTGTCACTTCCTAAGGCAAAGAGACGACACACTGGTCAGAAGGACAGCACTCCTGCCTGGCTGGCAAAACCCCTTCCCACCGCACTACATTGGCAGCCCCTATTCTAAGTTGTGTCATTTCCCTCCCCAGAATTTGTGACTTAGTTTGAGTTGCAATAAGGGAAAGCACCATTGTCACCAACACGCTGGCCTTCACAGGCGTCACACCTGCGCCTGACAGCCAAGGATCCGACAGAAGGAAAGGTGAGACGTCAGAGAGAAAAGGTCGCCACGATGGAGAAAGTGTTATGCTCAGAACCAGAGTTTTCAATGCCATATTTGTTCCCAGGTTTTGTTAATTTAAGCAGATATTATTATTATTATTATTATTATTATTATTATTATTATTATTATTATTATTATTATTATTATTATTATTATTATTATTATTATTATTATTATTACTACTACTACTACTACTACTACTACTACTACTACTATCACTATTATTACTATTATTATTACTGACATAACACAGCAGTAACACACAGCAAACAAGATATTTATGCTGGTTTTGGTCATTGTTATCACTAGAACTGAGCGACGTATCGGCGAATGATACGAGCAGATCCCAGCAAAGCGGCTTCCTGTAGCTGGCAGATGAATACTTTGTGGATGCCAATGCTTTCCAAGTGCCCACTAAGATCTTTCAGCACTGCCCCCAGTGTGCCAGGAACCACTGGGACCACCTTTGCTGGTTTATGCCAGCGTTGCTGCAGTTCTATTTTCACGTCTTCGTATCTCGCGAGTTTTTCTGTTTTTCTTCAATTCTGCCATCGCCTGGAATGGCAACGTCAACGATAAACCCTTTGTCTTTCTCCACGATCGTGATGTCTGGCGTGTTGTGTTCCAGTGTTCGATCAGTCGGAAGTCGGAAGTCCCACGGTTGTTTGGCGTGTTCATTATTATTAGTGGTGGTAGCAGCAGTAGTAATAGTAGTATATACAGAAACGCAATAGAAGCACGACACTAAACACGTCAACTTTGATATTTCCTAGTGCATTGGGATCTTTCCAAGATCCTAAGATGACGTTATGTACCAGCAGATAATGTGAGCAGAACCCAGCAGGGTGGCCCTTTGCAACTCACAGATGGTGACCTTGTCAATGTTAAGCTGTTTTAGGTGCCTTCCAAGGTCTTTTGGAACGGCACCCAGAGTGCTGATCTCCCCTGGGACCACCACTGTGGGCTTGTGCCTCAGCCTTTGACCTTTAAGTCCCCGTATTTTGTAATTTTCTCTGCTTGTTTCACGCCAATCCTGCTGTCTCCTGGTAGAGCACCATCAATGAGCCACACCTTCTTCTTTTCCTCAATTGCAATGTCAAGGGTGTTAAGTTCCAAAAGCTGATCAGTTGGCATCCTCAAGTCCCATAATATTTTGGCCTGTTCATTCTGGTGACCTCCATCTCCTGCCAGGCTCAGCTGGGAAGGTCAGAGGTCAGAGGGACAAGGAAAGCTCTAAGTCTAGGAGAACTTAGAATTCCATAACAGGTTTCCTATCCCCAAGGGTGGGGACAAAATTCGCCTTCCCATGAAGTTACACCTCCCTCACTCCACATTTCTACAGGAATCCTACCAATCCAAAGGAGTCTCAGTTCCTTACCAGCATATTCACCCATGTTGATCTCTTCCTCAAAGATGTCACTGAAGCCTTCCCCAGAGTTGAGAAGATCAAGGCGCCCGTCGATAAACTTCGAGAGGAAGAGAGAGGAAGGACAGAGCATCACGAAGGTTTCGCCCAGAATGTTCTCTAACTCTTAAGTCCCACTGGCTTAATGCGCAATCATCCTATTGAGCCAGTTTGGTCTAGTGGTTAGGGGGCCTGACTGTTATCTGGGAATCACACGGTTTGATTCCACAGTCCTCCACAAAATGAGCTGAGTGGCCTTGGGCTAGTCACAGCTCTCTTCTGAGCTCTCACAGCCCCATCTGTCTATTGTGGGGAGAAGAACAGAAGCTTTGTCAGCTGCTTTGAGTCCCCTTAAATCGGTGAGAGGAGCGTGGTTGAAAAGCCAACTCTTCTTCTTCAGAGAGTAGAAGACTCAGGGAAACCAAGTTTTTTATTTGTTTGCTCGACTTTTTAAATTATTTACACTTCTATCCTGCTCTGGGTGGGTAACAACCATTAAAACAACAGACTAAAAACAGAATATACATTAAAAGCCCTTTAAAAATTCAACAAATCTCAAACAACATTGATTAAAAAGATGGTATCTGTACTGGGAGGGGAAATATAATGATCTCAGCCAAAGGCTGGAGTAAAGAGGTGTGTTTTCACCACTTTCCTAAATATATGTAAGGAAGGGGCATGACCACCTCGACAGGGAGCCCATTCCATAGTCTGGGGGCCATCACCGAAAAGGCTCTCTCCTGGGTGCCCACCAGCCTCACTACTGAAGGTGGTGGGACAACCAGGAGGGCCTCGCCGCTTGATCTTAAGGCAGGGGCAGGTCGATGGAAGTTTCCTGCTCCAGAACCAAAGTTTTCTCTTTCTTCTAGCTCTCAGTTTAAGACAGGATGGCAGCAGCCACGGAGGGTCATTGGAGGAGCACACTGCATTGTATCATGGTGGACCACAGGCAGGGAAGAAAAATGCAGGGAGGGAGGTAATGCACAGAGAAGATATCCCCACATTTTTGGCTCAAAAACTCAAGCTAATTAGGGAACCCAGCAGCTAGCTGCACTTCATTGCACAGATCCCAGGGCAGGGGAATTAATTTTTTAATCCAGCGGTCCAAATACCTGCTTGAAAAGCTGCAGCTGGATGGCGTTCTGCAGGAACTGCCGCATCGTAGCCGACCGGTGGGACACAAACGTCTCTTCGCAGAACGTGATGGGCTCCCCCTGGGGAAAGAAGTTCAGAGGAGAGGGTGAGCGCGTTCCTGCCACGAAAGGGACCGAAACGTCATGCATCCGGGACACAGCAAGTGGTATCAGCTTCCGCCCATTCCTCACCCCCCACAGCCAAGAACCACGTACAGAACACGCCTTGCTTCCCCCAAGGTGGCAAGGTCAACCCTCCTCCAGGCCTCAGGCCATGTTTGGTCTCTAGAAAGAAAAGATGCGGGGAACCCACGAGTCGACCTCATCCATTGTGGTTTTTATCTTTGCAGCTGGTGTGTATTTGTGTGTGTGTGTGTGTGTTGCATTAATGGTGGTTGGGCGAAGTACAGCTGGAGAACTGAAGAAGGCCTCTGGCTCTCCCCTTCTGCTGTGTTCTCCACCAAGTGGCTCTAAGACTCTGGAGGTGAAATCCAGCTGGCAAGAGGCATGGGGAGGTCCCTCCAGCTTGGCAGTTTGGGGGGCAGGTGGCCCCCACAGGCACAACAGGAACCCAGGTCACTAAGGAGAAGATGCTTTGCGGGAAAAGGAGGTTGGCCTCAAAGCTTTGCCCCCGGGGACCCTGATTTCACTTTCATCATGCATGGATGGCAACCGCCCCTGGTGTATAGCTCTGGAGAGAAAGCTCCTATGGGTTCCCCTTCTCCAAGACCACAAAGCCAAGGTCCATCTTCTCCACAGACCAAGCACCATGGCTCCCCCTCTGATCACAAGGCGTGCAAGGGGCTTCAGTCTGGCTTTGAGGAGCACAGGAGAGAAACCAAACAGTGGCCTTCTGCTGCCTTCTGAAAGCAAGAAGGGAGAAGAAGAAGAAGAAGAAGAAGAAGAAGAAGAGTTGGCATTTCTACCCTGCTTTTGTCACCCATTTGAGGGGACTCAAAATGGCTGACAAACCTTCTGTTCTTCTCCCCACAACAGACACTCTGTGAGGTAGGTGGGGCTGTGAGAGCTCAGAAGAGAGCTGTGACTCGCCCAAGGTCACCCAGCTGGCTTCATGGAGGAGAAGAGTTGGCTTTTCTACCCCACGGATATGGGAAAGATGCTTTTCTCAACCATTTAAGGGGACTCAAGCGGCTGACAAACCTCTTGTTCTTCTCCCCACAACAGAACACCCTGGGAGAGCTGAGAAAGAAAGCTGTGACTAGCCCAAGGCCACCCAGCTGGCTTCATGGAGGAAGAAGAAGAGGTGGCTTTTCTACCCCGCCTTTCTCACCCATTTAAGGGGACTCAGAGTGGCTGATAAACCTTCTGTTCTTCTCCCCACAACAGAACACCCTGGCAGGCAGGTGGGGCTGTGAGAGCTCAGAAGAGAGCTGTGACTAGCCCAAGGTCACCCAGCCAGCTTCGTGGAGGAGAAGAGTTGGCTTTTCTACCCCACGGATATGGGAAAGATGCTTTTCTCAACCATTTAAGGGGACTCAAAGTGGCTGACGAACCTTCAGCTGTTCTCCCCACAATGGACACCCTGTTAAGTAGGTGGGGCTGTGAGAGCTCAGAAGAGAGCTGTGACTCGCCCAAGGTCACCCAGCTGGCTTCATGGAGGATAAAGAAAAAGAGTTGGCTTTTATACTCCCTTTTCTCACCCTTTAGGGGACTCAAAGTGGCCGAGAAACCTTCTGTTCTTCTCTCCAGCATACCCTGTGAGGTAGGCGGGGCTGTGAGAGCTCAGAAGTGAGTTGTGACTAGCTCAAGGGCACCCAGCTGGCTTCATGGAGAAGGAGGAAGAAGGAGAGTTGGCTTTTCTGCCCTGCTTTTCTCAGCCATTTAAGGGGACTCAAAGTGGCTGACAAATCTTCTATTCTTCTCCCCACAACAGAGCATCCTGTGAGGTGGGTGGTGCTGTGGGAGCTCAGAAAAGAGCTGTGACTAGGCCAAGGTCACCCAGCTGGTTTTGCTGAGGAGTGTGCAATTATTCCCAGATAAGAATCTGGCTTCCTAACCACTAGATCAGAGTGGCTCACAAACAAGCAAGCAAGGAAGCAAGCAAGGAAAGATCCGCCCTGCAAATTGCACGGGGTGACATTTTTGTGCGTGATTTTTGCACGCCCAGGTGCTGCGTCCATGAACGCTTCTCTTGCTTTCATTTCCGGCGCTGAGTCCCATCAACGTGTCTAAACGCTCCGTGCTCAGAAACCGCCCATAAACCCTACCATGGAGCCGCTCTGCCTGAGTGGGGAAACTCTCCACGTCTGTGAAGGAGCCCGAAGGGTATGAGGGTCCAGAACGGTGCCAAGGCAGAGATCTGGGTGCCCTGCCTGCTGATCTCCGCCTGGATCATTAATTTTGCACACCGGCTCAGTTAAGAGGTGGGGGGGGGGGGCACCGGAATCTGGGGAGCAGTTCTGACTTTAAGGATTTCTGCTGCGCAAAGAGCCAGGACTACCCGAGGCCAGGAGAGAAAGGAGCCCATCAAGAATAAATGGCCCACGCATTTAATTAGACCCAACAGGCCCTGCTTTGCGCAACTTTTTTCTAAAAAGGGAATATTTTATTGCACGCTTCAGACTCGCGCCTGACTTTTTGGGAATCTAGGTTAGCTTAGTTCTCAGTTCTTCTTCTGCGCACAATGATTCCCATTCATCGGCAAATGGAAACCGGGATGGGAGACCACTGGGTAACTCGGCTACCCCGGGCCTCCCACTGGGCCTACGGTGCGTTCAATACGATGAAGAGCAGCCCACCCCGTCCCCCTCCGCGGTGATTCCTTTTGTTGCAGAGCACCTGCCAGGTTTAAAAGTCCCAAAAACTCCCCCCTCCCTGGCTGCCCTGTCACATCTTTCCTAAGGCTCCCCCCCCCGACACGCTCCCCCCCCCCCCGCCCAATGCAGGTCTGTCTTCTACCTCTGCCACTCGTAGCCAGTTTGGTCTAGCGCTTAGGGAGCCAGACTCTTTTTTGGAAACACTGGGTTTGATTCCACCCTCCTCTACAAAGCCAGCTGTGTGACCTTGGGCTAGTCACAGCTTCTGAGCTCTCATAGCCCCACCTGCCTCACAGGGTGGCCATTGAGGGAAGAAGAACGGAAGGTTTGTCAGCCGCTTTGAGTCCCCTTAAACGGGCGAGAAAAGCGGGGTAGAAAAGCCAACTCTTCTTCTTCTTCATGGTTCATTCTCTTCAGCCAGTTTAGTCTTGTGGTCAGGGAACCAGGCTCTTATCTGGGGAAAACCAGATTTGATTCTGCACTCCTCCATAAAGCCAGCTGGGTGGCCTTGGGCTAATCACAGCTCTCTTCTCGGCTCTCACAGCCCCACCCACCTCACAAAGTGTCTGTTGTGAGGGGAAGAACAGATGATATTTGAGATCCCTCAAATGGGTGAGAACAGCAGGGTAGAAAAGCCAACTCTTCTTCCTCCACAAAGCCATCTGGGTGACCTCGGGCTAGTCACAGCTCTCTTTCTGAGCTCTCACAGGGTGTCTGATGTGGGGAGAAGAGCAGAAGGTTTGTCAGTCGCTTTGAGTCCCCTTAAGTGGGGTAGAACAGCCAACTCTTCTTCTTCTTCCTCCTTGCCCATGTGGTTTCCTCGTGCGTCGGCAGCCATACCCGGGCACGAGAATCCCACCTGTTAATTGACTCTGTGCTGGGATTCACAGCCACAACAGAGGAGATGGAGGAGATGGCAAATTTAGAAGCTGGAGCCCCGGGAAGGTTAATCAAAGGTGGTGATGGAAGGCAGTTGAGAAAAGGTCACATTTCTCTGCTCTTGTGGTATAATGGTCTCCAAGGAAACCTAATTATCCAATGAAATGCAACATATTTATGATGGGTATCTTATCCGTGGAAGATCGGCAGAGGGCAGCGGACGGGTGTCAAAACAAAGCACCCATCGGACGCAGGAACTGTCACCCAGTTGCAGCAGAAAAGAAAAAAAACAATAGCAAAATCTCTCTCTAAATATAGTGGGGATGGGTGGGCAGACGAGCGCAGGGTAAGAATACCTGGTTCGGCACGCAAACCGGAGCAGCTCCACCCAAAAAGAGCCACAGGAGGGGGAAAGGGCAAGGGGGCAATTGGGCACCCGAGGGATGCAGCACTCTGCTCAAAAGAGGAACGCACATCCGTTTGGCTTTCCGCCCTTGAACCGAGCCCACAGAATCAAGGTCCGTGCGCCAAGCGATTGAGGAATCCATTTTCCTTCTGCACGGCGCATTCGCTCTGGGCAAAGACAACCGGGGCCTGTGCAAACGGCTTTATCGCCCGGACCACCTGAAGCCGGACAAATAGCATCTTCCAGTCATTCTCAGCTGGTCTAGACGCAGAGGCTCCAAAAGCAGCGGCACACTTTTCCGGAGTTCGCGGCAGGCCCCTTTGTCCGGCTCTCCTGAGAGGGTGTTAATCCAGAGTGTGGCCACACGCTCCCACGCCCCACTGTGGTTGCCTTTCACACCTCTGGCACAGAGACAGGGCAGCGCCAGGGAGAGGAGGAGGAGGAGGAGGAGGGAGGGAGGAAGGAGAGCTACCATCGCCTAATTAGATCACATGAACAAGGGGAGCATCTGGCTCCAAGCACAGCAGTTTACACATATCCTTGAGTTGTCGTGGAGACAAGCGCATGACCTGCTCCGAGCCGAAACTCCGGGGCAGCAGTCCAAGCCCACTTCTAACGCATCCTGACAGGGAGCAGATGGGCGAGGCGCTGCGGGGCCAAAGGGGGGTAGAGGTGGTGGCCCCCACGAGCCCGTGCGGATGCAACCGGCGCTTCCGCGCTGCAGAAACGGCACCGGCACACGCGCCCCAGGGACACTTCCCTTCCTCAAGCCAAGTTCCCGGGTCTTCTTTTCCCTTCGCTCACCCAGCGGACCGCCGGCGAGAACAGCAAAGATGCAGAGCTTGGCTACTTGGTCAGACCCTTCCTCTCTTGCCACATCGATCTGGCTCTGGGGCCTTTTGGGGCCCCGGGGGCCCCTTCACAACACACACGAGTCTGAAGAAAATGTTTAGAGGATATCTGCATGCGTTAACATTGTTATTTGTCCTGGGACCTCTTGGAGAAAGGCAGGATTAGGGAGGCGCACAGGTATTCAAATGTATTTGAAATTCGATCAAATCTGACGGAATTTCGACATTCGAATTCAAATAGAATGGCCACAAATTCAAATTTAAAGATTCAAACAAATGACAAATTTCGGATCTATTCGTTTGAATTATCCAGACGTTCGTACATGACGGGTTGTACACAATGCGTACTTGGAGATAGGCATCTTTCCCACATCCATATGCATTTGAATGGATCCATATGGGACAAAAACAGGTTGCATATGGGATAACCACGGGACGCAAACAGAAGCGTGCAGGATGCGTAATGACGCGCACGGGCACATATGAACGTTGTCGACGTTCGTAAGTGCAAATCTGAATGGAAAATTTGAACAAACAGATTCAGATTTGCTTAATTCAAACTGAAATAGGTTAAGTTCGCGTTTTTAAAGATTCGAACTAAATCGAATTTTCGGATATTTTATTCGAATTGAATTGGATCCTGAAAATTGCATTCGTGCACACGCCTGGGCGGGATACAAACTCTGGATGGATGGATGGATGGATGGATGGATGGATGGATGGATGGATGGATGGATGGATGGATGGATGGATGGATGGATGGATGGATGGATGGATGGATGGATGGATGGATCTAGAGTGATGGAGGCATGGAGGCATGGAGATGGATGGATGGATGGATGGATGGATGGATGGATGGATGGATGGATGGATGGATGGATGGATGATAGGAGAACAAGAGATGAGATGGATGGATGGATGGATGGATGGATGGATGGATCTAGAGTGATGGAGGCATGGAGGCATGGAGGCATGGAGATGGATGGATGGATGGATGGATGGATGATAGGAGAACAAGAGATGAGATGGATGGATGGATGGATGGATGGATGGATGGATGGATGATAGGAGAACAAGAGATGAGATGGATGGATGGATGGATGGATGGATGGATGGATGGATGGATGGATGGATGGATGGATGGATGGATGGATGGATGGATCCCTTTGCTGTAATCCACTTCTGGGGAATTCCGTTTGTCTAAGGGAGAAATCATCTTCCAGAAATAAGGGAACTAACTTGGGGAAAAAATGGGAATGGTGGGAAAGGCAATTTGGAGGTGGCTCTTTTAAGTAGTTTCTGCATGCTGGATACTTTCATTTTGCCCTTGAGACCGTGTGAAGAGAAATATACTTTAAAAAAAAATCAAACTAAAGGCCCTTTCTGCACTAAGCCTTATTCTGGATTATACCTTCTGGCGAGGGACCTATCATCCACTTGTTGGTGCAGACTATGGCAGGATCCAGTGTGCCTGGCCACAGTCTGCACTAGTGTGCTGGTAGTGGACCCCTGTCGGACGCCACAATCCAGAAAAATGCAAGGGCCAAAGGCAGAATGATTCTCCCATTCCTTGTGGGCTCACGCCAGCTTTAATTACCCCACAGATCATCACATATACTGATATAGCAAGCCTGATGGTGAGTCGCTGATTTTTCCCCCCAGTGACAGCTCGCTATGCGTCACGGCATGAACCGGCTGCTCGCAAGGTCCTTGGTGACGAGGCAAACTATTCTGTCAGAGCAGCGTTATGGCCACGGTTCATCTATTACATTTTCTTACGGACCACGATGCCGCTATTCAAAGGGCAGGTGCAGCCCTCAAAACATAATCAAACTCTTGCCGAGAGAATCCCCAGCAAATCTCCAATGCGCCGTGGCAACGCGGGCTCAATTAAGAGCATCTTTCATCCCGGCGCGCATGTCCAAGTAGGTCAGGACACCTCCTTCCCCATCCACCAGGAATTAGTCGAAAGGCGGCGTAATCTCGGGGAATAATTCTACCCCGCCGTCGAAGGCCACCCTTCCTCTCGGAGGGCCCGAAGATGTTTCAGGAGTTAACTTTTCTTGCCAAGAATACAGCCAACGTAAACAAGAGTGTTTCCAACTAAGCCTCCCTTTTCCCTTACCCGCCCGTCTCTTTGCCGAGAGCCGCGTACGCAGCGTAATTAAGGGCTTCGGAACATCTACCTGGGAGAGGTATTTTTGCCTGCTTATTCCAGGGAGAACGCCCTCACGGCGGAGAGCAAAAGAGCTCATTAATGAGGCTAATTAGGTGTAAAGGGGGAAGGGTCCGGCATCAGCTGGAGCTTAGAGGGGTTCATCATTAAAGCTCTATAATCTCCACCCCAGAACAGCCGCTGATCTGGCTCCTCCGTGACTTGACTGATGGGACGGCCGGATGAAGGGAGGGACGGGCAGGTGGGCGCCGAGACGTCTTGCACGTTAACACCTGAGTACCTGCCCAAACACCTTCTGGGAGGCTGAAGGGAGGCTTAACCCTACAAGCGCCAGACACTGGAGCATCGGAACAAAGGCTCCGGAAAGGGGACGCTTCTTCAAAAGGATGATCAGCTACGCGCGCCGGGCTCTGGAGACCAGGTCTGGAAGCAAGGCCTCTCAGGACTTGCAGAGCGCAGAGTTAATGAGCACACGTCTCTCAAAGAACTCCTGAGGGATGCTGGAGCCTCGTCTCCAGTTGGGTAGGTGGAGAATTGCCAGTTTTTGAGATATGGCCTGCTTCGTATGTGCACTATTTGCTCCAGAGCCATGCCGGACACAGATTCAGACGGTCGGATAATTTGCCAGCATCTTCCAGATTTTAATAAGCAACTCTACCAGGGTGGTTGCAATGACTGCCTTCCCTAGTGTCTAAAAGAAAGGGGGAATACTTTTATGAGGAGAAAGATCAACGCTCGCCACGTCTGGTATTATTTCACCCTCTATTGTCTCGTATTTGTAGAGCAGTTTGGAAAAGGGCAGTTTGGTTCTACTTCGCGCTAACTGGGCAGTGCTAACAATAGCACTCTATTCTATTCTATTCTTGACCACAGCTTGACTGTGGACAAAGCCAAACCGAATCTGATCAGCAGTTCTTACATTTCATAATGCGTGTTTAAAGGTTTTATCTTGGTATTCAGAAGGTAAGTGAAAAAGAAAGGCAAGTAAAGCCGCTGTAAGGGACAGAAAAATGGTTTCACATGGTTGAGTCAGGTGGTGGAAGAAGAAGAAGAGTTGCTTTTTCAACCCTGGTTTTCTCACCCATTCAAGGGGACTCAAAGTGGCTGACAAACCTTCTGTTCTTCTCCCCACAACAGTCACCCTGTGAGGTCAGTGGGGCTGTCAGGGCTCAGAAAGACAGCTGTGACTAGCCCAAAGTCACCCAGCTGGCTTCGTGTAGGAAGAGAAAGAAGAAGAGCTGGCTTTTCTACCCTGCTTTCCCCACCCATTTAAGGGAACTGAAAGTGGCTGACAAATCTGTTCTCCCCACAACAGACACCCTGTGAGAGTGCAGAAGACAGCTGTGACTCGCCCAAGGTCACCCAGCTGGCTTCGGGTTGGGGAGCAGAACCAAACCCGGTATTCCCAGAGAGGAGACCATCTCCCTAACCACTAGACCAAACTGAACACAGCCTTAGAGAAGCCGTGAGGTGGAGGAACCCTACAGCCAAGCGTGAAAATCCAACGGAGAAAAGGAAGGCGAAGAGAAGAAAGCAAAATGGCCTCTGGGGAGGAACTCAAAATGGCGGCCAGAACAGGGGATGCAAAGGGTTGCTTGCAACCCAACGGGTTTGGAACAATGGCAGACAATTTGGGGGGTGGGATCTGCAGATAAAGACAATGCTGCCACCTGAGGAACCATCAGTAGAGTCCTATCTTGCATTAGAGTGGTTTTATTTAAAAATAGATGGATGGATGCGTAGATGGCTTCTAAAATGAAGTACCGTATTTTCCGGTGTATAAGACGACTGGGAATATAAGATGGCCCCTAACTTTCCAGTTAAAATATAGAGTTTGGGATATACTTGCTGTATAAGATGACAACACCTGGCGTATAAGACGACCCCCAACTTTTGAGAAGATTTTCCTGGGTTAAAAAGTAGCCTTATACGCCAGAAAATACAGTATATAATTGGCTTGAGCCTGTATCAGTGAGGAGAATTATCATGCCCTGGGCAAATTACATCCCTGGGCACACCTTTTAAATGCACTCTTTGTTTATAAAATGAAATGTTCAATTTCTCCCAAGTCAAGGGACAAAACAATAAATCATTAATAAACTCAAAAAGAGCCATAAAACCAAAGCACATGGACAATGCTAATCCTTTGGGTGATTCCTAAGATGACCAATAAGTCACTGACCACACCTTGGTGAGGAATGCCGCCTTCTCACACTGGAAAGAGATCCTACTCAGTTTACACCGTTGGTTCTTCTAGACCAGAGAAGGAAGACGTTCTCAGCGGCCATGGTTCCACCAAGTGGGGGTAGAACATAAGGACATAAGAGGAACACTGCTGGATCAAGCCTCAGCCCATCCAGTCCAGCCTCCTGTCCCACAGTGCTTCTGGGCATCTCAGGCAGAAGACAAAGGCAAAACCTCCATCTGCTCTTGAATCCCAGCAAATGGCCATGAGAAGCCTCCTGCCTGCATCCCCAACCTGGAGGTGGTACCTGGGCACCCATTCTAGGAGCCACTGATACACCTGTCCTCCATGAATGAAGAGGAGCCCTGATGGACCACGCCACAGCCCATCTAGTCCAGGATCCCATCCCATCTCAATCCAGTAGCCCACTGATTGCTTACAGGCATCTCAGGCAGAAGATGAAGGCAAAATCTTCATCTGTTCTCAGCTCCCTGCACATGGCCATGAGAAGCCTCCTGCCTGTCTCTCCAACTTGGAGGTGGTACCTGGGCATCCATTCTAGTACCCACTGATACACCTGGTGATGTGAGTTTCCTTGTAACACAGCAGCTTTTGGACTTTCAGTGCCTTCACCCCATCCCAACGGAGTTCAACTGCCATGACAAGCGGCACCAGGATCCAGTTTCAGCCCTCAGACGCAAAAGATTCTCAAATCAGTGCCGAACCTTCAAATTTGGCTTAGTCTTTCTGAATATCAATTTTGATCGCCCGTCCGTCCGTCCATCCACCCCCAAAGCAACCTTTCTGCCCAAAGGAAGGATTATATTCAATAAGAACGCATATGTATTCCAAAACATACCCACTCTGAAAGTGTCAAATCTGCCCTGAATCCAGTTTGAATCCACTCTCAATCAAAATGGTGGCAACATGCTGCGGGCCACCGGGTCATAAAAGGGGCTGGTCTAGATTTTGTGGAGATGGCCAGTCCTGAGAAACACCTCAATCTGAAATTTCAGATCAGCCAAGCACCTTTCCATAGGTAGTTTGGTCCACAGTTCCTAGGACAAAGTGCAGGAGAAATCGATACACGTCTTCTCTAGGCTGTGATCAGCCACAACAAAAAAAGCATCCTTGAGGCGGCCCTCAGGTGCTTTGGAGAAGGCTGTGACGTGGGATTGTTCACACACCAGCCCACCGTTCTCCCTCTCATGAACATTCTGTGTTAGAAAAGGTGGATTGGAGAAGGCTTGGGAACATGAGGGCCACACACAGTCTCTCTGAGGTGCCACTTTTGTTAGGTGTGAATGCAGCCTTAGAGAAGACCTTGAGGTGGGACCATTCACACACCAATCTACCCTTCCCCTCTCTCATGAACATTCAGTGTTAGAAAAGGTGGATTGGAGAAGGCTTGGGAACATGAGGGCCACACACAGTGTCTCTGAGGTGCCACTTTTGTTACATCTGAATGCAACCTTGGAGCAGGCCTTGAGGTAGGATTGTTCACACATCAGTCCACACACGGGAACATGAGGGCCTCACACGGTCTCCCTGGGGCACTCCTTTTGTTATGCCTGAACACAACCGAGGCCTTGATAAAACTGGGCACTGCTACTGTAAAGTGGCTATGGGAAGGGGTTGGCTTGGCTTGGGCGGGGGGGGCCACCACTGGGAAAGACACGTTGTTGATGACCAAAAACGTATGAGGTAAAACTGAGGAGAAGCTCATAAGGGCCGCGTTTAAAATAAAAATGTCCTGTTCACAGAAATGTAAATGGATTATTTTCTTCAACGTATGTATTGTTATAAAAAGAAACCATTTACCCTCTCATCACTGGAAGGCTATTAAAATAGATTACTGTAATGTGCTCAAGGATAGACTCGCCTCTGGAAATTTTCTTGAGGACCCTGAAGAGGTTCTTAATGAAAGGCATAGAAGGGAGCAAGGGACATCAAACCACACAAAAAAGGAGAATCCATTGGCTTCCATTTCGTTCCAAAGGACGGCTCTGTTTTAACAATATTCTCTGGTTTTCTTAGGACCTTCGGATCAAAGGCAGGAGATATACATAAAGTTTAGTGTCCAATGAGCGCTCATGAAGTTCCACTCGGCCTAAAGGGCTGTTTCAATCCTCACTGCAAAATCTTTTTCAAGGATCGAAAGAGGGAATGTGATTACCTAGCAGAGATGCTAATGATTAGAGGTATTAGTGCCAGATGAGTGCTGTTCCTAGTAGGGCTGCCTTCTCTTAATTATTACTGATGCCAGAGGAATAATGCTTAATGAATCCATGGAGGACAGGTGTATCAATGGCTTGGTCTAGTGGTTAGGGAGCCAGACTCTTATCTGGAAATACCGGGTTCGATTCCACCCTCCCCCATGAAGCCAGCTGGGTGACCTTGGGCTAGTCACAGCACTCTCTTCTGACCTCTCACAGCCCCACCTACCTCACAGGGTGTTCTGTTGTGGGGAGAAGAACAGAAGGTTTGTCAGCCGCTTTGAGCCCCCTTAAATGGGTGAGAAAAGTGGGGTAGAAAAGCCAACTCTACTTCTTCTTCTACAAGAATGGATGCCTAGGTACTTCCTCCAGATTGAAGGGATGGTCAGGAGGCCCCTGAGAGCCATTTGCAGGGAGACCAGGGCAGGTGAAGGCTTTGCCTTCATCTTCTGCTTGAGATGCCCAGAAGCAATAGTGGGCCACTGTCTGAGACAGGATGCTGGTCTAGATAAGCTGTAGCCTCATTCAGCAGCCCTCCTCTTAATTCATGAAGGACCAACGTATCAATAGCTACTAGGATGGGTGCCCATGTACCACATCCAGCTTGAAGAAAAAGGCAGGATGCCTCTAAAGGTCTCTGTAAGAACTCAGAAAGAGAGCTATGACTAGCCCAAGGTCACCCAGCTGGCTTTGTGGTGGAGTGTGGAATCAAACTGGGAGATGGCCAAATAAAGAGTTCGATGCTCTAACTACAAGACCAAACCGTCCCATAGAAGAAGAGGAGGAAGAGGAGGAGCCGGTTCTTATATCCCGTTTTTCTCACCCTTAAGGGGACTCAATGCCGCTGACAAACCTTCTGCTCTTCTCCCTACCACAGACACCCCGTGAGGCAGCTGGGGCTGTGAGAGCTCAGAAAGAGAGCTGTGACTAGCCCAAGGCCACCAGGCTGGCTTCGTGGAGGAGTGGGGACTCAAACCAGGAGACTTCCAGATAAAGAGTCTGACAATCTAACCAGTAGCCGCAATGTCAAAATGGCTCTACAAGTCAGGTTGGAAAGCTCAAAGAAGCCCTGTTTCTCTTTTTATTATTATTTTCTTTTTTACATCTTCTGCTCCTACCCTCTTAGAGGAAACAAAACCACTTCAAATTAAATGTATTATTTATGCGTGGGTTTTTTTTTTTTTAGAGCTGTCACCCTTATAGATCAGGTTTCTTTTCATATTATCCCCGCCACGTTTCCTCGCAAGAAATCGCTTCTTTCCAAAACCCTCCTGCGCTTCTTCGCCGCTTTCTTCTGAACAAATCAGTAAAGACTTAAACTCACTTCAATATGTATATAGCTTTTCTAACAATGCGTGCTAATTGTATCTCTTTAATGCGGAAATATGTTTATTTAAAACACATACGAAAAAACACCGTACTGATCTTTATTACCCGAGAATGAAGTTCAAAGCAGACACGCATGCAAGCATCGAAACATCAAGGCAACGTCAGGAGGTAAATGAAGAAGAGGCCAGGTGACGCCTTGCGCGGCGCATTAATTGTCTTCCAAAAGAAAAGGGTAATAATGGAGGGAAAACAGAAACGGGGCTTCCAATTATCATAAAAGTGTCAACTTCCTAATGCACTTTCGGGGAGGCAAGAAAGACGTTTCCGCATCCGTTGGAATTCTGCAGCAGTGTTGTGTTTCCCAGCTGTTATGCGCATAAATCTCTCTCCGCGCCGAACATACAGGGCTGATTTAAATAGCAAGGAAAGTTACGATGTACAAAATGCATATTTCAGTCACAGCCAAAGAAGAAGAAAAATAATAAAAATAATCACGAAAGAAGGCACCGCTGTCGGCAGGAGAAGAGGAAGGAGGCTATTTTGCAAGGATTGGTTCTCATCTGCTTTGTTAAGGGTTAACGTGGCTCTTTGGACAGTTTGGTCTAGTGGTTAAGGAGCCGGACTGTTATCTGGGAATACCGGGATTGATTCCGCCCTCCTCCACAAAGCCAGCTGGGTGACCTTGGGCTAGTCACAGCTCTCTTCTGAGCTCTCACAGCCCCACCCACCTCAGAGGGTGTCTGTTGTGGGGAGAAGAACAGGTTTGTCAGCCACTCTGTGTCCCCTTAAATGGGTGAGAAAAGTGGGGTAGAAAAGCCAACTCTTCTTCTTCAGTGGTAGACAGGGACAAGGTTTGTCTTAAGAACTGCAGCCACGCCTAAATGGCCAGGAGGACCACATGTTTCTGTCCCACTGGAGTTGGAAATCTGTCTCATACCAAGGTGCTCTGGTTCCCTTATTGCTCCGTCTGCCTCAATCCTGTTCCAAAAGATCTCTTACAAAGTGGATTCGTCCTCCTTTTCTTCCCTTCAGATACAGAAGACTGTGGTTTGGAAGCCTCACTTATCCAACCAAGAGCTGCCTTCACTACTTGGCCATTTATTAGGTCCACCAAGAATCCGGATCTACAGGACTGAAGGCTCCATTTAGACCCGAATCGAGAGGCACGTGTGCGGATGATGAGGTCCTAATGGGGTCTTCTGTGTGGAAAGTGAGCCATGATTCCGTCCTTAATGGGGCCTTCATAGCCCGTGTGGAAATGGCCTATCTGTCATGGGCTGCAAAATTCTGCTCTTAAGCTTCACCAAGGCCCACAGACTTAGACCCTTTCTGCACTTAGATCCGGATTAAGGAGCCTTTGAATCCAGATCCTGGGCTTCGGTATCTGCCCATTAATGTGGATCATGGAGGATCCTGTTGGTCTGGCTCCATCTACACTAGGTGGAGCCAAATCTGGATTAAGAGCAGAAGCTTTCGCTGACAGCCTTCTTCTGGGACCACTGAGGTTCATGTGGACAGTCCTTCTCCACGTTCCGGGACTAGGGGTGACTGATTTTTCAACGGCACACAACCCCGAGCCCTGAGGCTGGGAATTTTCATTCCGAACTCTCAAAGGTGTGTCTGAAACCTGCCAGAACTTTGCAGCCATGGAGACACGAGGGCTGGATCAGCCCTGGCCCATGATTCCCCACGATCTGGGTTAGTGGGCACTGATAATCTAGATGCACCAATCCAGACCCATAGCAGGGGAGAGCAGAAAGGGCCTTAGACAGGCCTTAGAAAGGGCCTTAGACGGATCCGGGAAAGATTCCTGCACTCTCCATCCTAGTAAGGATGTGAGTTGCTCAAGATGAATCTGCTGATCCCGGTGACTTCCAGGGTGATCATCCAAGGCCGGTTTTTCAAGCCCTTCTGCTCCTTTCATCGCACGCTGCTCCCAAAGAGAAAGTCCGAATCCCTCCCTCTCCGGAGCGCCGGAGGAATTAAAAGGTTTATATGCGTATTAAACACCCACTATTTACCTCTAACCATGCATCCTTGGTGCGTGCCCGCTTCCAGCTGTTCGCTGATTTAGTTAAGGGGAAAATGCCGTCGGATGGGGCGGAAGGCGGAAAAGGCAGCCGTCAGCGTGTCAAAGCGCAGAAATAAAATAAAATAAAAGCTTCAGAGACAGCGGAACAACAAAAGCCGAGTGTAAAATAAAAGGCAAAGAGACAGAAAGTCAGGTGAGGGAGTCACAGGCGGAATAATTGATCAGCTCAGCTCTTAAATTCCCTCTTTTGGCTGCGCTAAAACATTACACCGCCATGCAAAGTTCCCGATGAGTGATGGGGACTGTGAAAGAGTCTCCTGTGTGTCTCCTGCACCCCTTGCCCAAAAGACAGGGCTGTCTACGTGATCCGGAGCTCCTACATAGACAGAGCACCGAGGGTCCAAGATCCACCTACAAATTCAGCATCACTCTTAGCAGACTTGGGCAAGAACAATAACAAAACAAAAGTAGGAAAGATCTACTTGTTTGGTCTAGTGGTTAGGGAGCCAGATTCTTATCTGGGAATCCCGGGTTTGAAGCCTACACTCTCCTCCATGAAGCCAGCTGGGTGACCTTGGGCTAGTCACAGCTCACTTCTGAGCTCTCACAGCTCCACCCCACAGGGTGTCCATTGTGGGGAGAAGAACCAAAGGTTTGTCAGCCGCTTTGAGTCCCCTTAAATGGGTGAGAAAAGCGGGGTAGAAAAGCCAACTCTTCTTCCTCCACGAAGCCAGCTGGGTGACCTTGGGCTAGTCACAGGTCACTTCTGAACTCTCAAAGCTCTCAAAGCCCCACCTACCTCACAGGGTGTTCTGTTGTGGGCAGAACAGAAGTTTTGTCAGCTGCTTTGAGTCCCTTAAAGGGGGAGAAAAGCCAAGTAGAAAAGCCAACTCTTGTTCTTCTACTTTTCCAGGAAGAGACGACATAGCAGTAAAGGAAAACCAAACACCGAAAGCCCAAGGGGGCTATTGTTGCCGCCACGTTGTAGCAGAAGAGGAAAAGTAAGAAAATGAGGCACAGAGCAAAACATACAGATTATGAAGAATCAAAGATTCTCCCAAAGGATTCTCTCTCCAGTGAGAAGAAAGAAAGAGCAGGCAAGGCAAGGCAAGCGTGCTCTTTGTGGCTGGAAAGTGGTTTACCATCAAACTCTCTTCCAGATCCTAGAGCGGGAAAGACAAGTAGGCATAGGTTGGAGAGAGAAGGAAGCCTCCCCTGACGGCCTGCATTCTGAGAGGTCACAGCCAGGAATGTACAGTAAGAAGCTAAAAGGAGCCCTGCTGGATCAGGCCACAGCCCATCAGGTCCAGCATCCTGTCTCACGCAGTGGCCCACCAGTTGCTTCTGAGCATCTCAAGGTGGAGACAAAGGAGGAACCTTTGCTTGCTCTCTACACCTTGCAAATGGCCATGAGAGGCCTCCTGTCTTTCTCTCCAATCTGGGAGTGGTACCTGGGCCTTCTAGGAACCACTGATACCCCTCTACCCCATGGATTAAGAGAAGCCCATTCAGTACAGCATCCTGTCTCACACAGGCCGTTTTTGCACAGCAATTAAGACCCCGTTTGGAACCTGATAAGTTCTCGATTGGTACAGATCTCTTACATCCTGTCCACACACAGGACACCATTAGGACCCCATGCTGAACATGCTGTAACCACGAGCACCAGCAAAATCCGGATTTAATGGGGTCTTCAGGCCCTTAAATCCAGATTAACGCTAGACCCCTTTAATGGTTTCTCCCATGTGGATGTATGGGGCCCTCGCCATGGGACTTTTTGCAAATAGCTCCCTTAACCTGGATTTAGAAGATCCGGATCGTTGGTATCCGGTCCCCATGGAATCCGGTCCTTGAAGTTCCGCATCACGGGGAGGACCCCCATGCATCCGCACGGGCCATCTAGCAACCAATGGCACTTGGTGCTAAACAGGGCCCCTGTGTGGCCGCCGTAGCACCCATCCCGAGGCTCCGTATTGAAGACACCATTAAAGGGGTCTAGCGTTAATCCGGATTTAAGGGCCCGAAAATCCCATTAAATCCAGATTTTGCCAGTGCTCATGGGTACAGTATGTTCAGAATGGGATCATGTGTGCAGAAGGCACGTAGCTGATCCGCACCAATGGCGTACCTATCGGGTTCCTAATGGGTTCCTAACGGAGTCTATGCTGCAAGGCCCAGATTCCAATATGATCCTAAATTATAGGCACTACCTTTAAAAAGAAAAGAGAATTACGCTCGGTGGCTCAGGTTAGCATCCCTTCTGGAAGGAGGGGACCCGGCACTTCTGTCTGTGGCCACTAGGTGTCACTCCAAGAAAGAGCATCACCCGCGTTCTCAGGGACGGAAGATTTCCATTTGGCCTAGCGCTTCATTTCTCCCGGCTGCTCGCTTGCAATATGGCTATAAATATTTTAAATGCTACAATCTTAAGCAATTAAAGTGACTGTTTATGAGAAGGAATGCTTGAAAGAATTTCTTTAACCTTTAGCATTTCACGGTTTAAAAAACAAAATGCACAAACTTGTATTTACAGTGTGGCATTTGCTATTCTTGCATGGCACACACAAAAAGGAAAAGATGTATACCAAAACACAACACACAACAACTTCTGTCTGTTTTTATTTTAGGACCGTGGGCGCCAACTGGCTTTCTCTTCCGGTCACCCCACTTCACCAAGACGGATTACGGCGCATATCATGGTACGTAAAGTAGAGGCCAGAACCAGCAAGTGGAGCGAGGACCTCAGGGTAGGAAGACCTCGCCGCACACAGATTCCTTTGGCCGACACTCGTCCAGCACATTCAGCAAGCCGGGGCAGCAACGGGTCCAAAGAAACTGAGGGGTTGGACAGAGAAAAGGTACCGTCCTTCTTGGTTAAGAGCAATTTTATGAAAGGGAGGAAGGGAGGGAGGAAAAGAGACCTAAAGAGAAGGAAGGAGGGAAGGGAGGAAGGAAGGAAGGAAGGAGGGAGGGAAGGAAGGAAGGAAGGAAGGAAGGAAGGAAGGAAGGAAGGAAGGAAGGAAGGAAGGAAGGAAGGAAGGAAGGAAGGAAAAGAGTCCTAAAGAGAAGGGAGGGAGGGAGGAAAAGAGACCTAAAGAGAAAGAAGGAAGGGAGGGAGGGAGGGAGGAAGGGAGACCTAAAGAGACGGGAGGAGGGAGCGAGGGAGCGAGGAAGGAGGGAGGGAAGGAAGGAAGGAAGGAAAAGAGTCCTAAAGAGAAGGGAGGGAGGGAGGAATCTGTTCCACCAATGCAACTGAACCAGGGATGTGAACAAATTTTTTCGTATCGAATCAAATACAAGAAAGCTTGTATTATTCCGCATAGATCCCCTTCTAACATGGTGGGATTCAAATTCAATACGAATGTTCAATACAAATTCGATTCAAATCCCCACTACGATTCCCACACAAATCCGTAACGGAGCTTCCTATTAGTGTATTGAAACATTCTACTCGAATTCGAATGTCGATCTCCGAACATGCCAACGTTCGGTTCAGATTCGAATGTCTGGATTGGCCTGGAATTTGTATGCATTTTGAACGGTACGAATATTCACGCAGGTCCCTAAACAAAACTTCCCGCGAACACTCCAGGGCGGCGTCTTTCTGAATCAGTGGCCTCAAAACACAGCCTCTCCAGATGTTCCCAGACTACAACTCCCAGCATCCCATCAGGCACATGGGATGCTGGGAATGGTTATCCTGGAATGCTTGGAGGCATCTTTATTTTTCTCGACATAGATGGCCGTTCTTGGCTAATCCTTAAAGACCCCCCAGCCGCCCTCGCAACCCACTCCCCAAGTTGCCAGGCAACCCGACGGGAAGGCACCAGAGAGCACTGCCAGCTCCAGGCATGAGAGACGCTGGTGACTGCCTCCTGCCACAGATCAGGGAAGCTTAAGTTGCGTGTGGCTGGCAGCTCCTATTTACCTGGCTGGGAATTAAAAGCTACAGCTAAGAGTTGAGAGGCATCACGCGTACACCTGACATTTTAATGAGCTCTGCAGAAACACGCAAGAACGCGCACAGACGCACCTGCTCTTCCATTCAGTGTCACAGATGCACCCCACGGCAGACAGAAAGAAAAGAGGCCCACAACACCCTTGCGCACAGAGCAGCCTTCTATGTGGGCAATTAAGGGAAGGGCGGGAGCTCCAGGGGCTGCTGGGAGGAGGAAGGAATAGCACCTTTCCTCCTCTGCGGATATGGCAGTGCAAGACATGCGTTGGGCGTCACGGGAGGCGCGCTCAAAAGGGAGAGCCCCGTATGCATGCTGTTCTTTTAGCACAGAGTGGGTGACAGCTACTTTATGAGGGCTGTGTGGGCCGGCGTTCCTTGAATGCACGCCACATGGGGCTTTGATCAGCAACACTAGAGCCGGTGTGATTGGAAACAGCTCCCACCACCACGACTGGCAAGAACGCGCCTCTCCACCCGCCAACCACCCCACACACAACGGGGACAGATCTCCTTTCCTCTCACAGAATTCTTCTCTTCTGTGCGTGTATGTCTACACACATACCTGTGCTTGCACGTGCCACGAGGGAACTTTGAGGGTTGGAACATCAGAGGAGCCCTGCTGGATCAGGCCATAGCCCATCTGTTCCATAAAAACCTAAGAGAAGCCCTGCTGGATCAGGCCACAGCCCATCCAGTCCATAAGAACCTCAGAGGAGCCCTGCTGGATCAGGCCAAAGCCCATCTAGTCCATAAGAACCTCAGAGGAGCCCTGCTGGATCAGGCCACAGCCCATCCAGTCCATAAGAACCTAAGAGGAGCCCTGCTGGATCAGGCCAAAGCCCATCTAGTCCATAGGAACCTAAGAGGAGCTCCGCTGGATCAGGCCACAGCCCATCCAGTCCATAAGAACCTCAGAGGAGCCCTGCTGGATCAGGCCACAGCCCATCTAGTCCATAAGAACCTCAGAGGAGCCCTGCTGGATCAGGCCACAGCCCATCCAGTCCATAAGAACCTAAGAGGAGCCCTGCTGGATCAGGCCACAGCCCATCCAGTCCATAAGAACCTAAGAGGAGCCCTGCTGGATCAGGCCAAAGCCCATCTAGTCCATAAGAACCTCAGAGGAGCCCTGCTGGATCAGGCCGCAGCCCATCTAGTCCATAAGAACCTAAGAGGAGCCCTGCTGGATCAGACCGCAGCCCATCTAGCCCAGAGCCCTGTGGAATCTGCCCCAGCCCACCAAGTGCTTCTGGGCATCTCAAGCAGAAGATGGTGGGTGCATGTCCTTCCCTTGGGCGACCATCAGAGATTTAGGTTTGCTTACTGGATTTCTCCTGCCTACTCTCCGTGGCACCCCTACACCCAGGACCCAGCACTCGTGCACTGTCATCCGGGGCTGTGAGGTTGACGCGTCCGCACAGCAGGCCTGAGGGAAGGAACACGAGAATGAGCACATGGACAACCAAGGCCCGAGAGCAGGATGGCAACTCACAGGCTCGATCTTCAACGCGCTCCTGTAGCTCCCAAAGAAAGCGGCTTGGGCCTTCAGGAAGGCTCTGGCGACACCGTCCCCCGTGGTCATGGAGACCTTCTTCAACCTGCTCTTCAGGGCAGAGACCTGGAGGCGAACAAGAAGAGCAAGAAGGAGTTCATCTTCAACGATCCCAACGGAGAAGGCTCTGTGAACTAGTTAAAGCAACAATGGCAGATGGTCAAGGATCAGAAAGAACAGGAATGGATAAGGGGCAAATCTTGCTTTAAGGAAACCTAAAGAATGTAAGAGGAGGCCATCACGCTACAGGCCATCTGGTCCATAAGAACCTGAGAGGAGCCCTGCTGGATCAGGCCACGGCCTGTCTAGTCCATAAGATTCTAAGAGGAGCCCTGCTGGATCAGGCCACAGCCCATCTAGTCCATAAGAACCTAAGAGGAGCCCTGCTGGATCAGGCCACAGCCCATCTGGTCCATAAGAACCTAAGAGGAGCCCTGCTGGATCAGGCCACAGCCCATCTGGTCCATGAGAACCTAAGAGGAGCCCTGCTGGATCAGGCCACAGCCCATCTGGCCCATGAGAACCTCAGAGGAGCCCTGCTGGATCAGGCCACAGCCCATCTGGTCCATAAGAACCTAAGAGGAGCCCTGCTGGATCAGGCCACAGCCCATCTCGTCCATAAGAACCTAAGAGGAGCCCTGCTGGATCAGGCCACAGCCCATCCAGCCCATAAGAACCTCAGAGGAGCCCTGGTGGATCAGGCCACAGCCCATCCAGTCCAGCCTCCCATCTCACGTCAGTCGCTTCACCCACTCGAATCTCTCTTGCTGGAAGTATCCTGCACAGAATATCTCCCGGTCTGTTTCCTCCTCCCGGCTCCTTCTCCAACCAAGTTCCCACAGAGGATGGTGCCCTTCTAGGGTCAAAACAAGAGCGGACACTGAAGGAGAAATTCTGAGCCCAGAATCCCCTCCACAACTGCAGCTGCCATGTTCTTCCGAAATGCAGGCTGCAGTTGCAAAGGGGGAGGGGAGGCTTTCACCAAAGGGCAAGTGGACAGGTGGGCAGGTGGGAGGGGCCTCAGCTGTCCCTGAAAGGAAAAGCGCCGTTCCTGCCGACAATGGCCGCCCCTCCGTCCTGGGGAGCATCGCTTCCCGCCTGTTCTGCGCTTCTCAAAGGTTCTCGCTACCTGTGCGAGAGATTATTCCTCACTTAACCTTCACTGCCCTTTTCCTTTCATCCCGGAGGTGTTTAATTGCCTCCGATTCACGGCGCGGCACTTCAGGTGAACGCAGACCTCGCCGTCTCATTACCATTTACACAAAGAGGTACTCCAGGACGCAAACGGAGCGAGCGCCAATCGCCTCGCCAGCCTTCCTCAGCCGGCAGAGTCTCCAAAGTCTCTCAGAGCATCCCCTAGCTTGCTCCTCTTTGGCCTTCCTGGCCCATTCCGGGGGCTTCTCCACTTGCTGCCATGCCCGGTGCCAGGGGTCTCGAACCGCAGGCCCCCAGCTGGCAACGGTTTGGGACCCCAATACTTGAGGGAATGCCTTCTCTCATACAGACTTGCTCAAAGAAGAGTTGGCTCTTCTACCCATTTCAGGGGACTCAAAGCGGCTGACAAACCTTCTGTTCTTCTCCCCGCAACAGACACCCTGTGAGGCAGGTGGGGGTACGAGAGCTCAGAAGAGAGCTGTGACTCGCCCAAGGTCACCCAGCTGGCTTCATGGGGGAGGGTGGAATCGAACCCGGTATTCCCAGATAAGAGTCCGGCTCCCTACCCACTAGACCAAACTGGCTCACTCAAGGGTATTCAAACTGGCTCACTCAAGAGCTGTGACTCGCCCAAGGTCACCCAGCTGGCTTCCTGGAGGAGTGCGGAATCGAACCCGGTGTTCCCAGATAAGAGTCCGTCTCCTTGACCACTGGACCAAAGTGGCTCCCCAGTGAGAGAACCTCAGTCAGGAAACCAGGGAAGCGCCCTGAAGGGTTTCATCTCCCGCGGAGTCCGACAGAAAAGCCGTCCCCGTGCGGAACCCGACCGTCGAGCAAGTGGGCGCTTCGCGGGCGCGGCCTGTTTCTCAGGCTCCAAACACGGAGGCACAATCTTAGCAGGGCCAGCAGGGAAAGCCACGGCCAATCCTGGAAGGGTTTTTAGAGAAGATTTCTTCTCACCCCCTTCTTTTTATACTCTTGGCAGCTCGGGATTAAAGGTCAGATTTAAGCTATCACCATGTTTCAAAATGCAATCTGTGCAGCGCAGCATAATGAAATAGTTCACTCGAGGTGTGAGCAGAAATTCTTTTAATTAGATCCAAGGCTTTCTGGTTGTCAACATGAATAAAGCAAGAAAAACAACATCTCCTTGTAAATCACAGAATCAGGAAGGAGGAGAAAAAAAACCCTTAAATGCAGATTACTTTAAAAAAAAAAAAGGGGGGGGGAAGGAAAAAAATGGGAAGAAAAACACAGGCTTTGCGTTCATGTGACCCACTCAGCAGGTTTAAATGCCCTAGACGTGCAAAAGCAAATATCCATGTGTGCGCACGGATGTTCCTTCCCCTAAGAAACGCTGCAACGAACGGGAAAGAAAAGACGCCGCAGCCAGACAGGGTAAAATCATCACAAACCAATTAGCCCGTTCACAAGGTCTCATCCCCGGGCAGGATTCTGAAGGGAAGAAGCGCCGCTGATTAAAGGGCCCTCCGCCTTGGAGCGCCTGTCTTCCACAGAAGGAAGGAAGGAAGGAAGGGAAAGGAAAGGAAAGGAAAGGAAAGGAAAGGAGGGAAGGAAGGAAGGAAGGAAGGAAGGAAGGAAGGAAGGAAGGAAAGAGAGACACCTGGAAGGAAGGAAGGAAGGAAGGAAGGAAGGAAAGAGAGACACCTGGAAGGAAGGAAGGAAGGAAGGAAGGAAGGAAGGAAGGAAGGAAGGAAGGAAGGAAAAAGCCACATTTCCCAAAAATGAACAATTCTGTCTCGCTCAGAATGGCAGGTCTCAATCACTGCTGGAGAAGCTGAGTGTCCAAGAGAGAAATTTGAATTCCTCGCCACCGGAGGGGCAGACTTTGATGAAGAGAGAAAAGCTCGCCAGCAGTCGGGATACCAACCTGAGCCCAGAAAGAGGTCGGAAAACAAAGATTAAGGCCCTTCCACAGAGAGAGAGAGACAGAGATGAAGGATACCAACCAAAGGCCACTCAATTCGCTTAAAATTTTTCTTTTCTTTTTTTTTTTTTAAGAACAAATTAACAGCATCCTTGCTGCATTTCTGACGCTTGGGAGATTTGGACGGAAGAGAGAGGCAAAGCCCACTGCTCTTTCCGGAGCAGAGATGTGCATGGATTTTTATTTTTATTTTTTGCATTCAAATTCAATTCGAATCGAAGGCCACGTTAGAAAAGCAAAGGGCTGGTAGATATTAATTACTCGAACGAAAAAGCCGGTAGCAAAACTTTATGACAAGAGAGGCGGTCACGCCAAGAAATGGGGGGAAACCCCAAATTATGTCCAACTTTGCTGCCAAGCTGAGCAGCTTAATTGAAAGCTCTGCCAGCGCTTCCTCCGGGATGGCCCAGCCTTATTCAAATTAAATTAAATAATAATTATGAGCCACTGTGGCTTTGGAGAGCAATCGGGGGGAAAAAATGTAATGAAAAATCAGAACCGGAGGAAAAAAACGCTGCTCCCTAGTTATAAAAAGAGCCAAATGGACGGAAGGAAGTCTCTTAAAATTCACGACCCTTCGGGGCTTTCGGTTCGGGGTTTTATTGGGCGACGTCCTTTCTGATGTTGCACTGGGCGCGCACAATGGCTGCTTTCACGGAAAGCTCGTAAAATCAACTCCGATGCTTGACTGCGGACAGATCTTATCCCTGAAGCTTGTGAGGGTGGAGGCTGCCAGGAGGAAGACCCTCTTCCGCCTGCCCCCCCCCATCCCAGGGATGTTCCCGAGCCTGCAAAGGATGCTGGGAAGACGAAACAAGCGAGACGACGCCAGTGCGGTGGCCTGGTGCTCCACAAGAACAGAAGACCCAAAGGGGAGCATCCTACGGGGAATACGGACAGCAAAAGCGTGGCGCCGGCGGCTCTCTCCAACTCAAACCACAGGCTGCCACGCCTGGAGATGGCGTGGACCCAACGGACCTACGGAAAAAGGGTCTCAGATGGCAGAAGGCTGGACAGAGGACTCACCACGTCGTTTGGGAGGCTCTGGAGGTCATCAAAGGGCGTCTCCAGGGTGTTGGTGTCGACGTTGAGAATGACCACGTCCTCCAGGGCCATGTGCCGGACTTTCTGAAAACAAAGTTCAGGGAGAGAAGCAAGATGTTATCGCTTAGGCAAACGCAGACCAGATCACCCAATCCTCACACGCAGGAAAAAAACCAATGGGCCTGCCTTTCCCTTTACTTCTGAATCCCACAGATCACAGAGATCTGCTGGTTTCAATGGCTATTTATTTTAAGGCAGCAGACACTAAGATGGGGAGCAGAGACCTGGGGTCACACACGCCCATGCTGGTTTCCTTAGTAGTGACTGGCCTTGCAGGGAGAAATCCACTGGTGTTAGCTGGAGATGCCCAAAGGGAGTTTTTAACCCCCCCTTAGAAGTCCAGGTAAGAATAAGAGGAACCCTGCTGGATGAGGCCACAGCCCATCGAGGCCATCTAGGGGAGGAACTGGGGAGCTTCTAAGGCCATTTGCTGGGATTCTAGAGCAGGAGAAGGTTTGTCCTTGTCTCTGCTTGAGACGCCCTTGGGCAACTGGTGGGCCACTGTGTGCGACAGGATGCTGGACTAGATGGGCTGTGGCCTGATCCAGCAGGGCTCCCCTTAGGTTCTTACGGACTAGATGGGTTGTGGCCTGATCCTGCAGGGCTTCTCTTATGTTCTTATGAATCTCCAGAAACATTTGCATTTGTACAAATGTTCGCATACGAATATCGTAACATTCGATTTGTGTGACAAATGCTACGAATATTCGTGGGCATGCCTGGCATGGATTCGCATCGGATACATAGCAGATATTCGTATCGAATAGAATCCGACCACATTTGAAGGGGATCTGGTCAAACGAATACACATTTTCTTACGTTCAATTGCCTATGAATCAAATGCAAAAATCCCCCTCCGTGGCTATCCCTAATCAGGGTTGCTTTTTGGGTTTCCACGAGAGACGGCGGGCGATGAAAGACTCTCTGGCCGGCGCATGCAGCGGGCAAAGGGGACAAGCGGCATCGTCAACCCTCTTCAAGACCGAACCCTGACAAGGTCACTCGTTTGGCGTGTCTCTGGGAGACCCAAACGGAGCGCAGGGGCGCGCTTCTTTGGAGAGCCAGGAAGCTGGGGAGCGACCGAGCAGCTCCGTCCTGCCTCCGAAAATTAAGCGGCAAAGGAGGTGAAATCTCAGTTACCCCCAGAGGGACCCTGACAGGCCCCAAGAAGAAAGGCGTTCGGGGCAAGGCTTAAGTGAAGCCAGAAGTTGGGTCACTGCTGGGCAGGATGTTCCCTCCTTTCCCTCCCCTGGCTGGGAAAGGGGATCCACACATCTCGCCAGGCTCCCCAGGGGCGGCGGGTGAATTCCGGCTACAAGAGGAAGGGAAACGGGAAGGTCTTCTCTGTGGTTCTTAAGGAGATGCTGCGTGAGGACAAAGCCTCTTGGGGCCTGGAGGGGAGAATACAAGCGGTGTTTGCTCCCGATGTGCGCAAATGATTTCCTCATTTTCGATTTGAATTGAATCAAATGCGAAGAGGAAGAAGTTGCCTTTTATACCCCGCTTTCCTCACCCACTTAAGGGGACTCAACATGGCTGACAAACCTTCTGTTCTTCTCCCCACAACAGACACCCTGTGAGGCAGGTGGGGCAGTGAGAGGTCAGAAGGGAGCTGTGACCTGCCCAAGGTCACCCAGCTGGCTTCAGGGAAGAGGAAGAAGAAGAGCTGGCTTTTCTACCCCGCTTTCCTCACCCACTTAAGGGGACTCAACATGGCTGACAAACCTTCTGTTCTTCTCCCCACAACAGACACCCTATGAGGCACCTTCAGATAGTCTAAGAACATAAGAACTGAGTGCAAAATAACCCATTCATGCCTATTCCTACACCAGAGTGGCCCATTGAGGTGTAACTTCTTTCTGGCAAAGGGACTTTCAGGGACCCAGGGGGCAGTCTAGAAAAGGCTGAGAACTCATTTCCACTCTTTTCGAGACACCGGTTTGGGTCAGATGAGCGCTCAAAATGCCATTATCCATCTTCCTGCGCTTTGGTCAAGAGCCCCTCCTTGGCTCCCGGCGTGACATCCGGGCTCTTCAGTGTTTTCTGAAGCGGCGTCTGACCGTGGGGTTACCCACCGGCACCCCAGAATGACAAACGAGGTGTCCCGCTGACCTCAAAGGGAACCATCTGTGTTTAATTCCGGCTGTTCTTAAAACCACATGCCTGCGCCCACTCTTTTCGGTCATGGTCCACCAAACAGGAGAAGACACTTGGCAACATTCCGTCTCTCAGGCAAACAGGTATGAAACTGATGGGAAGCCGTGGCAGACCAATACACGTGCCGCAACTAACTCCGCCACAGGAGGCCAAAGATAAGTAATTTTAGACCACAAGCCTGGAAGTGAAGCCCTTTGCCTGCTGGGGCTGAAAAGAAACCAGCAATGTTCAGCCCTGCTCCCGACATCTACCGCCCTGGATGTGGAAAGGCTTGGATCTGGCTGAGGGAAATTATCCACGCTCTGGTAACCTCCAGATTGGACTACTGTAAGGCACTCTACATGGGGCTGCCCTAGAAGGCAGTTCGGAAGCCCATGAGGCTTTGACAGGTGGCTAAACTGTGGCCGCCTTTGGCACAACTAACCAAGTGACGACAGAAACCCGGGAAAATGAAGGATCCTGCCCGGCTCCATACGTTCTGCCCTTGAGGACCGGGGGCTGCAAATCAGAAGCAGGCTTTCAGGCCGAAAACAGAGATTACTTTATCTCACTGGAGAGTCTTCAAGTCACAGCAGATTAGAAGTAACAACCCATAGATGTGTTTGATATTTTAACCCTCAAATAGACTCTTGTCGGCTCCCATTAGACGGCTGCTGGCGACTTGTACAGGCGTCCCAGGCTGCGTTCAGCCAAAGTCTTCCAAGCCGGCTAGAATTGCCCACAAAAAGGACCTTACAGTTCCTCTTTGTGGCTTTTTTAGAAGGAAGCAGAGGGCCTTGAGTGTGAAACCTTAAACGCTCAGCAGTACTTCCAATTATTTTTTAAAAAACACACATGCAGGGAGAACTTCCAAAACAATAGAGAAGAGCCAGCGCTGAATGAGACCAGTGTTTCCCCAAGTTGCGGCACCAGAGATTATGACAGTCAGTCAGTCTGAGAATTAAAACTACCTTAATTCCAAATTGATTTTAAGTCCAAAACAGGGCCTCAGTTTAAATATTGAGTGGGAAATAGTAGGGGAGAGCGCGAATGCAATTTTTGACATTCGATTCGTGGCAAACTGAATATTCGAAAATCCAAATTCGTACGGATAAAGAAAAACTAATGTCTGGACATTCGAACCGATAAAAATTCATTAGTATCTATTTGTTTGAATATCCGATACGTATCTAATGATACGCATCTGGTACGCATCTGTACTCATCCGTACTCATCCCGTTTGGATCCCGTAGGTATCCATATGGATGCTTGCAGATATGCATGAGGTGCATACGGAAACGTATACGATACGTACATATCCAGGCCCATGCGGATGTCCAAATTATTCATATTTAATAACTTGAAATATTTGTACGAATACTAACCTATGAATCTCTGGGGATTCAATCAGTATACAAATTTCTGAATTTGTCCGAGTTTGTGCAAATAACGAATATTTCAAACATTCATGCGCACACCTAGTAAATAGTAGCACTGCGGTGCACAGAAATGGGGGGATCGTGGCAGTGATGCACACATGGCTGAAATCTGGGGAACGCTGGCTCAGAGGGAAAACAGAGCCGCCAGGCCAAAGGGGGAAGGTGAGAACAGAAACAGCCTATCGCGCATCTGTGGGGGTGGAAATCACGTGTACATCTAGGTATATGGCCACCACCTAACTCCTGCTCTATCTGGCCACCGACTGGAGACAGTCTCTGAATCGAATCGAATGCAGGAAAATTTGCATTTGTTGGAATAGATCCCCTTCAAATGTAGTAGGATTCTATTCGATATGAACGTATTCATATGAATTTGTAGGGATATCCAATATGAATACATACATATCTTGGAGCATACGTGCTCCGGAAGCATCAAATCCACCCCGAATCCACTTCCAATCCACACTCAAACCATGCCGAATTCACTCTGGATCCGTTGGAGATGTGACTGGCGCAGGCGCTTTCCCACCTCCCCGTTTCACGAATGTCCGGAAGCTTCACGCAAAAGTTCCCAAACACTCGTATTCCTACGAATGTCAATGGTTGCACCCAAAGTTGTTTCTACTGCGCAGCAGAATGCGCAGTCGTGCTCAGGGCATCACACATGGTGAGTGATGGATTGTTGTGGTGGCCCGTTACCCGATGGCTACTGCGCACTTAGCTTAATGCTGATCTAACAACCCTCACTGCGCAGTAGAAGGAAGAATTGAATTTTCCCACCAGTCCGGGCAGGATGGTGAGGAGAGACAATCGAGAGCAGGAAGGGCAGCTCAGTTCTGATTGGCTACCTCATCCCATGTGATCGTGCAGCCCAACGCAGCTCTCGCAGCTCTTGAGGAAGTTTGGAGCCCAGAGTGGGTACAGGGATCCTGCTTCCCGCTCCATGGGCCCAGCGCAGTGACAAACGTATTCGGCACACATCTTCTAGCCTCCTACTCCGAAAGACACAGACACAACACTATCTACTCTGCTCTAGGACAGGGGGAGGGTGGTGGCGGTGAACGGGGAAGGGGCTACAGGCTACAAGGGAAATGCAGCACTGACAAGCATTTGTAAAGACTCACAAAGATTGTTTGGGAGAGCGACTTCCATCACTAAAAGTGGGGAAGGAAAAACAAAGACAAATGAGAGCTGGAGAAACTGGAATGACAGCCGGGGAGATTTGGTGTCGCCTCATGGTGCGTGGGCCGGGATCCTCTTTGAAACAATCGTGGCTGTCCAAAAGGCAAAGCGTTCACACAATACTGTGACAGCGAGGGCCCAGAAAATTGCTCCCTGCCTGCAAAATTCCTCGCCCTTTGCCCCCCCTTCCTCACTCCCACCCCCCACTTTATGCAAACCAAAAAACACGTGAATGCGCTGAAACAGCTGCAGCCGACTTGCGCTCACGCATCGGCCTACAACCCCTGTTGTCGTCCGTTGGCCGAAACGCCCCCAGATGATGTCTGGAAAGCCTGCCGCCTGGTTCTTTTGGCCTGAGGGCGGTTTATCCCCCATTACCCGTAGGCTGTGCAAGGATCTTGCTTAGCTGCCTTGGGCTGGTATTTCTGCCCAGGAAAGCAAAATCTAACAAAAGCAAAAGCCATCACGAAAGTCAGCACAGAGGAACCGGGGCGCCTATGTCTGGTCTTTGACAGGACAGCGTGGCATGGGAAAGACGTGTAACAAGGCTTTGATCTTGGGTCATACTGACAGCAAATGGGCTGAGTCTGAGTCTGTCTGCTCTATGACCAGCTCTGAGTACAGCAGTTACTGGGATGCTTGAATGTGTCACACAACACGGGCTTTGGTGCACTTACCTTTATGGCAGGCTCTGGAATAGGGACGTCTATTCTTGCCCTAGCCCCTAAACCCAAAGGAACTTCAGAGATACACACACACACACAGGACCTCCAAAGCACCTATTCCGGCAGCAAATTAAAGCTTGCCACTGGAAAATGGAACACGTCCATCTCCATCTTCCAGATTAGCCCCCACTAATACATGGGCAGAGGACCCCAATATCAAGGTCAGTCCGCAATCCAGACTTGCGGCTTCCCGCCCTGCATGGTCCTTCATCCCCTGTGGGTGGAGTGTACCAGAAGAGGCCTCAAAGATAGGGACGTGAGAGAATATTAGAAGCATTTGACATTCGATCAAATTCATTCGAATTTGGAAATTCGGTTTTTAAAGACATTTGAACGAATTCGGATGTTTTTAATTATTCGTACAAAATATTCAACCATTTGCATGTGTACGGATTATGTATGCATCGCATGCATATCTGTACGCATCTGTACACATACATAAGGGACGAAAATGGGATGCATGCAGGATAAAAACAGGACGTGTACGGATGCGTATGGATGCATACGGACACATGCGAATATTGTCGACATTTGTATCATCAAATATAAATCGAATATTCGTACAAACAGATACGAATGTATTCAAACTGGTTCCAATTTTAATACATTAGTATTCGTATGAATTGGGACATTCGAATATCTTATTCGAACCAAATTCTATTCTAATCAAAGAGGACCACAAGGGATCCTCAGCCCGACGAGAGGTAAATGCAGGCCAATTGCACCATGCCACCGGCAGACCTTCGTGCTCGGACCTAATGGGGCCTAATCGGAGCCTTGAGATGGGTTGCTACAGTGTCTGCATAGGACCCACTGCCATCGAGCGCTAGACGGCCCGTGCGGACGCATGGGGCCCTCACCATCCTGCGGATCTTTAAGGGCCAGAATCAACAAGGACTGCATATCAAAGATCCGGATCTTCTAAATCCGGATTAACAGAGGTACATGCAAAAACAGCCAGGGACGCACGATGGGAGCTTACCTCCATCAGGCTTAAATGGATTCCTATAAGGTAAGGCATCGGAGCGCTGAAAGAAAAGGAAAGGAGGATCCATTAAATATGAAGGAGAGGAAAACAGGGAAGTCATTTTGGGTTCGCTCTGCTGGACAACAATCGAATGCGGACATTCACATTCGAATAAAATGTCTTCACATTCGAATTTAAACACTGAATGAATTTTGAATGGTCCTAAACATTTATTCAAGTGATTTGAAACATTCGAAAGTACAGGTACGTAAGTGTTACATATGTATCTGTATGAAACTCATACGTAACTGCACGCATTTGTGCTTATAATACGGAAAACAGAATGCATACTGGATAAAACGGCGTGTGTACGAAATGCGTACAGATACGCATAACATGTGGGCATACGTATTGAATACGCGTACGAGTAGATGCAAACGTATTCGCATTGGTTCGAACGTCCAGACATTCATTTTTTCTTTATTTGTATGGATTCGTATATTCGAATATTCGAACCAAATCTAATTCGGAACTAGCATCTGTGCCCACCCTTAATACACACCCATGCTAGGCCGGGCTTAAGAGAAAAGCTGTAAAGCATTTGTGCTTCTAGGGGAATCTCCGGGCCAGCGCCTGGCAGGGCTGACAGCCGTCTCCCGGAAGCTGCCGCCGAGGAGCCGATCTGTGTCGCCAATTAAGCAGTTTCAGCAGCGCGGCGGCGGCTTCGGTGTCAAGCATTCCGAATCTAAACCTCTGCAGGAAGTCTCAGGCCTGGAAACGTCTCTTCTTATGAACTTGTGCGAGCGTAATGAAAAAGAGCACCGAGAGCTCACAGTTCCGTAAAAGGGCGGGGAGGGGCGGTGGAGGGAGAGGCGCGTTCGCCACGGCGTCCAGAAGACCAGCCTGTCAGAAGAACAGGAGGGGAAGAAGTCTTAATTAACCGCCGTGTGTTGACTGTCAGCCTTCCCCAATTAATCGAGAAAGGCGACGCGGACGGAGACGCCTTTCCATACGGGCGTCGGAGGCAGAGCGTCTTAGGGACCCCGACGAACACGGCGCGGCTCAGAACATCAGCGCAAAAGGGGACCACCGCAAATGCGGGATCAACAGGAGAGGCTCAAGCAACTGTTTGCAACTGATTCTGGGAAAGAGAGCGACTGAGGGTTTTGCCTCCCGGTTACCTAAGGGTCCTTTGGAAATCAGAGGGCTGGGGAAGGAATAAATAAAAAGAGCGCTCTGCTCTCCCCTGGAGAACTAGAAACCCTCCTGAACTAATTCAGAAGCATCAAGTGTCCATGCGCTGGTGCCATCTGTAGGCGTAAAAGCTGACGAGGTGAAGGCAGCACAAACTCAAGTCACTTTTTAAAATCCCCCCCCACCACCATCTGCTTTTGTTTTCCTTCCGTTCTCCCCAATGTCACAGCTGCAACGAAAACAACCAAACAACAACTAGAGGTTAAAACAATGTATACCCAGCCCAGAGGCGAAGGAACCAATGTAACAAATCCCACCCGGGGCACGTGGCCGCCGTCCCTCACCTCTCCGCCTCCCCGGCTGCCCCAGAGAGGACCAGGAGATGGAGGGAGAGAGTCGCCCTACCGCGGCCAAAACCGCCTCCTGCACACTCGCCGTTGCTTCAAAAGTAGAGGCGAAGCAAGGCAAGGCAAGGCAAGGCGGCGGGGCGGGGAGAATGTATTTACGGCCAACAAATTGATTAATTCAGACAAGTATAGTGTGTGATTACCACTTTAATTAAAGTTCACATCAGCCTATGGTAATCCGTCGTTGTGTTTGTAAAAGCGCCATTAGATTCTTCCCGGTAATTATAGCTTTCTCTGGCTGCCTGTCTAGCTCAGCTGGGTGGCTCCCTCGTTTCCCTCCGCCCTGTGCCATCCCTCCGTAGGACAGAGAACGCCGCTTGGGTTGGAAGACGCATCCAGCCTGGAGGGATCAAGCCTACCTCTCAGCCTGGACCCATGCGAGTAGGGGATCCGGACCCAGAGCCGGACCGGCGCACGGGGACAGGCCCGAGCTTCCGACCTGGGCCACAGGTTCCAGGGGAGGGGTGCCGCGCACGCGCCACACACGCAGAGCGGCCCTGCCACCTTCACGCACACCTGAAGACCGTTCCGGCCTGCGCAGCCCCCTCCCGCGTGTTAATTACAGGCGCGCCGAGGCAATCGACGGAGGGAAAGCCCCCGCTGGTGGCGCAAATGAGAGGGAAGAGGCGCTTCCTGCGAAACAGAGGAAGGTGGAAAGTTCATTTCTCCGGGAGATAATAGTTTTTAGGCTCCACTTCGTGGCTCTCCGACGCAGGGATGTATTTAACATTTAAATCCTCCGCAGAGGAGCAAACCGCCTTGAAATTTACATCTTTGGAGCACCTGGCGCGGCTTCACAAACGCTGGTTACCCTGGCCGGCTCCTGACTGAGAAGGGCCAAAGAGAATGATCTCTGTCTCTCTCTCACACACACACACAAGAGACGTGCACAAATATTTATAGTGTTCTATATTTGTACGAATATAGAATATTTGAATATTTGTAGGCGGGGCTGTGATAGCTCAGAAACAGAGCTGTGACTTGCCCAAGGTCACCCAGCTGGCTTCCTGCAGGAGAGTGGACCGGGGCTGGGAAACCATCAGATGAGAGTCCAACACACAAACCACAACTACAAAGTGGTTCGCAACAGGTGTGCAAAATGCCCTCCATTTGCCTGTGAATCAGCCCAGGGGACGCCCGTCTTCTCTGCAGGGATTCCCAGAGTGAGACACGTTGAGACCACAAGGGCCTAACCGTCAGCACATTATGTGGGCAAAGCGGATAGTGAACAATGTTCTAACCTAGTGGCTCTGCGAACAACCGGTCTATGCAAGCCTCCGCAAGCAGTCCGGAGTTCTCTGGGCTTATTTTTTAGCAAAACATAAAGGTGTTCTCTGTAACGTCCTCTGGAATAGCCCAGATGTGCTGCATGTTTCCCCAAAGCCACCTCAGCCAGACACATAGATGCTGAGTCTTCACCCAAACTACCCCAAACCCCCATTTGGTGCCCTCGGCGGCCAGATGCCAAGCTTCAGATCAATCAGTGTGGGGGGGGGGGGGCCTCTCCACCAGGCCCACCCACCCCCTTTTACAAAGCCCTCCCTTGCCACCCCCGTCGCTCCGTTCCGGAGAAGAGAATTAACAAGCAACCACACAAAGCTAACTAGGATGGAGAGAATGGGAGCCGCATGAGTTTAGCTTGCAAATTGCAACGATGCTGCCAACGGAGTGGGGTTCGGGCTGGGGGGGGGGGGGGCAGCTGTTCTTCAAAAGCAATTCTTAAAAATATGGCAGGTGTTTATTGGTAAATTTCAGCTGCTGCCAAGCTCGGGCGCTTTCTATGTTGAATAATCCTGGGGAGGAGAGCAAGAGACCATTATTTATTCTCCGCTGAGCAAAATGTATGTAACTAACCAATATTTTTGCCAAAAGGATACTGTAATCAAGGGGGGGGGGGGGAGAGAGAGAGAGGGAAATATCTAGGTCCCCAGCATAATTATACCATGCTGGAAGTGATTTTCTTCTGGACGTCCAAACCAGTAACTTCCACAAAGGGCCCTGGGGCGTCTGTCCCAAGCCCAGCGCAAAGGGAATGATTGGACTTCTCCAGCGAGACCCAAGCGTGCCAGTTTTCTACAGGGTGGGGCGATCGCCCTGGCGTCCTTTAAAGATCTCCCTGAAGATTTATACTTAAGACAGCATTTCTAGGACACCCCCTGCCGGTGCAATTAACACACCTGCACACACAGAGCCTTTGCACAGCGGCTACCATGACGCTTGCTGGATCTCTGGGCACGGAGAGGTCACATCATGAGACCTAAAACCTCTATGCACAGAGTTCCTTGGCAGCTCACTGGACGGAGAAGGAAGGTTGTGTTGCAGAGAAACAGACAGAATTTGGGGGTGGTGGTGGTTCAGGAGGGCTCAGATACAAATGAGCAGCATCGTCTTTTCCAGCTTGTTTGGAATTTCATAGAATCTTTGAGTCCATTCGTCATTGAGTCCAACCCCCTGCTCAATGCAGGATTCCCTAAACCATTTCAGGCAGGTGAAGGTCCATCCTCTGCTTGAAGACCTCCAGTGAAGGGGAGCTAACCACCTCCTGTGGCAACCTATTCCCCCCACCGTCAGGAAGTTTTTCCTAATATCTAAACACCCCCAAATTATTGGATCAAGTGTTCAATGTTCATATATGTACTTTTAAGCAGCTCTGAATGCTGAAAACGATGACAGTGAAACCTGTGGAAATACAGATTTGCAAAACCGAAGTGAGAATTTAAGGAGAAGGAGAAAAGTCTTACCAGCAGTAGTCCAAAAGGTGGGCAGGCAAGACTGGAATGTAGACATGTTGCCAGAACATTGGATAAAGCATCGCGGCAGAACCATGGACACAGGCGGTCAACTGAAAGGGACAAAGACAGTGCCTTCAGCACAGACCGGGGAAAGTGTCCTTCCTTCTCCACCGACCGGATGGAAATGGGGACCAGCATCACGGGTCGATTGGTGGACCACAGGAAAGAAACGAGAGAAGCCATCTTGGGGCCCTGACCTGCGCTGACGGACCTGCTACCTAGGGAGAATATGAAGACCCTACTGTTGGAAGGAGAAACTCTTCTCAGGACTGTCACCTTCCCTTTTAATAACCCTCTGAAGTTGGAACCCATCCAAGGAGTATGGTGACCACAGATTCTCACATCCCATGCCTGATCTCCCACTAGGACATTCCTCTTGGAGGGAGAAGGTTAGCCTCCTTTCCTCTCTCATGAAGGAGAAGGAGAAGGAGGCTTTTATATCCAGCTTTTCTCACTGTCATATCTTGTGCCCTCTCTGGCCACCAGCCAGTTTGGTTTAGTGATTAGGGAGCCGGACTCTTATCTGGGAATACCGGGTTCTATTCTGCCCTCCCGCATGAAGCAAGCTGGGTGACCTTGGGCTAGTCACAGCCCTCTTCTGGGCTCTCACAGCCTCACCCACCTCACAGGGTGTCTGTTGCGGGGAGAAGAATAGAAATCTTTGTCAGCCACTTTGAGTCCCTTTTAATGGGTGAGAAAAGTGGGGTAGAAAAGCCAACTCTTCTTCTTCTCTGAAAAAGAAAGCGGAACCTCTTGCTGACTCCACTGTGCCATACATAAAAGAGATCCATGTCAGGAGGCTGTCTTCCGGAAAACAATTCAGAGATGTGTCTCCAGAAACAACACCTCGGATCAGGGGTTCATCAGAAAATGCCACATAAATGCCAAACCCCTTTCTGGACTGGACCGGGTTCGAGCACTAACTAACGGTGTGCCCAAATTCAATTTTCGAATTCGATCTGTAATGAATCGAATATTTGAAAATTCGAATGCATCCGAATAATGAGAAAAAATGATTGTCTGGAAATTCGACGCAAATACATTCAGATGAATTCAGATATTCTTATCTCTACGGGTACATACGCGTCTCATGGATATCCGCAAGCATCCCATTTCTATCCCTCCGTAACCATCCGGATACACACAAGATGCGTACAGAAACATGTACAGATACGAACGTCTGAATTATCCGTACAAGCATCTCAAGATTTTCGTACGCATTAGAATTTGGAAATCCGAATGTCTGGATATTGGACTCGTATATGGACATCCGAATTTGTACGAATTTGTACGAATAACAAATATTTCCAATATTTGGGAACAGCCCTTGTACTAACCCATCGCTAACCAATTTTAAGAATTAAGAGTCACCAAGTATTTGCCAGGAGACATTCTGGAAACACGTGTAGGCTGCCTCTGGGCAACCAGAGAAATTGGGATGAAGAAGATGACGGTCACAAAAGCGAGTAAAAATAGATTTCACCATTTGCTGCTTGAAAAACAGATGGAATTTCTTCTCCTCTTCTTTTTCTGACTCCACAGTCACACTCGGGAGGGAAGTACAATACATGCCAAATGTAATACCTAACCGGATTTTTGTGTGTGTCTGACATACAAACTCCGTAAGGCAGAAAAATGGGGCACAATTCTGGCAATAGCTGCTGCTGGGAGAATTGCTACACTAGTCCTGCCCCCAGGTTGGAGAGAGGCAGGCAGGTTGATGAAGCCTCCAAAGGCCATTTGCTGGAGGACGAGAGCAGGAGAAGGTTTTGCCCTTGTCTTCTGCTTGAGATGCCCAGAACCAATTGGCGGACCACTGTGTGGGACGGGATACTGGGCCAGATGGGCTGTGGCCTGATCCAGCAGGGCTCGCCTTGATTCATGGAGGACAGGTGTATCAATGACTACTAGAATGGATGCCTAGATACTTCCTCCAGGTTGGAGAGGAGAACGCCTCTAAAGGCCATTTACTTGAGATGCCTAGAAGGGACAGGTAGACCCCTGAGCAAGATGGGATCCTGAGCTAGATGGGCTGTGGCCTGATCCAGCAGGGCTTCTACTAATTCATGGATGGCAGGTGTATCAATGGCCACTAGGTACATCCTACAGGCTGTAGAGATAGGCTTGGTCCTTCTAAAGGCTATTTGCTTGAGGTACCCAGAAGCAACTGGTGGACACCTGTGCAAGGTAGGAACCTGGACTAGATGGGCTGTGGTCCGATCCTGAAAAGCTCCTCTTGGCTTCCCAAGTTCTACCCCAAAACAGAAGAGATGCCCAGGCAACACCCTTCCATCTGTGCCCCCTTTCTTGTGCGAAATCTGCAGTTTTTCATATCTCTGCTCCACTTGCCTTCCCTAACCTGGCTCCACGGTCACCAAGACGATAATCTTAACCTTCTTTCCTTTCTACGCTCATTGTACTGCTTCTCTTTTCATCCACCGCAAAAGGCAAGCACGGAGGATTATTTCACAGAGGGGAAAAGAGAAAGGAAGGGGCTTGGTAAGAACCATTCCCCAGAGAGGTGTGGCCTTTACCTTTGGCAACACAAAGCTCCCGCAGGGTGAAATAGGTGCTAGATGCATAATGAGAAAGAAGGACCCAGCAGCTAAGGGCGCAGGAACTGAAAATATTCCTTAAATTCACCACTTACCCACAACCCTTTGTGGCCATAAATACCAGCTTTCTTGCTATAGTGGAAAATTAATCTATTTGAATAATAAAAGCTTATTCTTGATTGAGTTCTCACCTTGCGGCTCAGTAAGCGGAAGGGACTTTGGAATTTAACCCGAGATTCATGGATCTCTATGGATGGGCACAAATAATTTTTTTTTTTAGTATTTTAATATGCTCAATCTTTTAAATGTTTTTTATGTATATTATTGGTTTTAAAATTGGTTTTAATTCGTTGTTTTAAAGGTTGTTACTTGCCCTGAGACCTTTGGGTATAGGGTGGGATAGAAATATAATAAATAAATAAAAGGGCACAAATCAGAACACCATTTCATATGGAAAGAATTGATCTATACCTTTTCTGGTTACTCTTAATTTCTGAGTTTGAGCCCATTTCCTGTATCGGTTTCTGATGTCTTTGTTTGTTCTGTTTTTTAAAGCCCACATGAAAACAATCTTATGTGGAATTTTGCTTAACACGCGTTTTTCCGCCAGCCTTCTTCACATTGACTTTTTTGTTTAGCTGGAAACATGCGTGGTCAAACTCTGAGAAAAGCAAACTTTAAAAGCGAACTGCCATTTTGGTTTGCATATTGGTCTGTAATTGCAAATTAAGTAGGATGCCTCTCATGGCCATTTGCAGGGGGTGGAGAGCAGGAGAAAGTTTTGCCTTTGTCTTCTCCTTGAGATGTCCATGAGCAATTGGTGGGCCACTGTGTGAGATGGGATGCTGGGCTAGATGGGCTGCGGCCTTATCCAGCAGGGCTCATTTTAGGTTCTTGTTAGGCGATTCCATGGAGGTTAGCTGTATCAGTGGTTACCAGAGTGGATGCCTGGGTACCACCTCCAGGTTGGAGAGACAGACAGGATGCCCATAAAGGCCATTTTGTAAGGATTCAACAGCAGATGAAGGTTTTACTTTTCTCTTCTGCTTGAGATGCCCAGAAGCAAATGGTGGGCCACCACGTAAGGCAGGATGCTGGACTAGATGGGCTGTGGTCTGATCCAGCAGGTTTCCTCTTAGGTTCTTAAGTGCTCTGCCCTATACTTGTGGAGAACATCACACAAAACTATGCAACCTCCAACCAATGAATGCTCACCAAGACCACTAACAGCTGGGTTCTGAACCTCTGCCAAAGAGCATGGCTTCTTCACTCCGTGTTCTCAGCAACTCACCTCTCACATAATCACATGGTTCGGGCATTTGGAGCTAGATGATTTCCATTCCCGTCGGTTTATTCAGGAGCCAAGACCTTTCATAATTATCTTCAGCTTAGCTCTGCTGGCTGGCTTTGTTTTCGTTTTCATCTATCCAGGAAGGGCTTCTGGAGGTAGTTAAAACTTTATTTCCAATCATCCCAAAATTATGCAAGAATTTAAAGGCACTGCAAAAGCTAGATGCATTTTCATTTAGCGCTGAAGCATTTCGGCGAAAAGGTAAAGAGATTATTTAGCCACTGGAAGAAGAGCAAAAATCCGTCTTGTGTGGTCAGCGGATTGGGTGGTGGGGGTGGGGGTGGATAAAGGATGGATGGTTTTTATGGGAAGTGAAAAAGTAATATGTAAACAGCTGTCTTTAGAAACTTTTTGGTTTCACTTAATTCTTCGCCTTCCCCTAGATCTTCAGTTAAGGGAAAGTTTCTACTATCCATAATTCTTCCTGTTGGTTAACTCAGTTAAATATTAAAAATGCAGTCTCCCCCCTGCCCCAATTGCTCCTGGGCATCTCAGGCAGAAGTATCCTGCTCATCCTTCAACCTGGAAGAGATACCTAGGCATCTATTCTAGGAGACATTGATATACTGGCTGTCCATGGATCTGAGTATAAGAATATAAAGGGACCTCAGCTGGATCATGCCGTAGCCCATTTTGTCATAGAATCCTAGAGTTGGAAGGGACCTCCAGGGTCATCCAGCCCAACGCCCTGCTCAATGCAGGATTCCCTAAACCATCCCGGACAGATGTATCTCCAGCCTCTGCTTGAAGACCTCCAGCGAAGGAAGGAGAACCCACCACCTCCCATGGCACGGCTCCCTAACCACGAGACCAAACACTTCATTCAGCATTTATCAAGGGAAACGGAGAGAGAGAGAGAGACCCCCGAGTTTCCATCGGCACCTGTATCTACCACAAACAGCCAGAAAAATCTTGTATTTTCCCGTTTCCAAGCCTACAGGCTGAGAGAACTGAGATCACACACACAGACCTAAACTTTGAACTAAATCAAGCGTAGGTGCACTGCGTTGTCTTTCACCTACTGCCGCCCCCCCCAAGGTAATGGCGCTGGACCGTCTTTAGAGCCAATGTGCTTCTGAGTGCAGCCTTAGCTTTCATCTCTCAGCCACTTGATGGGGCCTAAGTAGCACTAAGCCCGCGTCCTTATCAAACAAAATTGCGAAAAATGCCGTCCTTATCACCCGCCATCAGGAATCATCAAGAGAAGGTCACACGGAGACCCATCAGAAAGCATCATTTATCAATATATATATGAAAAACAGAGTGTGGCTAATACCACATAAATGTTATGATGAAGTGCCTGTATCAAGAGGGAAAACTTTGTACTTCCAAAGCCAAGAAAGCTGCGTGAAGGGCCCTGCGCTCTCGCTGGAGTGGCCGGTGAAGCGCCCAGAGATCCAGATGGCGGCTCCAGGTGGTTGTGGAAACGTGGCCAAGGGAAGGGAGCAGATACGTTCAAACCACACCGGGCTGCCCCATTCCGACCGAGCTGCCCTGCGAGGCCGGCCAACCAAAAGGCACCGCTCTCTCCCAGAGAGTAAATCACGCGCAAAGATCTAGCCACCGTTCCTGGGATCCCCACTGTGGCATCCTAAGCGCCACGACTGTGAGAGGAACTGGGTCATGAAAGCAAGGTGGACCAACGAAGGACACCTCTGTCTCCACCTCCAGCTGCATCTTCAACTCTCCGCGCCCAGAGCGGTTCCTGCCAATGGTCCTACTTCGACAGGATGTTCGAACCTGCCTTCCTCCACACCAACGATCCCAGGGCTTGTAAAGAACATAAAAGAACCTAAGAAGAGCCCTACTGGAGTGGGCCACGGCCCATCTAGTCCAACGCACAGTGGCCCACCAGTTGTTTATGGGCACCTCAAGCAGAAGATGAAGGCAAAACCTTCACCTGCTCTCAAAGCCCAGCAAGGGGCCTCTGGAGGCATCTTGACTGACTGCCCAGCTTGGAGGACGTACCTGGGCATGCAATCTAGTAGCCACTGAGGCAACTGTCATCCATGAACTAAGAGGAGCCCTGACGGATCAGGCCACAGCCCATCTAGTTTGGCCTCCTGTCTTGCTCAGATGATGAAGGCAAAACCTTCCTTTGCTCTCCACCCCCTGCCAACCACCTTTGGAGGCCTCCTGCCTGCCTCTCCAACCTGGAAGTGGTACCTGGGCATCCATCCTCGTAGCCACTGATACACCTGTCCTCCATGAATGAAGAGGAGCCCTGCTGGATCAGGCCACAGTCCATCCTGCCTGTCTCTTCAACCTGAAGGTGGTACCTAGGTATCCTGTCCTCCAGGCTGGTTGTCGATAGGCACAGCTGCTGCTGCTCCCAAATCCCGAACCCTGGTGACGACACAGCTACAGCTACAGCCTCGGCCACGCAGTTTTCTTGACGGCTACAGAAGCAGTTTGCTATGCCTCCTTCCCCTGGACGCAGGACCCTAAACCCTCTGCTCCTTGCCCACGGGATGCAGAACTCTGTCCCAGGCTCACAAAAACGGGAGGCTCGGCCCTGCTTCAGGCACCTGTGTGGCCCACGGGTACAGACGCTGCACGCACGCCTTTTAGTGCTGCCCCACGGAAGCGTCCCAAGGCAGACTGACCCGGAATGAGGGCCACGGCCCTCCCACGGACCTACCGTGCTCAGCTTGCTGCAGGAGATGAGGATCCGCCGCTCGTAGAGCATGCTGGCGTACAGGTGCAACATGTTATTCACGTCCACAGCGACAAAGTACTCGGTCAGATTTCTCTGCAAAGCAAGAAAGAAGAATCTTCATGAGACGTGGGAGCGAAGCTCCTTCATCCACACGGGGTGGGCACGTCCAGTGATTTAAGAAATTTTGGCATATGGTCCAGGAAACTCTGTGAGAGACAACCTTGGGCTAGCCACAGTTCTCTGAGCTCTCACAGCCCCATTTACTTCACAGGGTGTTCTGTTTTGGGGAGAAGAACAGAAGGCTTATCAGCAGCTTTGAGCCCCCTTAAGAGTGAGAAAAGTGGGGTTTAAAAGCCAACTCTTCTTCTTCCTCCGCTACGAAGCCAGCTGAGTGACCTTGGGATAGTTACAGCTCTCTTTCTGAGCTGTCTCTCAGGGTGTCTCTTGCGGGGAGAAGAACAGAACTTTTGTCAGCAGTTTTGAATCCCCTTAAAGGGTGAGAAAAGCAGGGTATAAAACCTCTTTTTTCCTTTCCTTTTTTCCTGGGACTGGAAGAATGGAAAGAAGAAATATCATGCCCCCCTTTTTTTTTTTGGCTTAAATAAGTTTAGGCTACAACATGCAACCCTCTTGGTCTTAAATCTGTTAAGGTGGAGATCCAAATGCAAACTCCAGGGCTCGTTATTTATTTTAAATATTCCTGCACCGCCCACCCATAAGATGATCCCAGGACAGCTGAGAAAGACAATAAAAACACTGCAGTGAAAAAATAGGGATAAAATCAGTAGAGTTTTGGGTGGGTGGTGGAAGGATTAAAATCCCCATAAAAGCCACAGTCTATGGTGATCTCACCAGAAAGCACAGAGGGTCTGGGCCATTCCCCGTGCACCGAATGGGCGCTCAGAGAACGCACCCGGCGCGGATCGGAGGGGGAAACGGCTGCGCTCGCCCCTTCTGGAATTTACCACCCGTCCCTGCCCAGTGGCCTGAGCAATCAGCTGCGCGCCAGGCGCTGCCCATGCGCCGAGATGTTTATAAATAAAAGGGAAGGGAAGGGAAGGCTGGGCAGAGCTGGAAGTGGCAGAATGATAAATCAGGAGGCCAAACTTGGCAGACGCGGCGGCCTGTCTTTCCATTTGCTTTGCATTTGCTTTCTTCTGGGCTCCAGGACTCACACGTGCGGAGTCAAATAAATGTTTACGGGGCTGTACTTCTTTCTTTCCTTTTTTATCACACCCATTGTTCTGTTCTTCTTCTCTAGCGGGTCTTCAGCGTCCGCCGGCACCGGCACCGCCCACACGCAGAAGCTCTAAACAAAGCCATCTCCTCCGGGTCCCCCAAGTTGTGCCCTCCAACCGCCTGGGCAGCCCGCTTCCAAGCCTTCCCCAGCCGCCCTGGCCCAGGGCCGTCGGTTTTATAGCACCCTTTGATTCATGAGCACTGAGAAGGCCTACTGCTCCAGTGTTATGGGAAGTTGACTCATAATTGGGATGGGCTCCAAAACATGATGGAAGACAGAGCTCAGGAGCGGAACAGCAGGATGAGAGTAAAGAAAGATCCCATTGAAGAAGAGGAGTTGGCTTTTCTGCCCTGCTTTCCTCACCCACTTAAGAGGACTCAAAGCGTCTGACAAACTTTCTGTTCTTCTCCCCACAACAGACACACAATGAGGTAGGTGGGGCTGGGAGAGCTAAGAAGAGGGCTGTGACTAGCCTAAGGTCACCCAGCTGGCTTCGTGGAGGAGAAGACAAAGAATTGGCTTTTCTACCCCACTTTTCTCACCCATTTAAAGGGCTTCAAAGCATCTGACAAATCTTCTGCTCTTCTCCCCACAACAGACACCCTGTGGGGTAGGTGGGGCTGTGAGAACTCAGAAGAGAACTGTGACTAGCCCAAAGTCACCCAGCTGGTAAAGAGGAACAATTACTTCCTGATCCAGGCTCAATACTCCTATTGATGCATCCTAGGATGGTGTTTGCCTTTTTTGCAGCTGCATCACACTGCTGACTCATGTTCACCCTTTGATCCACCAGGACACCCAGAACCTTTTCATTTGTGCTACGACTCAACCACGTCACTCCCATTCTGATGTGGGGAAGGAGGGAAAGGCAGATGGACAGGACACAGAAATCCACCCCAAACTTTTTTTGTGTGTGTAAAATGTCAGGGAAGCAAATAAAGAATGCTTTGGACACACGTTGTTCAACGCCGCACGATCCTTGCGCTCACCAGCCACCTGTCACTCACTCCTCCCCTCCCTTGTACAATGCATTAATTCCAAAACCCCACATGCTTTAGAGCAGAGAGAGGTTGGAGGACATCCGGTTCAGGTAGACTTACATTTTCAGGTATGCTGGGAAGCTCTCTGAGGTCAGGCACAGTAAAGTAAGAATGCTGGGGGGGAAGGAAAAAGAGCAATTATTACTCACAGGCCACTCAAAGATGGCACAGCAAAGCCATTCAAAATGTAGCGCCTCTGGGGATGTGCAAAAATATCCTCCAGGGCGTCGTTACCCCAGATCAGCTACGTACCACACTGAGATGGACCGACGAACCCGGCTCAGGGATGGGTAGTTTATAAAGTGTGTCTAGAAGTTCATACCACTGGCCGTCCTGGAATAGAAAGAAATTTCTGATGATCCCTAAACCAGGTAACGCCAACGGGACATTTTCACACAGAGAGACACAGACGGGAAGGGGTTCTGTCTCTCCCCTTGGTTTTAATTTTAACCACATCTTTGCACTTACATTTGAAGATCCGGATCTAGAAGATCCAGATCTTTGAGAGGGGCCTGCCCTGGAATCAGGTCCTGAAAGATCTGGATCTTGGGGAAGACCCCATGCGTCCGCACGGGCCCACTAACACTCAGCTGAAATGGGTGCTATGTGGCAGAAGCCGTGGCACCCATTCCAATGGACAGCGGTGGTGCAACGCAACTGGCCAGCGCCACCATCGCTCACGGCGTATGCCCCTGGGCTTACCTCGGTAGACGGCTACAGGTCTCCATAGCTGTGAGTGGTGGGGTGGAGCCCGAGTCACCCTGCCACAAATGGCATCCACCGCGCCCACCCCGGGACCCCATCAGCCCGGTAAGTAGTGCGGACACGCATCCTTCAGTCCGGTCTTGAGGACACCATTAAAGGTGTCTACAGGAAATCTGGATTTAAGGGCCCAAAGAACCCACAGAATCTGGGTTTCCCCAGGACTCCCTTCAAGATGGGATCCTGATGTCTTGTGTGGCGACAGGGCATGCCTGAACGGTACCAGCTGGGTCCCCAAAGGGTTCTTAATGGGGTCGTCAGGGCCGGTGCAAAAACAGGCATAAACACTGCTTTCTAAGAAGCTGCTGAGTGAACAGAAAGTGCTGCTAGTATGCTAATGGGGCTCAGTTTTCATATCTCCTTGTCATCAAAATCAGGAGCGACTAGGGAGGTGTCAACAAGGGCCTGGATGGAGGCCAAAAACATGAAACCGTGTGGATGGCTGGGACTCGGAACAGCCTGGCCGATCGCCGAGCGGCTCCAGAACACACGTCTTCCGTTGGACTCAAAGCTTCCATTGGACCCATCATGTGAAGCCAGTTCTGAGGCTATCAGAACCACAAACACCTAAGGCTGTTTTCACGGATTGTCCCACGACACATCTGAATAGGGTCCCTGACTACGAACCAAAAACGCCGGTCACCGGGGCTTTCGGAGACACAACCCATTCCGGACAGTTACCTGCCCTTTCGCTGAGTAGTCCGCTAAGATGCTGAGCAGCTTGTAGAAGACTTCGAACCACGGCAGGTAACTGAAAAACACAATTAAAAGAAAAAGGATTAAGACTCTGAAGAAGATCCAGAAAATCATATGGATTGCTATAAATACAATATTGTTGTTGTTGTTCTGTTGTTGTTGTTAGTATTTATTTCCATTTCTATCCTGCCCCATACCCAAAGGTCTCTGGGTGGGTAACAATGGATCAGACAACATATTTAAAAACATATTAAGCACAAAATACAGATTAAGACATATTAAAAACACAGTACAAATTAAAACAAGGTACTTAGTTAAAAACTCTTATTTGTATCGGATAGGACCCTACCACATTCAAAGGGGGTCTATTCAAACGAATACGAGTTTTCTAAGATTCGATTCATCACGAACCGAACGTCAAACCCCCCATCTGTGCACATCCTGAGTTGGGACCTTTCACGAAGTACGGCTGCCCTCTGTTTACGTGGTTTCCGGCACCAGCCCCGCGTTTTGCATTCCGTGGCGCATTGAGCATGACATGGAACCAGCTGTGACCAAGGAAGCGTCGGACGGTTGATGGGCTTTCCTGGGAAAGCGATAACCCTACAGCAACGAGGTCTTCCACTGGGGTACGTTATGGGACCGCTTCATTCGGGGTTCTGTTATCGGCCCCTTCGAGGCCTGTTTTCTGGGTCAGCTTGTGTTGTTTACAAAAACCCTGCCAAGTATCCCATTTAAACTATGACCGGGGGGACCAGAAAGCCATGAGAAAGCGCTCGCCGCGTCGGAACAAGGAGCACGGAGGGTTAAAATGCTACCGAGCGGGAATGCTTTGGGACCTGCGAGGAGCAGGAGCCGGTCTGCGCTCTGGCGGTCAACTCACGGTAACAAATGAAGTGACATGCAGGAGACGTGACCGATAACGGCAGCGGGACACGGCCGACGGCGTCCGCCCGGAGCTTCCAAAAGCTACCGTAAAATGCGAAGTAGCTTATCAACCCGGCGCCGATAGAGAAATTACACTTTTCGCGTCCTATGACAGCGTTATCGCGTCTGTTAATACATTGCTGAACTACTCGGGGAGCCATTGGCCGCCGGCCGGCCGGCTGGCCGAGAGACAATGACCACTTCAGAACAGTTTCAGAGTTTGGCATCAGAATGTAAACATTCCGGGGGGATTAGAGGGGCGATAAAGTTCCGCTTCCCATTCCCAAGTTTCCTAAGCCTCGGAGGAGTTAAGAGCCACCGCTAAGTGCGTGGGGAAGGAGAAAGGTCTCTTCTGAGCAGGGGCCGCACTTGGAGATTAAGGAGAAATCGGGTAAACATACTCAAGGAGGAAAGAATGGCGGCCCCAGAGGACGCAGGAGATGGGTGCAACAGCTGGCTTGCTTTCCCTTTTTCTCCTACTCTAAAGAATCCTACAGAGTTATGTTGGAGGAAGAGGAGGAGGAGGAGGAGGAGGAATTGGCTTTTCTATCCCACTTTTCTCACCCATTTAAGGGGACTCAAAGCAGCTGACAAGCCTCTTGTTCTTCTCCCCACAACAGAACACCCTGGGAGAGCTGAGAAAGAAAGCTGTGACTAGCCCAAGGCCACCCAGCTGGCTTCATGGAGGAAGAAGAAGAGGTGGCTTTTCTACCCCGCCTTTCTCACCCATTTAAGGGGACTCAGAGTGGCTGATAAACCTTCTGTTCTTCTCCCCACAACAGAACACCCTGGCAGGCAGGTGGGGCTGTGAGAGCTCAGAAGAGAGCTGTGACTAGCCCAAGGTCACCCAGCCAGCTTCGTGGAGGGGGAGAAGAGTTGGCTTTTCTACCCCACGGATATGGGAAAGATGCTTTTCTCAACCATTTAAGGGGACTCAAAGCGGCTGACGAACCTTCAGCTGTTCTCCCCACAATGGACACCCTGTTAAGTAGGTGGGGCCGTGAGAGCTCAGAAGAGAGCTGTGACTAGCCCAAGGTCACCCAGCTGGCTTCATGGAGGAGACCGGAATCAAACTCAGTATTCCCAGATAAGGGTCCGGTTCCCTTACCACTAGACCAGACTGGTTCACTCTGACCCACGAACCCAGTCCTTTGAGCTTTATGAACCCAAATATGTTCATTTATTTAAGGCTTGTCTATGCCACCCTTCAGCAAATGGTCTCAGGGCTTGTTCCCATTCACCGCATGACCCACGGTGCCCGGGGTCCTTTTGCTCGACTCCCCACTAAACATTTTCCCTTTAACTCCCTAACTTTTCCCAGCTGATTCCAAGAGAGGCGCGGGGTGTTTCCCTGGTGGAAGTCAGACTGTCAGAGTTACTTTGCATTTCCCCTGTCCAGGACACAAGAGGCTGGATTTATTACGCCGACACCCTGGGCCGCATGGAAGCCGGGCATAAAAAAACGAGCCGCGCAAACGGGGATTTATGGCGCATGGCTTGCTCATATTTAATTTGTAACCAAACACTTCCTCTTCCTCTTAGCTACCTCAGAACTTTTGATTAACTCTTGTTTTCACAGGTCAGAGGTTAAGCAAAGGAAGGGAAGCACTCCGGGTTGAAACTGCGCAGAGCCTTGTCACGAAACTGGGGGCTGGGGGAGGGGGAACGCCGCTGGACGGACATTAAAACGGGCGATCGGACGGAGAGCGGCCCAGACAGACGAAGTTCAAAGACTCCGGCAAAGATCAATTAAGGGTCCTGTGAGAAGACAAGGAACCAACCAGGGAAGGGACTCTGCTGTTCCTCCGGCCCTGGATCCAGGGTCTTTGGCTGACGTGGGGCAACGGTGTCCAGGAATTATGGGAAACTCAGAACAAGCACGGCCTCCTCCAGCCCATCCATCGAAAAGCTCATTTGGGGCTGCTCCTCTCCAGCAACCCAGCAAGGCCACAACTGGGGTCAGGCCTGTTTGCCTTGAAAAACCATGGGCACCCCAAGCCCCGCCATGTTTTACCACCCAGCAAGGGCCGCGGTTGCTCTCTGGCATCCAACACAGCTCGGCCTGGCATGGCCTCACAATGCTCCATTCAGCAGTTCAGGCACCGTCCAGAGATCATGGGTGTTTCTCCACTGTCAGAAAGTACCCATTTTTGCATCCATTAAGGACCCATTTGGATGTGAGCCGGACGACCCCATTTCCACCACGGCACCCATATGGGACACATTTGTTTCCACTGCCGCTGGGGAAATCCAAATCGTATGGGTACTTTTCTACCTTTAATCCAGATTAATGAGGTCTACAATGGGGTCTTCAGCTAGAAAATCTGGATTAAAGGGAGCCTGTTTCCACACTTGTGTGGCAATGGGGTCTAGAGGAGGTTAGGGGGAGGGGATGCGCCCATGGGGGGGGGAGCCCTGAAATCCCAGCCTCCTAGTGACTTCAGAGTCATTCCGAAATGATTTCCAAATGACTCCGAAATCACTTCAAAGAGATTGCCAGAGACATCAGAGCCGCTCCGGAGCTGCGCTGCGCTGTCGTTCGCTATTAGCAAAGACAGCGCAGCCTTCTCTCCGAAGAGATCAGTGCTGACTTCGGAGACGTTCCGAAGGGACCCCGGAGCGGCTCCAAAGTCTCCGCTGATCTCTTTCGGAGATCGCACACACACCCCGTCCCCCGAGACACCAGGGGTGATGAGCACACCCCTTGGGGGTCGATATGGATTCCCCAGGTGGGTGCAAAGGTGTTTCCACAGCAGGTGCTACACCTCCCGTGGAAACACATTGGGTGCTTCCCTTAATCCAGATCTACTAGATCCGGATTAAGGAATGTACCCATTCCTTAGATCCGGATCTAAGGAGCACGGTGGAAAAACAGCCCATGTCTTCCTGGAAACGAGTTGTGCAAAAGAGAATTCTGTTGGCGCCGAACTCGTGTGTCGGCAGGTACCCAAATTCTGCAGGGAAAATCAGGCTTGGCTTTCAGATGGGCTGAGCAAGCGTGGGATGGGGTTTCGCCTACAACACCATGATGGAACACCCCAACCGAAACGGCAATTGGTCTGGGCTGGCGCTTCACCCGCCCTTCTGGGCAAAGCGGCGGCGTCCGGCGAAGACAGTCCTGTTCCCCAGATGGGAAGGTTGTACCACGGCCAAGAGGGCTTCCTGCTCTTTCTTCCCGCTCAACACTCCATCATCTGGGCTCGCCACATGGGGAGGAATGACCCCCCCCACCTCATGGAGGCTATGCATTTTTCTGGCTACCAGGAGGGAGGGCGGGTTTCCCACCCACGCACCCCCGTTTTGTTTGGTTGGTTTTTCACTATTATCTAAAGGGATCGAGGTAAAAAGATACAGAAACCGTTTGAACCAGGGATACAGAGTACCGTTTCATCTCCAGCCAAGTATAAAGGGATACAGAGGGAAAGACGGAGGGGGGATGAGGGTTAGCAGGAGAGATGCATACCCAAGGAGGCAAGACCAAGAACATCACAAGCTTTAGCCCACTGAGCGAGA